>OY728156.1:2016461612-2017113612 GCA_963277665.1 Viscum album
CTTGTGCTGCAATGTGCAACGATCTTGGTGGTTAACCTTGACTTGTGCACCTCTATGTGCAATGAGACTTGAATCGTGATAAATTCATTTTTTATTTTTCTTCCACATTATTATGACTCCATGTTTATATGACCCCATGTTTATATTTTATGATTCCATATGCTCCATGCATTTTTATATCATTATGTCATGCCTTCTAACCCATGTGTTAAAGCTTGTTTACTATGCTTTTTCCATTACTGGGTTTTTAGATCATCCCTTTGTTCATGTTATCCCTAGGTTACCCTATTAAGATGTATGATCACAATGGAAGTTAGGAGCTCTTTATGAATATTAAATAAAGAAATGTTTTATTTAGTCTTATGTTTTCAGTTTAATGTACCTAGTCTTCCAAGACACTAGACTTCACGATCGTTATCTTGTTAATATGATGTTTTATTATTCCTAAAATCATGTAATGTTATATGTAAAAGGCTAGGTTATCTACAGTGTTCATATTCCATTATGAGGCCTGGTTGAAATTTGAACTTGTGCTCGCTTCCAAAGGTGTAATGGCACATGTAATATAATTACCTTGTGAAGATTTAGCAGATTGATGAGAAATCGCTCATTTGTATGGAACTTTCATAAGGAATAATTCATGTATACATGTGTGAATATGTTGATTATAAAATGGTATGCCGAAAAAGGAATTTATGAAATGTTTTGAGATTATTGTTTGGTTGTTTTCCATGGAACTTTATATTGTTTGAGAAACAGTTTTACTATGGAACGTGTTTATATTGTGATATAAACTATTTTAAAAATATTTTTATATAAACTATTTTATATAATGTGCTAACTTTTCTATCCTAGTGTCCTGATTTGGGAGGTCATTTGGGGGAAACCTACAGAGTTTTAATACTCACCCCTCCTTTGTAACTTTGGTGATTTTGCAGATATCATTTACTGAGATATGGGAAATGGTAATGCATCACACTTCTCTAGAGATGCTTAGTGATACTTGGGCTATTTGTGGAGTTAGATCATAGATCTCGTTGGAGCCTGGAGTTTTTTCTTGGACTCTTTGAGCTTTATTGGTTATATCTTCCATTGTGTACTTTTATATTTTTATTTGTATTCTACTATTGTACTTGGTTTTAGTTTTATTTTGATATAAATGGTATTATTGAGTTGTATTTCATTTATATCATGCATCATTTATTGTTTTATTTTGTTATGGCTTGGTTGGAGAGTTATTTTATTTTCAAAGGTAAAATCGTTCCATACATGTTCATGAAGCCCTTGGCATTTATTTTCAACCTTTGGCTTCTTGGGGATGTCTCTTAAGGCCTAGTAATTCCCTTAATCATTGTTAAGACAATAAAAAGAAGAGGGACATTAAAAATCCTATAAACTTATTCAGTCCATGCCTAACAAGTGTTCTTCAGTCCTCTTAGTCTTGTAGTTGAAATTCATTCTGGTCTATTACTTAGGATGGGTTGGTAAAAAGGAGTGGGATTGTCAGAACTTCAAATGTAGTGCATAAAAAGACATATCTAACCTTTTTATGTTGAACCTTAAGTTACTGGGTTTTTGGTTATATAATTGTTTTTGAGACACTTATAGGTTTTAAATTCTCATTTTCATGGGTTTATCCAATAAGATGAGAATGGTGTGCATTATAAAATGACTTCCCACTAGGAGTTGATATTTCATTTTGAATAGTGATATATGATTTGGTGTAATTTTTTTATTTTTTAATAATTTTGAAATTGTTTTCAAATTAATGATTTTGAAAAGACCATGGTTTTTGTATTGTAAAAATGGTTTTATTTTCAAAATCAAGTGGAAATTTTTCAAAAATGGTCGAACATAGTAAAGGTTTATTTTAGAAATTATTGTTTTCATAGAATGATGTGGTATAATTTGAAATGTTAAGCCTTTATTTGTTAGAGAGTGATACTTATCGAATTTGATTTCGGTATAGAAAATGATACATGGTAGGTCTCGTAGAAAGAAACCAGAATAAGCTCTAGAGAATGTGGTTGCACCGGATCCATAAGTGAACCAATAGATAGTTAAAAGTAAATTCCATGATTTTCAAGCCATGGATACAGGGAATATTTGGTATGAGACAAGGAAATCGAATCATTCATTCCAATTATAGAAGTAGAATCCAACCATATTTTGGGGTTATTTAGAACCATAAAATTCATATGTGTGGATGAACAGGATGAATCAAATATTCTATTTCATTGGCACAATAGCAGAGCTGAAAGTAAAGCTGGTAATGCTTAAGCTAGAGGATCGTTCATGCTAAGGGTGGGATTTAGTTGTTCCTGAAAAATTAGACCAAGGCCTTTCATGGGAGGATTTTGAAGAGTTTTTTAACAAAAAAAATCTATCCTTTTACATTTAGAATTCAAATAATGATAGAATTATTCATCATGAAGTAGTAAAATATTTATGTCATGTAATATGAAGCTAAATTCATGAATTTATTTATATTTTCACCTAAGATTTCTATTAGTGCATCCTTAAAGGTAAGATTCTTTGAATTGGGTATGAGGAAGAAGATTCACTTTAATATTGTTGTCCTCTTCATCATAGACTATACAGAGATGGTAAATAGAGTGACAGTTACTGAATGGGAAATCTCATGAGCTATGGGAGGAGGTAGTATGTTGATACCTATATGTAATAGTATGAAGTGTAATGTTGGGAGTAATAGTAAGAGGGAAACCTATTTCCAAGGTGGGATCATGAATTAAAAGTATATGGTTGGATCAGTAAACATTCCGCCACAACCCAAGATCCAAGTTGTATGTTACCAATGTGGTTCATTCAATGAGATGAAGAGATAATTTATGACACCACAGAGTAGATTCCACAATTGCAACAACATGGGGAATCATCAGTGTTTTTGTTACACTACTCTGAGGTTGAGTGTTCGGGAAACTTATCAAATGTTGCAAGCATCGTATTCTCCAATGGGAAGAAGGTAGAAAAATAAATCTCATCAGCAGTAAAGTTTTGGCTATGGTGATTCTAGAAATACCATGAATCCTTAGGCAGTGTAATATCAGTAAGACATCAAGGAGTAATGTGCAACGACAAAGTAATTATACGAACCTGAATATGTTATTATGGATGATCATTATGGACCATATATTGTGAGAGGTATGATTAGTTTGAATTATACCCTTAAGAAATATTTTTTAGATATGGTTGAATCCCATTCCTTTATTGCTTCTCAATATGGTTATTTAATGCATTTGAAATTTGAGATAATTCCTTTAGTGATAAAACTTTAAACTTATCTCGGGCAAAGAGAATTTAGATCCTTTATTTATAGATAATGTTCTATAACCATTGATAGAGTCAAGATTAAATAGGATTTATCTATGCTTGAGATGGATATATTTTATATAATCCCGGGTATGGATTGGATAACTATATTCAAGGATCACATCAAAGGTTATACTGGAAAGGTCTGTTTCATAACTGAAGATGGCACCAATCATCTCTTTATAGGTGAAATGAATGTAAATACTGGTGCAATATGTAACGCCCCAACCCCAGTTACCCAGAGTCGGTGCATTATTGCGTAACATTGGCATGATCACAAAAGATCAAGTCTCTAAAGACCGATTAGTTTAGTAGCCTCGGAAACACTAGATATATTCATAAATGTTACATTACATCATAAAGTTAAAAACTAAAATAACAAAGTCTCCATAGTCCACACTCATATCCTCTTCTGACTATCCCTATAGGTCATTCATACAATACTTCTTCACATCCTGGAAAATATTAAAACATTGAAAGGGGTGAGCTCAGATGCTCAGTAAGGATAACAATATTGCGGATGCTTTCATAAATAAACATTAACATTTAAGGCAATGTATAACTAAAACAAAAGCCTTTTTAAACTTGAACTTTAGCAAAAAATGGAAAACATAAAATTAAAAAATGCCATTTACTTACTCACATGGATATTCTACTAGTCGAATAATCACATGCAATATCAAGAACCACTTTCATAATGATGGAATGCATAATTCCAGACTATCATAACCACGTAGCCAAGGCCTCGTGCCAAGACCACAAATAATATTTTGTCAAGGCCTCGTGCCAAGACACTAGTTTGTCTCATGAGACCTACCGATGCATTGAGGATCTATAGCAGGCTCCACCCGTTACGTATTAAGTCCAATTCATTCCTCATATGAACAGGTTTAAACATATCATAAACCATAACATAATTGTATCACATAAAACATACATAAAGGAAACATAATATTTCCACACTTCAATCACAATATATCAATACAACACATTGATATAATAAAAACTTTATCAAAACCATTTTCAATACCAAAATAAAAGAAAATTAAAACATGGTATTTATTTTTCTTTTAAAAAAAAGTTATGGCTTATAGAGGAAGTCGAAACTCAAATAATAGTCACGGAGGCAGAGAAGTCGTTTTCACAATATACGTAAGAAAAAAAATTCCTTTTTTCGTTTAGTAAAAACGCTTCGTATAAAAATATTTCTTTTGAATAAAAGTAAAAGTAAAAGGGGTTTATACACCGTATAAATGAAAGTTGTGTATAAAACCAAATATGCCTCAATGAAAGGAGATTGAGACGAAGTCCTTACAAAGATCATTTTTAAAATAAAATAGATCTATTATGTCTATTTACTATAATTACATATAGAGAAAGTAAAAAATACAAGATAGTACATATTAATATCATGACATAATTTGAAAGTAGGAGATTAACCCAAAGAATGGAAATTGGGTTAAGAAGTTCCCTTACCTCGTGTCCGACTTGACTCGACCATTCTTTAAACTCATGAATAATAAACTAGAGTTAATTTATAATTACTTAAGAACCTTTTTCAAGTTTATTATTCCTTTTATATCACTTATTACCATGTTATGAACATTATGTAATTATTTAAGTTAATAACGGTCATTTTGTCGATCTTTGGTACTTGAGTCAAAAATAAACTTCTTAAAATTACAAGTTGTTCGTGTGGTAAAATATCCATTATATCCATAATTATATTCATGATGTAGATATAATATATATCATATATATCCAGTATATATATGCATTTATAATATTACATAACATTTAGAGGTAAGAAATGAAATGCACCGTTCATGGAGACAGTAAGGCGTACGTACGCATGAACGCTACTTTCATTTCTATTTCATATTTAATGGAATAAAATTATAATTATATAAAGGTATAATATAATTACAGTATAATATAATGTATAATAACATTTACTCCATCCTTTATACATCCCACATATGTCATTAATGATTCAAATCACTTGGAGGGGGCGGTAGTCCGCACTTCCTAAAATGAAAATATCGCGTTTACCCATAATGGAAACCATAAATGTTTGCCATAAATGAAAAATACAAAAGCTTAAGTAAAATATAAACATATTATATATCATATATAAATATAGTGACATCTTAATTGCCACCTTTGAAGGTGTTATATGAGTGTTGAACAATCATCGTTTCGTGAGGCAGAAATTCGCCATCCACAGAAACAGTATGTTCTTTAACCATTAGATGTAGGTGTGTGTAAGTTTAGCTCGAATAATTCTTATAAAAACATCCTAGTATATTTAAAATACTGGTTTTGTTACAAAATAAATGAATAAAAAGTGTTTAAGGGGTTGGAGAAGCAAAACAAAACAAAATAACATAAGACAAGACATTACCTTAAAATTGGGTAACTCTTTTTTGATTTGAGCCAAAGGCTTCCTTGGGAAGAATTCTACCCAAAGTGAGGCTTCTAGGAGTAAGAGAGGAAAGTTGAGAGATTATTTGGGTAGAGTTTGGCCGAGCCAAATGGCTTTGAATGTGTGAATAAGGTGGTAGTGGTGGGGTCCTTTTATAAGAGGAGAGGATGGCACTCTTGGAAAGTTATAAAAGGTTACTTTATTATATAATGATTTTCGGATTTTAAAGGTCTCACACTTATATATTTCTAGGATAAGTTGATAAGGGTTCTAAATATACTCATCCAATAGGTTTTTGGAAAGTTTAAGTCTTATATTTTACATTATCTTTTTATTTTATTTAAATCGTTAATTAATGAGGTAATCGCTGCATCATCATGGTGTCATAAATAATTTAATATATTTAATGTCTAAAAATTATAAAAAATTATCATGATGTAGGAAATATTTGTATATTTCTAATGAATATTTATAGTCAAAAATATTACTTGTATAACCCCATTTAAAAATTGTTTTAGTAAAACAACTCATGTTTTTGACATTTTTATTTTAACATTAAATAAAAAGTTTTTAATGTCATTTTCCTACCAAAGTGGCTCCATGGGGTCCCAAAGTTGACCCATGGATTGTCTTGGTCGGCCATGAATCATCCAATAGGCGTCGGACAAGTGTAAAGTTATTTTAATATTTTTATAATATCATTTTTACCTTAAATTTCACTAATTACCTTTAATCGCTATTAATTAAACTTAAAAGTTACTATTCACCAAAAAATTATTTTAATCCCATTGAACCACATTTTAGTTCCTAATGAAAACCATGTATGTCGTATTTATTTAAAATCAAATCACAGGAGTGGTAATGTTTCATTTAAACGAAAAATCAGTTTTTTAACTACCACTTAGTGGTTTTACTATTCATCAAAAATTGAAGTTTTTGAGAACAACGCCAAAATTTCACCCTAAGCTATAATTGATATTCCGAATTCAAAAATGATGTCTATTTTACAAAATTCCAAACATATAATTCGTATTAATTAATTTTATAACTAATTCTCTTTGTCACAACAAATAGCGTGTTTTTAAGAAACAATATATATCAAAAGATTGACAATTGTTTATGTCCAATTTCAAAGTGAAATTAATTCTAATAAACACCATTGGATAAAATGGTAAAAATATATTCTAATTATACTTTAAAACCGCTCAATAGTATAATTTATCACTATAAATTATTTTTATTAAAAAATTTGTTTTAAGTGTTTTTCACTATTCATAAAAAAATGGAAGTTCTCAAAAAATTACAAAAAAAATCAACTTAGGATAATTTCGATATTACAAATACGAAAATGAAGTCCATTTGAAATATAAAATTTCTATAATTTTAAAAAGTAGGTATTACTATTCATAACGGCTACTTTGATTAGTCGTAGTATGTTAGAACTCGAACTTGCGTACAATGCAAGCTATTGCATTATTGAAAGAGAAGCGTATCATGGAAGCTCATGGTGTTACATTCTCCCCTCCTTCAAATAATTTTGTCCTCGAAATTTCATATAATATCACTGTATAAAAAGACTCGGGTGATTGTTCATCATAAGTTCCTCGGGTTCCCATGTTGCCTCCTCCATCTTATGGTTTCTCCATAGAACTTTTACCAGACGGGTCGTCCGGTTTCTCAGCACTTGTTCTCTTGTGTCAAGAATCCTGACGGGCTCTTCGCAATAAGACAGATCGGGTTCCAGTTCTAATTCCTCATAGGTGAGTACATGCATTGGGTCAGGCATATTTTTTCTCAACAGTGATATGTGGAATACATCATGAACTTTGGAGAGACTTGGTGTCATTGCCAAACGGTAAGCTACAGCCCCAATTCGTTCTAGAATTTCGAAGGGTCCGATGTACCTGGGACTCAATTTACCCTTCTTACCGAAATGTATAACTCCCTTCCATGGAGATACCTTCAAGAAAACATGATCTCCTACCTGAAATTCTAAATCCTTCCTTCGGTTGTCGACATAGCTCTTATGCCTACTTTGAGCTGCTTTGATGTGTTTTTGGATTACTTTCACCTTTTCCATCATTTCCTCAACCATTTCTGGGCCTACAAGTTTTCTTTCACCAAAGTCATTCCAACAGGTTGGTGTGCGACATCTCTTTCCGTATAACGCTTCATATGGTGTCATCTGAATACTTGAATGGAAGCTATTGTTATAGGAAAATTCTACCAGAGGTAAATATTGATCCCACATTCCTTGAAAGTCAAGTGAGCATGATCTCAACATGTCTTCTAAGGTTTGAATAGTTCTTTCTGATTGTCCATCTGTTTGAGGGTGGTAAGCAGTGCTCAAACAAAGTTCAGTATCCAAGGCCTTCTGAAGGCTTTTCCAGAATCTTGATGTAAAATGGGGATCACGATCTGAGATAATCGACAGGGGTACTCCATGAAGTCTCACAACTTCATTAATATATAGTCTTTCCAGACATTCAAGTGGTAGATCTTCCCTTATAGCAAGAAAATGTGCTGACTTCGTGAGACGATCAACAATGACCCATATTGTGTCATTCCTTCTAGGAGTCTTTGGTAGTCCCATGACAAAATCCATCGTAATATTATCCCATTTCCACTCAGGTATGGGAAGAGGTTGCAAAACTCCACTAGGTAGTTGCCTTCCTGCTTTCACTTGTTGACAAACCATACATCTTGACACAAAATCAGCATTCTCCCTCTTCATGTTGTCCCACCAAAAATGTCCCTTTAAATATCTATACATTTTGGGGTTCCCAGGGTGTATAGAGAAATTCAAACTATGAGAATCATCCAACAATTCCCTCTTTAAATCAGGTATATTGGGAACACAAATTCTCCTCCCAAATTTCAAAATTCCATCTTCATATACAAAGTCACTCAATCGCCCATCATTCACAGCTTTAATATTCTTTTTCAACTCTTCATCATTGGCCTGAGAACACTTTATCCTTTCTAGTAAAGATGGTTTGGAAACCATTTGAAAATTTTTTGATCTTTCACCCTCCATGGTGATTCCATATCCATCTTTACTAGATCCATTAAAATAGGATCCCCTTCCACTCTCACCATGTTCAAAACTCCATGATCTTTTCTACTCAAAGCATCTACAACCTTATTTTCCTTCCCTGGGTGGTATTGTATCGTGAAATCATAATCCTTGAGTAGTTTAAGCCATCTCCTTTGCCTCATGTTGAGTTCTTTTTGTGAGAAAATATATTTCAAACTCTTGTGATCGGTATATATCTCACATTTTTCACCATAGAGATAATGTCTCCATATCTTCAAGGCAAAGATTACAGCATCTAACTCGAGATCATGAGTAGGATAGTTCTGCTCATGAATTTTTAGCTGTCGTGATGCATAGACAATAACCCTATCATTCTTCATAAGGACACAACCAAGTCCTTTCATTGATGCATCACTATAAATAACGAACCCATCATTCCCTGATGGTACAGTCAATATAGGAGCGTTGACTAATCTTCTCTTCAGTTCTTCAAAACATTCTTCACACTCTCTTTTCCAAACAAATTTAACCCCTTTACATGTGAGCTTCGTTAATGGGTTAGCCAATCGGGCAAAATTCTGGACAAAACGTCGATAATAACCTTCCAAACCAATAAAGCTGTGTACCTCAGTTATACTCGTCGGTGCTGGCCATTCTTGGATTGCCTTGGTCTTAGAAGGATCAACGGAAATTCCATCCTTAGAGAAAATATGGCCAAGAAAAGAAATATCCTGAAGCCAGAATTCACACTTGATAAACTTCCCATATAATTCATGCCTTCTTAGAGTCTTCAAGATAATGCGCAAGTGATTTTCATGATCTTCGTAGATTTTGGAGTATACCAAGATATCATCAATAAATACCACCACAAAATCATCAAGATATTCCTTGAAAACCCTATTCATTAGATCCATGAATACAGAGGGTGCATTAGTCAATCCAAAAGGCGTTACTGTAAACTCGTAATGCTCGTACCTTGTTCGAAATGTTGTCTTCGGAATGTCTTCCTTCTTCACACACAACTGATGGTATCCAGATCGAAGGTCAATCTTTGAAAAGTATTGATCTCCATGCAATTGGTCAAATAAATCATCAATGAGAGGTAGGGGATACTTGTTCTTTATTGTTATAGCATTGATCTCCATGTAGTCAATGCACAACCTCATAGATCCATCATTCTTCTTAACAAAAAGGATAGGGGCTCCCCATGGAGAAACACTAGGGCGAATAAAACCCTTATTACTCAATTCCTCTAGTTGTTTCTTTAGTTCGACTAATTCCACGGTGGCCATTCTATAAGGGGTCTTCGATATAGGCCTTGATCTAGGAATTAAATCAATGGAAAACTCAACTTCTTGTTCTGTAGGATGTCCAGGTAAATCTTTCGGAAAAACATCTACATATTCTTTCACAATAGGTATATCCTCTATTTGAACATTCCTTTCCTCTCCATTAGTCATTTCATTCTCTTCCTCCCCAATAATTGAATTTAGTTGAGCTACTGGGGGTGGATCTAAATAATAATTAGGTGGGGATGATTCTGCTCTAAAAATAAGGTGTTCCTTATCATCATCATCAAAAATCATAACCTCCTTCTTCTTACAATAAATCTTTGCATCATAGTCTGAAATCTAATCCATACCTAAGATTATATCAAACTCAATCATAGGTATGACAATGAGATCAGCGGATAAAGAATAGTTATGTGCTCTAATGGGTACTGATTCACAAAAATTTGTTGTAATAATACTTCCCTTAATAGTTTTGACTGACAATTCTCTTGTTAAATAAAATTGAAAATATCTAAGTTTCTTAGCAAACTGGGTTGATATGAAACAATGCGATGATCCAGAATCAAATAATGAATTTTCTAAACTTGAGGAAACCATTAAATTACCTGCCACCACGTCTTTCGGAGATTCAACCTCAGCAGTAGTGATAGCATAAGCTTGGCCTTGATCCCTTGGCCTCTTCTGAGTTAAGTTCCCCTGACACTTAGGAAATTCATTTTCATAATGTCCCAACTCTCTACAATTATAGCATTCCACATTGATAGAAACTTTATTTCCCTTGCAATCATGAGCTTGGTGGCCTTTTTCACCACACTTGTAACAGACTCCCATTCCCTTCAAGCAAGTATCGGGGTGTTTATTTCCACATTTACTGCAGAACTGATATTAAACTCTTCCCTTATTCCCCTTATTTTCATTTCTAGATTGATCATAATATATCTTCTTTTCTTGCTTTGCTTTAAAGTCATGAGACTTAGAGAATTCCTTTTCCATATTGATAGCAGACGAGACAATATCTTCGTACGATGAGAAGGTTTGTGAGACTAATGCTCGACGGAGAAATGGTTTTAACCCATCAAAGAAACGATCAATCTTACTTATTGGGTTACGTATATAATCTGCAGCATGCCTCGCTAACCTTGTAAAGTTAGCCTCATACTTTGTGACATTCTCATCCTCCTTCTGCCTCAGACTCAGAAATTGCCTTTCCATATCTGCTCGATGGTCATGTGGAAATTATTTTTCTAAGAAAATTTCCTTAAACTCCCTCCATTCCATACTTGATACTTATTCATATTCCTTTGTGTTTTGAATCAGCGACCACTATTGATCGGCATCTCCAGTGAGGCGGTAGACTGCCATGACAACCTTCTCCCTTTCGCTACTCCCCAAGGCATGGAATATTTTCTCTAAGGAGTTTATCCATTGCTCAGCTACTAATGGATTTGTACCCCCATTAAATGTTGGCGGTTGTTTCCTCATGAAGCGGTCTAACATTGATCCTCCACATTGCAGATCAGGGTGCTCTATACAAGTAAGGTTATTATTCATAACCTGAGGGAGTTGTCACAGTATGGTAATAAGTTGATCAGCACCAGTTGTATCTCTAGATCCACAATAATTATCTTGAGCAGGAGGGAAATCCGTACACGGAGTGCGTGCATTGATACGGTTTTCATTCCTTCCACTAGGCGCCATTTCTAAACAATGACATAAACTAGATTAGTTTATGAATCAAAATACATAATTCCATACTTGTAAAATACTTAACATAAATTGAACTATTTATGGATATAATCCATAATCATAAAAATGTTTTCTTTGAGGAATTATATACTCATAACCCTTCATAGAGGTTTGTATAGAAAATGAGAATTATCCTAAGCATATCCCTCGGGAGTGTCGTAACCAAGAGGGCAGCAAGGCCCGTTTTCGTGCACCAGTTCCTGTTCGAGTCTAGCTCAAAGCGGTGTTTTCGGGTTTTAACCCTAGGTACATCTGTGCCAGAGCCTCCTCTACCTGCTCGTATCCATACAGGGATGTATTTCTTGGAAAGCTCACAAAATCTCTATAATACCAAAATTCTAGGAAGTTCTTCTATACTAATCCTCAAAGTCTATCTTTGGGCTATGTGCTCTAATCAGGGTTTATTTAAATCTAGCTTCCAAGGTTAGTACTAAACTGCCTCTGATACCAACTGTAACTCCCCGACCCCAGTTACCCAGAGTCGGTGCATTATTGTGTAACATTGGCATGATCACAAAAGATCAAGTCTCGAAAGACCGATTAGTTTAGTAGCCTTGGAAACACTAGATACATTCATAAATGTTACATTATATCATAAAGTGAAAATCTAAAATAACAAAGTCTCCATAGTCCACACTCATATCCTCTTCTGACTATCCCTGCAGGTCATTCATACAATACTTCTTCACATCCTGGAAAATATTAAAACATTTAAAGGGGTGAGCTCAAATGCTTAGTAAGGATAACAATATTGCGGAATCTTTCATAAATAAACATTAAAATTTAAGGCAATGTATAACTAAAACAAAAGCCTTTTTAAACTTAAACTTTAGCATAATATGGAAAAAATAAAATTAAATAATGTCATTTACTTACTCACATGGATATTCTACTAGTCGAATAATCCATGCAATATCAAGAACCACTTTCATAATGATGGAATGCATAATTCCAGACTATCATAACCACGTAGCCAAGGCCTCGTGCCAAGACCACAAATAAGATTTTCTCAAGGCCTCGTGCCAAGACACTAGTTTGTCTCATGAGACCTACCGATGCATCTAGGAGCTATAGCGGGCTCCACCCATCACTTATTAAGTCCAATGCATTCCTCATATGAACAGGTTTAAACATATCATAAACCATAACATAATTGTATCACATAAAACATGCATAAAGGAAACATAAGATTTCCACACTTCAATCACAAGTTATCAATACAACACATTGATATAATAAAAACTTTATCAAAACCATTTTCAATACCAAAATAAAATAAAAGTAAAACATGGTATTTATTTTTCTTTTAAAAAAATTTATGGCTTATAGAGGAAGCTGAAACTCAAATAATAGTCACGGTGGCAGAGAAGTCATTGTCGCCACATACGTAAGAAAAAAAATTCCTTTTGTCTTTTAGTAAAAACGCTTCGTATAAAAAGATTCCTTTTGAATAAAAGTAAAATTCAAAGGGGTTTATACACCGTATAAATGAAAGTTGTGTATAAAACCAAATATGCCTCAATGAAAGGAGATCGAGACGAAGTCCTTACAAAGATCATTTTTAAAATAAAATAGATCTATTTTGTGTATTTACTATAAGTACACATAAATAAATTAAAAAATACAAGATAGGACATAATAATATCATGACATAATTTGAAAGTATGAGATTAACCCAAAGAATGGAAATTGGGTTAAGAAGTTCTCTTACCTTGTGTCCGACTTGACTCGACCATTATTTAACCTCCTGAATAATAAATTATAGTTAATTTATAATTGCTTAATAAACTTTTTCAAATTTATTATTCCTTTTATATCAGTTATTACCATGTTATGAACATTATGTAATTATTTATGTTAATAACGGTCACTTTGTTGATCTTTGGTACTTGAGTCAAAAATAAACTTCTTAAAATTACAAGTTGTTCATGTGGTAAAATATCCCATATATCCATAATTATATTCATGATGTAGATATCATATATATCATATATATCCAGTATATTCATGCATTTATAATATTACATAACATTTAGAGGTAAGAAATGAAATGCACCGTTCATGGAGACGGTAAGTCGTACGTACGCATGAACGCAGCTTTCATTTCTATTTCATATTTAATGGAATAAAATTATAATTATTTAAAGTTATACTATAATTAAAGTATAATATAATGTATAATAACATTTACTCCATCCTTTATACATCCCACATATGGCATTAACGATTCAAATAACTTTGAGGGGGCGGTAGTCCGCACTTCCTAAAATGAAAATATCGCGTTTACCCATAATGGAAAACATAAAGGTATGCCATAAAAGAAAAATACAGAAGATTAAGTAAAACATAAACATATTATATATCATATATAAATATAGTGACATATTAATGGCCATATTTGAAGGTGTTATATGAGTGTTGAACAATCATCGTTTCGTGAGGCAGAAATTCGCCATCCACAGAAACAGTATGTTCTTTAACCATTAGATGTAGGTGTGTGTAAGTGTAGCTCGAATACTTCTTATAAAAACATCCTATTATATTGAAGATATTGTTTTGTTTACAAATTGAAGGAATAAAAAGAGTTTAAGGGTTGGAGAAGCAAAACAAAACAAAATAACATAAGAGAAGACATTACCTTAAAATCGGGTAACTCTTTTTTGATTTGAGCCAAAGGCTTCCTTGGGAAGAATTATGACCAAAGTAAGGCTTCTAGGAGTAATAGAGGGAAGTTGAGAGAGTATTCAGGTAGAGTTTGGCCGAGCAAAATGGCCTTGAAGGTGTGAATATGGTGGTAGTGGTGGGGGCCTTTTATAAGAGGAGAGGAGGGCACTCTTGGAAAGTTATAAAAGGTTACTTTATTATATAATGAGTTTCGGATTTTAAAGGTCCCACACTTATATATTTAGAGTATAAGGTGATAAGGGTTCTAAATATACTCATTCAATAGGTTTTTGACAAGTTTAAGTCTTAGATTTTACATTATCTTTCTATTTTATTTAAATCGTTAATTAATGAGGTAATCGCTGCATCATCATGGTGTCATAAATAATTTAATTTATTTAATGTCTAAAAATTATAAAAAAATTATCATGATGTAGTAAATATTTTTATCTTTCTAATGAATCTTTATAGTCAAACATATGACTTGTATAAACCCATTTAAAAATTGTTTTAGTAAAAAAAGTCATGTTTGTGACATTTTTATTTTAACATTAAATAAAAAGTTTTTAATGTCATTTTCCTACCAAAGTGGCTCCATGGGGTCCCCAAGTTGACCCATGGATTGTCTTGGTTGGCCATGACTCATCCAATAGTGTTAGGACAAGCATATTTTTATAATATCATTTTTACCTTAAATTTCACTAATTACCTTTAATCGCGATTAATTAAACTTAAAAGTTACTATTCACCAAAAAATTATTTTAATCCCATTGAACCACATTTTACTTCCTAATTACAACCATGTATGTCGGATTTTTTTAAAATCAAATCACAGAAGTGGTAATGTTTCATTTAAACGAAAAATCAGTTTTTTAACTACAACTTAGTGGTTTCACTATTCATCAAAAATTTAAGTTTTTCAGAACAATGCCAAAATTTCACCCTAAGCTACAATTGATATTCTGATTTAAAAAATGATGTCTATTTTACAAAATTCCAAAAATATAAGTTGCATTAATTAATTTTATAACTAATTCCCGTTGTCACAACAAATAGCGTGTTTTTAAGAAATAATATATATCAAAAGATTGACAATTGTTTATGTCCAATTTCAAAGTGAAATTAATTCTAATGAACACCATTGGATAAAATGGTAAAAATATATTCTAATTATACTTTAAAACCACTCAATAGTATAATTTATCACTATAAATTAGTTTTATTAAAAAAGTTGTTTTAAGTATTTTTCACTATTCATAAAAAAATGGAAGTTCTCAGAAAATTACAAAAAATTCAACTTAGGATAATTTCGATATTGCGAATACAAAAATGAAGTCCATTTGAAATATAAAATTTCTATAATTTTAAAAAGTGGGTATTACTATTCATAACAGCTACTTTGATTAGTCGTGGTGTGTTATAACTCGAACTTGCGTACAATACAAGTTATTGCATTATTGAAAGAGGAGTGTATCGTGGAAGCTCGGGGTGTTACACAATAGGTTTTTTTTCACTATTAGTTAGAATGATCCCATACCAATTGGTGGCATTAACTTTGGAATCAATGGACAATATCAAAAATAATATTTTTCTAGAAGTGGTGGATCAATTTCCAAATGTGTTTCCCAAAAAATATTCTGGGATACCACGCACAAGAGAAGTGTGGTTTAAAATTGGTCTTCTTCCAAGGAACAGTCCTATTTCCCTCTCATCTTATCATATGACACCAACTGAATTAGGGTAACTAAAGTTTTATTTGGAAGATTTTTATATCAAAGGGTTCATTCAATCGAGAATGTATCTATGGGAAGCACCTATTTTGTTTGTCAAGAAGAAAAATGTAACTCTTCTACTATGTGTGGATTATTGTAAACATAACAAAGTTATGATAAAGAACATGAATCCACTTCCATGCATTGATGATCAATTTGATCAAATTAGGGTACATCATTGGTTCTCCAAAATTGAATTTCAATCAGGATATCACCAATTGATGGTTAAAAAGGAGGATATTTCAATGAAAACTTTTAGGAGCAGATATGGCCATTATAAATATGTGGTAATGCCTTTTGGTCTTACACGCACACCAATTATATTTATTTTATTTATGAATCAGATAGTTTAGTGATATCTAGATTCTTTTGTGGTGGTTTTTTTAAATGACATATTGGTGTATTAAAGGACAAGGGAGAAGCATGATCAAAATTTGGTGATAGTGTTAGGAATCTTGAGGGATCATAGGTTGTAATAAAAACTATCAATGTGTGATTTTTTGATACATTACATTCGTTTCCTTGGAAATTTAATTTCAAAAATAGGTTTTATATTGATCTGGATAAGATAGAGGCTATTATCACTTGGAAACTACTGAAGAATGTCTCTGAGATACATAATTTTCTTGGTCAATCTGGTTATCACTGATTCTTTGTTCATGATTTTTCAGGACTATATTTTCCTATGACATGATTTACACTAAAAAATGTTCCATTCAAATGGGACAAGGATTGTCATAAATATTTTCAAAAGTTGAAAGTTCACCTTAAATCAGCACCAATATTGATTCTTCCAGAATCAGTACAAGGGTACATGGTGTATTATGATGCTTCGGGATCTGGGTTAGGGTGTGTTTTCATGTAGGGAGATCATGTTGTTTCTTAGGGCTTAAGTTAGTTTTGGGTGCATGGTAATAACTACCCAACACGTGATTCGGAGTTAGCTGGCTTAGTCTATGATTTGAAGACTTGGATTCATTACCTCTTTGGTGAGAAATTACTATGTTTATGGATCATAAGAGCTTGAAACATATTTTCTCACAATGGAATTTTTACATGAGACAAAAATTATGGTTGGAGTGCCTCCAAATGTTTGAATCTAACATAATGTTTACATAGGGTAAAGTTAATTCAGTTTCGGATGCATTAAGTAGATTTTCGTATATTCAATTAGGAAAAGAAGCTTCAGATGAGTGGTTGTTGATGTTGGTCCTAGATGAAATGAACATGGAATGTAAAGACCAAGATGAATTTTTTTTTTATTCCAGTCTATTTAGTTATCGATTTGGAAAAGACAGTTAATGATCCATATGATTTTGAATGCATGGATATGAGGGGAAAACTCAATGGTGGGGAGGTCATTGAGGGCTATATGCTAGATGAGAGTTTAGTGTTGTTGTTCAGAAATTGGATGGTTGTACCTATAGCTTGTCAAGAACAACTTCTTCATGCATACCACCATTAAATATGTGTTGTTCATCATGGAATACAGAAGATTTATAAGGATTTGGAAACATATTTTTGGTGCATCGGTATAAAAAGAAAGGTGGTTGAGTTTATTTTGAGATTATTAACTTGTCAAGAAGTTAAAGCAGAACATCGGCGACCAGTATATATATTATAGTATTTAGCTATCCCTTTTTGGAAATGGGAGCGGATATCTATGGATTTTGTAACAGGTCTCCCAAGAACAGTTTGGAAACACAATTCCATATAGTAGATAGTGGATCATCTCACAAATTAGGCTCATTTCATCCCTATTTGGGAATATCATATAGTGAAGGACTTGTCAAAAATATATATCTGAGAAGTGTTAAAGAGGTATGGTGTTCCAATGTCGGTTGTGTCAAATAGAGATCCAAGGTTTATGTCTCGGTTTTGAAAATCCTTATAGAAATCCCTTGGAACTCAGTTGAATATGATTATTGTGTTCATCCTCAGACTGATGGAAAATCTGAAAGGATGATACAAACATTTCAAGACATGTTGTTTACTTGTGTAATAGATTTTGGAGGCTCATGGGAAGATCATTTATCATTAATGTATTTATCATATAATAATAGTTATCAAGAATTGATACATATGGATCCTTTAAAATAATTGTACGGATTTCCTTTTCATTCTCCACTTTGTTCGGTGGAAACTAGTTAGACTTCATTGTTTGGGCCAAGACTTGTTCAAGAAACAAGGGAGAATATCCATTTGATCAGGAAAGGGATGGAGATGGATCCGAGTCATCAGAAATTGTATCAGGATCATCGTTGATGATCGTTGTCATTCGAGGTGAGTGATCATGTATTCTTGAGGATCTCTCAAAGGGTCGGACATTTTAATTTTGGAAAGTATGGAAAGTTGTCTCCTCGATACATAGGCATTTTTGAGATACTTTAACTGGTTGGTGAGATGGAATATCGGTTGGATTTTCCCCCTAGGTTCAGTGCGGTGCACAATGTGATTCATGTATCTCAGTTGAAAAAGTATCAGCCTGATCCAAACCATGTGATTCAATGGGATCATGTTAAAATATATCTGGATTCTTCATTGGTACATATCATTGTGCGGATTTTTCATAGGAAATATAAAGTCTTGAATGGAAAAGCATCGGTCTAGTATGGTTTTTTTAAGCATGGTCAGATTTAGGAGGAGACATAGGAACATGAGAAGGAAATAAAAGAGATATGACTAAAACTCATTCAGAGAAAAGATGGTTTTAAACTTTTTGGGGATGGAAATCCCAATGGTATAGAGAATTTAGCACCCCCAGTTTCACATAAGTAACACTTTCTTTATGATTTTTAAATATTTAAAGCTTACGGGTGATGTTTAGGAGAGTTTGGAGAAATTTTTGAGTGTTTTAGGGGTTTTATAAGGGTGAATGTTTAGTGATGGATTGGTAAAACCATGAAACACCAACTGGAAATCATTTACAATGAAATAAGGTCTAAAGGGAAGGTGAATGAGCAGCACACAGTTTGTCCAAATTGTGCACCAGCCTCAGAAAAGTGTGTTTTTTGAGACAATGAGAATTAGCATGGATGTCAAATAGTTTTTCAAAATATGTGAGAAAACTATGTGAGGTTCATCCGTTAGGTAGTTCCCATGGCATGTTTAGCGCACGGTTTTCCTAACCATGTGACTAACCATGCATGGGTTAAAAGTGAGATACTAAAATTGTGGATCACACACTTTTTTACCTATAAGGCCCTCATTTTTTCTCCTATGTGGACCTAACTTTAGATTATCTCTTTCTAAAGGCTAAGGAAACTTCTCCCATCAATACATAGGTTATTTAAAGGATTCTTTTTTGTGTTTTGAAGCTGTATTCTCACAGTAAGTGATCATTATTGATTGTTCTTGGTGGTTTTTCTTAGATATACTTCTCTATCTCTCAAAATTTCTTAGATCCATGTTCTCTATGGGTATATATATGATATTTTATTCTAAATATGAATATATTTAGCTTTATTTATGATAATAGAAGATATCTAAGGTGTTTTTTTATTTTTAACCTAGTTTTATTATATTTTGAGTGACCTTAGTCATTTTCACCATAAAACCAGAGGTAAATGGCTTCAATATAGACTCCTATTTCAATAACTAATTAATTAGTTTCTAATTGATTAAATTGATTGAAATTGTTTATGAAATTGGTGTTCAAAACATGGTTGAAACCTTCTTTAGTGATGGTTTGGGATTTTGTGTGAAATTTTGGAATTTTTATGCAAAGTGATTTGATAAATGATATAAAAATGTTGATTTTAAAATAGATTCTTGACTCGATTTATGGAAAAATTTTATCAATAAAAAGGTCATTTTTTTGAATTTTTTTTGGAATTGAGATGGTTTTGGAATGATTATATTAGTATGGTTTTTTTCATACTTGGGGTGTGTGTTCATATTGCATTATGTGTATTGGTTGAAATATGACCTTGTTCTTGGTTCCAAATGTGTAATGGCATATGGGATATAATTATTTTATGATGTCTTGGTAGATCGAAAATAAACTGCTAATGAGTATGGAACTTTCATAATGATGAATGCATGTATATATGTGTGGATTTGCAGATTGGAAAGAGGTATTCCAAAAGTGGAATTTATGAAATGGTTTGAGAACATTGTTTTGTTGTTTTCCTTGAAATTTGATATTGTTTTAGAAAACTATTTTACAATGGAACCTGTTTATATTCTAATATAAAATATTTTAGAAATTGATTTATATAAACTATTTTATATAATGTGATAACTTTTCTATCCTAGTGGAATGATTAGTGAAGTTGTTTAGGGAAATCCTGCTGAGTTTTAGTACTAACCCCTTATTTGGAACTTTGGTTCTTTTACAAATATCATTTACCAAGATATGGTCAAAGGTAAAGTATCATACTTCTCTAGAGGTGCTTAGTGATACTTGGGCTGTTTGTGGAGTTGGAGCATGGAGATTATTGGAACCTAGAGTTT
Organism: Viscum album; assembly: GCA_963277665.1. Taxonomy (NCBI): domain Eukaryota; kingdom Viridiplantae; phylum Streptophyta; class Magnoliopsida; order Santalales; family Viscaceae; genus Viscum; species Viscum album. The sequence goes on from OY728156.1 coordinate 2,016,482,334, forward strand.
TGTATTGGAGTATTTGAGATTTATTGGTTATGTATTTCAATGTGTACTTTGATATTTTTAGTTTTATTATTCTAGGGTACATGGTTTTAGTTTTATTTTGATATAAATAGCATGATTGAGTTGTCTTTGTTTTATATCAAGCTTCATTTAGTGGTTTATTTATTTATGTCTTGGTTTGTTAGTTGTTTTATTTTGAAAGTGAAAATCATCTCCCATATGTTCACGAAGCTCTTGGCATTTATTTCCAGCCTTTAAAATCTTGGGGATATCGATTAAGGCCTAGTAATTCCCTTCAACCTTCTTAAGACAATAATAATAAGAGGTATGTTACAGTAATAAAACACACGTTATATATTGATTATTATGTGAGGTGCATGTATTTTATATATTTCAAGGATTTTAATGTATTTCTAGAGTTTCTATAAAATAACATAGAAATTTCATTGAAATTTATCAAAAACATCATATCGGTGCCCCTGGAATATGGATTGAAAAAAGAAAAATGCATGAGAATAATAATATTCATGAATATCATTATATGGTATTATATAGATTAGAAAAATGGGGAAGGGTGATGATTTTAATGTTCGGTTTAGTCAACATATGGTACATTCCAGACATTATAAGATCATATCAATACTTTATAATTTTGTTTTTTTTTACTTTGAATGGTTGAATCTTGATGATATTTTTGTTGATTTGGATGTTTTTAATGTTTATTTTATAGATAGAGGGATATCATATGGTTGTCTGTAGTTATTTTTAATGATGGATAGTCATATTTATAAGGTTAATCCATCTTTTAAGGTTAATTTGACAATATAAAATTTTTGATGAATGTGTAAATGGTGAATTCATGATACATTATGTTTTATATCATACTTTATAAGATTGATAGAGAGTTCATAACGTTCCAAACAAAAGATAATTTTGATGTTCCATGAGAATATAAGTAGTTCATATATATATATATATGGGGAACTGTTGTTTTGTGATATGGATTACTCAAATGATATAAATTTATTTTAAACTGATATTAAAAGGATTAAAACATCATAGATAAAGTTTTTTATTCATGTTTCTTAAGAAAAATGTTTGATCTGAGAAGGACAAGGTCGCACTATAAAGGAGAGAATCATTTATAAAATAACTCCATGTTTATGCTTTAATTTTTGTTATTGTAATTAGATGACTAGGAATTAATTTAAAATAAGTAAAATTAAGCCTGGAATGAATGAGAAAAATTTTAAAGTAGTTTCAAGTTAGTTGTCTCTAGGTTTTTTGAATTTAAAATTTAGATTTTTTGAGGAAAAATCACTCCTTCATTACAATATAATATTTTTAGTGTTAAGAAAATATTTTTTATTCAATTATTTTGAGTTATATTATTTTAATATATATTTAAATTTATTTTTTAATATATATAAAGAAGAGTAATAATAATATATTTTTTCTACAAAAGAAAAAAAAATAAGAAGAAAAAGATACATATAGTAACAAATATAAGGATATCTCATCATGTTGAGGAATATTTAGTTGTTAAAATAATTTCGATCATTATGCCCGTGTGAGAAGAAAATTTTACATAGTTGGGAGAATTTACAATAACACTAGTTCTTATATAATACATTTTTAATATAATCTACATGTTGATAATACTGCATCATATGATCTTATGTGAACATGAATGATACTAAGGATTACACTTCAAAATTTTATTTTTAAGCCTTGAAAAAATAGACTATTATCTCTCTATATGTGTGTGTGGTTGTATGTGTGATAGATATCAGAGAAACAAATTAACAATTAGTGAAGTATTCTTTAATAATAATTTTAAATTAAATCATAATAAAAGATCCCACTCCCCCTCTCGATATTGCCCAACTAATATTGTGGTCTTCTCAAGTGGTATCACAGCTAAAATTTCCTTCATATAAGATATTCTATTTAGATTTTATATTAAAATTATTTTTATATCGAGTTAAGGATTTAATAAATAAATAAATATTTTATATAATAGAAAATAAATATTTAGTGAAAAATAATTGGATTCCAACCTTCGATGGAAACTATTATATTATATGGAAGGTAATAATGAAAACATATCAACTATAAATTAGTTTGGATGTATTAGAGGATTAAATTTTTTTATCCTCATGTAGAAGGTGTTTATAAAGCATAAATTAATATAAGTAACTTGAAGAATTGTGGTGGGTCATAAAATTCCATTATGTTTTCGCAGTTAGAAAAATAATATCCTATGGATAATGTATTCAAGATAGCTAAAGGAATATATAAAAACTAAAAAATAACTTTTATTTTAATAAAAATGATGAACTAGTCAAACTATTTGTTTGGAGATTAAGTTACGATGATCATAAAATTCCTAATCACAAAACTAAATATGAATTATTTGTAAAAGTTAATTAATTTGTAAGAATAAAAAGTGGTTTTATTGAAATTATTTAGAATATAGTTGTTTTAAGAGGTATTATATATTATAATTGATAGGTTTGATGCAAAAGTCATACTTTATAGTGATTAGGATCAATGTATACATACTATTGATGATATAAAAAATATCATTATTAGATATGAAATGTGGTGGGGATGATTATTCAAAAATTAGTGTGACCCTACAAATGAAATTTATAATAAAAACTACAAATAATAGAAATTTGATAATTAAATTTTTGAAGATGAAGTTATTTTTTATACTTATAAAGAAGATATTAATGAAAATTTCAACAAACAGTTGTCCCCATTAACTGGATGTGTTAGAAAATGCAAGGAAAAATACAAAGGGAATCTTCCACTAAAATGACCCAATTGTGGATCCATTGGATATTATATATAAAATTATAAAAATGAAATAATTAAAATCCATTAAGGATATAGAAGAGAGGTCTAGGATGTTATCAAATAAAAAATTAACTAAATTTGATAATTCAAAGTCTTATTTAAAAGGGAAGACTTATTATTTTTTAACATATAAAAAGATAAATTAATTATCTAATATGGATGATGATAATATAGTGATAATTATAAGGAGGTTTATACTTGTCATGGTATTATTTAGAATCTACAAGTTACTAAATTGAATGAGGAATATTCACTAGATATAAAATTAATGAATTTTTAAGTGATGAAGAAACTCAAATGAAAATTTTAATGAAGAGAGAACTCATTTGGTGCCTTTCAATTATATTAAAAATTATATATGGTGATAAAAAATTAACAATGTAACTTGATCTTGTAATATAAAATAATCTATTTTTACAGGAGAAAATTTGATGTTACTAAATGAAATTGAAAATTTAATGACATTTCACGATGATGATATGATTGAAAAACTTAAAATAGAGGAACGATTGATGTAAAATGAGGATACTAAAATTAATAAATGAAAACTACTTAATAATGAAAATGAACTATAAAAATTAATATTAAATTTCTAGGAAATTATTCCTGAAATCATAGAAATTTTATAGGGGGAAATTACTCATGTTTATAAATAAATATCACATTAAAGGGTTTGAAATATCATGGTAGTACTTGTGTAATTCCTAAATTTAATAAATAGGTGAAGAAGAACATTTTTTTAAAAAAAAAGTGATACTAGGAACATGGACATGAAATCAATGACTAATACAACTAGTGGATCGTAAAAGGAAAGAAGGAATAATGTGTCAATTTAAAATGAGTTTAGAGTCTATAAGAGTTTTTATTCACAAAAAGAAGCAATTAATTATGAATCTAAATATGAAGATAGACATGTGTCAAATTCTAGAGATGATGTTGTTTCAAAATGTAATTTTTTATTTTATGTCCATTGTTAGAACATTGGGGGATTTGGTAATATGGAAAGAATGTGTTGGGTTAATTATCATTATCTTAATTTGTATAAAAATTTTATGAGATAGAGTTTTAGAGGTATCATTCAAATGAAAAAAAAATAGAAGAAGTATTAATTTTATGGAAAAATTCTAAGAATAGATTTCATGAATTAAAAGAAGGGTGTGGATGACGTAACCAGTTCGGTCACACTGAAAAATATTGTATCACTATCTTACTTTCCCATTATAGTATTAGTTTCAATACTAATTAGCCTCATAATAATATGGATAATGGAAAATAAAAATATTTTTTTGTTGAAGTAGAACTTAAATAATCTAAAGGTTTTCCATGGATTTTAGATAGTGGATATTTCAAACATATAGAAAGGGGTTGAAAATTGAATTTTTTTTATCAAAATAGAAAGTAAGATTCTATGAAATTTGTAAATAATATGTCACTAAAAATAAATATATTTAGTCAAATATTTATTGGGAAGAAGATATAGAAGTCCAAGAACAATTTATATAATAATGATATGAATAAAAATATGTTAAGTGTGTCATAGTAATGTCATTAAGGAAATGATATTATTTTTTATAAAGATGAATTATTTTTTAAGAGGTAAAATTATTGAATTATTATGAAAAAATGCATAGTGAACAAGGGGAAAATTGTTTTATGATATAGATGCTGAAAATTTATTCTAAATAAAATTGAAAGAACAAAATCAATTTTGGAATTGAAGGATTGGTCATCTAGAAAAAATAATAGGATAAATCTTAGCTGAAGATATAATTTTTTCAATGTTCCAAAGCTAAAAAGTTAAAGAAGTTATATTATTTCAATTATTCAAACATGGAAGGTAATTAAATCATTACATATGATTTTTGATCTTCAAACATCTCATACATTATATATTATCCATTCAGAAAATGGTGGGTTGGTAAGGTAGAATAAAAAAATTAGATAAGTACATTAATTTCATTATTGAAGATTATACCCAAATCACCAATATTATGTTTATGAAACATAAATTATATGCTATAATGTTATTTATAATTTTTAGAAGAAGTTTTTTGAAGGAGTGTGGTTTCAATTTGAAATAGATCCATATATGTAAGTGTGTTTAGTATAAATATGGGATTTTTGATATATATATGTATATATATATATATATATATTGAAATTCATGGTATTCGCCATGATACCAATGAACCATATATACCAAAAATTATTTTAATTCTGAATAGATGAACAAAATTAGGGTGGAGATGGTTTAGACAATATTGATCAAGGATGATATTTCTCAATATTTCATGAGATAAGATAATCATAAAGCGTTTTAGATCCAAAAAAATGATTCTAATTAAAAAAAATTGATATGTCACTATATATCTTGAATTATAATAAGTCTCCATGTTTTAATATTTAATGGTGTTTGGAATCCATAGTGTAATCGTAGTGAAATATGAAAATCAAGGGGTTCTTCAAAAGAGATGTATTGATTGTATCCTCCTAGGTTATCCTCAAAATATAATATGATACCACTATTACATGAAAAATATATGTATGACTATTTGAACACTTTATTTGAATGTGTTTGAATATCCAATAAATTAAAATGTATATGAAATGATGATGACTTAATTTTTTTTTAAAATCGTTGAAGTTTTCTTATAAGGTGATAAGAATTTTTACGTTTAAAAGGATAAATATGTTGAATTATATTCTTAATGTGATGAATAAAAAAATATATAAAATGATAAAATTTGAGAAATAAAGTGGAAGTCCAAAAAATTATTGGATAATAGGGGAAAATGTTCAGGCAATAAGAACATTTGAGGAAAACAATGCATAGCTAATTGTGTTTACCAGATGATAAAAGAGACATCAATGAGACAATAGAGAATCATGATTTAATCAATTATATGAATGAACTATTAGATCAAATTGAGGAGAATTAGTCTTGGGAGTTTGTACCAAATCCTAAAAACTAGACTATCATCAAAACAAAGTCGGGTTTTTAAAGAAGTAGAATGAAAAGGGATAGGTTGTTAGAAAAAAAGAAAGAGTTGTGTTCAATGTGTATTTATGGGTAAGTGGAATTGATTTTTATAAGTAATTATTAATGTATTCTATTCTATATAAAATCACAAATATTCATTCTATTTTATTATAAAAGAAAAATAATAATTTCCATATATATATCAAGTCCGTCTTCTATAATTGTGAATTTGAAGATCAATTCTACATTTAAAAACCTAGTGGTTTCATTTTTTTAGAATATTAATGTTGTGTTTGAATTTTAATGAAATATATATATGTTTTAAAACATGATCACATATAACGTTATTCTTAGTTACTTACTTTCTTAAAAAAATTGAAGTTATTTAAAAGAGGAGTGGAAAATAATATGTACATTAAGGATAAAAATGAGGTATCACTCATTATTATTTCATGTATGGGTGATATCACTTTTTATGGAAATGGAAATATATATGTGAAGGGTTTAAATTTAATATGAAAATGGTTTTTTAAAATTTCTATTCATGGAGAAATAAGACTTTTTTATCATAAAAATTTATCAACGGGAATTAACAAATTTCATTCTCGAGAGAAATATTCTTGAGAACACATAATTATGTTCAAAATATAGCATTAAAAGTTATTTTATACATCTGTTTTAGTTGGAACCAATCTAAAAATGGATTAAATAGGGAAATTAGTTATCCCAATATAATTCTATAATATAATTAGATGTTTTCAATACTTCATTGCTTCAAGACTTGAGAATTAATATACCATTAAATTTTATGAAAAGTATTAATGTTAATCATAGGAGTCTAATTTCTTAGTTTAGAGGAATATCAGGTACATAGAATTCTTAACAGACTTTGGGATAAAATATTATATAAATGAAAAGTATAATATGTTTGGTTACACATAGGCAGATTGGGATGGAAATTTAGATGACTGATGGTCAACATCTTGTGTAATTATCTTTTTGGGTGATAGGTGTGTATGATAGAACACACATAAGAAAGTTTATGTGACCATGAGAATTAATGAATATGAATATGTTTTTACAACTCACACCACGATGAAATTAATATATATGAGTACTTAGCTGAACAATGTAATGGAGGAAGGGAAGCTTCCACTACTTTTGGGTTATGATTATCAATATGTTATTAATTTATCAAGAAATCATATTCCACATTAAATATCAATGAAAATTAATATAAAATATACTTTATAAAATATCTTGGGTCGAATAATTTGTTGAACTTAGAGTTTTTTCCAACAATATATAAAATAGATGATGGGTTCACTAAACCACTATCAAAGGATACATTTCAAAAATTGTGATTTTTTATGGGAGACGAACCCCGTTCCAATCTAGTATAATTTATATTTATATTATCCCCTATATCATGTTATTAGTTTTATATTTTTATTAATGGGTTATATAAATAGAAACAAAATCTCTTTATATTAATTTATTTGAGTTATTTATAAAATGTATTTAGAAAGGGGAGAAAACTATTTGAAATCATATACATTGATATGTGTTTTATCAAATGGGGTTCATATATCTTATTTAGGATGAGAATTTAATTATATATATTTATAAAAAAGTCAAAATTTATGATTTTGACACTAACATGAGTGTGTTTTGTGATTTTGAACCACTAAAATTTTGTTATGAGAATGAATATATGAACTTGTATTTAAATTTTTTTGAAAATAGGAAGAAGTTTTGATTCAAAAAAAATATTTCATTTTTCGATTAAGTATTGAGAAAAGTGGGTTATATTCAAGTGATATCAAGATAATAAAAAATTATAAGAATATGAATCTAAATCCCTATTTTTATGGAAAGTATATTTTTATTATTAAATGTTCACATTTCCTACATTGAGTTAACTCACATTGAATTATAAATAATTAATGATGATTCAATACTATGATTTTTATATTTATGGTGATTTATATTCCTTAATTTCCAAAAAATAAAAAGGACATAATTTTTATGCCAATGATTTTTTTTGGGAAATTTTGGTTTATTTGGATATTGGTAAACACCAAAGTAGAGGTTTATTTGACCTGTAGTTAAAGAAAATTTATCTAGAATATGAACTTTTTCAAGGGGAGAATAATTGTAAGTATTAAAATGGGTATGATTCTTATTATATATTTTTTTTAAATGTATAAAAAATATTTAAAATCAATAGATATAATTTATATTATAATAGGTTAAGAACTTTAAGAAGTTGGATGGGTTTAATTTAGGTCTCGAGTTTTTTTGAAATAACACAGTAATATATTTGAATTTTATATAGAAATTCGTAAGCATTTCCCTATATAGTAGACTAAAAATTAACATAATCATGAACTTTGAAATTTTTATGAAGATATTCATAATTTTAAACTGGATAAGAAAAATGTCATAGGGAATTGTTCATAAGGTTCATATTAGTAATAGTAAGGTATATTCCAAACTTATTAATGTTTTATCAAGACATTTTATTGTTTTTTATCTTTATATGGTTAAAACTTGATGTTTCTAAGGTTGATTTACACCTTCATAATATTTATTTCAAAAACAAATTAATTTTTTAAGGTTGTAAAAAGTACTTTTTAAGGATCCATAGTCATCATCATAGGTGGTTCTAACTTCATAAGGATCACATAATCATATGAAATAATTTGTATTTTAGTTAATGGTAATAACATAAGAATGTATGGTTTATATTAAAATTCATTAGTTTGAAATTGAATCCATATGTTATAGACATATGAAAATTTTAAAATTCCATGGGAATTTAAAAAGTTTAAAATATAATAATGAGAGACTAATGTTGTGAAATCATGGTTAATCAAATGAAATTAGATAATGATTAAACATATATTCAACGTATTAAAACATCATGAAGGGATTTTTTATTTCTAGATGATGATGAATATAGTTCCTGGCATGAATAATCAAGTAGCACTGTGAAGGAGAGAAATAGTCATGAAATAACGGAATGGTCACACTAAAATATATGATGTTACATTGTGATGTAAATGAATTAATTTTAGTGAATGAAGAAAATTCAATAATGTAATGATAATAATGTGAGAGCATTTTTTATAAATTTACATCTTTGTTCATTAAATTTTGAATTCATATTTTTTGAGTAAAAATAATTTCTACTATAGAATATAATTTTTAGAGTATTGAAAAAATATTTTGTCTCAAATGATCAAGATATATACACCCATATTATCGAAGAGAGAGAGTGAAGAGGAAGATGGGTTTTTTCAATATGGAGTAGAAGAATAATAAGAAGAGGTTACAACATTGTAAAAACTATAAGTAAGTCTTATCTGATTGAATACACATTTATTGGTTTAATTATTTATACTATTATACCTATATTGGAAAACATTTTATAGTTAAGAGACTTTGATGTTGCATAATATTGATTATTAATACAACTTCTTGTTATCCATCGGTTGATACTAAAAGACCCTAATAGCTTAGGTGAATTAGAATCATTCCAAGATTTATGATTCTTATTTTGAGAGGTTATCTTTGTAAAAATATAAATTCCAGTCTTTATGTTTTTTTGTTTATGTAACTATGATTATTTAACCACTTTAATATGTGTTTTATGTAGTTTCTAGAATAAATGAAACAAAAAATATAATCACATATTCATCCCCCCTCTGAGTGATTTCATAATAGCCTTGAGGGTCTTTTCACAACTAACCTCCCAACCTTCACCAACTCTTCATTGATTCCAACCCCAATCAATATGATTAAAAATAATTTAATTTAAGGATTAACAGATAAACTAAAATGTATCTCAAACTATAGGGGGTAATAGAAAATATTTCTATTGGGATTCAAGTACTTGAGAACCACCTATAGGGTTCCCCTCCAAAAAATTACAACCTGTGATATTTTACATCCAATTACCACTCCCACATATACTCGTGAATGTATTTATAAATTCACTTCACTATCATAAGAGGAATCATTTTCCACTTAATAATCTTATCAATATAACCCACAATATACACTCGATTATCCACAAAATTCCAATACAATTATTACACAATATTCTCAAGGTCACGTGTGATGGGTCAAACTCATGACTCTAGATAAGATGCAAATAAAATATATAATTGATACCATAGATATTTAGTGAAATAGAAATTCCATAATCCATGGTTAAAGCCTACAATAAATCCACAAATTATTTCACAAAACATGTTTTTATATTATCATACATTCTCAACCATTGATGACCTAGCTATGATGTGGTCTGTAAAAATACCTTATCACATATGGATTAATCCATTGGTTATGTCCTCTAATTAAAAAATGTCTGATTACATCCTTGTGGTGTCACTAATAATTTCTAGGTCAAGTACAACATCATTTAGGTGATCACTATGTGACTCAATACAATGATCAATAATATCCATACCTCTAACTAGAGTAGATGAGAATGGAAATATAAAATCTAGTAGGATTATATCAATATCCAATACAGATCAGTGTTGTTTTATAAAATATTTGATAAATAAAAATGGTCCTTCTAAGATCCACTATAATATGAAATATATTCCTAAATAATATCATATAAATATCTTAATTGTCTTTTGATACTATCCATTTGTATATGGGAGATAATTTATACTCAACTTCAATAGAGTACCAACGACCCTTTATATCCACTTCTATAATTTATTGATGACGCAATTTTATTTATTATATACAATCAAATTTTTAATCCTATGAAAATTAAATATTTACCATATATAGAGTTTTCCCAATTCATCTAATGATTGGGTCTCCTAAGTAGGGAAAAATAGTAACACATTCATTAGTTAATATACTAAAACCCATACTATATCATGATCCTTGTGTTTCCTAAGAAGTCTAATTAATAATTACTTGGTAAAATAATACCACATTTGATGTTGCAATAAAATTTGGATGATGCAATCTTTCTTACCTCTATAATTTTTTCATCACCCCTCGTAGTTAAGGAAATGAGACACATATCCCATAATTTCTCTCTCCATTATATTCTACCAAAAGTGGAACTGAGTATTTGGGTAAAGCATTGTTTAACATAGATATAAATACAACAATGTATCATGGAAGTCCTTTATCAAATCAAACCATATTAATTTTAAGACTACAACTATATCATAATTATAGATCAATATATTCTCTTCATAAACCTATCATTGAATGTGATATAAATCAAAGAGTATATCCTACGACCTGGAGAAATTTATTCTAACTTCTAGATATATTTTACCTAGTCCAATTATTAGGAATTGATGGTAAAATGATTTTAATTATCCATCCCTTAGTACTAATTAAAATCTATTGTTTACACTAAGAAAAGTCTCACCAAATTCCATTCCACACTAGGATATTTTACTAAAATATATTAGGTCATTTAATATGAGGTATCCCATTAAAATTCTCCATTTCTAGGGTATCTATCATCTCAAAATCAAATTTATGCACCAATAACATCTTACAAAGGTTTTTTTTTACCTCAATGGAATGATATATTGTAATATTTTGTGCATTGTGTATAGACCCCAAATAACTATCAAAGAGATAACAGTTCTGTAACATTATATCATGGTCCATAATGGGTAGCTTCATATAATGTTTTATGTAGATTCACTAAAATTTCCTTAGATATAGGTATATATAAATAACTACCCAAACCTCATGAATTTTAATAACACCCTATCTAACTATAGGTGTATTATAATAAACAATATATCACCTTTTATTGTGTTCATGGATGTGTTATTTTGAGTGAAGAAAATTAAAGTATACTAGAAGTTAGTTGGTTATGTAAGAGATAACCATGTCATAACAATGGGTAGAGTGTGTTGTGTTTGAATGAAAAATAAAAGGTTTATCCTCATTCTAGTCATTTGGTACTTTTCTCTTAATAATATATTTTAATAATTCCCTATATAACATGGGGAAGTAAAAAACAATCAGGGTTTTGGTCATTATGTATTGAAAAATTGGTCGGTTTTTTTGGCTACGTAAAAATTGGCTATAACTCATCTAGGTGATAGGAAATGGGAAATTTCATTGTATTTTCCTGATCATGGTTTGGTAATTTATCTTGATCATGTGAAAATTGGATGATATCCATGTTATAAGGTTTAATTTCATCATGTTTCGCTAATAAGGTTAATAAATCAAGGAAATGTGATTCATTATGTCATAATATCTATCATGATTTGAATATGATACATATATAATCCATGTATTCCCTGAGGATGATTAAATTGGGGGTCATGGAAGTCATGGTGTTGAATGATTGATGATTAAATAGGGAGATAGAGATTGAAAAATAATAATACAAGTCAAAGTAACATATCAAGTTTAATAAAATGAGTATAAAAAAGGAAAGTTGGTTATGGTATTTATTATGGAGTAAGGCATTTTGATGATACATACATTATGCTATATTTTGGAGAGTAACAAGTCATAGTTTATTAGGAGATAGAGATATAAATTGTGTAAATAACTGAATTTATCAAGACATAATGATTTTCATATCATTTATCACTTGGTTGAGCTATAGAATGATCATCACAATTCCATGGTTGTAAAAAATTATGGAATAGTTGATTATTATTTGGAAAAAGTTTTTTTTTTTTGAATTTGTAATCAAGGTATATGACTCAAAATGATATATTTTTACTCGTTATATTTAAATAATTTTCTATCACACATAAAAATATGCTACACATGACATTATCCTAGAGCATAAGTAAAATGATAATTGATCCTTATTGTTGGTTTAATAGAATAGATATTGAATAGATTTATCAATTATACTATATAATACCTATGAATACGAGATAATTATCCAAACATTTTGCTTTTATATATATACAAGAGCCTATAATTTTAGAATTCCTAGTCCATTTTGTTAACTAGATAAAATTTTTTCATATATGGTGTTCCATTTATCACATCATTCTTATTAGATAATAAGATTAATTATAATTAGAGGTAATTAAATTTTGGATTTATTCCAAACTATTGTAGTTATTATTTCATTAGTGGAGTTTATGTGGAGTGTAATAGTTCAACTCTATTATTGAGAAGTTTTTCATATCAGGATTTATAGAGGATGTCATTTAATGTTGAAAACATATTCGTATTATATTTTTAGTTGATTATGAAATAAAAATCAGTTTTTATGTTTATCATAGAGAGGTCGTCACATCTAAAAACTGGATAAGACAACCTTATATCAGTGTATAATGGAAGATGATTATTTTGCAACCCTATACCTATAGTTCAGTATCCCTAATATTCTTCTAATGGTAATTAACTTTAGCATGATTTGACGATAACATAAATATTATATTCACTATACAGTGTGTGAAAGTGTATTTTAGTACACTTGAACATCATCTTTTGTATGCTACCCAAAAAAATCCTTGTGTGGGTGAACTAGGGAAAGGCCTTAAGTTATTTCATGACTTATTTTTTGATATGTGTTTGATATTATGTGTGATAGAAATTGATGTAATAATGTATTGAATTGAATGTGTTCATTCAATAAATTTAACCATATCTTTAAATGGGTAGGGATTATGTCCAATAGTGGAAAAAATATTACATTAGTTAATATGAAAATTGAACCCCTCTCATGGTGACTTGGGTATCACATATGAACTGATGGTCCTAAAAATTAGAATCATATCCTAATTATTTTAACAAGGAATTAAATTTAATATAAAAAATATAATTTATTTTTAGTATTAAATCATTTATGAGGTATTATTTTTCAGTGGTTTCATCTTTGTTATATTTTTATTAAGATAAGAGTCATGTATGACTAATTTTTTGACTAATTGTGAAAAAAATCTCCCATGTATACTGAATAATGGATAAATATATGGCTATCATGAAAAAATTAAAGAATAAAAAACTAATTATATTATAATTACAATTGATAAGGATATCATGAATATCATGTAGAAGATTCAAAATAAAATATTTAAACTGAAATTTATAAAATTAAAAAAAATGAAGGTATAAACAATATTGGGAGAAAATAGTTGGTTCATTATAACCAATGTCATTCCTAAAATTGTGGATGTTATAGAAATATCCCCTCCTCATTTATTTAAATTTATTTATTATTGTTGGAGTGATATAGTTTTAGTAGGGACATATGATCCATTAGGTGAATTCATTGAAAAAATATGAATTTATTTAAAATGTTGGTGGACAAATAAAAATTAGTATCAAGGCTTAATCTAAAAACTTTTAAAAGAAAAATTTAATTGGTATCATTCCTATGTTGAAAAAATTTATTTATATAAGGAATATATCATATGATTTAATCTCTTAAATAAATCTTCGTAAGTATATATATTAATACTTAAGTGGATAAATACACTACGATATTTTTTATTTATTTTTTATTTAGTTAGTATGTGGAATACTCTTGTTGAATTCAAGATATTCAAAAAAAATAAGAATAAATACTTCTAAATTGACCATCATGAGATATTTTAGCCAGATATCCATAGATGATTTATTAATGGATATAGTTCTTATTTAGTGTTCAATGTGTATTAAAATCAAAGACCTACACTAAAATAAATTATCATGAGGTTACATCTCTAGGAAAAAAATAGATGGTGTAAAGTCTTATGAATCATGAACTGTGTAATTTGGTTTTAATTTAATGATGATTTTATAATTTTTTGAATGGTATCAAATGGAAATAATTTAAGTAATACAAAGATGCAATTGCATATATTTATCACAATAAGTGATTGCAGTGGAAATTATTTATGTTTTAAAATTATACTCTTATTTATTCCAAAAATATTTTTCTCATTTAGTATTATAGGATTTATTTATTACTCTTTCAGATTTTTTATGTTCACCAAAGAAATATTTTGGAGAATAAAGATACATTTTTGTTATAAATAATATAATTTATAACGGGTAAATTCATGATAAAATGTGGTAAATTAAAAATATTGATTAATCTTAATGGTTTTTGAATAGTTTATATATTTATAGTAAAATATTAATAATCTATAAATTGGTATCAATAATGGAATGAAGTTGTAAATTTTGTACATGAATTTTACCAAGTAGTAAATAAAGGTGAAGGATAATATAAAAATTGGTTAGAATAAGTCAAATGATGAAAAAATTTGGTAGCTAAGATGTTATATGACAAAGGGGAATGAAATTTTTTTAATATAGAAAAAATATTCTTTTTTAATGGTGGTAAATATTATTTCCAAAATAATATTATGGGTGAATTTTAAAAAAAAATGGTGATAATGAAGATAAAATTTGATGAAGTTAGTTTTTTATTTTATTGGGAAAGGGAAAACATCGTTCATAAATACTTTGTAGATAATATAATAAAATCATATTTTTATTGTAACTTATAATAAAACTTAAATATAGAGATAAATATCTCCATGTCATGAAGATGAATGGATTTATGGAAATAATTTCAAAAAATATATAAAGGGTGGAATATTTTAACTAAGAGGTTAATGATTGATTTATTAACAACATTAGATTTGTTGAAAATAAAAAATGATGATTTAGGATAGAGTTTGTTGCAAATAAATATTGAAAATGTTAGATGTGATGATAGTTAATGATAGCTATATTAATATAAAATGGATTGGTTTGTTGAAAAAGAATCTAAACATGAGTATTGGACATTTTATTAATCAATTTAAAAAACATAAATGTGGTGTATGTTCGAAACCAAAGGTTATATAAATGGATTTTTAGGGAAAGTGTATAATTTTTTAATTTGGGAATTATTATAACTATAGAGATTTTAACATTTGGTTCCATTGAAGATTAGGGGTGTAATTATTTAATCATCATCATGGTATAAATTTTTGAGAGACTCTCACATCTAAAACTGATGAGATGAGAACATATTTCCTTGTTTATTTAACTATATCAACTATTGTTAGAGTGATATAGGTTTAAAGAATAAATATGATCGATGGGATGAATAGATTTAAATAATATTGATCCATTGAAAGTGGTGGATGACGAATCATTATTGTTAACGAGGCCAAATATAAAGATTTATATTAGTGAAATTTAATTTTTATCAATACTATGATGTAATGAATAATTTTTATCTAGAATATATTAAGTAATTTTATATCATAAAGATAATGGAGGATAGCCCAATCATAATAGAGAATAATATACAATCTCTATGAAGTTTTATTTATTTATTTTTATTTTATAAGTGATACCATATATTTTCCATTAGGATAGACATAAAGTATTAAGAAGAATTACTTCAATTTTGATAATTACAATATAATTCATTCTTAAGCTCATCGAAGTTGTGGGAAAAAAACTACCGATTTACTATTTTATGAACCTATTTTAATTGTAAATTTTAGATGGTATTATTAGTTAATTCTATATATACCATGTGTATGTTGAAAATAATAATTTTTTGGTCATGATCTATGAAAAAATGTCTTGGTACATGTTCTTTAAGGTGAAATAGGTTGTAGATATTTTGAGTTGGATGAAAAAATAAATGACTCAATAATTTTAATTTCATGGTTTATTGAAAAGGATAAGTTATCCATTATACAAGGAAGAATATTATCATGGTTCTTGAATAAGTTTTACAAAATGGAGAACTAGAGTTCACCAAGTTGTAATTCATGTTACATTATAAATCATATTATAAAAGAATCCTAGTTAACCATCTAGAGTAAAAAACATAATAAATGTCTCAATGTTTTATGTTGGATGGAAAATGGGGTCTTATATATCTTCATTCAATGATGGAGACATTAGTGGAATATCAATTATTTTTAATAAACTACAAATATACAGGATGGTTGGGGAGGTTGGTGAGTGAGGAAATTTGGTGAAACATATATTACACTCTTGTCATGAGAGAGACACAATGAATTTCATTTAGATATAAAGATATGAATTAATTAATTTTTGGGTGTATCATGAAATAGTGATTATAATTTCATGGTTTTAAATTACAATCTAGTTAATGTCCTGGTTTTTTTATCCTTATTTCATTGTGCTATGTGATTTAGAAAAATTGAGGATGAAATTTGAATTTGAAAATAAGTGATATGACTCATGATTTTGGAGTTTGACTTAAATTATTCTTACTATTTTAATTACACTAAAACATTTTTTACACATGGAGTGATCCCAGATCCAAGACAGAATATTAATATATCCTTACCATTAATATAATAAATTGAATATTAAAGAGATTTATAAATTCTAATATATAATAAATATATGTGTTTGTGTGTGAATAATGGATAATTACAGAAACCTTCAAATTTAAAGACCCAGAATTTCCATGTAATTTTTTTTAAATATATGGGAATTGTACAAGTCCACGAAAGTTAACGGCACATGAATATGAGGCCCGATGTGTCTGGAATCAATTTCTGAAGTTTTTTTCGGGTACGTTAAGTGAAAGTTCAAGCGGGTTTTTATAACTTTTGAACAAGTGCTCGAAATTGAAATCTGTGGACACTGTTGAACTCACAGTTCCAGTATTCACTTAAGAAGACTTTCACCTCGACGGTAGTTAGTTGAGGGTGAAAGTTAGTTTTTGGGGTTTTTCATGGAAATAATAAAATAAAATGAACGCATGTTTTATTTTATGTTATCTTTTATAACCACCCATGTGGATGTTAGAGGTGGGGATGACCACACCTTAACCTCCCATGAGAGGTTATGGTGGTGGGGCCCACCCGAACCTAACCTCCCATGACAGGTTACGGTGTGGGGACCACCCGGGACAAAACCCCCAATTAATTAAGGAAAACCTCTCAACTCCCTCATAAATGAGGGAGAGTCTCTTGACCTCCCTTAACTTAATGGTGCCACCAACCCCCTCTTTTAATGGTGTTAACCCTCCCCCATTAATTAATTGAGCCATCTCATTTAATTAAATGCTACAATTTGAATTTTAAACCCATCAAACTAAATAATAGATAATCAATTATTTGGAGGGTTTATCTATTCATTTGTTGGAAAAAGGTTGGAAAAGGAGGATTAGAGATCTTGAGAGAAAAATCTCCAACAAAGAATGCTTCCTCCATGAAGAATGATCCAACGATGAAGAACATCAACCCCTACTTTGACCTTCTTCCTTGGGACTTCCTCCGACATAGGACGTCTTTGACTATGACGAGCCGGCACACAAGCCAACGATTGAGGAAAACACTGATGCCCATCTTTTCCCAATGATTTGTCTTCTTCCCCGCAACTCTGTTGGTGAACAAAGAACATGTTAGGGGTTTAATTTTTTATTTAAGTATGATTTATTCCCACGTTCTTCCTTTATTTCAAAACGAAGAATGAGGATATTTTTCTTTTGTGGGAGGGTTATTGTTCTTTGTTCTTGATAAACTGATTTCTACCACCCTAAATGTGGAGGGTGCGGTCCAAACTAACATGTCTCGACCCCCCGCTGATCTTCTTTGTGGTGTTCTTCAAAATGGCGATGAATGCGACGAAGGTGACGAAGGAAATAGCTGTTCCACCCGCGGTCTCAGCGACCTGCGTCGCCCTTGTGGTGTTCCGACCACCGATCAAATTGTCCCCTATGCTCCGGCTGCACTGCACCCTGGTCGCGCCGCCCTCGCCGGCCGTTCCGCACCCCGGTCACACCGCCCACGCCAGTTGGGCTGCCTCCACGGCCACGCCGCCCTTGCCAGCCCCGCCACACACCAGTCGTGCTGCCCTCTCCGGCCGCGCCATCTCGTCGACCACGCCGCCCTCGCCGGCCGCACCTCCCTCACCAGCCGCCCCACCCTCGCCGGCCACACCGCCCTTGTCGGTCGCTCCGACCTCGCCGGTCGCACCGCCCTCGCCAGGTGCGCCCCCTCGCTGGTCGTCCCTCTGTGCCCCGGCCGCACTGCCCCCGGCAGAACCTACCACGCCCTCACGGCGCCCCAGCCGAACCGGCTCTACGCCTCCAGGCCAAGCCGCCTACGCGGTGCCCTCCGGGACGAACCTCCCTTGCGGCCTTCTGGGCTGGGCTCAGTGGGTTACGCCAAACCCAACGGGCTGGGTCGACCTGAACCAGGTTGGCCTAGACTGGGTCGGGCCGAGTCGGTCCGACCGGGTTGGACAGGACCCGGGCCCACTATGACCCTTTACTTTATTTTGGCCATATCTTTAGCACCAGACATCCATTTGATGAACCTTTAGTGGTGCTGTAAATCATAGAGTGTGGAGGTCCCTTTGAGAATATTCCACTATTATTTGGGATATAGTTGAGATACGGTCAGGTTGGATCATGCACGAATCCAACCGGGCCCCTAGGACTAAATGGCTAATAAATCACAGACCCGGCGTCCGATTGACATGCCGTCAATTGCATTGAGACCCCTATGACATGGCAGACCTTTGGGATACTTCTTCATGGTACTTCGTGGAAGTTGGATCATTGACTAGGAGCTTGTGGAGTGGATCTTTTAGAGACGATCGAGTATTTTTGCAGGAACCGAGTAGCTGGCTGAGACTTGAGGACTGATGACCGATTGACTCAGAGTGACTCGACTAGCCCAGTGGGGATTGCTTGGTTGTGGTGGAATACCCATGTCAGAGGAGTTTCTGGTTGTGGCGGTAGACCCGCGGTACTCGACAGGAGGAGTACCTCTGTAGTCTATGAGGGGGAGTGCCTAGTTGTGGCGGCAGACCCACGGTGGGGAGCGCCTCTGTGTGACGCAGTAGACCCACAGTACTCTACAGGAGGAGTACCTCAGCAGTCCAAGGTTAGTTAGAAGCGCCTGGTTGTGGTGGTAGGCCCACTATACTCGATATAGGAGGAGTTCTTTAGCATCCAAGGGTTCAAAATGTTACTACCCTTATAATAAAATCCCGGTTGAGCTGAGTCAGTAACTTTTGTGTTTTCCTTATAATTGAGATGGATTTCTTGATAACTTAGGTATATGTATGGGCATATACCTAAGTGGGGTTATCTGTTGATTTCATACTTTGTAGTTTATCCTTAATGGATTTTGTGAGACCTTGAGGTTCTCGGGTTCCCTACTGAATATCATTATACTCACTCTTGCACGGGTTATGTCTGCACCTTGTTGTGTTAGATGCAGACGACGGACAGTGTTGATAGAGGCTGAGAGTACCAGGACAGGATGGTACCCAGAGGTGGACCATACGGCGTGTCAGTACACAGAGGATACGGATGAATGTGGAGTTCTGAGGAGGCAATCTATACCTACCCTTCAAGTAGGAACCTCATAGGATGACCCAATAGATATTTTTCCTTTTTCCTCAGTTGTACTTGTACTTTTAATTTCTTGTACTTTCCAGTTGGGCTTGTATTTTGGACC
The DNA here is from genome assembly GCA_963277665.1 of Viscum album. NCBI lineage: Eukaryota > Viridiplantae > Streptophyta > Magnoliopsida > Santalales > Viscaceae > Viscum > Viscum album. The sequence goes on from OY728156.1 coordinate 2,016,502,602, forward strand.
CTTTTTACTTACTGTACTCAATTGTTGGTTATACAGTTTACTTGTGTTCATATCTTCTATGTGTGTTTACAGGTTATAAAGGCAATGTCTTCCCATTTTTAGGGAATTACGCCTTTGGTTCTAGTCGTCAGCCCCTGGCCTATGGAATGCGGGCTTGGGGTAGTCACGGAACGGGCCCTGGTGGACGGATCATGACATCAAATTTCTAAAAAAGAATATTTCATATCAATAGAGATTTAACTATTTATATAGTATATGTAGGGTTTTATTTTGATTTATAGTGTTCCATTGATAATAGATGGATTATTGGAGAATGAGAAATAGTATAATGAGTGAAAATTACATTCAATAATTATTCTAATTTATTGGGATTATTTTTTCACTGTGAAATTTGTGTATAGTGAAATGGATCAACTCCATAATTGAGAATTTAATATTATCTATCTTTGTAGATGAATGTATAAAAATTAGAGATCAACATTGCATTCAATTTAATGTTTATTACATAAGGTCATTTATTTTATACGATGGTTTTTGAATATATCTCTATGTCTAATAACTAAATAAGTCTTTATGGAATAATTTCACATGGGATGATGATTAGGGTGTTTCCATTTTAATTTATTTTCTCATATAAGAAATCATTTAAGTATATTGAGTGTTGGAATAGAGTGACCACATAACAATTATTGTATCCATTTAATAATGTGTATTAGTATATTTTAGTACATTGGCACATCATCATGTGCATTCTTCTTAGATGTATCCATGTATGGGTGAACAATGTAAAATAAATTTTTTCTATTACTAATTAATTTTTATATAATTATTAGTTATTTAATTTGAGATAAATTGAGAGAGAGATAAATTGAATGTGTTCCCTTAAATAAGTGAAAAAGATCTTATGACACGTGTTGGATAAGAAATAGAGTGTAAAAAAATGTTTCATTTTTTCCCAAATTAATTCACCCTTATCTCAGTTTTCCTTATGTATCACATATTTACATAATGATTCTAAAATATAAAAATGTGACTTCACATGGATTTTTCCATGAAAATTTCACACCATCCTTTATTAGGCACATCATTGTCACTACTAAGAATAAGATATCTTGAAAAAGAAAAGAATAATAAAACATTGTGCTTTGATACTCCATATATTAATCCAATTCGTGGGTCTTTCCTAATATTTCACAACATTATAATTCATTATATATATATAAAATATTTCCACACATTTTACATTCCTAAGAAAACACACCTCTAGAATCCAAAAATTCTTTGACAGCTTAGAATAAAGGTATTGAGATTGATTCATTCTCAACACAACCACTAAATGTTTTCAATGTTGATCATAGGTTTATGATTATAAAACTTTTTCAACAAAAAAAACTATGACAAAAGGGTTATTGTATATGTGGAATATACTATCCATGTAATCTATAAATACCAAAGGTAAATTTTTCATGTTGAATAGAATTTTACTAAACTCATATATCGCATACCTACATTGAAACACCATCCATGTTATTTACTACACATACACTCACATATAATGATAGTATGATCATATATAGACCATAAATAATAATTAAGATCCCCTAAATAGTTTGAATAATTCATAAATATATGAAATTATATGCATGGTCTTCATAAATACTTGATTCTGAATCATATAATTCAAATACTATATCATGAAAACATTACCTTTCAAGGAAATAGACAAAATAAAACTCTAAAGAGAGGTACATAAACATAAAAAACTTCTTCATTAGGTATTATATTTGACTCATTATACCTTTTAATATTAAATATTCTGGAAGATATGAGGGTATCAATTTGGGATTAAAAACCTATATGATATTAGTAATAGCTATAATATAAAGAACCAGTTATTATTTATTTAAAATAATATTAAAAAAACATGAATTCCTATAAACTTTAGTTTTATTGATTTAAAGGATTATAAATTTACATTATATAAAAAAATCACACCTTTCACTTAGAATACATTTTTTTCACAAGAATATAATCATTAAATCATATACTTTCTTTATTTAAGTTAGTTCATCATCACAGGAAAATTGACTTTGTTATTGTTCCAACTAATACTTAAATATCATAAAATTCATTTGAAAATTTGTATGAGGATATAAATGTTAATAAAATGTATATAATGTAAAGAAACCCCATTAGTCCATCGAAGTTATAGAAAATCCATGAAGCTATTTTTATTTTAAATAATATTCATTGAACTCATGTAAGTTCATAAATATATATTCAATGATTAAATAAACTTAATTTCTAAAAGAGTTCCAAAAAATATCATAAAAATTAAAAAATTAAATAAAATAATTATGAATTTTTACATGTATATTATATTAGTATCACTTCTAATCACTCAAAATATCCTGTAATCACTCAAAATATAATAACTAAAAAATAATTTCTAACATTACTTATACAGAGAGTTTATCATTTACAAATGATATGGGGAGATATATCATGGGTAAAACCATTATCATATATATTATTCATGTGTGATATATTGAGTAAAATAAAAATAATCATGTATTTTCAACCTTAAAATATAATCATTAATGTCCGCCCATTAAATTAAATGAAATGAGTTAACTAATTCACTATTTATAAGAAAATAAAGGATAGGAATATAATAATAAAAAAAGAATAATAAGATGATGATAAATAAAATTCATATAAAACATTTAGAGATATATATGTGAGACAAATCATTAAAGCATTTAATGTATACTTTTAAAAGAAACCACTTACATTTTTTAAAGATTCCACAGTGTGACCTTTCCTATATAAAGAAAAATTTTAATATGTTGTCATTTTTATAAGTTTATAATGAATTTATTAAATAATTTTATAAGGTTCTCAATTAAAATTATAGCATATTTGAGTAAAATTTGACATTCCAAGTATGTGGTATTTGATTGTGAAGATAGATAGTGGCAATAGTTCAAAATTATATTCTTATAAAATTTAGATTTTTCACTACTTAAGAAATATATCATTCATATTATATAGTTACTATAGAGTAATAATATCTTTATTAAATATTTTATATTTATTTTTGAACATTGATTACCTATATGGGGCTTAATAATAAATTAGGAATGTGGGAAATTTTATGTTTCTAGAATCAAAAATGTATTTCAGTATCTGTATCATTTATGGAAATAATAATAAGGTAGGATAAACATAGAAATTTATATCTAATATAACCATAAATTTATTTATTTACAACCCATGGTAATTGAGATAATCAAAAATAAGGAGACAAGAAAATATAAAATTACTATGTGGACACATAATCATCCAACTATTATATATTGTTATATAAGTATATATCAATATTATGGAAAAATTATAAAACCTCATGGATTTAAAATATGTTAAAATGATTAAAAATATTACTTATATTTATATCGTATCCTACCCAATTGTGACATAAACAGGTAGAAAATATAATAGAGGAAAAGGAATTGAAAAAAGAAGAGAAAATGAAATATAATTTGATATTATGTACAATATATTTATTATATGAGTGTTTTAAGATTTATGATATAAATAGTATGGGTTAGAGCCTGTTTTTGGACATAAAAAATATCCATAGTGAGTATATACTTTCTAAAATATATAAAAATATAGAAGTATTAAATTGAAAATGATTTATAAATTTTACATTCACCAACTTCCTAAACATCTACATTGACTAAGTTGTTTGGTCAAGAAATGACACTGGGAGAGAATAAATAATGAATGTAAATAACTTTGTATATTATATGGATATATAAAATAAGTTATAATTGATTATCAGATGAGATGATTATGTATTGATTATAAAACCCTTATTTATATGCGAGATTTACTGGAATATTCACAAATATTCATTCATTAATTATTAAAAATAAAATTTAAAAGTGTAAAATGGGTAATAAATGGGTAATAGACTATATGTCAGACCCTTAAAATTTTAAAAAATCAAAAAATAAGTTTTTTTGTCTTTTAAAAAATTTATATATTATTTTTAACAAAATAATCCTATTTATATTGAGTTTAAGCATTATATTTGTAATTTGAGTTTAAAAATATCTAGATAACTAAGGAATTGATCTTATAATACTTATATAAATTTTATATGATAATATTTATCCCATTATGATAAAAAAATAAAAATAAATTCCATATCATCTTAGAATGCTACTGTTTTTTATTTTTTATTATTGTGTATGCACTATATGAGCATCGATAAATATTTTTATATTTATATTGACATTAAAATTAACTAAATTAAGTGAAAAATTATTTTTTGTTATTTTTATCATGTTTTAATATATTAAACATTCTATAGGAATCTATATTATTCACTTGAAATTTAGAAAATAACAATAATAAGAAGTAAATATTTTTTGAACTCAAACTTTTTTTCACGGGAATTCAATTATTTCACTCAATATCTAACAAATTCAAACCAAACTATTGAATTTAATAGATAATATTTTATGAAAATTATTTAAATTAAGAGTTTGTACCTATATAATAAATTTTTATTGACATTCCATATAAAAATTTAATAATAATTAGTATAATTCAAAATAAACTCAATTTCACATTTAAAAGGGATTTTAAGTGTGTTACATAAAAACTAATCAATTTTTATCCATATTTTGACCATATGACTTTTTTTAAGATATGTTATTTATTTTCAAATATTCCATATCTTTCATGGGGGTTATATATATTTCTAGATATATATTTAATAATGGGTTATAATGATTGATTCACACATGAACTCTTGTATCATTAAAAATAAATCATCTTTATTACTAAACCCTTAATAAAATAAAACATTATTATTATAAATTTAAATAAAAATGTTAAATATATAGAATATTATATCATATTCAATATTTTTCTCAATTATTATTAAAAATTATAGATATAGATTAATTTTTTATTGAATTCAATTGAAATTAAAACTCATATTCTTTTAATAGGAATTAAAATTAAAATGTGTCACTCAACTTATATCCACATTAAATTTTAACAATGAATTTTAAAATGGTATATTGATACTTTAAATGAATTGAATATATATAAAAATCTAATTTATATTATTTTAGTGTAACATTTAATAGAAATATTTAATATACGTCACAATGATTATTTATAATCATACATTATTTTTTCTAAAAAAATTCAAACAATATTTGCACCTAATTTTTAAATGAAGATCAAACATATATTATATATTTTATTAAAATTATTCAATAATTTTGGAAATTAAAGTAATATATTCTTTTAGACAACTGATATTTTTCTTTCAAATAAAAACCCATATACTTGCTTAATACCTTGAAAAATTATTTATTTTATTATCATAACAATATATATGAAAATAAATCCATAGAATTTTAGAAATTATATATTTATAAAATATATAATTATTAAATTATTCAAAAAAAATTAGAAAAATCAGGTTAATTAAATATACATATCCCTCAAGTAATATATATACTCTATAATTAAATAAACATAATTGTGTTTTTAATATTAAATTATTATCTCTATTATCATGTTATACTTATCTCATAATATAATGGGTATCATTACCATTTTATTTTAGGGATCTTATAATAGTAACCCCAATGGTCATACAATGATTACTCATAATATCTAACCCAACTGATATATAATAACTAGCGTGAATGGTTATATTCTTCTTATATATAACCATACAAACTTTAAAAATAATTTATTATATTTTCTTATTTCATCCTAAAATTTCATATTATATTTATATTTGATTGACGACTGGCTATAATTATATTCGGTGGGATAAATATCATTAGGGACTAAGATGATTAACACTTACAACTTATATTAGTTATATTTAAATGTATTTATAATCACATTATAAATGAATTGATATCATGGTGTGTAATCATCCATTATTTGTATTCTTATATCATTTATAAAGTTGGGATCACTTATTTTAGTTTATACTCACATTTTATTTCATATAATAGAAAGTACTATTTTTATGAATATCACATAATTTATTAAAAGAGAATACTTATTTAAAATTTGGGTTATTATATCCTCTCCCATTAAGAAAAGTACATCATAAATTTTTTTATTCCATGAAAAAATATATCACCAAATTATAGATAATGATACTGACTATAAAGTCATTTTAATCATTTAACTCCTTCAAAAAACATTAACCAATGTTTTTGTATTATTCATTATTGATTCTTTAATATAATAAAAAAGATTATTTCCTAATATTCTTTACTCTAAATCTAATCATTTCTTATATTTGATATTATAAGCTAAATTGTAAGAAAAAAAATCATACCTAACATATTTCATTCACAATTCCCTCATATTTAGTTATAATAAAAAATTATTTTTCTATAAATTTCTTCATATGATATGGTTGGTAACATTATCAAAGAATTCATATGGACATCAAATTTCATCTTACCACATTTTATTGCAATTAATAAATTTAACAATTGATTGAGCACCTTGATAAGGGTTTAGTGCAATATCTCTCTCAATGTTGGAATAACCATGATATATTTTATTTCAATCTTAATTCATATTTCCAAATTTAGTATAATTAAAACACATATATGACCCCATAAGACACTAAAAAATCATCTTTCTATATCCAAGTCATATAGAATTTTCCCTCTCTAAAAATTTTTTTTCTTGAAACTAGAACTTTCTATAAATATCTTAACTATTTTCATATTTTATTCAGGACTTCATGCATTATTTGATCTAATAAAATTCATCTCCAAATTCTTCACTCACTGAACAATTTCTTCATTACATATAAATTCACGAGTGAATAATTTCCTTTATAGACTAGGTTTTAAACTACTATAAAATATATCATACATACATTCATGATTAAGGAAAATCATTGGTACATACCTTTCAAATATTTTAAAATATTCTTCTAACAAAGTGATTGAGTTCTCTTCCTTTTGATTTAATTAGAAATGTTTCATTTATATTTGATGTAAAAGAACATATAAAAATATTATTCAAGAAAATTATATTTAAATACCTTACATTCTATGATATTAATTTCTTTATTATACTTGGGATCCTAGATTAGATACCACCACAGATTGTATTCACCATTATGGTGATAAACTATTAGTGTTACCTTGTAATACTCTAAGAAATACCAAAAAAAATATCATCAATTAATTTTTTCCCATCCTATAAATATCACAAGATTTGAGATTCCAAAAAATGATATAGAATATCTTCACATGAATCAAATCACTATTGATTTATTCTATATTTGGGAATTTTGATTTTTCCCTTTTATTGGTACCTCCATTTATAGCATGTGTTATAATAATTAATGTAAAAAATTAATTCTAACTACAACAATTTTTAGGTTACTGATCTGGAGATGTTTTATCCTATTACTTCCTTTCTTACTTGATCTTCCCTATTACCTATATAGAGATCCATTCTAATATATATATATATATATATATATATATATATTAGATGAAAAATATAGGAAAATCATGAAATAATTATCAAAAAGTTATATAATGTTCATAAGAATTATTTTTCATTGTATGAACCTATATGGTAGCCTCTTTATCTACTACAATTTTTTTACATATATTTCAGACATATCATTCTAACATGAAAATTTATATAATGGTGCTCCAATACCACCTGTATTCAAAATTTTATAAATACTCCATAATTAAATGTATTATAAAAAATATATAAATACTTAAATTTTAATTAATGTTAGGTTTAAATATTTAAAGGATTATGAGTATCCATTAAATAATAAAACTCACAAATTTCACATAGTGTATATGTTTTCATCCAGAATAGGTTCTTTGATACGCTTTCTTCATTTATCATAAACTAAAATAATGGTGCTACTGAATTCATTATTTTTACAACTCATCCTTAAACCCTATAAAACTTATTTAAAAATGTGTGGTGAGCATATAATCTTATGTAAGGGGTAAAAAATGGAAACAAAAATCTTTAATCTAATAAAAATTGAGATCCCATTAAAATGTTTTTTTAAATAATAATTTATGAAATCATATTAGATTAGAAAATTTATTAAATATTGATGTAAGATTTTTTGTTCAATGTATTCTATTAAAAAATCATATGAATGAATAAGTAAAATAGAATAATTTTGAAGGAATATTGGGACATTATATTTATATCACATATAGTAACATATAATATCACATATTCTCCCATAATGAAATAACCTAAAAGGATTTTTCCAACACAACTTCTATAGAGATTTAATCATTACCCAATGACTTTGGGGTGTATATTATGAAAAACAAACATCATTTTTAATTGAAAAATTATATATCAAGAAAAAAACAAATAAAAAGTAAAATTTTAATCCCATAAACATTAGAATTAAATTTTCCACTAATAAATTAAAAGAAATGAAAAAAAATCCATGTTAAAAGTAAAATAAAATATATGCATAGAAAATTGATCACAGTTTATTAAAATATCATGAAAATAATCAAGAAATATATAGATAGTTTTTAGAGAATGATTTTAAATCATTTAAATTAAATGTTTAAAAGAAACCATTTAGTTTTTTCAATGACGATTATGTGTGACCATTCTTTTATTAAGATAATTTTCAATTTGTTATTATTTATTACAAATTTAAAATATATTATTTTATAATATGACTAGATTATTTTAATTAACTTAATAACATTTATGAATCTAATTTGACTTTTATGTCCACTGTATTTGGTTGTTTATGTTATTTTGTTGGGGTATTTCAGAGTTTCTTCATTTGAAAATATTGTATTGTCTCCACCAAAGGGTTAAAAAATACATAAAGAATTTTTCTAATGTAGTAATAATATCAATATCAATTAATTATTATTTACTTTTTTACATTACACCACCCAGATATTGTCTAATAATAAATTAATAATAATGTAAATTTTATATATACAATGTTAAAACATGAGTTTTAGTATTTTTCCATTTTTTTTATGGTTCCAATATGTTATGAACATATAATTTTATACATGTGATTATACATAGTGGTGAGTGATTTATAACCCATTATAATTGAGATAAAAAATAAAAATCAAATAAATTATTAAAAATAATAATTGGATTCTTAATCAACCCACAATTATATATAGTTATATAATTACATTTCCACTATGCGGAATGATTTTGACACGACATGGATTTAAAACAAGTGAAAAATATAATTAATACCAATTCCATGATAAGTATGTCCTACTAAAAGGTGTATTAAAAATAACGTAAAGAAAATAAAGGAAAAGGATAGGAAAATAGAATAGAAAATGAAATCGAATATTATTTTTGGGATAATTTTTTAAAATTTGGGTTTTAAAATATCTAAATAATTATAAAATTAAAGATATAATATTTATAAATATTATTTATGATCATATTTATATCATAAAATTTATCACGAGTCCATTCATTCAATATATTAAAACTAAGTTACCATTTTTTACAATTCTAATAGTGTGCATGCACTTACCCAGCATTGATAAATATTGACATATTTATCTTTACCTAAAAATATTTTCAATTAATTGAAAAGTTTATATATGTTATTATGTGTCTCATTACATGTAATAGAAATTACATAGGATCCAATAATTTACAAAAATCAATTTAGATAAATATAAAATAACAGGACCTACTATTCCATTTAAACTCATACTCAATTTTCTAAAAGAGGTCAAATGTATTACTCAGTATCTCAAAAAAATTGAAATTATTAAATTTCTATTTAGGTATTTTAAAAAATTTTAAAAGGTCTGCATACATTTTCAGGGTCCCATGAAATTTTAGATACAAATATAATAATGGATTATGTTATTTTATTTGAACATGAAGTTTCATATTTTAAAAATTAATTTATCTTTACTAATAAACCTATAATCAAATAAAACATGAATACTAAACCATTATATAAAACTATTTTATAAATGAAAAATTATAAAATATTGCATTTATTTCCCGAATTTTATAAAATAGTTTATACATAAATTAATAAAAAAATTAAATTCAACTCCGATTCAAACTATGATTTTTAAAAGGAATTTGAATTCAAATGTATTATTCGACTTATAAACACAATGAATTTGAATATTGACTTATAAAATAAATAATTTTTTGTTTTAAAAAATTTTAATTGAAATAATGATATCTTTTATAATATTTTACAATAGTTTTTAATAGATGTTGTGTATATATATATATATCATAATTACTATTAACCCCCAAACCTTATTATTTATAAACATTTAAACAAAATACATTCAAATTAATTTATAAATGAATATTAAAAACATATTATTCATTTAATGAAAATAAATTTACAATTATTAAAGACTAAATTTTAAAATAAACACTTAATATATATTAAAATAAAATATTTTTTCGTAAGACTGGTATTCTTTTCAACTGATAAACCATGCTTGTTTCATTCCATATTTCAATTATTTATATGAAGATAATAAAAATAAATATCAATAAAAATACATTAAATTATTATAAATATCAACTCATATATTATTTAATAATTAAATAACTTTTTAAATATATGAAAATCAAAAATCAGGTTAGTGAAATATATTTAACCACTAAATAAAGTGTATTTTCTAACTTGAGAGAGATCTAATTAATTTAATTTAATATGAAATAACTATCTATATGACAATGTTACAATAATATCATTATTTAATAGGAATCATACATCTTTTTTTGGTGATTGTATAATAATAACACCCACAATCATATAATGACTACTCACAACAGTTACTCAACAGGAATATAACGACTACTTTAATGGATTTATTTTTCCAATATATAACCATAATTAATTCTCTAAAATTCAATAATTCTATTCTCTTATATCATCATCAAAATTTATATCATATTTTTATGGGTTTTATTTAATTCTATAGTTATATTTTGTGGGTTGATTATCATTACATTCAATGCTATTAAATTATTCAATATTTAAAGCATTCACTCTATAGGTTTTTTTTCTAATAGTTCATGTATTAATCTTATAGAGTGTGTTAATTATTATTATGAAACAAAACATCATTCATAAAATAATTATAATTTTTTTATGATACAATCATGTTTGGTTCTATATAATAGAATATGATGTTATTATGATAAAATTTTAGTTTATTAAAATAGAATAAATATTAAAAATCTAGGTTAATACATCCCACTCCCCCATATAAAAAAATTTCCTCAAAATTTGTTTATTCCATCACAAAAATATCACCTCATCAAATCCCATTCATCCCTCCATGAGTAAATTTAAATCATATATCTCATTTGTAATCAATTAACCAAGAATGTTTTATTATTCAATAATACATTAATTCGACTGTTGGTGATATGGAATATTTTCTATGATCTATCAATCCTATTATAATTTTATTTAATATTTTATATTATATACTAATTTTTTAATAAATTTATTCATACCATTTATATTTCATTTTTAGTTTCGTTATCTTTAGTTGTATTGGAAAATGAATTTTGTAAACATTTAATAACATGTTATATTTAATCTTCACCTTTAACATTTCTCTTAGAACATTAACTTGAATAATTTATTATTTCATTAATATTAAATCATTTCACTAATTAATTGGCACCATGATAAATAATTGGTTCACCAATTTTATCATTATTAGTATGCTCGTTATTTATTTCAATATAATCATGAGTCATATATCCAAATTTAACACACATATAACACTTACCTAAATAATTTTAGTTAATTTATTTTATAATGGTTATTGTGTTCTCTTACCTTTAAAATCATCCATACTAGATTCTTAAATATATTTCCAAATTGGTTTAATCTTATCTTTAAGACATAGAGTATTACAGGATTTAATAAATTCAACTACCACTTTCTCCTCAAAAATAATAATTTCCACATAACAAAAAAATAAACGAGTGACCAATTATCTTCAGTGACAAGGTTTATAATCTTTTTTAAATAAATTAATATTAGATTTAATATCAAGCAAAAAAATATTTTTGTATCTTACCTATCTAGTAAAATATACTTCATAAATAGAAATTGTGTTCTCTTTTTTTTCTTAAACACAAATAATATCCTTTTCATTATATATAAAATAACTGTAGAATTAAAAATTCATGAAAAAATACTTAATTTTTCTTTCATTACATGGTATAAATATATTTATTATACTTCGCATTCTAATTTATACACCACCAATGAAGGAATTAACTATAAAGATTATAAAAAACAATATTTACCTTTTGATGATATGAGAAAACAAAAAAATTAAATGTATTTTACAAGGAATTTATTCATCCATTAACAATAATCAGATCTAGGGTTAGAAAAGATAATAGAGGATTTTATCTCATAAAATTATCAATTATTGACATATTTCCTTATATAGAATTTGGTTTCTCTCTTGTACTGGTACAACCATTTATAACCTGTTATATTTGAGATAACAAACAAATTATCATCACCAACTCTAACCATTTACAAATTCTTATTTGGGTATTATCTTCTTATGTCATTTCTACTTGATTCACTCTACCACATATATGGAAACCCATTCTAAAATAGAAATTAAATAGATGAAAAAATATATAAACAGTCAATAAATAATTATCAAAATGTTATCTCATCTTAACATTAATGTTTTATTCCTATAGAAACCTATATATTAAATTATTTAACACCTCCAAATTTTCATTCAAATGTTTCTTACCCAAAATCCAAACCCTTAAACTTATATAAACCCAACATTGAGAACAAATGTAATTTCCCTAACATAATCACCTAATAGTTATATGTTTTAAAATATATTTTACAAGACATACATTTCCAATACCTATAGGATTAATATATTAGTGAATTATAAAGACACATTATATAACAAAACCAAAAATTTACAATTTTTGTATATTTTTTTCATAATAACATGTTTATTAAATGATACACATACATCATTTAAGTAAATTTAATTTATCTAGAAAATTTATTTCATTGTCTTCCATACTCATTCTTAAAAAATTAAAATACATTTGAATACATTGGGTCTGAATATAAATCATATTAAGTGGTATAAAAACTAAATAAAACCTATTAACCCAATAAAATACATAAAAAAGATGTAATTTTTTATTTTAAATAATAATTTTTTAACACAAATAATATCATAATCATGTATTCAATCATGAAATCAGCATAATTTCTCAAAGTTTCCAATAAGAAAATCATAAATAAAGGAAATACAATATTCAGAAAGGATTAAAGAATATTTAAAAACTAAAACATTTATGTCCCATTAAACTTCGTGTTTTAGGATTTATAGTTGTCAAAACGAGGTTTGGGGAAGGAAGGTGGAGTAGGAGTTGAAATTAAACAGGGGAGGTTGCATTGTTGGTTGGTGGATTTGTCGTAGCATGGGATGATTTTTTGATTTTCTGTTCTATTCTATATCAAGTGGTCATATATTACATGAAATATGGCGATGGGGTGTAGTTATCATTGTTCTACCATTTTAGGGACCCCTAAACCATGGTTATCAGGTAACATCATATATTTTCAGAAGTTGGGTTCCATAGATCTACTGATTTGGGTGATGTTTCCCCATGAGGATTTAGTTACTCCATAAAACTTATTTGATTTTATCAGATCTAGTAGTTGAGTAATATTCAATAAAGCATGATATCTGAATATTGGTTCAATTTAACCATGTTGCAGTGTATCCAAACCCCTTGCACAATGGTATTATATTTTTCTGGCCATAATAAAAATCCATAATCCCATATAAATTAAATAATTCCTCAATTTATTCCTTTAAACCTTGGTATATTCTAGTTTATTTTTTGAAAATCATTTGATGCCTCTATTCATTAATTGATTATTAGTGATCTTAGATAAATTTTTAGTGATTTGAGGTTAGTTATTTTCCCCTTTTTTTCTTTATTCCCTCCTTGATCATCCATTAAGAATTATCACCATAAATTTCTATTTTAATTAGAGTGTGTTAGGTCTTTTTTATTGTGATACATGTTGTGTTTATAGGATGTTGAGGCTTAATATGTGTGAATTGGACATTATAATCATCTATTTCATTCCATGTTCTTGCAAAAATTATTGTCGAAGAACCAGTTAAGGTAAGTGATTCAAGGATTCTCTCTCTTTTATTTTTGTCTATATACTGAATAATCATGTACATGTATTCATTTTATTGATATTTTAGATTTCTCGTTAATGATAATTAAATGGGAAAAATTAAGTAAATGGTTATGGATGATTCACATGTGATTATAAGTTTTATATTTTATATCATGTGGTCAGTGTTTGATTGTTTTTATTAATATAATTTTTTAATATTAATAATTTTTCACTAATAAGGTTTATTTTACTTATTCAAAATTCATTAAAGTATAATCATGTATAGTTGATAATGAAATAGTTCATTGAGATCTGGGAGTTAATTTAATGATGTATTAATGGAAAAATTTAAATTATTATGAATGAATGATTTAAAAGGGATTGGTTTTTTTGAATTATTAGTTTCCAAATATATTTTTATATAATTTTTAATTATTATGTGGCTGAATTAACTTTTTTGTAACAACATTTGAATTTACTATTACTATTATTTTCATCTTCATAAATGGAAAAATCATGTAATGTGGGTAATAAATTAGTTATGTGGAAGGATGGAATTTACAGTAAAATATATTGATGTGAAAACCAATTTTTATTTTAATAATGATTTTGTGATTGGTTTTGGTGTTTTATATGAAAAGAGTTGAAAAGGATATTATAGTTATTGGTTTTAAATGTTTCATAGTTATTTATTTGATTACTGTATTGATATATAACTAATGTTTTATTGAGTTATAGAAACTTGATGAAATGTATATGATTATTAATAATGGGAATGATGACGGTATGGAAGTAAATGGACTTGGGTATTGGTAAATTAGAAAGGATTGGAATAAAATATAATTAATGGATAATAAAAAATTAATAATGAATATGGGTTATAATTGGTTGTATAATGGATGTTGACAAGTTTATGAGGTTAAATGAATGAATTATTATGGAATACTATAAATGAATATAGTGGTGAATTTATTATGCTACTAAAATGATAAAATATGGAAAAATAAATTGTTTCATTCAAAATGATATATTTTGAATAATGATTTGGAGGCTTTGTAGGAAGGATAGGATTGGATATTGTTCAATAGATTGTTGTAATGGCTTGTTAATAGTGGTATAATGTAATGGTTGTGATGGGTGTTGAAGGGAAGTATTGGTATGGAAACTTATTAGGTTGGGATAGTGAGTGGATATATATATATATATTATCATGTTTTTTTCATATACATCCCACCGGATTTGGATATCCTCACCAAAGATGAAAGGTTTTGTGTTCTAGTCATTTTCCCCAACATCATTATTAATGATTGAATAGATGACTCACTATCCCTTCTTCCCCACTCTACCTTCATATATGGTATTGATATGATGTATAGATGTTTAAAGTGTGATTTACATGATCATGTTGGGAGGATTTACTAATATATATAGTAGAGATCATACATTATAATATAAAGGAGTAAGGTTGATTCCCTTCATGTTCATGATTCCCTACAATAATTGATATACGATGTGTGGTTTAATGTGAACACACTGTATATGTATAGAGACCCAAGATTTTACACACATTTTTACATGATTTTTAACATAAATATCCAATAAACATAACCAAAGGATAATGTGTCCTAGTGTCTTTGAAAGATGTTTCATAATACATAAAAATGAAACTAAAATAAAAAAAATATTTTAATATCAATAATGATATCCTAAAACTATTTGGGCCACTATAACTTCATAGGATAACTTAGGTAATACATAGAAAAAAGGGGTGAGATAAAAACACATGTAACATAATAAACATGATAATAAAGAATATCATATAATTCAAAACACATAACATGATATCATAAATTACAAGGATCATTTATAATCATATGGTGTAATGAAATAAATAATATGTAATCATAAGACCATTTCATCATAAGGATGTGGAAACAACATAAAACATGGCATAATCAAAGCTAAGGCTTACTACCAAGGAAACAAAAAATGTGGACATAATACCATCTTGGATTTGGTTTACTCTCCAATATCATACATATACTCAAACCATTTTAGAACTATATATTTTCACCCGTCATATCATGTACATGATTATGTCTTCCACATTTTGAATCAAACATAGTACATAAATATATATATTACACATGGAATGAAATAGGTTTCATAATGATATCATATAGCATAAAATGAAGTCATATCATAATAGTACCTAGTAAAATAGTGATTAAAACATTATTGGCTATTCATAGTTGTAAAATAATCATAGATCAGTAAAAAGGATGTATATGTGATGTGATGATGTGAAAAAATAGTGGATAGGTAACTTTGAAAATGTATCACTTAAGTGGGGTTATAGGGATAAATGTAAATAGTCTTTAAAAAGGGAAAGTTCAAATTAATTTCATTAAGATAAAAAAATCCATAAAAAGTTTAAAATTTTAGAATCAAACAATTCTATAAAAAAATTTATGGATTAGTACATATAAAAGGGAAAGATAATGAGGATATCCCTTTAATCTTGTTTACCTGACAAATGAAATTGAGAATAGAACTTCTAAAACATGTATCGCCTGATCAAATAAAAGTAAATTAAAATACTTATATATGTGGGGTCCATATATAAATATTATATAATATGTAAATAATAATAATAGATTTATAATGTGTGGTTAAAAGAGAGAATGTGAACCTAATAAAAATAAGGTGGTTCAGGGAGATATCATACCTTATATTCCTGATTCATTCTGCACTTGTGCATAAAATCAGGAATAATAAAATTAACATCATTAATTAGTTAATTAAAAAAACATTTCCATCTTTATTTTATTTATTATAATTATATATTATTCAATTAAAATCATTTCAATGAGATGTAATTTTTAATTTCATTATTCATATGGCGTTTGGGTCATTGTTCTAGGGTCGTATCACTTAAGGATAATTATGGATATTCTTATCAAATGGGATAGAAACATCAGAAGTGAAAAAATTGATATTATTTTTTCTATAAATTTACATTTTACAAGATACCCATATGTGTTTCAAAATATTTATGATTTCTTTAGTAAAAATGATAATGTTATATAGATAGTTAATTTTGGCAGTTTTAGGACTATCACAAACTTGTTTCATTTTAATATATATTATCTCCATATATTAATTAAATAATGTAAAATATATATAATATACATATTTCGTTCATTTTAACCCATTATATGAGATATTAATCCTCCCATTAAGGTATTAATGGAAAATTAAAATCCATTATCCACAGAGGCGATGAGCTATCATAATATGGAAATTGCATTGTTTTTAGAATAAGACGAGAAGAAAAGTGGATAGATGAAACATATTCCATTATCACTATAAAATTATAGTATATATATGTGTCTATAGTTGTTATTTCATGTTAGAAAATGGGGTGAGGAGAAGGTATAAAAAGAAATTAATTTAAAAGAATTTGTTTGAGAATATTACCTCTTGAATGTCATTTCCTAGAAAAAATATATAGGGCACGTAGAATTGGAATTTTGGTGTGGCCAAAAGCACTAGGAAATGGTATAGATGATTAGGAAGAGTATTGAGTAGAAATATGGCATGTTTATAAGGTTATAATACTTGAGGAGAAAGGGATTTGAGGGGAGGTATTTATATTTGGAGGAGAGGGGTGTTTTTTTAATATTATATTCCTTAATTTATAATTTTATCTCAAAAATAAAAAAGTGTTGATTACTATGAATATATATAGTAATGAGTTCATGCTATTTCTAAATAATTAATGATTACATCATCCCTTATACAATTAATCATATATTTAACTTACAATGTCGAATAAGATTTTCTATCATATTTCACTATTAACCAAAAAACACAACATTTTTTGAAAGATACAAAAAAAATTAACTAAAATTTTTTAAATGAAATTTAGATTAAATAAATGAAATCAATTTGAGAAATTTAATTTTTCAATTAAATACTTATTTATTTGAAAAAACAAAAATTTTAATATTCAGATCAATTTTCAAACTCTATAATGAATTGCTTATGGTATCATAAAGATATATTATCCTTATAATAAATGTTAAAATTAATTTATCTAACTATTTTATGAATATAAAAATTCCTTTAAATAATTCTATTTTTCTTGAAGAAATCAAAAAAAAATTATTGTTTTCAAAAATACAAACACTTATTTTAACAATTTGAAAACATTTATTCTGTAGTATCATTATATAAATATGTCACATTTTCATTTTATAAGATGCCTAGATATTATTTTACACCTCCATCAGTGAGGATACTATTATAATGTTCAGGTTACTATTCTTAATGGTGATATTAGAATTCCAACAGCTATATTACAATTACAACTATAATATTTTAGTCATATGGGTTCCTTACTTCTTATAAATACATCATATTTCAATGGTTCGTAATTTTCATATATTTTCTTTCAAGATTACATTTATTTTAATTTTAAATATTAATATTTCATTACTAATATTCAACTTCATTTTTTAAGTTTTGTTCATGAGTGTAGTTATTCTAGTGGATCAAATAATCCAAATTTTCATATTTTATTTGTCTTATTTTCTATTTTTATCCACTTATAATATTATGAATTCTAAAAGATATATTTATGTTCTAAAAGTAATGTTAAAATAATATTAATAAAATTTTGTTGGTTATATCATGTGGTTCATGTGATTTAAATAATACTACATTACTAAGTATGACATAATTATATAATCAGAATGTCTCCCTTCTCTGATAGTGCTCTACACTCCCCTCTCTAAGGTTTTTGTGGTCTTCCTTATTGTCTCTGATGGTTTATATTGTTTCTAAGGTGTGAATCATCCTTGATTCTAGGATCAAATCTCCTCCTTCTACCTATTCCTTTTCATTCTATGTTTGTGCCGCTTTTATCACTTGGTTTGGCCCATTTGCAGTGTTTTTTTTCTTCCTTTTCCTCCAATTTCCTCGTCTAAATATGATCTAGATCTATATTTTTCGACCTTCTAGTTAGTTTCCCTTAATCTTGAGATGACGGATTTCGAGGGTGGAGTCAGGGTTGTAGTTTCGGTGCTGGTGGGAAGCAATGATACTTTCATCATTGATGTTTTTGTGGCTTCGGTACTTGAGGACTTGGAATTTGAAGGTCTAACCATTTTTGGGTGGTGGAGATGGAATATTTTCTCGACCAGGAAACATAGAAGATTATCAGGTGGGGTTGTTGGTTCATCTATGGCTTCCTCATATTTTTTCATTGTAGATGTAGCGACTTGGACCTCGGATGGTTTTGGAGGCTTAGATTTGGATGGTGATGGTTGTGGGTTAATATGGAAGCATCTTGAGGTGTATTGGTGGAAATGAACATTGGTATCTTATGACTTCATCTAGTGATGGTTTCGTGTTGTTGCGAGCTTGATGACCGGTGACTGGGTGGTTGTCTTCTTGCTGCGGTGGTGTTTCTGCAGTCTGTGTCTAGTGTCTGGATGGTTGTTCCTTATTTGTAGTTCCGAGGAACATGTTTTAAAAAAAATTCATATTTCAAATTTCCTAATTGGTTGTTGATGGATTTACGAGAATTTGATCTTGTCTTATTTTATTTTTCAATAATAACTGCACCTTGTAGTGGACGTTGGGCAGATGACCTAAAAATAGGTATGGGTGTGATGACACCAATCATGAGTTGTCTGTCCATTTGGAGGTATAGGAACACTGCTTGTTCCTTTTCAATGTGATTTATTTCTAATTTCACTTCACATCAGGTTGAATATGAAGGTGTTTCCACATTCATTGTCAGATCGGTGGATCAAAAGATTTATAGGTGTTCTGGCACATATCTTATGGTTCTCCTCCCACATGTCTATGTGGGATGGAGGAGTGATATGTCGTGTTGTGTTTTCAGCATGACACAACTTCTTGGTAGTGGTTTAGGCATCTCTATTGACTGATATCACTTTTCATAGTCTATAAGGGGGTGATGAGGATTTTTGTATTCTTTTATTGAATTCTACTTCCCTTTTGTCATTAGGATCCTAGTTAAGGTCTTCGGGTTCTATCTTTATGGAATGTGTGAAACTATCTTGTAATGGGTTCCCTCTTCTCCTAGTCCTCAAAAGAGGTTTTCCTTTATTTTTTCAATAAAAGTGGGATTGAACTTCAACCTTTTAAGAAAGATTTTGAGGTGAATTCTCATTGATAAAATACATTCTTGTGACCTAATGTATATGGTAATGGTTTTTCATGTTTGGAATAAATCCATCAAGGTTTGTTGGACCGTTCGAGTGGTTGGGATAGGTAAGGTTGCGTTTCAATCCACATCAACTATGAATTGATATTTATGTATAAGGGATTGAAGGAAATGATGTCTGATGTTGGGGTATGAGAGAAAAAAACTAGTGGGGAAGTGGTTATGGGTTACCCTTTTTCTATGTGATTTTATATTACTTTATTATACATGGATGTAGTTTTGGTTAGTGAGCCTTGGTGAGGCTGGGTGATATTTGACCTTAAAGGTGCTAGATGGTTTTGATGTTTATTCATTGGAGCATCAATATCCTTCTTATAAATTTTCATTACTCATTTTGATGATTACCCCATTGTGTATACATGTTATGATCCCCCCAAAATATATAAATATGTTTTTCAGATTTATAGGGTAAGTTAATAGACTGATCTAGGGATTACTATCATGGAGATGGGGGTTATGATTGGATAAACTACATAAGAATAATTTTTGTTATTTTTTATTTAAGTATATTCTTTTATTATTACTTATTAATGCTTCGTGGGATTATTTTGTATCATGGGTTATTATTTATTATTGAATGGGTTTGTGGATTCTTATCATGCTCGTGTGTTATATGATTATAGTGCCTTATATTTGTATGATGGTAACCATCATCGCTAGTTTTCAACTAGGGGATTATTTATGATCATATTTATATCATAAAATTTATCATAGGTCCATTCATTCAATATATTAAAACTAAGTTACCATTTTTTACATTTCTAATAGTGTACATGCACTTACCCAGCGTTGATAAATATTGACATATTTATCTTTACCTAAAAAATATTTTCAATTAATTGAATAGTTTATATATTTTATTATGTGTCTCATTGCATGTAATAGGAATTACATAGGATCCAATAATTTACAAAAATCAATTTAGATAAATATAAAATAACAGGACCTACTATTCCATTTAAACTCAGACTCAATTTTCTAAAAGCGATCAAATGTTTTACTCAGTATCTCAAAAAAAACTGAAATTATAAAATTTTTATTTAGGTATTTTAATAATTTTTAGAAGTTCTGCATACATTTTTAGGGTACCATGAAATTTTAGACACAAATATAATAATGTATTATGTTATTTTATTTTAACTTGAAGTTTCATATTTTAAAAATTAATTTAGCTTTTCTAATAAACCTATAATAAAATAAAACTTGAATACTAAACCATTATATAAAACTATTTTATAAATGAAAAATTATAAAATATTCCATTTATTTCCCAATTTTTATAAAATAGTCTATACTTAAATTAATAAAAAATTAAATTCAACTCTAATTCAAACTGTGATTTTTAAAATAAATTTGAATTCAAATGTATTAGTCGACCTATAAACACAATGAATTTGAATATTGACTTATAAAATAAATCATTGTTTGTTTTAAAAAAAATTAATTGAAATAATGATATATTTTATGATATTTTACAACAATTTTTAATAAATGTTGTGTATATATATATCTTAATTACTATTAACCCCCAAACCTTATTATTTATAAACATATAAACAAAATATATTCAAATGAATTTTGAAATGAATATTAAAAAAATATCATTCATTTAATGAAAATAAATTTACAATTATTAAAGAGTAAATTTTAAAATAAACACTTAATATATATTAAAATAAAATATTTTTTTGTAAGACTAGTATTTTTTTCAACCGATAAACCATGCTTGTTTCATTCAATATTTAAATTATTTATATGAAGCTGATAAAAATAAATATCAATATAAATACATTAAATTATTACAAATATCCACTCAAAGATTATTTAATAATTAAATAACTTTTTAAATATATGAAAATAAAAAATCAAGTTAATGAAATATATTTAACCACTAAATAAAGCGTATTTTTTAACTTGAGATAGATCTAATTAATTTAATTTAATATGAAATGACTATCTATATGAAAATGTTACAATAATATCATTATTTAATAGGTATCATACATCTTAGTTTGGTGATTGTATAACAATAACACCCACAATCATATAACGACTACTCACAACAGTTACTCAATGAGAATATAACGACTACTTTAATGGATTTATTTTTCCAATATATAACTATAATTAATTCTCAAAAATTCAATAATTCTATTCTCTTATATCATCATCAAAATTCATATCATATTTTTATGGGTTTTATTTATTTTATAGTTATATTTTTTGGGTTTATTATAATTATATTCATTGCTGGTAAATTATTCAATATTAAAATCATTCACTCTATAGGTTTTTTTCTAATAGTTCATGTATTAATCCTACAGAGTGCATTAATCATTCTCATGAAACAAAATATCATTCATAAAATAATTATAATTATTTTTATGATACAATCACATTTGGTTATATATAATATAATATAACGTTATTATGAGAAAAAAATTTTGAAATATAATAAATATTAAAAATCTAGGTTAATACATCTCACTCCACCACATAAAAAAATTTCCTCAAAATTTTTTTATTCCATGACAAAAATATCACCTCATCAAATACCATTCATCCCTCCATGCTTACATTTAAATCATATATCTCCTTTGTAATCAATTAACTAAGAATGTTTTATTATTCAATAAAACATTCATTCGACAGTTGGTGATATGGATCATTTTCTATGATCTATCAATCCTATTATAATTATATTTAATATTTTAGATTATATACTAATTTTTTAAGAAATTAATTCATACCAGTTATATTTCATTTTTCATATCATTATATTTAGTTATATTGGAAAATGAAGTTTTTAAACATTTAATCACATGTTATGTTTAATCTTCACCTTGAACATTTATCTTAGAACATTAACTTGCATAATTCCTTATTTAATTAAAATTAAATCATTTCACTAATTAATTGGCGCCATAATAAATAATTGATTCACCAATTTTATCATTATTAGTATGCTCGTTATTTATTTCAATATAATCATGAGTCATATATCCAAATTTAACACACATATAACACTTACCTAAACAATTTTAGTTAATTTATTTTATAATTGATATTGTGTTCTCTTACCTTTAAATTCATCCATACTAGATTCTTAAATATATTTCCAAATTGGTTTAATCTTATCTTTAAGACATAGAGCATTACAGGATTCAATAAATTCAATCATCGCTTTCTCCTCAAAAATAATAATTTCCACATAAAAAAAATGAGTGACCAATTATCTTCAGTGACATGGTTTATAATCTTTTTTAAATCAATTAATATTAGATTTAATATCGAGCAAAAACATATTTGTGTATATTACCTATCTAGTAAAATTTACTTCATTAATATAAATTGAGTTCTCTTATTTTTTTCTTAAACACAAATAATATCCTTTTCATTCCATATAAAATAACTTTAGAATTAAAAATTCATGAAAAATAACTTAATTTTTCTTTCATTACATGGTATCAATATATTTATTCTACTTCTCATTCTAATTTATACACCACCAATGAATGAATTCACTATAATGATTACAAAAAATAATATTTACCTTCTGATGATATGAGAAACCAAAAAAAATTAAATGTATTCTACAAGGAATTTATTCATCCATTAAAAATAATCAGATCTAGGGTTACACAAGATGATAGAGGATTTTATCTCATAAAATTATCAATTATTGACATATTGCCTTATATAGAATTTGGTTTCTCTCTTGTACTGGTACCACCATTTATAACATGTTATATTTGAGTTAACAAAAAAATTATCATCACCAACTCTAACTATTTAGAAATTATAATTTGGGTATTATCCTCTTATGTCATTTCTACTTGATTCACTCTACCTTCTATATGGAAACCCATTCTAAAATAGAAATTAAATAGATGAAAAAATATAAAAAACAATTAATAAATAATTATCAAAATGTTATCTCATCTAAACATTAATGTTTTTTCCTATAGAAACCTATATATTAAATTATTTAACAACTCCAAATTTTCATTCAAATATTTCTTACCCAAAATCCAAACCCTTAAACTTATAGAAACACAACATTGAGAACAACTGCAATTTCCCTAACATAAAAACATCATAGTTATATGTTTTAAAATATATTTTACAACACATACATTCCCAATACCTAGAGGATTAATATATTAGAGAATTATAAAGACACATTATATAAAAAAACCAAAAATTTATAATTTTTGTATATTTTTTTCATAACAACATGTTTGTAAAATGATACACATACATCATTTAAGTAAATTCAATTTATCTAGAAAATGTATTTCATTATTTTCCATAATCATTCTTAAAAAATTAAAATACATTTGAATACATTGGGTGTGAATATAAATCATAGTAACTGGTATAGAAATTTAATAAAACCTATTAACCAAATAAAATAAATAAAAAATATGTAATTTTTTTATTTTAAATAATAATGTTTGAACAAAAATAATATCATAATCACGTATTCAATCATGAAATTAGCATAATTTCTCAAAGTGTCCCATAAGAAAATCATAATGAAAGGAAATAGAATATTCAGTAATGATTTAAGAATATTTAAAACCTGAAACCTTTCCTGCCCATTAAATTTCATGTTTTAGGTGTTATAAGTTTCAAGACGAGGTTTGGGGAAGGAAGGTGGAGTAAGAGTGGAAATTAAACAGGGGAGGCTGCATTGTTGGCTGGTGGATTGGTTGTGGCATGGGATGATTTTTTGATTTTTTGTTTTATTCTATATGAAGTGGTCCTGCATTACATGAAATAGGGAAATGAGGTGTATTTCTCATTTTTATACCATTTTAGGGACCCCTAAACCATGGTTATCAGGTAACATCATGGATTTTCAGAAGATGGGTTCTATAGATATGCTGATTTGGGTGATGTTTTCCCATGGGGATTTAGTTACTACATAAACCTTATTTGATTTTATCAAATATAGAAATTGACTACGATTCAATATAGCATGATATCCGAATATTGGTTCAATTTGACCATGTTGTAGTATATCCAAACCCCTTGCACATTGGTATTATATTTTTCTGTCCATAATAAAAATCCACAATCCCATATAAATTAAATAATTCCTCAATTTATTCCTTTAAAACTTGGTATATTCTAGTTTATTTTTTAAAAATCATTTGATTCCTCTATTCGGTCATTGATTATTAGTGCTCATAGATTAATTTTTTGTGATTTGAGGTTAGTTATTTTCCCCTTTTTCTTTATTCCCTCCTTGATCATCCCACAGACACACCCTAAGCCCTCACTATTGGTCAGCAGCCTATGGCGTTCGAGGTGATGCGCTTGAGGTCATGTGGATAACCAAACTCAAGGAACCTATTATGTTGAATCTGGGTTCGGGACTTCATAGAATACATGAGAATGATTATTTATGAATCTTTATAAATGATCCACTTTAGTGAAGTTTAAAGGAAAAGTTTAAAGGGTCTTTAAAGAAGAAAAAAGGAATAATTATTTGTATAAAACCCAAAATGAACTAAAATAGTTTTTCATGAAAAATGATATATTTTAGAAAAATATTTCTGGATTAAAATATTTTATAGAGTGTACTTTAAAATGGGTAAGAAAAATAGAATTCCCCTTTAATTGAGTTTGTTTATGGAGAGGTGTTGAGAAGGGAACCTTATAAAATATTTATTTCCCCATAAAATAAATATGAATTGAGATAGATATAAATATTTGGAACCTATATAAATAATATATAATAATTATATAAGAATAATTATAATATAACTTGAGTAAAAGAGATAAAAATTGTTACCTAAATGAAATAGGGAGGTTTAGATAAATCTCTTACCTTATGTCTGAATGTGTTCTTTACTTGCACTTAATGTCTTGGATAACAAAATTAGATTAATTAGTTACTTAATTAAGAACCTATCCACATGTATTTTATTTATTATAATTTTATTAATTTTAGTTATTACCATTTAGATGAGTTATAAAGACCAATTTCATTGTTTCAGGAGTGTTCGTTTCATGGTTTCATGATCAGTAAACTTGTTTATAATTATGAAAGTTCTTGTAGAAAGAAAATAAAACTTCAGAAGTGAAATGAAATGGTATTTATACACTTAAATAATTTTAAATGGTCCCATGCATCATTTTTATTCTGAAATTATGATTATTCATTTTATAATACATTAATCATAAAATTTTAGTATATTTTGATGGTTTTTCTGACCATCACAAACTAGTTTCATTTTATTTAACATTATGGCCATATATTAATTCCAAAATGTGAGACCAAGTAATATATATATATATAGGTCATTTAAAATAATTATAAGTGAATTTAAACCTGCCATGAATGTGTTAATGGGAAAAAAAACTCATCACCCACGAAGGGAGTGAATCGACACACTATGGATGACGTTTTCATTTTTAAGAATAAAAGGCGAAGAGAAAAGATTTAATGATGTATATCCCATTAAACAAATACCAGTATATATTTGATATTAGAGTTATCATGAAACTTTGTGTAGGAGATATAATAAGGTATAAGAGATAAATAATTTAAAAGAGAAAGAAGAAGGATTTTACCGCTTGAATATCGCCTCCTTCAAAACCTCCTTAAGGCACTTGGAATTAGTCTTTTGGTGAGATCAAAAACACTAGTATGTGGATAGGGATTAAAATAATATAATTTTTTATAATTTGGTTGATATATAAGCCTCAAGGTTGTGAAATGGACTCATGGAAGGGGTGCCCTTCTCTAATTGAGGTGAGGGGTACTTTAGGAATTTCTCAAAATATTAAAATATAAAAAGACTATTCTAGATCCAAAATCTTCCAAATTGCCTCTAAATGTACATGGGGTAAACTTTTAGACCATATATTATCCACCCTTTTCTTATTTAATATTTTTATGTTTTTTATATAATTTAATAATATATATTATTCATGGAATATTATTTTTTTCAAATTTGATACTATTTATTACTATGACTTTAAAAACATCAAAGAGTCAAATTCAAAAAAAAATATTATATCCTATATATATAATAGTACTATATATAATTCTTGCATCATATTAATTATCTCAAATTATATTTATTTTAATATTTTTAATATCATTTATTTTATTTTTTCATTAATTTAATAATTATTGCATCATAGTTGTGTAAGAATTTAAGGAAATTATTTCTTCCCTAAAAAAATAAATATCTATAAAGAATATAAATATTTTATTTTTAAAAATACTATTTATGGTCAAAAATCTATTCTATGAAACCATATATTAAAAAAATTATACTTATAAAAAAACCATAGTGTGACAATTTTGAATTTCTTTAAAAATAAAATACTATAATGGGCCTAATGTCAACTAAGTGAATCTCAAAGGTCCTAAATTTGAAACAAGTATGATTATGGACTAAAATTACTTATAAAATAATCTTTAATTAGAATTTTTAGGTCATTTAATGGTTACTATAATTTTAATTAAAATCATTTTATTTATTTTTCTTCGACTTGAACAAGCATTGCATCTGCATTGCATAATCATTAAACTTAGTTATTTAAAATATAAAATTAAAAATAAATTATCATCATAAAAATAAATTATCATCATAAAAATAAATTAATTAGTATCAGTATAATTTTTTATATTCATTCATTATGTATACATACTCATATCCATGTCAAGATAACTTATTTAATTTGTCTATTTGACTTTTCGAGCCTTGCACAAGCATTGTACAATAATTTGGATAAGATTTATGTTATATAAGAAAAAAATTAGAAACTCTCAGTAAAAATCATAATTTATTAATTATATTTAATAATTAAGTAGTTAAAATACGTTTTTCCTCACAATTAATATCTATAAGGCACTAAATTTTACTTTTCCATTGTTGAGTAGGCACTGAATTGGCAGTGAAAATGATTTTCATATTTACGATGAAATAAATTATAATTTATATTTTTTGATTTATTTTTGTTTGATATTTATATTATGATATCATACATGAGTAATTATATAATTTTAATAAATTTTTATATCATAATTATGTCTTGATGATATCACAAAAGATACTGTATTTTATAAAAAACTATATTTTTACTATTCAACAAAAATTTAAATTTTTTAGAAAATTCTAAAAAATTCACTATAGACTAATTTTGATATGATGATTTAAAAAATGAAGTTAATTTTATCAAATAAATTTTCTAAAAGTTTTAAAAATAATTGTACTTATTTTTCCCATAGAAAGCAATAAAAACAACTTTTTTAGTTAAAACTTATATTTGAAGAATAAAATGAATTTAATAAAAAATAAGTTTTTATTTACTAATCATTAATAAATAAATATATTTCATAATATGGTTATTTTAATTCATACCTTCCAATTCTAGATCTAGTTTATAACTATATTATTAATATGTTAATGGTATATCGTGGTTCGTTTAAACTCAGTGTTTCATGAAACAAAAGCTACCGAAGATATCAAATTATTAAAGAGAGATAATTCCTAAAAATATCGAAGTGTTACAATATTGAAATATTATAAGTATTTTATCATGATTATTTAATTTATAATTGTGATTATTTGTGTTCACACTATACTTTTTGGTTTTAGTCAACAGGGGGAACCATAATAAACTTGGTTGACATTGAATGTGACAAAAAAAATTACTAATGAGAATATAAATGGAATGATGATGAGAGTGGATGATATTTTGATTATACCTAATAAGTTATCACAAAATATGATTAACAATGTACACCTTAACCAACTCTCGGTCTCACCAAACAATAGAATGATAGAGTTCACTGAGAGTTTGTGTAGTGGAGACCATGGATGAAAGAAGATTTGGTTTTATATAAGTCATGAATATGGGAAGAATCGCTCAAGGGAATGTCTCAAAGGTATGAGAAGATGTTTTGGGTGTGGAAAATAAATACATAAAGAAAGTAACTATAAAGTAAAAATTAAAATTTTTATTAACTCAATGGATGAGAATAATGGTCTCCCTAAGGTATCATTGATTGTTGAATGTTTTTAATGTGAAAGGTTTGGGAATTATGAAAATCTATTTCCTATGGGGAAAGATCATGAATAGAATCAGAAAGGTTATATGAGTAATGGTTATAACTCTGATGATGAAGAAACCATGAATGAAATATGAATGGAAAGAGGTATTAAGGAATAAGATGATGAATCCTAGTCAATGTTTTGAGAAGAAAGTGGGCTGATTAAAGTATTAATGTATTATAATTATAGGATTATGTTATATGAATCATGAAATATATAAGTATTGTTCATTATAAGTTTTTCATTAATGATTTGGAAGAATATGTTGAATGATGTTGATGACCTAGAAAAGTGTTTTAATGGAAAGGTAATACTTTATAGAAAACACATGATTAAGGGAAAGATAACCCTTAATATGTTCCTAATGTTGAGATAATGATGTTGGGATAAAGAGATTATTGATGTGGATAAATTAAATTGGATAGTACTAATTACCATGGAATTAATTAATGTTTTGTTAACAAATTAATTTATTCTATCATTGATGGAATTTACAGTATTTTTTAATTTAAGGAATATATCAAGTAATCTATGTTTTATATAAGAAATTAAGACGAATGTATGTTTTTAATATGGTTTTATGGTAATTCAAGTTATTAGGATGTTTCAAGAGAAATTCATTATGAAGGTATTCACGTGTTTGGTATGTGATAATTAAGATCTAATTCATGTTGTTTGTGGGATTAATGATAGGTTCATTTTGTAAATTTAGTGACCTTATTTATAATGTTTTGAATTTTAATATTTTGGAAGGGTTATAAGGTTAAGCATTTATGGAATGGTTTATGTTGAACTTTGTAAAATTATTTAGAGATTAATGTATTAATTCACTATATGATGATTTATACATATTGGATAACCTTTGCTAACCATTTTGTTGTGATGATAACAAAAGATAGATTGAATGACTTATCATTCTATTTATGGATCTTATTATTTATTAGTTCTTCAAGAATAACAAATTCACTTTCATTTCATCAAGTAATATATGAAGTGTAAATTGAATAATGCAAAACCAATGGTTGGGATTATTCTTATGATGTGGAAGAAAATCAAGTAAGTATATCTTCTCGTGAAAATTATTCAAAATTAAGAAAAGGATATTAAAATAAAATGTTTCTATTATCACTATTTTTATAATATCAATGACCATTTTTATTCCTCTTTGTTTTATGGTTTTTTTATTTATAACCTTACATAGATATCCCACTTTCTTGTGATCAATGATCTCTATCACTTTCTATAATTATTTACACTTTTCTTCCATCTCCATATCTCCACTTCCCAGCTATGTTCTCCTATGTAGAAACCTGGTTATGAGTTACTTTAGGTAACCATTATGTTTACAACTTTTCCTTTTTAAGAGTAGTTTTATTATTCATATGTATGATGTGGGTTTCAATGTTGGAATTATAAAATGTTAAACCTTCGATGACTGAGATGGATTTCTAGGGTGAAATTTATTTTAAGGGGGGTAGAATGTAATGCCCTGGGATTTTATGAAATATTTTTATCAATTTTTTTTAATATTTTTGATATTTTACATTACACATAAAACTGATTTTATCTTGTGTTACAGGAAAAACAAAGTTTATATTATGTTACACACAATACTGATCATAGCTTTTGTTACACGCAACACTAAGTTTAAACATAATGTGACATATAATTAAAATATTATAATTTAATATGATAATTATCACGTAATTGTTGGAATTAAAGGTATTAATAGGATTAAATAAATTATTAAAATATATGGTTTAAATATTTATATAAAATGAATTCTTTTTTTAGATTAATAAAAAATGAAAATAAAAACTATTTGAAAATAAAGGAATTTTTTTCTGAAAAACTATTCTTATGAAAACAAACACATTTTACCTTAAAAATTAATCAAAGAAATTTTGGTGAATTATTTTAATTAAATTTATATATTATATATTCTATCAGATTTTTAACATTCATCTTATGTTATTTCTAGACAAGAGATAAGAATAAGTCTAATTTTATGCTTAAAAATTGTATTTTTCTAAAAAAATTGTTTTGCCGCCTTTTACACACGTATTTTAAAACTAAATTTTCACAATTTTAGAAAATTTATTTGAAAATATAAATTTTTTTTTTTAAATAGAA
The DNA here is from genome assembly GCA_963277665.1 of Viscum album. Taxonomy (NCBI): domain Eukaryota; kingdom Viridiplantae; phylum Streptophyta; class Magnoliopsida; order Santalales; family Viscaceae; genus Viscum; species Viscum album. The sequence continues at coordinate 2,016,534,346 of OY728156.1, forward strand.
TTTTAAAATTATCTTAGGATGAATTTTTTAGATATTTCTGAAAATATTAATTTTTTGAGGAATAGTGAAAAATACTGAATTTTAATTAAAAATTGACTTTTTGTTTAAATTATTTATAAAGTTAAATTATATTTTCAATTAGTTTTAATGTAAAATTAGTTAAATTATATATATATATATATATCTAATTTATGTCATTTTAATCAATTTCATATTGAAATTAGATATAAAAAATTTTAATCTTTTGAACATTTTCTCTTTGAAAACCTATTTTCTTATTGTGTCTGCAGGATTAATTTTAAATTAAATTTTCCACTTATGTGAATTGAATATGAAAAAATGGATTACATATTTTTAATAGGAATGATTTATATTATATAATAAGTTAAACATAAATGTTGACCAAAATGAATAATGAAAATAATAAAAAATAATTGTAGTGGTTATGGTAAAAATGAGTTTACTGAGAGGTTAAACTAAAAAGATAGTAGTTAAAATGACCTAAAAACTTATCTAAAATCTATTTTATGGAACTATTTAGATATTATAATGTATAAGTATCTATAATAGCTCATTTTTTACCCTTTTTACATGTGCAAAATGTGGGTATACCATTTTCCTTTCAAAAATTATAAGTGTGCTACTCACCTTACTTATAAAAGGCCACCCCTCTCCTCTCTTCTTCACACATTCAAACCATTTTCGTTTTGAAAATCCCTAAAAATAAAACTTAAAAAATTTCATCCTATTATCATATAATACTTATGTTGGTCATAAATCCAGCCTAGTAATGATTTTGGTGAAAACCTAAGGAGGTTACCTGAAAAAGAGGTAATGTTCTTCAACGAGCATTTTTATTTTATTTCTTCCTCTACCTCATTCAATTATTATTAAAACATGTTGATATAATAAACTCAGTATAATAAATATAATAAGATGTTTTTATTTTAAATTCATGATCTACATTCATCTCCACTTCCATAAAATTGGTTATGAAATCATCGTTCATGTGTACGGAAGACTACCACCTCACGAACTGATGTCATTCATTTTTCCATTACCACCTCTCACGGTTGGGTATGATGATAGATATAAAGTATATATATGATATTTATAAGATAATTATACTTATTTATACATTATATAATATATATATTTTTACTTTTCATTCCTTAGGGGATACAATAACATCATTCGTGTGTACGGTGGACTACTACCTCACAAAGAGATGTGATTCATTTTCACTAACGCTTTACATGGAAGATAATAAGGATAAATTAAAAAAAAATATATGATATACATGACATAATTATTATATTCATGACATATTATCATTATTAAAATACAATATATAATTTCATTTCTTACCTTTTCACTCATTGAAAGATGATAATTTTGTTCAGGTACGTGTGGACTACCATCTTCACGAAGCGATGTGACTCCCTTTTAATCACCACACCAAATAGATGACATGTATAAATATATTTAAATAAATAATATGGTATTTATTATATTATATTCATTATATAAAGATAATATATTACTTACCACCTTTCCATAATGGTCATTGAAAAATGGAATCATTACTTATGTGTACATACGGTCTACCGTCTTCATGATCGTAACATAATTCGTTTCTCAAGACCATCTTTCATGATTGGTATTAAAATTATAATTGATTTATAGATATTATAATTATTTAATTATTATTATATATATTTTGGGACCATGATCGAATTAAGAGGACAAAAAATAACAAATCAAAACATACATGAAAAACAAAGTGGTTATTACCCAAAATGTGACTTTAACATGGAATTGTTAATAAACGGGTAATAAAATGACATAAGTAAATCCTATATGGTATGATATATAAGTATGGTTCTGTAATATATTTTTAATAAACTTATATTTATTATAAATTTGGTTCAAATGTTTACAAAGTAATTAGAGACTTAAGGTAATCACTACGGTAAAAATAGCTTTTTGCAACGGGCTATTTGCGACGGGTAATAATCTCGTTGCAAATAGCATGTCCCATAGATTATTTACGACGGGGGATTCTACCCATCGCAAATAATTCGTTATTTGCGACGGGATTTGGGGTCATGTCACAAAAAGTTAGGTGTGGTTTGCAAGCCAAACCGCGGGAAGGTTATTTGCGACGGTGGAATCCCCCCATCGCAAATAGTGCGTCGGTCGGAGGGTATTTGTGACGGGACTCGTCACAAATACCTGGCAGCGGTAAATAGATTTTTGCGATGGGATGTTGTCTCGTCGCAAAACATGTGTCGGCAAGTACCTTTTATGATGGGACTCGTCGGAAATACTCTTTTTTAACCACCGACTGTAATTAATGCGGATGCAAGTTTTTGCAACGGGTAGCCCGTCGCAAATAGTCCTGTCGCAACTAATCCAACCTATATATACCCCCATCCGTTTTTTCAAATCCTCCTCTCAATTCTCAGTTTCTCTCTCTCTCTCAACCCTATTTTTAGAGTAAAAATTTGTGTGAGTTAGTTTTTTTTGACGAAAAAGTTGTGAATTTGTCTACGTCAATAGGAGATCAATTTAAAGGTATTTATATTTTATTTAATTTAGTATTTATTTCATTTTTTATGTTAATTTTATTTATTTTTGATTAGTTGTAATTAAATTAAATTTAAATTGTTTTGTGAACAGTATTTATTTGTAATAATAAATTGAAATTCTTAGTTCTAATTTTTAATAAATAGGAATAATTAGTAATAAATAGGAATAAATAGAAATAAATAGTAATAATTAGCAATAAATATGAATAATTAACAATAAATAGGAATAAGTACGAATAATTAGTAATAAATAGGTATAATTAGAAATAAATAGTAATAATTAGAAATAAATAGTAATAAATATGAATAATTAGTAATAATTAGTAATAATTAGTAATAATTAGTAATAATTAGTAATAATTAGTAATAATTATTAATAATTAGTAATAATTATTAATAATTAGTAATAATTATTAATAATTAGTAATAATTATTAATAATTAGTAATAATTAGTAATAATTAGAAATAAATAGTAATAATTAGGAATAATTAGGAATAATTAGTAATAAATAAGAATAATTAGTAATAATTAAGAATAATTATGAATAATTATGAATAATTAGTAATAATTAGTAATAATTAGTAATAAATAGTAATAATTAGTAATAAATAGAAATAATTAGTAATAAATAGTAATAATTAGTAATAAATAGTAATAAATATTAATAAATAGTAAAAAATAATAATAATTTGTAATAATTTGTAATAATTTGTAATAATTAGTAATAACTAGTAATAATTAGTAATAATTAGTAATAAATTGTAATAAATAGTAAAAATTAGTAATAATTGGTAATAATTAGTAATAATTAGTAATAATTAGTAATAATTAGTAATAATTAGTAATAAATAGTAATAAATAGAAATAATTAGTAATAAATAGTAATAATTAGTAATAATTAGTAATAAATAGTAATAAATAGAAATAAAGAGGTATAAATAGTAATAAATAGTAATAAATAAGAATAAATAGAAATAGTTAGGAATAATTAGAAATAATTAGGAATAATTAGGAATAATTAGGAATAATATAAATAATTAGGAATAATTAGTAATAATTAGAAATAATTAGTAATAATTAGTAATAATTAGGAATAAATAGTAATAACTGGTAAAAATAGTAATAACTAGGAATAAATAGGAATAACTAGGAATAACTAGGAATAACTAGGAATAACTAGGAATAATTTGTAATAAATTGTAATAACTTGGCACAATTTTCAGTGGATTGACGACACTCCTTTTGCTCGATGACTCTTCTTCTTTTAACTTTCACCGACTCAAAACATTATAAAAAGTATGATTCTACGTATGCATATCCAATCTCGTATGCACGATTTTGAATATGCATTCATATGACCACATTTTTCATAATGTTTTCAGGTAGTGATAGTTGCAAGAAGATGATTCATCGACGAAAAGGGGGCTGTTTTGTCCGACGGCTCATTTACTTACATCTTTCTCACACTGTAATTACAATAAAGAATTTTCTTAGAGGTACGCTTATACATTATTTTATGCAAGAGAATGAATAACCCTACCTCCAAGCAGATTCTTCTTTGTGATTTCAGTGTGAGAAATATGCAAGTAAATGAGTTGTCGGACAAAAGAGTAGTTGTCAATCCACTGGAAATTGTGTCGCCCAAATTTAATGGTAATTATTAATAAGTAGTTGTAATTATTTATCTTCTTTTTTCAGATAGTGTTTTTATAATTTTAAATTATTCAAAAACAGTGATGATTTTATATTTTGTAGAAAAATTTGGTACAAGGAAATCGATATCAGTCATTATTAGATGATCGCGCTTGGATAAATCAGTGCAGAAATCCAAATGGTTCTGGTTTAAATCCTATATATATTGAGGGTGTTGAAGCTTTATTATCATTTACATCATCAAAAACAGAATCTGTTTCAGAAGTCACAATTAAGTGTCCTTGTAAAAAATGTGCTCTGAAAACGTTTGACACATTTGAGAAGGTTGGGGGACATCTCTTACAGTTTGGTTTTCAACCAGATTATGTTTTTCTTTGTATCAACACGGTGAACATAGTTCCAGAGAAGATACTAATAACTTGATTCTAGATCCATCATGGTTTCAAAATTTAGTACATGATGTTGTAGGTCCATCTGTTCAACATACTAAAACTCAAGATGATATTGATTTAACTCATGATTTGGAACCATACGAATTTTATGAGTTGTTGAGGTCTGCTGAGGATGAATTATATATTGGTTTCAAGATAAGAAAATTAGAAGCAGTTGAAAAATTTATGGCTATAAAATCAGATAATGCAATGTCAAACAACTATTTTGATCAGATATTTTCTTTGGTCAAAACACTTTTACCTAAAGGAAATGTGTTGCCTGCAAATTACTATGATAGAAAGAGGTTGGTTCGTAATCTGGGCCTTAGTTATCGAAAGATTCATGCATGTGAAAATGATTTCATCTTATATTCTAGTGAAAATTAGTCATTGGATAGTTATCCCACATGTGGATAGTCGAGGTATAAAGAAGCTCAACCAGGGAATTCTGGATCGATTTCTGTAAAGCAGTTGAGATATTTCCCCCTTACACCCAGGCTACAAAGTTTATTTATGTATTAGAACATAGAGTCAATGATGGCATGGCACAAAACCAATATTTCAGCTGATAAAAGCTTGAATCATCCATCTGATGGTGATTCATGGAAACATTTTGACTGTCTGCATCCGTCTTTTTCTTTAGAAGTCTGAAACGTGTGATTGGGTATTTCTACTGATGGTTTCTATCCGTTTGTTTCTTATAGTAGTCGGTATTCATGTTGTCATGTCTTTATAACTCTGTACAATTTACCTCCATCCAATGGCCTGAAGGCCTTCATTTTTTTTTTATTTTTGATAATCCACCTTTCAAAGGGTGAGTTGGAACCCTTACAAGGCATGTAGGTGTAAGTATTACATGGCTCGTAGGTCTTAGAGGAATTCATTGTCCGTAGGCTTTCAAACATTACATACAACCCAGACTAACTACTTGGCACTACTCCTCCCCATAATCTTCATCATGAAATCATCTCTCCACCTTCGCATGGCTATTCGGTTAGGCATTCCCATGCATGCATAGACTTGTCATGATGGCAGGTGTTATACCCTCTCATTCTTGCAATCCATTTAGCTTCAGATGTGGTGAAAGCTCCTTTGTTCATCCTCCTTTAGAGATTGATCCTTGTAGGTTGTCTAGTTTTCATCTGCACTTAAGGTGGCCCGAAGGCCTTGAGGTGGCCCGAAGGCCTTACTGACCCAAAGGCCTGGGTGGCCCGAAGGCCTTAAAGGACTCAGGGAAAATTTACCTCCATGGATGTTGATGAAGGAGACCTATATATTTTTGACCTTATTAATCCCAGGCCATCCAAAAAATAATATTAATGTTTATTTGAAACCATTTATTGATGAGTTAAATGAATTATGGAGTAATGGTGTTAGTACATATGATGTTGCTGCGAAACAAAATTTCATATTAAAAGTTGCATTGATGTGGACGATTAGTGACTTTCCAGCATATGGCATGTTATCTGGCTGGATTACACATGGTCTGAAATCATGTCCTTACTGTATGAAAAACAACAAATCCTTTATGCTCGTCAATAGAAAAATCTTGCTATTTTGACTGTCATCGCAGATTTCTTCCAACCGATCATCCTTTTCGAAGAAACAAATCTAATTTCAAAAAAGGTACAATTTAAAGGGAAGAACCTCCAAAAATTATCTTAGGTACAGAGTTAAAATCAATTGTATTTTCATTACCTCCCATCACATTTGGGCCAACAGTAAACCAACAGAAAATTCATGGCTTTAGGAAAGAACATAATTGGATAAAACATAGCATTTTTTGGGATCTTCCATATTGGTCTGATTTGTTGGTCTGCCACATGTTGGATGTCATGAATATTAAGAAGAACTATTTTGATAATTTATTTCATACATTTTTGGATACATCAGGTAAGACCAAAGATACTGTAAAAGAACGATTAGATCTTTCCCAAATTTGCAGGCCACCAGAACTTGAACTATTTGAAAATATCAGATCATAGAGGTTAATGAAGCCAAAAGTAGCTTATGCACTATCCAAAGAGAGTCACTTATTATTTTGTCATTGGATTGTAGATTTGATACTTCCAGATATATATGCTTCTAATTTGGGAATATGTGTTAAGAATGGTCATATTACCATATTAAAAAGTCATGATTGTCATGTTATAATGGAAGGACTTATGCTGATTGGATTCAGAGGTTTATTGAATTATATGGTTTTGGATTTGATAACAGACATATCAAATTTTTTTCGAGACATTTTTGCAGCAACAATAGACTATGATGTGCTAAGAAAACTGGAAGAAGATGTTGATGTAATTATATGTAAACTAGAAAATATCTTTCCACCGGCTTTCTTTGACTCAATAGAACATATGATATTACATTTTCCACATGAAGCTAAATGTGGAGGTCCAGTATAGTTTCAATGGATGTACCCATTTGAGAGATGCATGTAGAAATTGAAGAAAAAAGTACGCAACAAAGCATCAATTGAAGGCTTAATTGTTGAAACTTATTTTCTAAAGGAAATTTCTTTTTATACTCTCACTATTTTGAATCTGAATATCCCTAAAAACACAACCACATGGGATGGAACGAGGGAAATTTTAATGAAGAAATGGATAATAAATTATCAGTTTTTAATCATCCAAATCTTGGCTTCGATGGAGTTCAAGAACGATGGTTTTCAGACGATGAACATCACAGACCTCATACATATGTTTTTCTCAAATGTGAAGAAATGACATCATTTGTACTGTGAGTGATTCTATCACTTATTCTATAATTTATGTTACAGTATGTAAAATTATTTTATTTATAGGTTATATGATAATCATATCAAGAAACAACTTACACAAATTACAGCAACTGCTCTTGAAGAACGTAGGAAAAAAATTCTCTATGGTTTTAAAAACTGGTAACATAAATTATTGATGGTTTAATATCAATTCAGTTTACTATTTATTATATTGATAATTGTTTTAAAAAATTTCAAGTGTCTAAACATGAGGATAAAATTGATAAGCGACTGTGTATATTGAGTAACCCACAATCCAAAATGGTTAAATCTTATAATGCATATGTGGTGAATGGTTTTCGATTTCATACACGTGTATATGGGGAATAAAAAACAATGAACAGTGGAGTTTTTTTGAGAGGATCGCATCATAGAGAAAATTAAGTTGACTTTTACATCATTCTGGATGAAATTATTGAGTTGTGTTATTTAGGACAAAATCACATAATGATGTTTAAATGTCGGTGGTTGGATACTGAGAGAGGCTTGCATGTTCATCCGACTCATGGAATCATAGATATTAAATATAAAAGTCTTCTAATAGTAAATGAACCATTTTTACTAGCTCAACAGGCACATCAAATTTATTATGCAAAGTATTGTGCTACTTCAAGATACCTGAGTGATTGGTGGAGCATAATAAAAATGAAATCTCAGGAAAATCATTTTATTCAAACTGAATGTGGTTCCGCTGAAGTGGAAGGAATTAAAATTTTTCAAGAGACTACCCAAAATCCAGCTTTTTCACAAAGATACATGAATATCGATGATGACACCCCACAATTAAGGGTCAATGGTGAAGAAGATGTTAATGATGTTACAAATGAATTTGAAATGAAAAGAGATGATGAAACTGAAACTCATATGGATATTAATGATGCCAAGGAGGAATATGAAGATATTGACATCGTCAGATATGAAGATGATGATAAAGGTGAACATTGAAACAGTTAAATGGTGGTTATAATCATAAGTAATATATATATATATATATATCTCTATATATAATAGTTATTTTCAACTATCTTCTAACAACAATCATTTTGTGTTTCAGAAGGTCCCTGATCTATTTCGTGAGTTGTCACGAACCAAATCTGGTCGCCGCCCAAACCGGCACCAAACCCAGCCCGTGACATGACCCGAAGGGCGTTCCCGATCCCCACGGGCTGGCACAAGTGCCCGGGTATCATTTATTTAGGTTTGGGAACGATTTACCCGAATATGAAGTCATAAACCATTAAAAACAATCAATAAACTGAATCTGAAAATTTATACCAAATGATGTTTAAAAAAAACCAGAATGGAATACATAGGTTTAGATTCAATACAAAAGGTCCAAAGACACAATGGAACAGAAACAAAACATCCCCATGGACTCCACATGACAAGGGGTCATCACCCCCAAGTCGTCTCCACTACTCCGCCCCAAGGATGAGGACTAACACCCTGAACCGCCATCACCATTAGCCTTTCCTTTACCTGGGTCAAAAAAAAGGTCTACTTACACCCAAGGGGTGTAAGTAGGGTGTGAGCCTAAGCCCAATAGGATACCACCCTATGATTCCAAGGTGCATTCAATACAAGGTGAAAAAGCAAGCAGTTTTAATATGCAATTAAAAGCGGTGAAAAATTCCACAAAATGAAACTTTAAATTGAAAACATTTTTCAAGATAAAACTTTCAGAATGTTAACACATTTAAATAGGAATATTAGATACTTCATTATAATTCCAAATACACCCAAAAACAAGGGCAAATACCACAAATCCACTAAGCAACAAAACCGGGAACACCCCTAGGCACTAGATAGTCTCAGGCCCCATGTACCTCGTACCTCAGTGTAATGTAACCATAGTAAAATATTTTCTCGTGCACGAGCCACTAGTAGGGAACATACCCATAACCTAGTGGTCCCCAATCATCATCCACAAAGTTTAGTTAGATTTGTCGTTATCCAAATGCTAAGTGAAACAGTGACAAAACCCATCAGGTCCACTAGCCGTACTAGTACAAATCCGCCCCACCTAGGTACCCGGGCTTCCCCCTTTGTGCTCAAACAATTTCAGGATTTAACACACATCCATTTTAATGTAAAACACCACTACTGGTCACATACACCAAATAAAGTAGCTATCTCATTTTATACCACTTAAAACACACAACAAACTCTTTGAATTTGAATAAATCAATTTCACAAAATCTCGTGTAGTTTTGCACACAAAACCCCTTAAGAAACCCACTTGTACATGATGTTCACAATTGTAAGTTACCAAAACAGTAAAGGCAGCCCAATAAATATCAATTAAAACAACAAATCAATTTTTGTTCATCCTTATGTTAAACAAGAAGTGTTATCTTTGTAAAACCTTCATTTTCACACAAAAGTGGAACCAAAACATCACTTTCTTTACAAACACAATTAAAACCCATTTTTTGCAGCAATTACCAAAGGGGATAAACATTATAAACAGTATTTTATGCCTTATTACAGATCAATAAAAACAACTAAGTATTTATAGGGCATCCCCAAATAAACAAACAAAACACTTCTTTGGAAAACTCCCAATTTCACACCAAATTGGCATTTTAAATTCAATTGCAATGGAAGCATCATTAGAACCAATTTTTGTAGCAATAATAAAATTATATAAATCTGAAAATATGATAAATACAGCATGTTAATACACAAAGATTGCATCAACATTGGAATCACCTACCAAATCAAATGAAACCATTGAATCCTTTGTGCGAAAACACAAACGCACCACCACCGCACCTCAAGAAGGGTAGATCAAACCTAAAAATAGAAAATTGGACCAAGAAAACCCAAGCTTAAACCTTAGGTTCAAACCCCTACCCACTGTTCATTTTTCACTTCAATAAAAATGGAGGAAACCCTAAAAAAATAGAATGAAACCCTAATCAATTTGAAAGGGGAAAAGAAATAGACAAACTTACTTGAGAAATCTAGAATCAATCTCCCCAAAACACTAGTATCTGAAATTTAAAACGGCCAAAACTCAGGGGATGGTCTCACAAGAATTATTAGGTCATTTAGGAATTATAATGGAGGTAAAATATTAATAATAGAAGGAGTTATGAAAGGATCAATTTACCTCTCCAAAATCTGGACGATTTCTGAAATCCAGAAAGTTTCGACTCTTTTCGCGACTCTATCGAGCTCAAAATTGTGGGAGGAGGGCATGGGGTCGCGCCTGGGCTTCTTAGGGTCGATATGGAGGTGGAATCACCGAAAAATCCATTTTAATGAATAAGATATTAATAAATTAATGAAACAATTTAAAACTGGAAAATGGGCCTTCGGGTTGGCCCAACTCTCAAATAAAAAAATTCCCCCATGCTTATGGATTTATAAAGGCCCCAAATTTAAATTTGGGGTTAATATATCAGGGTAGAACAATTAGGAGTTGGAATGAGTCAAAAATATTAAAAATTGAAAAAGTTATAAATGAAACAAAATTTATTTTTAAATCTGGAATTGGGCTCGCAGTTTGGCCCAATTCATGAAAACTCACCTATTCTCAATAAAACCTTTGGAAACCACCAAAACAAATCATGAGTGGAAAATAAATTTAAAATAACCCTATAATAGGTTACATACGTGACAATTCTCCCCACCTTGAAAACTTTCCGCCCCGGAAAGTCACAGCAAGGTCAAAGCAACAACCAAACCCAACTGAGAAACCAATAGGTACACTCTTTCCAGGTTTCACCCCCAAAGGTCAAAACACCTCCAGTGATCAATGATGGAAGGAATACTATCACAAACCAAACTTACACCACTTTCCTGAAACAATAAAGTACATTCAGGATTTATCCCAAATGAAAACTCCTCAAATACAATCTGAACAATACTCAATCAATTTACCCAAAAAAAAATAACAACATTGAACAAGGTTACACTTCCCTACTATAACTAAACCATTGGAAACTCTCCAATATCAATGTTTACCCAATGAATATGTAGGTAGTTAGATATCTTCTAATGATAATACCTACTTCCCAGAAAAGTCCAAAGAAAAAAAAATATGAGTTACTCGTATGAAGAGACACAAATGGGATCCCCACCATAAGAGACAACTTAAATTGTTTTCCCGAGACAGAATCAAGACACTAATAGTGGGAGGCCCAAACATACTCTCCAGTAAAAGGGATATACTTCCATTAAATTTTTATTAAGGAATATTCATGAGAATCATAGTGGGTCTCCCCACCATAAGAACTGACCATCTTAACCGACTAGCATGGGCCGACACAGAAAGACCCAAAAAGAAATTAAAGATTTAGGAAGGGCGCCGGATTAGTATGCATGGTTTGGGAAACTGTGCACTAACTATTAATATAATTCTTTCTACATGGCTTCCTAGCACACATCCACTACTAAACGTGCACAAACTATGTGCTCAACCATGATGAAACCATAGGTTTGAACTATTCCCATCTTTCATACTAAGGATAGGACTTTGTACAAGGGTTTAAATGGCCCTGGGATTTTCCCTGACTACGAGCTAGCTTCTCTCTGAGACCTATGGCTGGAGCTCAAATGATTGAAGCATCTTCGGCCTCGTAGTTAATATTTGGAAACCCACTGAATGAGAATTATTCTTTTCGGTGCCACCAAAAACTACACCGCAGTCCCAAATAAGTTTTCTAGGCATAACACATTCCAAACTCACTTTACCTTATCTTGATATTTCACTGAAACAAGGGCTGAGAAGATACACACACATCACAACTTGTTTCTTCAGGTGAGAAACAATATAAGTAAAGAACACCTACACTCACATTCCTCTAAAATATATGATTTTGAAGTTTTTCCAAGGGATACATTTGCCCAACATAACAGGGACTCTCAGAGGATTTCACTACCTTCACCTATACAGTCAATCGAGTACATGACATCATAAGGCATCACCAAACATGACCATTTCAACTGATATAAACAATTCATGGAGAGGGACCTTATACAACATCCCCAAACAACACACAATTCTAGAAAGTGGCCACAATATCCTATCGTGACCATATTTCCCACACCGGTGGTTTAACATGAATTAATGCATCAAAGAAACTTTGAAGAACCCAAAGGTCCTCTTAGACACCATTGAGACACTCATCCACACTTACAACCAAAGAACACTTCCACCTTCGATGAATCATGAAACATTAGAAACTATGGTTTCTTTCAACCTTCCACAATAACTTTACCACTACAAGAGGATCCAAAAATCAACGAAATGAATGGGTGTAGACTCAATCAACAATGATCGATAAAATATTCCTTATATTGATCAACTGGAGGATTTTCCAATGGCGAAACAATATGGATTTCACTTCAGCTGTGCATTAACCCTTAATGGGGGCATACCGTATCCAATGAGAGAACCCAAGGACCCAACCAATCTGGTCCATTAGTCAAAACATGCCTCAAACCAGATCCAAACACATGAAGGGAACCACCGTAGAGGCATCCCAAAACATTTTTCAAAAGAGACCACTAATCGTCCCTACAACACAGCTCACCGACCAAACACAAACCCAAAACACAGTTCAAACAGGAGGGGTTCTTGGACTCAAAACATCCCACAACATCAACATTATCAAAAACCGATAATAAAAACTATACCAAATTATTCATCAATATATCATGTTTTTCTTTAAAACTATTTCTTTGAAAACAAACGGTTTTGCAGTAAGAGTATCCACCATTGGTACCCCATGGGCCTCACACATGCATGTTTTTGTGTCACACCGGGCACCCTCCTCATAACCATCCCAGCACTCATCCAGTCATGCCATCAACCATCCATCATCCCATATAACCCCATGCATGTGGTCACTCATGGAAATACCAAAGGGTAAAACAAAAATTCCTTCCACTTTTCAAAAACAAAATGCTCAACCAACCCAACCTTTTTCTCAAAACTGCTAAGAATGAGATCAAAATTCCAATTCAAATCTTACAAAACATTTCATAAAGACACAAAAATTTGGAAAATAACCCACATTCAAGATATTCATATCAATATCAAAACATCTCATCCCATTAAAACACTGTTTTATTATTTAGAAAACTCTATTGGAAACACTTTTCAAAACCAACTTTAATATAGTTCCTTCTTTCAAAAGAGGTGTAAGCACACCATTTTACATTTCAAAACAATTCTGAAAATTCAATTCCTCAATTTCATAAACCGAACCATTCCCTCTTTATTTGAAAATCATTTCATAAAAACTTTACGCTTATTAAAACCAAGTCACCAGAAAACCAAAGTGCCAGGATTTCAAAACTAAAGCACAAAACAATCCGAGAGGAAACTAGTTTCAATGGGTGACTTGGAAATATGGTTGGCAGCCATATTCCAATCACTTCACTATCACAGAGAGTGTTTTAGGGAATATCCCCAGCTTCACATGGCTTGCCAGGCCCTGCGAGCTCACTGAGACCATTAACCCAACTCTCTTTTCATTTCCCCTAATCATCATCAAACCAAGAAAACCAAAGGAATTAGATAAATCCCGACTTCCCATGGTGACTCGAATCCTGTCATGAGGTGTGGTGATCAGGCACACTACCCATAACCGAACTACCATGTCCCAAAAATCGTAACTTTAAACTATCCTGACTGTTCCCCAAATAACGTGACCCAAAGAGTTAACCAGAACCTCCTTTGATACCATTTTGTCACGAACCAAATCTGGTCGCCGCCCAAACCGGCACCAAACCCAGCCCGTGACATGACCCGAAGGGCGTTCCCGATCCCCACGGGCTGGCACAAGTGCCCGGGTATCATTTATTTAGGTTTGGGAACGATTTACCCGAATATGAAGTCATAAACCATTAAAAACAATCAATAAACTGAATCTGAAAATTTATACTAAATGATGTTTAAACAAAAACCAGAACGGAATACATAGGTTTAGATTTAATACAAAAGGTCCAAAGACACAATGGAACAGAAACAAAACAGCCCCATGGACTCCACATGACAAGGGGTCATCACCCCCAAGTCGTCTCCACTACTCCGCCCCAAGGATGAGGACTAACACCCTGAACCGCCATCACCATTAGCCTTTCCTTTACCTGGGTCAAAAAAAAGGTCTACTTACACCCAAGGGGTGTAAGTAGGGTGTGAGCCTAAGCCCAATAGGATACCACCCTATGATTCCAAGGTGCATTCAATACAAGGTGAAAAAGCAAGCAGTTTTAATATGCAATTAAAAGCGGTGAAAAATTCCACAAAATGAAACTTTAAATTGAAAACATTTTTCAAGATAAAAATTTCAGAATGTTAACACATTTAAATAGGAATATTAGATACTGCATTATAATTCCAAAGACACCCAAAAATAAGGGCAAATACCACAAATCCACTGAGCAACAAAACCGGGAACACCCCTAGGCACTAGATAGTCTCAGGCCCCATGTACCTCGTACCTCAGTGTAATGTAACCATAGTAAAATCTTTTCTCGTGCACGAGCCACTAGTAGGGAACATACCCATAACCTAGTGGTCCCCAATCATCATCCATAAAGTTTAGTTAGAGTTTCTATTATCCAAATGCTAAGTGAAACAGGGACAAAACCCATCTGGTCCACTAGCCGTACTAGTACAAATCCGCCCCACCTAGGTACCTGGGCTTCCCCCTTTGTGCTCAAACAATTTCAGGATTTAACACACATCCATTTTAATGTAAAACACCACTACTGGTCACATACACCAAATACAGTAGCTATCTCATTTTATACCACTTAAAACACACAACAAACTCTTTGAATTTGAATAAATCAATTTCACAAAATCTCGTGTAGTTTTGCACACAAAACCCCTTAAGAAACCCACTTGTACATTATGTTCACAATTGTAAGTTACCAAAACAGTAAAGGCAGCCCAATAAATATCAATTAAAACAACAAATCAATTTTTGTTCATCCTTATTTTAAACAAGAAGTGTTATCTTTGTAAAACCTTCATTTTCACACAAAAGTGGAACCAAAACATCACTTTCTTTACAAACACAATTAAAACCCATTTTTTTGCAGCAATTACCAAAGGGGATAAACATTATAAACAGTATTTTATGCCTTATTACAGATCAATAAAAAAAACTAAGTATTTATAGGGCATCCCCAAATAAACAAACAAAACACTTCTTTGGAAAACTCTCAATTTCACACCAAATTGGCATTTTAAATTCAATTGCAATGGAAGCATCATTAGAACCAATTTTTGTAGCAATAATAAAATTATATAAATCTGAAAATATGATAAATACAGCATGCTAATACACAAAGATTGCATCAACATTGGAATCACCTACCAAATCAAATGAAACCATTGAATCCTTTGTGCGAAAACACAAACGCACCACCGCCGCACCTCAAGAAGGGTAGATCAAACCTAAAAATAGAAAATTGGACCAAGAAAACCCAAGCTTAAACCTTAGGTTCGAACCCCTACCCACTGGTCATTGTTCACTTCAATAAAAATGGAGGAAACCCTAAAAATAGAATGAAACCCTAATCAATTTGAAAGGGGAAAAGAAATGGAAAAACTTACTTGAGAAATCTAGAATAAATCTCCCCAAAACACTAGTATCTGAAATTTAAAACGGACAAAACTCAGGGTATGGTCTCACAAGAATTATTAGGTCATTTAGGAATTGGAATGGAGGTAAAATATTAATAATAGAAGGAGTTATGAAAGGATCAATTTACCTCTCCAAAATCTGGACGATTTCTGAAATCCAGAAAGTTTCGACTCTTTTCGCGACTCTATCGAGCTCAAAATTGTGGGAGGAGGGCATCGGGTCGCGGCTGGGCTTCTTAGGGTCTATAGGGAGGTGGAATCACCGAAAAATCCATTTTAATGAATAAGATATTAATAAATTAATGAAACAATTTAAAACTGGAAAATGGGCCTTCGGGTTGGCCCAACTCTCAAATAAAAAAAAAATCCCCCATGCTTATGGATTTATAAAGGCCCCAAATTTAAATTTGGGGTTAATATATCAGGGGAGAACAATTAGGAGTTGGAATTAGTCAAAAATATTAAAAATTGAAAAAGTTATAAATGAAACAAAATTTATTTTTAAATCTGGAATTGGGCTCGCAGTTTGGCCCAATTCATGAAAACTCACCTATTCTCAATAAAACCTTTGGAAACCACCAAAACAAATCATGAGTGGAAAATAAATTTAAAATAACCCTATAATAGGTTACGTACGTGACATGAGTTATAGGAGGCTGAGCTACCTTTGGATGAGGGGGATTTGGGATCATCTGACCCTCAGCCTACTGGTGGTTTAGGGGGTACACGGAGGGGGCACGGTCTTATGCGACTGATGATTCCTGACCCTATCCCCGAGCGATGTCCACGTCTTGGCTTTGATCCACATACACAGAGGTATGGTAATCTGTATATTTTAGTTAGATTTCATTAATTTATTTATATATATACTAATTGTTTGATTATTTATTTTTTTCATAGTTTTTTTCATGTAGTTATTGGACAGGGGAGCGCTATCTTGCACAATTATTTTTCTCATCCATTGATCACATGGGAACAGATTTCCGTTGATGTGAAGCTCGGCATGTTCAATCATTGGCTGGTACGTAAATAAATAATATTTATTTTGAAATTTATTTTATTAATAACTTGATATTATAAATTATTTGTAGGGTTTATGGTATCTCATTGAAGATATCATGCATGACGTTATCCACGCGAATGGGAGGCGTCTATGCATGACAATTTCTGTCAGTTTTTGCACAATTTGAGAAGGATGGCCATTAAGAAAGCAGGAGTGACAGATTTTGATGATTCGTGTAGAGCCCACTGACCAGAGTACATTTCATCTCATGTTTGGTATGGATTATGTTTACACTAGTTGGGTGGTGGATTTTAGAGGAGGTCTTCATTAGGTCGACAGAACTGGGGGAGACAGGAGGTAACACATCGAGTTGGTAGTCGTACATTCAGTACGCATAGAGAGAATCTGGTAAGTATCTTTTTTAAATATTTTATATAACTTTAAATATAAAAAGTTTATTTTATATTCATATAGGCAGTCGAGTATCCCGATATTATGAAGTACGACGTTTATCGGAGGATGTACAGTGATCCGTCCACTGAAGAGATTAGAGGTGATCTCCAGCGTCATATTGTGGTTATTATTATTTTCTCAATTTGACAATTAACTACATATAATATTTTTACAATTTTAATTTAAAATTGGAATTGAATGAGTCATATGATGTTGCGACCTCTCAGACATAGGTTGGGAGTCAGGATGAGGCGACTGATCAGACCAGTGCCCACCATTTCGATGAGGCAGCATGGATGCAGGTGACTCATTATGGTTTTGAGAAGGGACGAGTAGTTGGTATCAGCTCTCATGTGACTCCTGGTACTTATTATGGTACAGCTGCAATGTCTGCGTCCATGTAACACCCCAATATTTTATGAAAATTATTCATTTTAATTTATTTGATGTCATGTGTTTTATGTTACAACAAGTTTATCTTGTGCTATACGCCACATTGTATTAGCTTGAAGTATACACAACACTATTCTTAGATTGTGTTACACACAATTTCAAGTTCGTTTTATAATAGTCATTCTACGCTACATTGATTGTGTATATATATATATATATATTAAATTTATAAATGAAATATGGTTGGATTCTGTTATACGAAACAACGAAAGATTCATTCACAACATGCAACCCTGACTTGGCTTTCATTACATGCAATCGCAACTTTCCTCGATAACGTATGTTGTACGCAATATCAGGTTTCACTAAACAATAATATATGGTTATAATATTATTACGAACTAGAATTTATGAATATTATTAACTAAAATTTGAATGTTATAACATTATTATTTCATCTTACACATTTTCTAGAACATGTTATGTGAACAAAATAAATTTTTCGGGTAAAATAAGTATTTTTTAAAAAATACATTTTTTCCGCCTTTTGATGGCGCGCCCACTTTAAATCTAGTTTTTGACATTTTTATAAGTTAAATTTTACAAAATAAACTTCTTATTCTGAATCAGGATATAAAAATTTACATTGGATAAAGTTTTGATATTTTTCTGATAACTTTCATATTTTAATGAATAGTAAAAACACGCTATATTTTAATTAAAAACAACTTTTTTCATCGTAATAATTTATATGGTTAAATTATAATATGGAATGGTTTTAAAGTATATATAGAATATATTTCTACCATTAAATATAATGTATGTCATTATCATTGATTTTACCTTGAATTTGTAGGTTAGATCAATTCAATCTTTTGCAATGTTTTAAACAAAAACTCGTTTTCTTTCGACAACGGGATTAGTTTTAATTTAATTTCTGAAACTTTTGTGTATTGAATTTGGAAAAATTGATTCCATATTTGGAATAAGTAGGTACAAATTATTTTAATAAGCTACTTTTTATTTTTGGGCTTTATGAATAGTAACTACGGTAAATTTTATTTACCTTAGTTAAAGGTAAATCGGGTAATTAAGGGTAAATATAAGATTATAAAATTAACCTAACACCTTCCAAAATCCTATTTGATGACTAAAAGTCTACCCATATCATCGAAAGGACATATTATAATCATTTAATGGACTTTTTTCCATGAAAATAACTTAATTATTATTAAAACCAAAGAAAGTGACAACATGTCACTCTCTTAAATCTTATAAGTATATTAATTTTAATTTAGTGATAAACTTCATGAAACTTCGAAAATAAATATTATCCAAAAATATAATGAAATTATCTACATCATATAAATTTATTTATAATTTTTAGGTATTAAATAATTATAATTAATTTTGACACAATAGGGATGCAGAAATTATTTATTTAGTGAAAAATCAATAATATAGTTTTTATTGAAATATTAATACATATCAAAAGGCCCAAAAATCTGCACAAAACTTATTATTAGTTTATATATAAACCATAATCATCCATTGGACGAATTTTTGACCATTTTTATCCTTATTAAGATGATTATGACACCTATATTATTTTATTTTAAATGATGCCAAAGTTGTCACCTTCATAATTTAATAAATATAAAAATTTAAATATTGTTATTTTAAGATGATAAATTAGATTAAAAGTATTATTGTAAAAGCTAATAGATTTATCTTCATCATAGGATTTTATTTTTAATATTTATGCAAAAAAAAGTTATATTAAATAATTATAAAAAAATGATGTAGTAATTATTTTATTAAGAGATAAACCAAATAAATGGTTTTAAAAATATTAAAATAAATATTATATGAACTATTTAATATTCTCCACTAATTATCTAGATACATATGACCTTTTATGAATCTATTAAAGCTTTTAGTTCGAACATATCTTCTGAATATATTTTATTTAAATTCAAATAAATGAATAGTGTCAAAATTGACACTATTGTTTTTTTATAAAAATAATATATTATAAAATTGTTTAAAAATAACAAAAATATTTACAAATTATAAATTTAAATTTATATTTTAGATAATGTTATAAATTATCCAATTATGTACAATTCACAACAAATAAGTAATTATTTGTTATAATTTAAAATTTAGAATGTTATTACCACAAATAAAATTAAATTGATTAAATAAGGATTAATCAAGTTGATAATGTTTAAAATAAATTCCTAACATGTCTAAATTTGTTTGGTTGATGATATTACAACCTTATCTCATCTAATATTCGGATATGAGTCATTTTTGGAGGTTTTTATGTGGGGTTAGATTTATTATAAATTAATATTTTTAAGAATTCCAAAGGTGCCCCTCTCCTCCCTTATAAAAGGGAACCTCCTCCCTCTCCTCTTCACACCAATTTGAGCCTTCAATATCGACCTAACCCTGCCCATTTTACTTCCCCACTTCTGTAGAAACATCCTAGAGGTCCTGTTCTTCTTCAAAGACCAATTTTAGTGCCCTAAGAGGAGGTCTCAAAGAGACGTTTCAAAGAAGAGGAAATGTCCATTACCGATTCTTTCAACTTTATTTCTTCTTAAAATTATTCTTCATAGGTTGTTTAATTATGAAGTAATAACATCAGTATCACTAATATACTTATATGTCATTATAAGTATGAAACAACCCTATTTCACCATCTATCCATCCTACGGAAAACGAAATCACCGCGCGTGCGTACGTACGGAATATCGTCTCCACGCTGTGGTGTAATATGTTTTTCCACAAACACCTTACATGTATGGGTATAATGGTGAAAATAATTACTATATATGGTTATTATAACATCATAATGATTATTATATATTATACCATCCACTCCAATTCTATAATTATGGAAACGATATCATCGCTCGTGCGTACGTACGGACTACCGTCTCCACGATGCGATGAGATTCATTCTCCATGATTAACCATGCATGAATGATCATAAAGTTTATATAATGAATAATAATTAAATATATGAAATAATAATTCTACTGGATTTATGTATATATATATATGTATGTATGTCATCTATTTAGTTTCATTCAATTCAATAAGGAAACGAAAACAGCGTTCATGTGTACGTACGGCCTACCGCCTCCATGAACGGTGTATTTCATTCCTTTTATCGATCTATAATATATATGTATATGATGAATATATATATATATATATAAATCATGTTTTACATTATGGAATTCTGTAAATCAGGATATAAGTAATAATATCAAGAAACGACAAGTTGAAACACATACGATAAATGAAATGATTTTACCCAAAACTCTACTTTAACATGGAATTTACAAAAGAACGGGTAATATAAGGTCATAAGTGAAAAAAATATGATATAATAACAATGAATATGATTATTTAATACGTCAATGACATTATTTAAATCATTATACAGGAGTTTCAGAACCATACGAAGCATATCGGACCTAAGGTAAGGGATAATTTTGCAAATCTCATTTTTATCCGAGATTGCTTATTCGTAAGTATTTACTTGGGTTATTTCTATCATCCAAGTCCATGTTTTATAAAAGTGTTTTAATGTTTGTTTAAAGTCCTTTTTACCAATTTTTGACTTTTACTACATGGTATCTAAGGAATCTTTCTTTTGTTTACGTTACGAAGTACTTTTTTTGTCTTTTCCGACAAAAGTACGAGAAGAATGTTTTTTTAACTTATACGGCATGAAAGGATTTTTATGGTTTTATAAAGCCTTATTTTCATGAAGCTTCCTCCAAAATATTTCATGACTATTTTCAAAAAAATCCTTTTCTTTTAAAATTTCATGGAATTTTTTGAAAAGAAAATGATTTTAAATAAGAAAGGATATTTTCCATAAGAATTCATTTCAAGTGTTTGATCAAAACCATTTTCCATCTAAGATGACATTATTTCAAAAATGTATGTTTCAAGAATAATTTCTATATGATTTAAATGGTTTCACTTTTCTTATTATGAAATGATATCCATTTCTTTTATATGTATTATGTGATGATGGGATTATGTTTATGAAACCCATTTTATTCGTTGGGTTATTATGAATGATGTATGTTTATTTTGTGGCACAAGTAAGAATGATTTCATTATGAGATGGGTGGGACATATATCTCCCTCCAATTCATTGGGTAAAGATTTATATCTCATGAGATAGACATGGCTGGAAGGGTAAGTTAATCCGGTTCAGTATTACAGGACTGGAACGAGGAGTGAACTCGATTCAGAAAGGGACTTTGTCCACTAAGATGGTCTTGGAAGAAATGCCTTGGCTACTATGGAAATCATTACATGTGCTTAATGGTTTCCACAATTACATGTTTTATTCCCATGCTATTTTATCATGATTGATGTTCCCTTATGATATTTTCCTTACGTACTTACAAGATTCATGTCTTTTCTCAAGATTTTGATGTTTAGATTTTATGTTCAAGTTTTTGCATTCAAATGTTTATGGATTGTTTTATGTTCTCTATATTTACCCTTACTGGGAATTTGAGCTCACCCTTTTGTATATTTTCTTTACCCAGGATTAAAAGAAAGGTTTTAGGTAAGAAAAAAAAGGGAAGATCTTTATTGGGAGATGTTGAAGATCTTTCACCTCGATTAGAAGATTTTATTCTGAGTTTCCAAAGACACTAAACTATTACAGTCCTTATGTGTATGTGTTTGTTATGTATTAAGTATTCTGAAAAAGTAATGTAATGTCTATGTACATCAAGCTTCGGGTCTCTACAGTTGGTATCAGAGGAAAGGTTTAGTCAACCTTTGGAAACTAGGATGCGAAAACGTTAGTGAGATCCCTAGAGATATTTCTAAGGTATGTCTAGGGATATCCCTAAGGATAAGTATACGTATAGGATATAGTCTTAGAACTACGGTAACGATCATAGAATTTAACCTAAGATGTTATATATTTAAGGTACTCCCCCTTGATTATGTCATTTTCCTTGTATGATTTTTTCCTCTCACAGAATTCTTTTTGTGTTTTAGTCAATGGAGGGAACCAGAAGGAATTCAGTTAACATTGAATCCAATGGACAAATTGGTGACTATGAGCAACAAAATTGTGTAATGCCTAGAGAGAAAGATATTGTGATTATGCTGAATCATTCATCGCGATATATGACTAACAAGGTGAAATTTAGTGGTATGCCTAATTCATCAAATAAGAGGAAGATAGACTTTTATGCATGTCCGCATGTTGAGGAGTATAAATAAAGGAAGATTGAGATTTATAAAGAAGGGAAGAAGAACCATGAGGAATACCTCAAATGGAGGGACAGATGTTATCTGTGTGGAGAAAAGGGTCATAGAGTGACATACTGTTATGAAGTTAAATATCTTATTTGTGGAGAACATGGGCATTACCCAACTCAATGCCCTGACCTAAAAAGTTACTTCTAAATCAAGGAAGGAATTATTCCAGGACAATAATTGATGAGTATGGATTGAAGTGTTTATGTATTGGTATTCAAGAATAATGTTGTTGAGGTACTTTTATGGTTTATTAGAATATTTTTGTATTAGTCTATTGTGGTTTTCAATAATTTTATGGTACCGGTAACCAAGAAAAGTGATTAAAATATTTTGGAAAGCAGATGATATGTTCATAATGAAGGGATAAGTAGAAAATGAAATGTTTGACAGTATTCATGAGCTCATGACTGATATAAAGATAAGGTTATATCATGGTTTGAGTATATAGAATTTTTGAATTTTGGTATCGTTCATTTTTTTCACTAAGGTTTAATGGGTATTCATTTCTTCAAGAGAATACATGATTAAGGTATTCACATAAATGGAATGTGACCAACAAGATATATGGGGGATAAATAATGGTATTCACATGCTTGGTTGATGACATTTCAAGTAATCATTTTCTTTATACTATGATCTTGGACCGAAGTATTTTAGATAAGCCTAAAGATTGGAATGGATTATGTTGGACATATGTTAGTATTGTTTAAGGATAAAACTTTTTTCGATATTACTGATGGGATTTTATAGTAATTTAGTTTTAGAAAAAGGACAACATGTAGGACGGGCGACATCCCATCGCATCGGACAAGGCTGTGGGAATCGAACCCACAACCGAAGTGCAACTGGCCTTTATCTCCTACCACTAGCCTACAAGAAGTCCCTGTTTAGTAGAAACTAGTTTTATTATATTAAGAAGTATGATATATGAAGTGTAAGTCCATTTTTAGAACCATATATGATTAATATCACTATAGATGGACTTATGTATTTTTGATAAGTTTTATAACCTTTTGTTTGAGACAGATGGAATGACCCATCATTCTATCACATGATCTGCTAACACTTCACGAATGACAAATTCAACTTCATTTCTTTAAGAGATGAAGTCGAAATTGTCCAAATAATGACCAACAGTGAGACTGTACCAAAATCATGAAAGTATTTCTTCTAATTCCAATTTCATCAACTTTAGGGAAATGATCTTGAAAACCAAAAATGTTGTCCTAGTGCCCTTATATCCGATGAATCAGATGGTACCTGAGATCATCAAAAATATATTTCTTTGTGATTGATGGCTTTTTATAGCCATGTTCTCTACCACTCTCCATCAGAACTTGATGGTTAGATTTTTCTTCCATATCCACATTTTCACCTATGTTCTCCTACGTGGAAACCCAGTGATGAGTTAATTTGGGTAACCATTAAATTTCATACTTTAGTTGTTAAATCCAAGTTTTGGTATTCCTTTTTACAATGTGGGTTTCTATAAATAGTAAACGATTTATAACCCCGACGAATTTCGAGGGCGAAATTCATTTTAAGGGGGGTAGAATGTAACACCCCAAGATTTTATGAAAAATATTCGTTTTAATTTATTTGATGTCATGTGTTTTATGCTACAACAAGATTATCTTGTGCTATACATCACACTGTATTATCTTGAAGTATACACAACACTATTCTTAGATTGTGTTACACACAATTTCAAGTTCGTTTTATAATACTCATTCTACGCTACATTGGTTGTGTATATATATATATATTCAACTTATAAATGAAATATGGTTGGATTTTGTTATACGAAACAACGAAGGATTCATTCACAACACGCAACCCTGACTTGGCTTGCATTACACGCAATCGCGACTTTCCTCGATAACGTATGTTGTACGCAATATCAGGTTTCACTAAACAATGATATATGGTTATAATATTATTACAAACTAGACTTTATGAATAGTATTAACTAAATTTTGAATGTTATAACATTATTATTTCATCTTACACATTTTCTAGAACATGGTATGTGAGAAAAATAAATTTTTCGGGTAAAATAAGTATTTTTCAAAAAATGCATTTTTGCCGCCTTTTGATGGCGCACCCACTTTAAATCTAGTTTTTGACATATTTATAATTTAAATTTTACAAAATAAACTTCTTCTTCTGAATCAGGATATAAAAATTTACATTGGATAAAGTTTTGATATTTTTCTGATAACTTTCATATTTTAATGAATAGTAAAAACACGCTATATTTTAATTAAAAACAACTTTTTTCATCATAATAATTTATATGGTTAAATTATAATATTGAATGGTTTTAAAGTATAAATAGAATATATTTTTACCATTTAATATAATGTATGTCATTATCATTGATTTTACCTTGAATTCATAGGTTAAATCAATTCAATCTTTTGCAATGTTTTAAACAAAAACCCGTTTTCTTTCGACAACAGGATTAATTTTAATTTAATTTCTGAAATTTTTTTGTATTGAATTTGGAAAAATGGATTCCATATTTGGAATCATTAGGTCCAAATTATGTTAATAAGCTACTTTTTATTTTTGGGCTTTATGAATAGTAACTACGGTAAATTTTATTTACCATAGTTAAAGGTAAATCGGGTAATTAAGGGTAAATATAAGATTATAAAATTAACCTAACACCTTCCAAAATCCTATTGGATGACTAAAAGTCGGCCCATATCACCTAAGGGTCTGATTAGAATCATTTAATGGACTTTTGTCCATGAAAATAACTTAATTATTATTAAAACCAAAGAAAGTGACAACATGTCACTCTCTTAAATCTTATAAGTATATTAATTTTAATTTAGTGATAAACTTCATGAAACTTCGAACATGAACAGTATACAGAAATCTAATGAAATTATCTACATCATATAAATTTATTTATAATTTTTAGGTATTAAATAATTATCATTAATTTTGACACAATAGGGATGCAGAAATTATTTATTTAGTGAAAAATCAATAATATAGTTTTTATTGAAATATTAATACATATCAAAAGGCCCAAAAATCTGCACAAAACTTATTATTAGTGTATATATAAACCCTAATCATCCATTAGCCTAATTTTTGACCATTTGGATCCTTATTAAGATGAGTATGACACTTATATTATTTTATTTTAAATGATGCCAAAGTAGTCACCTTCATAATTTAATAAATATAAAAATTTAAATATTGGTTTTTTAAGATGATAAATTCTATTACAAGTATTATTGTGAAAGTTAATAGATTTATATTCATCATAGGATTTTATTTTTAATTTTTATGCAACAAAAAGTTATATTAAATAATTATACAAAAAATGATGTAGTAATTATTTTATTAAGAGATAAACCAAATAAATGGTTTTAAAAATAATAAAATAAATATTATATGAACTATTTAATATGATCCACTAATTTTCTAGATACATATTACCTTTTATGAATCTATTAAATCTTTTATTTTGAACATATCTGCTGAATATATTTTATTTAAATTCAAATAAATGAATAGTGTCAAAATTGACACTATTGTTTTTTATAAAAATAATATATTATAAAATTGTTAAAAAATCACAAAAATATTTACAAATTATAAATTTAAATTTATATGGTATAAAATGTTATAAAGTATCCAATTATGAACAATTCACAACAAATAAGTAATTATTTGTTATAATTTAAAATTTAGAATGTTATTACCACAAATAAAATTAAATTGATTAAATAAGGATAAATCAAGTTGATAATGTTTAAAATAAATTCCTAACATGTCTAAATTTGATTGGTTGATGATATTACAACCCTATATCATCTAATATTTGGATATGAGTCATTTTTGGAGGTTTTTAAGTGGGGTTAGATTTATTATAAATTAATATTTTTAAGAATTCCAAAGGTGCCCCTCTCCTCCCTTATAAAAGGGCACCTCGTACCTCTCCTCCTCACACCAATTTGAGCCTTCAATCTCGGCCAAACCCTGACCATTTCACTTCCCCACTTCCCTAGAAATATCCTAGAGGTCCTGGTCTTCTTCAAAGACCAATTTTAGTGCCTTTAGAGGAGGTCTCAAAGAGACGTTTCAAAGAAGAGGTAATGTTCGTTACTTCTTTCAAATTTATTTCTTCTTCCAATTCTTCTTCATAGGTTGTTTCATTATGAAGTAATAACATAAGCATAAATCATATACTTATATGTTATTATAAGTATTAAACAACCCTATTTCACCATCTATCCATCCTACGGAAAACGAAATCACCGCGTGTGCGTACGTACGGAATACCGTCTCCACGCTGTGGTGTAATATGTTTTTCCACCAACACCTTACATGGATGGGTATAATGGTGAAAATAATTACTATATATGGTTATTATAATATCATAATGATTCTGATATATTATACCATCCACTCCAATTCTATAATTATGGAAACGATATCATCGCTCGTGCGTACGTACGGACTACCGTCTCCATGATGCGATGAGATTCATTCTCCATGATTATCCATACATGAATGATCATAAAGTTTATATAATGAATAATAATTAAATATATGAAATAATAATGCTACTGGATTTATGTATATATATATGTATGTCATCTATTTAGTTTCATTCAATTCAATAAGGAAACGAAAACAGTGTTCATGCGTACGTACGGCCTACCGTCTCCATGAACGGTGTATTTCATTCCTTTTATCGATCTATAATATATATGTATATGATGAATATATATATATATAAATCATGTTTTACATTCTGGAATTCTGTAAATCAGGATATAAGTAATAATATCAAGAAACGACAAGTCAAAACACATACGATAAATGAAATGATTTTACCCAAAACGCTACTTTAACATGGAATTTACAAAAGAACGGGTAATATAAAGTCATAAGTGAAACAAATATGATATAATAACAATGAATATGATTATTTAATATGTCAATGACATTATTTAAATCATTATACATGAGGTTCGGAACCATACGAAGCATATCGGATTTAAGGTAAGGGATAATTTTGCAAATCTCATTTTTATCCGAGATTGCTTATTCATAAGTATTTACTTGGGTTATTTATATCATCCATGTCCATGTTTTATAAAAGTTTTTTAATGTTTGTCTAAAGTCCTTTTTACCAATTTTTGACTTTTACTACATGGTATGTAAGGAATCTTTCTTTTGTTTACGTTACGAGGTACTGTTTTTGTCTTTTCCGACAAAAGTACGAGAAGAATGTTTTTTTTAACTTATACGACATGAAAGGATTTTTATGGTTTTATAAAGACTTATTTTCATGAAGCTTCCTCCAAAATATTTCATGAATATTTTCAAAAAAATCCTTTTCTTTTAAAATTTCATGACATTTTTTGAAAAGAAAATGATTTTAAATAAGAAAGGATATTTTCCTTAAGAATTCATTTCAAGTGTTTGATCAAAACCATTTTCCATCTAAGATGACATTATTTCAAATATGTATGTTTCAAGCATAATGTCTCTATGATTTAAATGGTTTAACTTTTATTATTATGAAATGATATCCATTTCTTTTATATGGATTATGTGATGATGGGATTATGTTTATGAAACCCATTTTATTCGTTGGGTTATTATGAATGATGTATGTTTATTTTGTGGCACAAGTAAGAATGATTTAATTATGATATTGGTGGGACCTATATCTCACTCCAATGCATTGGGTAAAGATTTATATCTCATGAGATAGACATGGCTGGAACGGTAAGTTAATCCAGTTTAGTATTACAGGACTGGAACGAGGAGTGAACTCGATTCAGAAAGGGACTTTGTCCACTAAGATGGTCTTGGCAGAAATGCCTTGGCTACTATGGAAATCATTATATGTGCTTAATGGTTGCCACAATTACATGTTTTATTCCCATTCTATTTTATCATGATTTATGTTCCCTTATGATATTTTCCTTACATACTTCCAATATTCATGTGTTTTCTCAAGATTTTGATTTTTAGATTTTATGTTCAAGTTTTTGCATTCAAATGTTTATGGATTGTTTTATGTTCTCTATGATTACCCTTACTGGGCATTTGAGCTCACCCTTTTGTATGTTTTCTTTCCCCAGGATTAAAAGAAAGTTTTTAGGTAAGAAAAAAAAGGGAAGATCTTTATTGGGAGATGTTGAAGATCTTTCACCTCGATTAGAAGATTTTATTCCGAATTTCCAAAGACACTAAACTATTACGGTCCTTGTGTGTCTGTTTTTGTTATATATTAAGTACTCCTCAAAATTAATGTAATGTCCATGTACGTCAAGCTTCGGGTCTCTATAGTCCAGCTCGAGAGGAGCTCATGGAGAGGCATCATCTTCTGCCTCACAGTATCAGGAGAAGTTGTGAACTCAGGCTGAGCTTATCGAGAGTTTGAAAAAGCAATATGAAGAGATGCATAAGCAGCAGCAGCAGCAGCAGCAGCAGCAGCAGCAGCAGCATCATGATAAAGAGATGCATCGATGGCAGCAGCAGAATCACAAGTAGAAGGAGTACATGTGTCGTCTGACTCATAGTTCAGGGATGGATTTTCCTTCACCTTATCCTACAGCTCATCCACCTCCTCTAGAAGATGACCCCCCATGGTTTTTTTATATTAAAAACATTTGAATTCAAACTTTGTTATAATATAAACTATTTTCAATTTTTGTCTTTTATATTGGTGCGAATATTGCATAATTTAATTTTTTTATTTTTGATATTTTATTATTTATTATTAATATTATATTTTTTAATGTTTGTTTATTTTACTAATAATGATAATAATATTTTATGATTTTTTTATATTTTTTTGTTAATATTGAGAATTTTAATATTTTTTTATTATTTTAATAATATTAATATTATTTTTTCATTAATCATAATTTTATTAGATATATTTTTTTAGTATTATATTTTTTAATGTTTGTTTATTTTACCAATAATAATAATTTTTTATGAATTTTTTATATTCTTTTGAGAATAATGATAATTTTAATATTTTTTATTTTTTTATTATTTTAATAATATTAATATTATTTTTCACTATGACTATTATTTACGATGGGACCTGTTGCGATGGGACCCCATCGCAAATAGTTTAAATATATATTTTTAAATACTATTTGCGACAGGCCCATTGCAAAAAGTTTATTTATATATAATGTATATAATCGGAGACTTATTTGCGATGGGGAACTTCCCTGTTGCAAATACCCTTTTTTGCGATGGGACCGTCGCAAAAAAGGGTATTTGCGATGTCATTTTCTACAATGGGTTATTTATGATGGGACCCCATCACTAAATCTTATTTGCGACGGGATCCCATCGCAAATAGCCTATTTCAAATAGCACAAATTCTAGTAGTGAATTGATTTCTAGTATCTCTTTTATTTCTGGGAGACATATACAAATTCACCACTCGTTTATTTTGTGTGGTGTATATACTTCCACATTGACATGTTATTTCATGAATATCCTTATTTTAATGATATTTAAAGTTTCATTTTATGCTATTTTTTATTAGGTATTACGATTCAAAAGATTACTAAAGTAGTAATGGATTTTCGTGTCACTTTTTACTTCTGTGAGACACATACTTGATTCACCACCTATTTATTTTATTTGGTGTATATAATTACCATGAATGTATTTTATTATTATTATAATTAAATTTTTTTTTATTTACATATCCATTTAAGCATCTCTCTTTCATGGGGTTTATGGTTCAAAAGTTACCAAAGTGGTAAGGTATTTTTGTCTCAATTTTCCTTCTTTAAGACATATGTTACATTATGAACCTATATACTATTATGATGTGTATATACAGCCCCTTTAAAATGTAATATAATGAATTTATTTATCCTCGTGATATTCTAAGTTTCATTTAATTTTATTCCTTCATGGGTATTACATTTCAAAGTTACCAAAGTGGTAAGAGTTTTATGTTACAATCTCATCGTTTATTGGTATTTTTTATAATTATGCTTCCAGTGATGAAATATTATTATATATCTCTCAAGAAAATCATGAGTTTTTTTATCCTCTATTTATGTCATGATAATGCATTTTTTTCATTCATTTTACTCTCTTTATGTACTCAAGAGTTAAAAAATAATTTTTTTAAGAAAAAACATGTTTTCAGTCGAAAAACTTTTTTTCTTCCAAAACCATGTTTTCTAAAATTATTTTTAAAAAATGTTTTTAAAATAATATGAATAAATTATTAAATACATTTTTACTGATTTTTTACTTTCTACAAAAAAATTAAAACAATCTTCATGGCGTTTTCCAAACAATTTTCATTTGGTTTTTACCAAAAATGTGAATGGAATCTTTGTTTTAATGTGTATGGCATGAAAAAAAAAATTACTACCATCATGAACATTATTTTCTTTGAATATTATTTTATATTTTTTCAAGTTTATTTTCAAAGAAAATTATTTTAAAAAAACATTATGCTTTAAAAAGTGTTTTTCAGAGAGGAAAGTATATTTTTCTTAAGAAATGCTTTAAATTATTTTTAAATATTTCATTATATGTTTTCAATGTTATTTTCAAAGAAAATGATTTTGGAAATGTTTTATGTTTTAAAAAATAGATTCTCAAAGAAAGGTTATTTTCCTTAAGAAATATTCCAAGTGATCTTTCAAAATCATTGTATATCTAAGATATCATCCTTTGATGTTGTTTATTCTTTACTGGGGATATGAACTAAGGATATCATTCTTATTATTTTTATAGATGGTTTATGATGAAAATATTTTTATGAACCCTATTTTTATTCCTTGGGTTGTACCATGATAAAATTCTAATAAAACTCAGTTATTTTTCACAGATTGCGATTTGATGAAATTATGAAATGATTATGAAACCTATTTATTTTCCACATGTTATATTATGATGAAATGTTTATGAAACCCATTTTATTTAATGGGTTCTGATATGATGAATATATTATGATATTGTGGAGAAAACATGTTTTATTTTCATTATATGATGGTGGTTGTGTTATAACCAAGGACGGTGGTTACATTATAATGAATATGGTTGGGACCTATATCTCCCTCTGATGCATTGGGTAATAATTAATATTATATGAGATCAAAGTGTACATAGTAGGTTATCTCAAACCCAAAAGAGGGTATGCAGGAGGTTATACCAAGCTCAAATGAGGGTACATAGGAGGTTATCCCATGCCTAAAGCAGGTACATGGATAATTATCCCAAGCCTAACATGTTATGAATGTCTTAGTGGGTAGCCTTGAAATAATATTTTCTATGCTTATGTGTATGCCATAATTATATATCTTATTTCAATGTTATACTCTCATGGATCATATGCTTCGATTCACTTATGATTCATGTCTTATTAACTACCAATCTCAATTCCATGACTCAAAATTATAATCTTTGATATGAAGGGTATGGTTTTAAAATTTTCTACTCATGTTATCATACCCTTATGATTATGTTATGCTTATATATCTCCATTTTTTACCCTTACTGAGTATCTGATCTCACCCTTTATTATGTTTCCTTTCCAAAAGTTATGAAGAAATGTTTTTAAGTAAGATTATTAAGGTGGGGGAGATATTTATGGGATACATTGAATATATTTTCTGAATTAATAAGACTATGTTCCATGTTTCCAAATTCACTAAAATATTATGGTCTTAGGGCGTGTGTTTGTGTAATGTATTGAATATTCATCTAAAAAGATGTAATATCCATGTATTAGAAGCTTGGGTCACTATATTAACCATCCTCAAAGGAAAAGGAATGACATACCGGATCTAAAAAAATGGGATACCCACAAAAGATAAAGACCACTTTACAATGGTCTCCCCGCCATAAAAAGAATCCCTAATACCAAAAAACTCATCATAAAGATTTTTTTCATAAATAATCATCTCAAGAAGTGAGAATATCAATAAAACACTTAAAAAAATAACCTCTATCTCATCATATTGGACTCCCAAATGCATGAGATCAAAGATATACATTAGATTCCATTCCTCGTAAGATTCTTTCGTGGATTGGGATGGAATTTTCCTAATCAAAACACCAGAAATATAATTACCCTTTCTTGGGGTGTAGGTAACATCAAAGTCAATATACTAAAAGTACTCCACCCATCACCTATTCAAATGTTTCAAATATTTTTACAAGAAGATATAACTCAAGATTTTGTGATTGGAGTAAATGCTGAACCTTTATCTAAAAATTTAACATCGCCAACTCTTTATAGCATGAAACATAGTTGGGAATTTAAGATCATGTGTTGGATAGTTCAACTCATGTGGTCAAAGGTGACGAGGACCATAAGCCACCATGTGATTACCCTTTATGAGAATTAATCCCAAACCCAAACTTTATGCATCAAATAACACCACATAGCCCTACCTGGATTCTAGAAGAGTCAATATTGGAGATGAAGTTAAATGATGCTTCAAATCATCAAAGTAATACTAAATTTTAAAATACCATGGGAACTTTACTCCTTTTTAAGTGATAGCAGTCAATGGGGAATCCAAATTTGAGAAATCCTTTACAAAATAGTGATAATGCCCTACCAATACCAAGAATATATAAATCTCAAAGACGTTTTTTGATTCCTCCCAGGTCATAACAACTTCCACCTTCTCAGGGTCAATGAAATACCATGTTCGAAAACCATGTTTCCCAATAACTTTACTTCCTAAATCAAAAAATTGAATTTAGAAATATTAGAATAAATTATATGATTTCTCAAGATGTTTAGCACTACTCTAAGTAACGCACATGATCCTTCTCAATATTGGAGTTATACAATATTTCATACATAAATAACATGATAAAATAATCATGGTATTCATGGAAAATCCTATTAATTAGTTCCATGAACACTACTAGGGAATTGGTTAGACCAAAAGGAAAAACAAGGTACTCATAATGGACATACCTAATCTTTAAGGTGGTCTTATAGATATCATAATCCTTAATCCTAAGGTGGTGATAACTAGATAAAAGATTAATCTTTGAGAACCACTTTTCCCATTTTACATAGTCAAAAAAATCATAAATTTGAGGTAATAGATACTTGTTCTTGACCATAACTCAATTGATATTTTTATAATCAACATAAAGGTTAAGGGTACCAATATATTTTATACAAAAAATAAGAGGTGTTACCCAAGGAGACACACTAGGTTAGATGAATCATATGGAAAAAATTCTTCTAACTAAGTATTTAACTCTTTCAATTCAGTTGGTTCCATGCGATAGGAAGGAATAAAAAATAGATTTGGTGCCTGATACTAATTCGATAAAAACTCCACCTCCCTCACTAATGGAAAACCAGAAAATTCAGAAAGAAACACATAGAGAAACTCATATGTTATGGTGGGAATATCACAACATAAATAATCCTTCTCTAATTCAAAGGAAACATAAATATAATCATACCCAACTCTGAAGGAGGTCTGGAATGAATTGACCTCAGGTATCATTCTCTATAAATAATATGACATACCCCATTGGGTGAAATAAATGAGGCCCACTGAAGATAATAGCCAATATATAATTTATGATAAATAATCCAATCCATCATCAGAATGATAACTAAAGGTTTCATATATAGAACCAAAAATTCGCAAACAAGATCATATTCCTATAAAAGGTGTAAGAGGTTCATTGAAGACCATGATCCCTTTTTGTCTTGATAGGCATAGCAATATCCAATACATAAGGCATGAGCTCTGAAGGAAGGTTCACTAACTCAAAAATATGGGAAGATACAAAGGAATGAGAGGAACAAGTATCAAATAAAGTAGTAACCAAAGATGAAGAAATGTTAGTGGTACCTATCATGGTTATAGAACCTACATCAGCTTCCCCTAGAGACTCTCCCACTATGTGAATAAGCTTCATTCCTAATGCCTATGGCTAGAACCCCTCTATTCATGAAGCATCCAATTGCACTATAGATCCTCCTACTACTTTTGAGACTATACCACTATGTGGAGTGGTAAATACATGGAATATCTATGCAAGTGACTTGAGTGTCCAAAATAGCTATAGATTTGTGGTGCCTCTGTATAAGAAATCTTTGAGTGAGAAAATTTTCCACATTGGTAACAATTCATTGGACATTTACCAGATATTGTAGACAATTTAGAAGAAGCTTGTTATAAATATCCACCACCATGAGGCTTATATTTCTTATTTATCCCTTTAAAATGACCACTAAATCCACCAATGGTAGAAGGAGGAACTCCCATAAAGCCTGACTTACTATCCAAGTTAAGTTCCACCATAAAATCTGTATCCATATTATCAGTGTACGAGGTGAGATTCAATAGAAAATACTAGTATTAGATATCTGATCCAATTCCCATCTCAATCCTTTGAGATTTTTTATTCTCATTTTATACCAACTCATGTGAGAAATAAACAAGATCATTAAAGTGGTTGGTATACTGGATCATTGTTCAATCATCTTACTGAATATTAAGGAACTCTATTGACTAAGAAAACATCATTCATTCTAGCTAGAACTAGTCTGTAAAAATATTTTTGAAGTATTTCAAATCCAAAACCACATTTTTTCTATTAAAAACTATTGAATCTCACCACCTTATACTAGACCCTTCAAGTTTGAAGACAACACACTTCACCTTAACTAGATATATCAAGGGAAACATCAATCAAGTGACACAGGATAACCAATTTTATCAATCAAAATTCAACTATGGTACTTAAATCTCAGATCAAATCTTAAGAAAATTATAATATTAAATCAAAAAATTAATCAAAGACACTTTTCCCCAACAAAAAAAGGTAATTTAATGATCATTGTAACATCCTAACCTAGTATCCACTAAAAAGGTTCATCGAGAGAATTCTTCACATGGTATCAAGTATGCCTCCCTATATTCTAGAGGCTTTTGATTAGCAGTGAGGTTATAGAGGTTGTATAGTTGGGAGACTATACCCTATAGATCAAAAATAAATATATTAAAAGCAATAATAAATAAAGGTATTGGGATATAATAAGAACGGATTAGCAATAATAAATAAAGAGTAACCTGCATGAACATGATATAATGTATAGAAACAATCATATAGAAAGTGATATAATAAATAAAGAAAAGAAAAAATACCCCAAGGGTTATCTCAATGAGCATCATGAGATATGTCTTAGTAATTTTCTTCTGATTTCCCATGTACAAGCATAATAGCACATGGTAGAATCCATTATCCTAAACCTTCCAACAATAGGTCTCTCTGGGAACCAAACAACGGTTAGAACAAGGTGTGAGATATACTCGGTAGGCCACCACCAATAGTGTCTAGGATAATCCACTCTGTGTATATAAAATAAATTAGTGTATAGGTATATTGAAATAAAGTAGTAAATAATAAATAAAAACATGTTAGGCTTAGGTTCCTCAAAGGCACATGGCTAACCATACCTGCTTTGGCCTAAGCAAGAATGTCTCTGCACACCTGCCAGCATGTATATATATCCATACGTAATAAAATTATATGAAAATATATACATGAACCAGTGTGGATATAAGTTTTAGTACTAAAGAATAAATATGAGAGGATCACATATCAAATAAGGTGTTTCATGCTCAGGGTTCCATACCCATCGATCACAATATAAGGGAATCCATACCTAGGGTTCCATAATAGTAATCATAATATAAGGGACACCATGACCATTAATAATAATATATGGGACTTCAATAAAATGTAGTCTATGCACGTGAATCATGATATAAGGTACTCCTTTCCTAGGGATGACATGCCTGTGAATCATAATATAAGGTAATACATGCCCAGGGACTTGATTCCCATGAATCATAATATAAGGTATGTTATTCCCATTTTTAGTTCAAGTAAATAATGTTTATCGTTTCAATTATAAGTTCTAAAATAGGGGTAAGAGATATTTTATTACCATTTAATAAAATTATACACTTTAGTTTATTCAGTAATAATGATAAAGGAGTCTATGTATGTCTATCCAAATCCATTTTTTGATATTTTCAAGAAAACACTCTTTCATGTTAAGAGTGAAGCCGTAAAACCAGCTCTCCCCAAATGCCCCAAAATCCAATATGAAAACAACAAAAAAGTTGGATACACTTAGGTCTATTAACTGGTGGTTTAAATTCATGTAATAGGGATCAAAATTTCACATTACATAAAGGTGATATCATAGTGCCCTTAATTACCTTAGATCAAATTTTCTTAAGTTATTCATCACACCCAAATTTTATATTGACTACTTCTACTTCCATCATAGAAGACAGGTTCCAGACATCCACCAAATAATTATCTTTATTCCTACTAAGGACTTCTTTGTACCCCTTGAGATAACCAATTGTGTTGTTATCAGAACCATCAACCTTACAAGATTTGTTTTATCTCATTACATACCAAATTAGATGAAGGAGTGAAATTATGAGTAATTATTTGAGATAAGGTTTCCCCGTGAAGGGGATTCCTATTGAGATTATATGATTTGAGATTTATCCCTTGATAGAGAGTAGATCCATCTCCATCCACAATGGATTGTTTTACTTTATTATTCTCTATAGAATTACCTTTCACCTCTAAAGGAGATGAATGAGGCTTGGGAGAATAAACCCATCACCTTACAACATCATCAAACTCCCCTCCATCTATCTAAGTATGAGAAAAAGACACCCCCAAAGAAGAAATGAAAGAATAAGAAGTGCCCACCTTCACTCGAATTGGAGGGTCCCAAAATCCCAGATTAGATTGGGAAGATGGATCCACAACATGTTGGATCCCTACATCAGCAAGTACAAGGCCTCATGTGACTGGTACTAGTGGGGATAAAGTTGAAGACCTGAGTGGAGAGGGAGCCTAACTCTCTTTCATTCGCTGATTTCCCTAACATTTGTGATGCCTACACTGATGATTCTAATGTCCCTTCCAAATAAAAGAAAGGTAGTATCCAAACTTCCCCTCATACTAAATATATTTCCATAATCCTTCCTTATCACCAACTAATACATGAAGCCTCTTTAGGAGTGAATTCGAGATATCCATCTCAGTGAAAATTCACTCCCCATGAAAATACTTCAGGAACAAGTTTGGATAATCGATAAGAAGAAAGTATCCTTGGAAATCTCTGATTACTTTTAGAACAACTATATTCTAAGGGTATTGGTTACCATAGATGGCACAAAAAAACTACCGACCTTCTGAAATCTCATCCTATATTAAAATAAATAGTCTAATGAATGATAAAAAAACACTATCTACTATAAACTTGGGATTCTAATGCCCAAGTGTGAGAAAAATCATCATCCAAGTGAAAATTAACATTGAAATTATGATTATCAAGAACCCCAATAGTAGATGGAAACCACGGATTATAGGTCAAATTGAAGTAACATTTGAATACCTTTGATGATAGCTAATTAGAACCAAATATGTTGACATGGGTGAGAAAATTAATGGAGGCCGCATCATGGAACTCTGTTGTTGACATCCCAAACACCAATAAACCCTTGAAGGAAAAAAGGATGTCTCAGGCCAATATAGATGGGTGGGACCAATGGGACCTCCACAAGAAGAACAGAAGGAGTCAAGGTAACTCTAGGTAGCTCCAGAAGGAATGAAAGGGTTGGGATCATCATCCTAACGACCAATCCACACTAAAACAACCCATTCTGAGAGGCTAGATCTGGTGACACACCCACCTTTGAGAGAAGATGGTAGGTCACTGTCATCAGGAGAGGTTTCACTCCTATCCTCCTCCTCCAGTAAGGATTCCATGTATGAAAAAATTCAATATATCTCCTGATTATTCTCATTAAATACCCCCTTTTTATTAGATAAGAAATCACACCTCAAAGGTGGTTTTATTATAAAATAGAGGCATTATCATTGTACTATTTATTTATTTCAATTTAATCATTATTATATGAAGGATATTCATCACACCTAAGAAAGTGATTCAAAACATGAATAGAGTAGTATATACATGTGCATCAAACAACACACCCTAAGGGTGGTTTATCCAAATATGAAATCATTGATTTTGAGGGAAATTAGTCAAACTCATTGTACATGGTAGTTTAACTTGATATTTTTTACCTCAAACCATGTACAAAGGTGTCATAACACATCTATACAAGGTCAAGTTAATTAATTCATTCCATTTCATAATTTATTATCAACACATGGAAAATTATAATGTTTGGAATAATGTAAATACTTTATAGATGATGAAAATTTGATGGAAAATAATATAGACCACCTACCTCATGATTAGAATGGTCTACTCATTCAATATCAATCCTTCGTTTGATCCATGATGAGAGAGATCATAAGATTATATAAACTCCCTAAAAATAGGGAAAATAAACTTTTACAAAGAAATAGTTAAACATGGATAAAGAAACTAATAAAATAAGTGTTTGGTGTTATATAATCACTTATATACTTCCAACACATCTAAAAGTTCTTGAATTTAACCAATTTATATGGTAAAATCACTATGGGAGGAGGATGAGGATGAGTGTCATGCGTGGGGATCTCCTGACCGAATGGGGGAGAAAATGGGGTAAATCCCATTTAAGGTCGAAGGGGGGAAATGTTCATTTTTTCCTTTTAAATGAGGTTCAAGTTAGGTCACATGATTTGGCTAAATATGTGATAATTGTTCATCTCACACTACCCATGATCCATACCCCCACATGGTTTGGCTACATGATTTGGGATAACTGTGTGCCAACTGTGTGGTGCTATTGGTTAAGTTTAACTAACCATGTGGTATAGGCGCACGGTTTGGAAAACCGTTCATAGTCCATACGCCAACCTGTGCAATTTATTATAGACATTTTTCATTTTCATGCACCCCACCTATAACAATTTAGAAAAACATGTGACACCCCTTATAGGAATTCATGGTTTATCATGAGGGGACACATGGTCTAAACAAATTGTGTACCCAATCTATTCCTCCTAGAATGTGAGTTTTTGGATCCCAACACTCCTAAAACTCATCTAAACTTACGATACACCTATCGAGACTTAAACTGCATCAAAAAAATACTTTTAAGTGTTCCAAATCTCAAAATTAAATTTCAAGACTCAATTTAATATTTGGACTATCCACCCAAAAAAAGTTAAATTTTCCCTTGAATTTTTTGAATTGTTCCAAAATGTGGGATGTTACAACCTCCCCACCTTAGAAATTCTCATCCCTAAGAATCCTTGAGGAAGAATGAAAACATCACCCAACTACTTGAGTCATCAATTCCCATTCAAATATCCATGCTTCATTTCTAAAATCTCATCATGCATTCAATTGAAACTTTAAGAATGAAGTACTTGAACCCTTAAACTCAATCCAATGCTCATATCCTAAACTGAAACATCAAGACAGTTCTTATCTGAGACCGCCTAACTCGATACAAGATCACATCATTGTATATTTTATCAACCATCCTATGATTATCTCCACCATAGGTTCTAGTTTTTAAACATCCAATTATAAGTCGCGGTACTCCCACCATCATGATTTCTTACTGAAACACATCTCTAGCATTATAATGAAACTCCTGACACATTTATCAAATTACATGTGAGTACACTACACTTGATCCTTGATCTGATTGAAATGGTTGAACTCCAATTGACCAAGATAAAATTGGTCACACTGTATTTTCCTTGAAAAGCCTTGGTAGTCTCTCTAAGGTACACCCATATCATCTTGATGGTGTACCTGATGTGATATACTCACCAACCACATACCACTAACTGAGAAAACTCAAGTTGAACCGCTTCTGGTCAACTAATTTCTAAAAGTGATCGGATTATGTGACTAACATGTCACTAAAGTAGATTTTGAATCCTTTATCCCAAGGCATAATAATATTTTTCTAAGAATTATCACTAAATCCCATACCCAACTTTTGGTGATATATATTGGCCAAACCATATCCCAATAAAAAACATCATCATGCTATAACCCTAGAACCAAAATTATCCTCATATAATATCTATGGATCATCACGTTATACTCCAGTCTTAATGACCACCTTTGGATTTCACTGAATCCATTATCAAATCATACCTTGAATTTCTGAGTAATCTATATGTACATAATACCATTCATCAAATGGTATACGAGTATCAAAACAACCATCATGTGATCAGTCTCTCAATTCCATAACCCTTATTAAATAAAGGTTTTCAACCAGAAACCGACATCTCTCTCCCCAACTTATGAGTACACTTTTAATCTCTTTTAATGAAAATGATTGATTGATTGCCACATTTAATGCCCCATCTATCCTGGACATATGTGTGGCATGGATAAGGTCCATATAATCTCCAAGAACTATTGTAAACATTATCTATTTCTTATTCTCACTTCTAGATAATAGTTCCCATGATGATCTCCAAAATTGAATCATAACAAGGGTCATCATCCTCTAATGTCCAATGGAGTACTTCACACCATAAAGCATTCCTTTGAACCACTTGTTGAGCACAACTCTCAAAGTTTTCTTTCATAAACTCATAAAATCTATTTGGTTAGATGTCTTGGTGTATAGATGATGTTATTTTGTGTACTCAGGATTATGTCAAGATAGGGATATGATCACCTCTACACTATGAGTATACTAATATTTAATCAATATACATGTATAGATTTCTTGAGTCATATTCACATCAATCAGGATATATTTTCCTTTATAAAGGTCTGACACTATGTCACCTAAGGATGTGTGTGTCGGTCCTCCCAGTGGTCAAATGTATCATGTCACCTAGTTTAATTTTGAACTATCCCTCCCCACAGGGTGCTTCATTTAGTTTATCCCAAATCTCTTGGTGACCATGCCTGAAATCATCGCTTCCTTAAAACCATTGGTCCTCAACTCATACCCAACCTCTCACCAATGTTTAGTTTCAAATAGTTACCACACATAGCTGGTGCAAACCACTTATAATGAAAAAGTACTTGCATCCTAGAACACCCGGTTTGATACTCGACTAATGCACCCTTGATTGATCCACTAATATGGTAAAAATTATTGTTCTACCAATCAATTTAGTATTATAATACATTGTGAGTTCTCTATAAACCCCTCTAAAAAAGTAGAAACATCACTTATACCATGATTTATGGAATGACTCCCTACCTCATGGTGTCGTTCTCAAACACTAATGCATCTACAATAAAAACACTGGTCAACTGAGATAGTGTAAAGACCCTGATTTTTTCCATGTGATTTTTTTTATTTTAATTATATGGGAATATTAAGAGTCCACGAAAATTGATGGTGCATGATTCTGAGGCCCGGTATTCCTGAAATGAATTTCTAAACTTATTTTTAAGTGCGTTCAGTAAATTCATGAGCGGTGTTTTGTAACTTTTGAACCGGTTCTCAGAATTGAAATCTGAGGACATAGTTGAAATCACAGTGCGGATATTCGCTTAAGGAGACCTTCACCACGACTGTAGTGGGTTGAGGGTGGAATTTATTTTTTTGGATTTTCATGGGAGAGTTAAACAAATAATAAAATAAAATAGATAACTTTTTATTTTATTTTTATTTGAAACCTCCGATTTGAATGCTTGGTGTTGAGCACCACCCGAACTTGAAACCTATCCTTTAATGTAAGGAAACTCTTGGTTTTACCCAACTTAATGAGCCAAATTTAATTACATAATTTATTAATTTGGCTCCTCACATTTCTTGAGGTTGGGGAAATTGTTGGAAAAGGATATCCTTGGAGAAATATCCTCCAAACAAAGAACCTCTCCAACTAAAATAATTATTCATATCAAGAACGTGGAACCGATGCCTGAGCCTAGATCGGAATTGAGTTGCAGGAGTGACGAACACCGATGTCCCCTTCATTGAATTCATCTTCTTCCCCATGCCATCTCTAACGAGAAAACAAGGTAGGGGGTTTAATTTAAAGTATGATTAAATCTGTTTGTTGATTCTTCATATTCTTGTTTCACAATGACGAAGACCAAACCAACATGTTAATCGATACACACATATGCCTTGATCCTTTCTTGGGTTCTTCATGTGTTCTTCTATGCCAACTATTTAAGCGCACTAAAAACACAATGTCTCGTTGAGCGCAACATATGGATGCAGAGATCTCAACCCAATGATCGTAAATATGTGGATGTTATAATTTTCGGGCTTGGAATGAAGCTGGGATAGCGGGTGGAAGATGGAGGTGGCCGGCACACCAGCCGACCTTGTAGAAGAAGGGTGGGGCACATCCACGCCACTGGTAGAGGAGTAGGTCACGGTTGTCGAGCCACGGTGGTGCACCCAAAGGGCGGCTGGCACCCATCCGGCCACAGTTTGAGCAGGCGGCGCACCCGAGGGGCGGCCAGCATGCTGGTCGGCCATGTAGAAAAGCAGTGGCGCTCTTCTGCACCGCCGGAGCTAGAGACCACGGCCGCTTGGCCACGGGTGAAGACCGGAGGGCAGCTGGCCATGGTGGAGGAGCAGCACATGACCGCGCCACTAGAAGGAGGGTTGGCTACACCAGTCAGCCGCGTCACACTGAGCGGGACCCCTCCGGCAGGTCCCGTATGCCAGAAGGCCAAACGGTTCGTTGGACCGTTCGGGATACCGGGGGGGAGCGTCTCCCCCCCCCCCTCGAGTGTCGATTTGGGTGGACCACCCAGCAGAGCGGGCCGCACCCAGCGGGTCGGGGCCCCTCCCTTAGCAGGTTAGTCCTGTTCGCGGCCCAGTGGGCCAGGCCCGCTATAGTCCAGCCCATTCATGCCGGACCTGAACTGGGTTGGGTCGGCCCTGGTTGGGTCGGGATGGGTTCGTCCGACCGGACCTGGGCCCATCTGGACCCAAATACGCCTTTGTGGCCATATCTTGAGAACCGAGTGTCAGTTTGACGAACCGTTAGTGGCACCAGAATCCTTGGATCGAGACAGCCCTTTTGGTATACTCCACTTGAGTTTTGGATAAAGTTGAAGTCGGTCTAGGTTGGATTTAACCTAAATCCAACTGGGCCCTTAGAACGGAAAAGCTGATAACTTACAGACCAGGAGTCTGATGGATGTTTCGTCTATCGCGTTTGGTTCCTTATGATGTGGCAGACCTTTGGGATACTTCTTAGTGGTAATTCGTGGTATTTGAAGTATCGACTGATGGATTGAAGAGCGTAACCTCTTGGAATCAAGCATGCTTAGTGTGGGAACCCTACGGTTGGCTGTATTTGAAGAATATTCAGATCTTGTGTGGGTCAGTGCTCAATGATCCTATGTGGGTTAGCGCATATCGATCATGTGTGGGTCAGTGCTCAGTGATCATGTGTGGGTCAGTGCATACTGATCATGTTTATGTCATATGTAGATCATGTGTGGGTCATCTTTAGATCTTGTGTGGGTCAACAATAGAGTTTCTCGATGAAGTAATATGATTTAGTAATACATCTA
This sequence comes from Viscum album, assembly GCA_963277665.1. Taxonomy (NCBI): domain Eukaryota; kingdom Viridiplantae; phylum Streptophyta; class Magnoliopsida; order Santalales; family Viscaceae; genus Viscum; species Viscum album. The sequence continues at coordinate 2,016,579,077 of OY728156.1, forward strand.
ATCATCTATACTTGCGTACTTAAGTTTTATTTGGTGTGAGATGATTCGTTACCTTTGTGGTACTTACCTTCGTGGTATTATACTATGTGGAATTACCTTTTTGGTACTTACCTTCGTGGTATTGTTTTATATGGTGTTACCTTTGTGGTACTTACCTTTGTGGTGTTACCTTCATGGTATTCATTCCTTCGTGGAATAGTTGTGATTTTGGCTAGAGAGTTTGGCCTTGTGTTTCCTCATGAACGTGATGGGTACATTTGATAACTTAGGTATATGTATGGGCATATACCTAATTAGGGTTGATTTTTCCTTCGTTCTTTGTAATTGTGGTCTTTCTTTGTGCTAAATCCTTTGTGGATTCTGAGAGACCTTCGGGGCACTCGGGGTCCCTACTGAGTATTATTAAACTCACCCCTGCACAGGCTATGCCTGCACCTTACTGTGTCTTGTACAGACGACGGACAATACTGATTGAGGATGAGGGTACCAATATTGGGGGATTCTTGGAGGTGTAAATTAGATGAGACGATCTGCAAAGATGACCGTTCAAGAGCTATACCTACCCTTCAAGTAGGATCCTCGGTGGATGTTCATAGGAGTTATTTTCAGTTTTACTTGTACTTTCCAGTTGGGATTGTATTCTGGAACCTTTACATAATGTACACACCCTATTACTATATACTTTACCATGTGCTTGTATCTTGTTGTGTGCTTGGTTTGTGTGAGTTTATAGGTTTAAAGGTAATGCCTTCCTGATTTTAGGGATATTCCTTTTTGGTGCTAGTCGTCAGCCCCTGGCCTATGGAAGGTGGGCTTGGGGTAGTCATGGCACGGGCCCTGGGGTATGGGTCGTGATAGATAGGTACCCAAATAGTCCATCCCATTGAATCCAATTTTGATATAAAATCACCCTATGTGCTTCCTTGAAAACCTAGGCATCATCATTCCTTTAACATAAAACTTGAGCACCTATAGTTCATCAATCTCGAAAAGTGCATAAAAATAAGCTTTTTACCTTTAAGGAAAACATAAACCCTTGACAAATCTCTCTCATAGGTTTCACTAGAAAAAACTAAATGATGACCTACTAGGGTCTGAATCAAAGTAAGGGCCTCTGGTTATTCACTTGGCCTTATTGATCAACATGAGAACAAGGCCACTAGGTCCGTCCACTTAGCCCTAAGGTCTCTCACACAAGAACCTCATACAACATAAGGAATCTATTAGAAAATATATAATGTGCCTATAAACGCTATATTAAAATTGGTTATACTAAAATAGATAAGGAATCATCAACCTACAAGGGTTAAAATCTATCATTATAGTCATAATGGCATCACATGTCAACCATTGGGCTACCATGACCTGATTTTCACTAAGAATGTGAATAGGGGAGTATTCCATTGAGTTTTACAACATAAAATCAAAAATATGAGGTATTAAATCATTAGTTATCTATATATTATTTTACTCCCTTGAGTTTTAACTCACCAGACAACCACCCATCTACCTGAGGGTGTCGTTTCATCATCTAGGATCCCTACTCGGGACAATGGAACTCGAATGGCACCACACATATGAAACTCTTCCTAATAATTAATAAATGCTTTAATTTTTTATGGTGATATCTCTACTAGTTTATCCTCTTACTTAGATAAGGCATCAATCCTAAATAGGTTCATTCCTAAAAGGTCACTAGGCTCTACCGCTTAACCTCTAGGTCAAACACATCCTAGGAAGAATTCATTAGAGTTCCACAAGAATGCTCACATTCTTGTTCAAGGAAAATATCAACACAACATTTGAAACTAACCCTGATGTGAGGGTAAAATAATAAAAACCTCTAGAAGATAAAAATTTAAGGAATTTTAAATGATGTTCATTCATTTTAGCATTTAAAACTATTCACATATCAGGGACTTCAAGTACTATTTGTCAATACCAACCATACTAAGTAATTTATTTAGATTATATTACACATCATTTTAAGAAAATTATCTTATAATTTTCTTCTAATAACATTTATTTAATTCAATATTTTTCGCAACTATCTCAGTTAAATAAAATGTCAATTGTAAGATATAGAGGAAAAAACTCTTTAGTTTGTAATTGGGATTTTAATTAATTGATGCCTTATAATAATAAAGATAATAAGAAAATAATGAGTATTTTTAAAATTAAGGGGACTATTCAAGTAAGATACCACCATATTTTTATATTTTTAACACCATATAAGTGGTTTTGAACACTTTAAATAACCATCCCATTAATCATAATCATACACCAGTGAAGTTAAGTACCAAGGTATATAAATATTAAGGTGACCTATGAGGGTCCCATCATGTTATTAAATATTTTTAGAACACCCTTAGAGGGATCATCTCATAAGAATCATGCCCAAATAAACCTACTTCAATCCATTTATACATTTATTATTATATTCATACGGGTCTCCATGACCAATTTATAGAGGTATAAGCCTTTAAAAATTTACAATTTACATCTTACTTTAAAAGAAATAAATTTTTTTAATAGTTACAAACCAGTATATAAATATATATAATGGTTCAGTTATATGAATTAACATTCCCAAATTATAAAGGTGCTTTCCTTTATAAGTTACAATTGGAATTCATGTAACTACAACCAGGTTTTTATCCATGGATTCAGAATATAATAGTCCCTATATGGTGGTTCAATTACATGGGTCACCATTCTCCAGTCTATAAAGGCCCATAAAATTTATAAATTTTACCATTGGTTCCCATTTAATTTCAAAAATATCACTACATTTGATTTTAGAATATAAAAAGTCTATATGAGATGGCTTGATTATATGGGTCACCATTCCCCTATTTATAAAGAACTCATACACTTTATAAATTTTGAATTTTTCACCCATTTAATCGAAACCATAAATGTTTTAGCTCATAAAACCAATGGACATGGTTCAAACATATCCAAATTGGTTGGTTAAATAGAATTTCACCATCAATATATATGGGAAAACATCATTTATATTGATGCTAATGATTTATTTAACTAACCGCATATCAGAATCATAACATGTCATGTTATCACAAGTGATAAATACAGGAAACCATGGAAATAATCATGGTAATAATCATGGTAATTCACTACCTAATAAAGAAACCATAGAATCATGTCATATCAGAAATCATGCTAAACAAATACCAAAAATGGTATGCAAAAAACATGGCACATAATCAATCAGTCAAGAAATGTAAGCTACATGGCATGAAATATACTTTGAATGTTAATTATATGTGCCTAAAATGATACATGTAGTGATAATTCCTTTCTATGTGAGTAAAAGGGTAAAATCTTATAAATATGTAACTATAAAAAGTGAAAAAAAATCACCCAAGGTGAAATAATAATAAATTGTAATATAAAACAACAGTCCCATCCCCATCAACTTGATCTTTCCCTCATGTGTGGGTTAGACAGACCTAGAAATGAGCTATTTACCAAGTTTTGAAACATATATATTCTCTTGTCTATTATCCCAAATCGTAATACAAAATGAAAATAACCTCTAATACCATTTGTAAAATCTCAAATCAGGATTCACTTAAATGGTTCCCCAAGTCAGTTTGTCACATGGCCTAAAGTGCACCTCCCCAGATGTCAGATCCTGCTGACAAGCAGTGAGGGTTTAGAGGTGGTGTGGTGGGGAGACTATACCATCTGGATTAAAAATAAATATAGTAGAATCAATAATAATTAAAGGCAGAATAATATAATAACAACTTATTAAAAATAATAAATAAATAGTAACCATGAATGAACATGATACAATATACAGAAATAGGCATACAGCAAGTGACATAGTACAAAAAGAAAAAAAAAGACCCCAAGGGATATCTCCATGAGAATCCTGAGCAACGGCTCAGTCCTGTGCTTCTAATCTCCCATGTACAAGCATAACAACACATAGCACAATCCATTATCCTATACCTGCAAACATGAGGCATGTTTTTGTACCAAACGGCTGACTAAATAGGGTGTTAGATATAATCAGTAGGCCACCACCAACAATGTTAATTCTAATTTAATTTGTTCATATAAAATAAATTAGTGTGCAGGTATATCAAAATGAAGTAGTAAATAATAAATAAAAACATTTTAGGCTCAGGTTCCTCGAAGACACCCGGTCGACCATACCTTCAAGGCCTAATTAAAAATGTCTCTGTACACCTACCATCATGTATATACATACATACATAAGACAATAATATGAATAGATATACATGAACTGGCATGGAATCGAGGTTTAGTAACAAGGCATCCACATCCGAGGATTTCATATAAGATAAGGGATGTCATGCTCAGGGTTCCATACCCATCGATCACAATATAAGGGATTCCATGCCTAGGGTTCCATACCTGTAATCATAATGTAAGGAATGGCATGCATAGGGACTCCATGCATGTGAATAATAATATAATGGATTTTATGCCTAGGGATACCATGCCCATGAATCATAATATAAAGGACACTATGCCTAGGGATTCCATGTCTATGAATCATAATATAAGTGATTCCATTATCATTTTTAGTTAAAGAACATTATTTTTATCATTTCAATTATAAGTACCAAAAAATGAGGTAAGTTAGATGGTCTTAACATTCACTCTTTATTTAATCAAATTACACAATTTGGTTCATTTAGTAATAATGATAAAGGAGGCCATGTATCTAAACATTCCATATATTGATCGATTATTCTCATTAAATAGCCCATTTTATTAGATAATATAGTGCACCTCAAAGGTAATTTTATTACAAAACAGATTCATTATCATCATATCATTTATTTAACTCAATTTAAACATTCCTTTCATGAATTATAGTCATTAAACAAAAGAAGGTTATTCAAAAAATTAATAGAGTAGTATAGATATGGTAATAAAATAATAAACCCTATGGTGTGGTTTAGTTAAATAGGAAATTATTTATTTTAAGGTTAATTAGTTTAACTATCCTTAAATTATGGTTTTATTTGAGGTTTTCAACCTTAAAACATGTAAAAGGGTGTTATAACATTTCTAAACAAGGTCTAGGTAATTAATTTAGGGAATTTATAATTTAGGAGAAATCCACGAATAAGTCTGGTTTGTGGAACAACAATAATACTTTATAAATGATGAAAATTTGAGGGAAAATCATATAGAACACCTACCTTGTTCATAGGATGGTCCAGTCATCCAATATTGAGCCTTGATTCAAGCCATAATGAGATAAATTTGAATATTATACAAACACCCTAAAAATAGGGTGAATCATCTTGCATAAATATAGAATTCAAAATGGATAAATAAACTAAGAAAAGAATGATAAGGAGACATAGAATCACTGATATGTTTCCAAAATATACTAATGTGCTTGAATCGGACCAAGATCAAGGGAGAAACCACCATCATATGAGGAGGAGGAGAGGTACACACAGGGAGCTCCTGGCCAAATGGGGGACAATAATAGGTAAATTCGATTTAAGGTTAGAGGAAATGGTCATTTTTTACTTTAAATGAGGTGCATGGTTATGTTTCATGATTTGGATAACTGTAAACCAACCATCCACCTCACACTTCCCAAGAGTCGTACTCTACATAGTTTGGCTGCACAGTTTTGGATAATTGTGCCCCAACCATGCAGTGCTACTGGTTAAGTGGAACTAACCATATGGGCTAAGTACACAGTTTGGAAAACTATGAATATCCCATGTGCCCACCTCTATAATTTACTACAGACATTCCACATGGACATGTTCCCTACATATCATGTTTTAGAAAGTTTTGTGACACCCCTTACATGGATGCATGGTTTCTCTAAAGGGGCCTCATAGTTTAAACAAATTGTGCGCCCTATCTTTTTCTCCTAGGAAGTTAGTTTTTGGAGCCCATATCTCTTAAAACTCATCCAAACTTCCAAGAAACCTCTCGTTCCCTAAACCACATACAAAAACAACACTTTTAAGTTTTATAACTCTTTTAATTATGTTTTAAGACTCAATTTAATATTTAGATCTTCCACCAAACAAAAAAGTTCAATTTCCCCTTGAAATTTTCTAACTAATCCAAAATGTGGGATGTTATTCTTGTTATAATGATAGATTTCTATAAAATAATTTTTAACCTACCCCTTAAGTTTCATAAATCATGTCCCTATCTACCAAGACATCCCAAACTGCATACTGACATTGGAAAAGAGACATGACCACATTTTATACCAATTTGTAAAGAACTGACCCAAATTACCCACCTAAATGGCACTTGAATCAATTAAAAATTGTCCTAAAGGAATTTTAGATCCCTATAGGATATATACTAGTGCCTTGGAATCAAAATAAACAAGAGGGAAATATTTCACCAAAATAATAACATATAAGGATAAATAAGAGGATATAAAATGATAAATGGTCGGTATGCCAAAAACTCTATAAGAGATAAATTACCATTATTAAAAAAATAAAAATCTAAAAAATGGTAAGTCAACCAAATTCATCAAATATATCATCAATACATCATCATAAAATCCCTAAGTAACAAGTGTATCACACATTCCACCAGTCACCACCAACTCCAAAGGTTCTGCTAATCAAGTACACCCACCGCCACTCAGTGGTGATTTACCTTTTTGTAGACCTAGAATAAGAAAATATAAATATTATTGATGGAAAAGGTATGGTGTGAGAAAAAAATACCAATATGATCTCACCAAGAATTTCATAAGCAATCTATAACAAATATACCAACTTTTCTTAATTTTAATTAAAGTATGGAATGTAAATATTTTCACAGTACATATCAAAATAATATTTTTAAAACATTTAAATGGATATTATAAAATAAGTTTTAATTTTTATTTCTATTAAATCATGTATATATAAGTATGTTTATAAAAATAATCATGAATATGCATTTTTATAAAAACAAACATGAGTAAATAATTTCAATAAATCATCAGCATGTACAATAAAATTCAATTATAAGACCATGGTTAAGAGACACTAGGTTAGATTAGTATAGGTATTCTCGCACATCATAGTGAAATAAGGATCTAGGTGTGCACACATCATACGAGAGAATCCAAAATAATTAACTCCATTCCCTCAAGATAGTTTAGTTAGATTTACCATTATCAATCCATGTTTTCTTCCCACCTAAAAACCCAAGATCGCATGTGTTTCAAGGTAAATCAAACATTAAAAGTGTTATCTTCCTTTTAATCAATCATTTCAAATAATTATTTCAAACATCCATGTGTTCAATTTTCAAAACATGCCTTTCATTTCAAAAACCAACATCAAATGGTTTTTATAAAAAAATCATGATTTTAATTTCAAATAATTTCATTTCGCCTCATAAAACATTTCATTCCTTTTCATATCATTAAAATCATGTTTCAAATCATTCTTTTCAAATAAAGATCATATTTTCAAAAATCGAACTTAATTTCAAGATCCATTGTCAAAGGGTTTCATCATACACACCATTCAATTTCAAATAATTCATCAAGAGAATCAATTAAATATTTATAAATAAATTTAAAAATAATTTAAATTAAACAATAATAAAAGGTTTTAATTGATAAGTATTTCCTTAAGAAACCACCTACCTCGATCAATATCGACAACAGTCACATGAAAACCACCAATGGAGATTAGATGGAAAGAACGATTGAGGAAGAGTCTGAGAATCACAATTCATCAAGTAAATATCTAGATCCATCGACAATATGATGAATAAACACTCTCAAAGAGGGAGATAAAGGATGATTATATAATATATGATCAAATTGATATTACACGTACTAGAAGGGTTCCAATGCACTAACCTTCACTTTGATCTGTGAAGTTTTAATGTTAAAAGAGTCAAAGTTTTCTGTAGAGATCCTCTAAGGACCAAAGGGTCGAATTGGGTTTTACTAGGATCAATTTAGAGTTAAAAATGGGGGTCTTGAGAATTAAATAAATAAAATTTTAGAAATAAATTTTTGCCATGAGGTTTGGCCAAACAGTTTGTCAAAGTGTGCACCAACTGTGCGCCCCCTCATGGGTTACTAGAGAGTGTTGCATGGTTTTTATACATAGTTTAAAAATCATGAACTAACTATGTTCCTTATCCAAGGCCTCTAGATATACTTTCATATTTTGGTCCCATTATTCTAAAAACCATATACCAACCATGCACCACATCCTAGGATTCTGGGGATGGTTTCATGGTTTTCTAGATAAAACTATTTGATTTTCACTAATTTTTCACCAACAATGCACTAGACCAAAAACCAAAAAAAACTCAAAAATTCTCACAAAAAAACCAAATATATGTTTTGAACAAAATATGATCAAAATAAAGAATAAAAAGTAATTAAAATGGTCAAATGGATGTTATAGTAAGGGTAAAAATAAGCGATAATAATGAAAGATCATAAGTGATCATAAGAAAAGCATATGGGTATAATCAAGATACATAAGAAATTTATAACCAAAAAATAATAGATCATAAATCATGGAATAACATAATAGCATATCATAAAATTATCACATATCAAGTAAATAAGATAATGGAAAGATTTTTTCACACATAAACATTAAAAAGATAATCGTTTCACATTTTGATGAAGAAAACCCATATGTAAAATGTTCAAAATTTATTTAAAACTTTTAAAATAAGTTCATGTAGTAGAAAATGACCTTGATCAATTATTGTGGAAAATATAAGGTCATTTTCAAAACCATCCAATGAATACAAATAAGAAAAAATGGAGGTTCAAAACCAAAAAGAAAAGGTAGGTTTGGTTTTCTTATAAATGGTAAATAATGATCCAAGGGGAAAATAAAATAGGGAGACAAATGTAAATCCCCAAGAATAACCAGAGGAGAATAAAATGATATGTATTTTAGATAGAAAAGTATAAAAATTCCCTAGATAGATTATCTTTCAAAATAAATCTCTATTTGAATGTGATATTGGTGAGGAAACCCTCATGGCATTGGTAACATAAGAATAAAAGGATATTGAGAGGAAGATCATGAAATGGAATTTAAAATCTCGTGATATAAAATATATATCATACATTAAATCAATAGTTAAGTGAATTCACCATATAAAATAAATAATGGTGTGTAATATCAAACATGTCTCATGAAATTATATTTGAGAGAAAGAACCCCTTATGGACTTTGAAACTTTTGAGTTAAAATCAATTAAAGGATATGATTCAAAATAAAATGGTAAATACCTTGAATAATGATAGGATCATGATAAAAAATATTAAATGGGTAGTAGATATTCCATTCCAATTAAAATATATTGTATAATAAGAAATATGCCTCAAGGGGTGAAAATTTGAGATAACAAACCCTCAACTTGTTTCCCTATTTAGTTAAATAGACTCAAAGATCTAATATAAAAAACATAAATATCTTAATCATATATTTCAGAAAAAAAATTATATATAACATTTTATAAACTTAATTAATAATTATTCTCTACATGTATAGTAGTTAGTTATTATTTATTTCCAATATCAAGTGTGAGTAATCTTGATCATTTAGAACTAGTTTCATAATAATGGTTTTAGTATTAATTATTATCCAAAATTGCATCATCTCATATCATAAATGGTAACAGAATTGATTATTTTTAATTATTTATAATGTTTTAATTTTATTTCATAAGTATTTTAGTTATTATTCATGATGATGAAGTTGATGACGATGTTGTTTCAGTAATTTATAACGAACCAAGAGTGTTGTCTTAATTAATTAAATAAATTCTTATATTACCATTAAAAAACCCAAAAAAAACATTATTTAATAATTAATATCTAATCTTAAGTTTCCAAATACATCCTTTAAATAAATTTATAGCATTATTCATATAGTTGGTTAAACCGATCCATTAAGATCATGCTACAATATTTATGTGAGTATGGATATAGAAAAGATTATTTTGTTATAATATAATTATAAAAAAAAGTATAATAAAATTATTTATATATTATTAAGGTTATGAATCATAATTTTGGAGATTTATAAGATGATGGTAAATGAAAAAAACTTTTCACTTATAAGTAAATTTATTTTCCACTTAGAATCTTTGTTTTAGGAGGTTAGTTTTACAATGATTTCTTATTGCTAATATTATTAATAGAATTCCTAATTAATATTTAAATAATATAAATAAGAAAATAAATAACACATATATTCACTAAAACCATTTCTATAATCACCCTTGAAATTTGTTGACAAAACAAACATGTTGTTCATTTTGGCGGTAGTTCACACAAGTGCATGAGAAATGTTTTCATTTTTTGATTGAATGTGATGGGAATAGATAATGGATATGCCATCAATATAATAAAATTTAAGAATATTAATTATATTTATGTAATTTTATACATATGGTTATAATTTTTTTGAGTATGGTGGATGATAAGGATAAAGAAAGAAAGTAAAAGGGTAAGTAATACTTACATTGATAATTTAGATCTTCTCCTGAAGTATCCTTTAGAAATGAAAGACTTAAGGCAATTTTTTGAGCCTAGAGACTGAAAAATGTGTATAAAAAACAACAAGCTCGATATCTTTCTTAACACGCAACACCAAGTATTAAACAAATTGATATATATTATAAAAATGATGTTATTTAAATGTGACTGTTATAACCCAATCGTTGAATTAGAAGGTATAAATATGAGTAAAATAATTATGAAATAAATATATATATAATGTTCCTAATAAATACAAATATTTTGATTAATTCATAGTAATTAAGCACTCAATTTTTAGTGAAGTCATTTTTTGCTTTAAAAATGCATTTTCTTCAAAAATGATTTTATTGCATTTTACGCATAGAAATTATAATTAATTTCTACCAATTTAAGAAACTTTATTTTATAAAATAAAAATAATATTTTAAATAATCATATAAAAATTAACTCAAGGTGATTTTTTGGGATTTTTCTGAAATGATTGATTTTTCAGTGAATAGTAAAAATACTAATTTTTCAAACTCTCATATATTTTCATTAAATAATGTAATTTAAAATACCCATTATATTTTAGATTTTTTATTAAATTGAAATATGACCCATTTTATTTTTATAAACCTAATTAAGTAAATTTTAATCATTAATATTCATGATTTTGATATAAGTTAATTTTTATGCTTAAGAATGCATTTTTCTAAAAACTATTTTTCTTTGTGTTTTACGCATTTATATTAAAATTGATTTCTACCAATTATAAATATTAAATATTTAAAAAATAATACCATATTTTGAATCATGAGGTTTAAATTTGGAAATAGTTCCATTTTTTTCATTATGAATAGTAGTTGTGGTAGATATTTGTCACCTCAGTGAGGGTAAAATGGTTAAAACATGGTTAAAACTATGAGATAAGGTCTCAAAGTCAACCCAACACTTGAATTTATTTTATTTTATGGGATAAATTCTACCATACCCCTAAAAAATTCTAATATATGTAATTTTTGTTCCATTTCCCCTTGATAATGACATTTATATTATTTTAAGTAATGAAAATTCCAAAAATGTCTCTCTTTGTTTTAATTTGTTTTATATGTTCACATGGGGATGAAAATATGTTATTAATTAATATAAAATTTTATTTTTAACATGATTAATTTATTTTTATGATTTTAATTTATTTTAAATTTTTATTAGTTGTATAATTACCTTAAAAGCTTACATAATGCATACACAATGCTTGTGTAAGCAGTAGAAAAATAAAAGTAAATGATTTTGAAAACATAAAAATGGTTAATAATAATATATAATTTATGGTCAGATATTTTATATTTAAATTCATTTGTTATCTTTATGTCTTTAAAGTCAAATTAAATGAAAATTCTTAAAAATGACATTATGGATAGTTTATGAAAAATGATATTTTATTAAATTATTTAAATATCATAAAAATAATTAAATAGGAAAATTATGAGTATAAATAGTCTAAAATATCATCCATTTTCCATTTATCATCCAATTTTTCCTTATAAGTAATATTATAGCCCTTTAATATTGAAAAATTTATTACTATGGTTATGGTCAAAACGGGTTTACTAGGGTTTAATCTAAAAAGATAAGGGTAAAATGAACTAAACGCTTTATTAAACACCACTGGATGGTTTTATTACACCCTTTCCCTTATCACATTTGAATATGAGTCATTTTGGTTACATTTTTTTAAGAAAGTAACTTATTGATTTTTTAAAAGATTGAAAATTTACAAGTGTGTCACTCACCTCAATTATAAAAGGACAGCCCTCATTTTTCTTCTTTACACCACTTTTAGCCATATATCTCAACAAAAAACAAAAATTTATATTATAAACTTTCCTATACACTAATTATAAGTTCTAGTATTCTTAAAATACCATTTTAAGGGTCCTTAATAAAAGATCTAAATGAAGTCTATAAAATAAGAGGTAATCAGCTTTACCGAATCTTTCAAATTTATTTCTTCTTATACTTCCTATAAATATATTTTAACTATACTAAAATAATAAAAATATTATAATAAATATAATTATATTTTATTATAATTTTTTGACAATTATTTTTCATTTATTTCTATCCTATGAAAATAGAAAACATTACTCGTGTGTACATATGGTCTATCGTCTCCACATGGTGGTGTAATTCATTTTTTATCACATTTTTAATTGGATGGTTATAATGATGGAAATAATTAATATATATGATATTTATGAAATTATTATGGTTTTATAAATATAATATATCATTTACTTTTTTACCTTTCCATCCATTGGAAAATGGTAACGTCGCTCGTGCGTACGTGTGGACTACCATGTCCACAAAATAATGTGATTTGTTTTGTTTTTGATCTACATGGGTAGTAATAAGGATAAATTTAATGAATATATATGATATATATGATATAATAATGATTATTTAAATGCTAATTATTATTTAACTTTCTTTTATTCCATCTGTCTGAAAGTAAAAATAGCGTTCATGCGTACGTACACCTACCATCTCCATGAATGGTGTAATTCATTTTACTATCTCCGCCTTTCAAGAATGATTATAAAAATATATTTAATTAATAAATATTATATTTATAAAATTAATATAATTATATATATTTTGAAACTATAACATATTCATAATAACTATAATATCTCTAGTGAAACATACATGAGAAAACTAAGTAGTTAACACTGAAAACAATATAATAATGAAAGATTATTGATGAATGTGTGATAAGATGTTATAAGTAGATCATATATAATATTATAAATATTAATATGGTTCTATTATAAATTAACTACAAGTTTAAAACCATTAAAAAGGATTTTAAATAATATTAAATGAAGTGGAAGTGTGAGGTAAGGGGTTTCTTAACTCAATTTCCATTCATTGAGTTATACTTCTACTTTATTGACTATGTTATTCCATGATTATGTTTGAAATTACCCTATATCATATTATATTTTATTTCAATTTTTTTTGGATTTAAATTTTTTACACATAATCACTTAATTGATTAATTATCACTTCAATTGTATAATTTTTATAAGGGATTTCATCTCAATTTCCAATCCATTGAGACATGTTTGGTATTATCCACCAATTTTCTTTTATAAGGTGTATATAATGTCACATTGATGTATTTAATAGAAAAATATATTTATTTATAATGATTAAAGTCTCAATTCAATTTTACACTTTCAAGGGTTTATAATTTAAATGTAAAAAAAGAGGTAATAATTTATTTTACAATCTCATTTTTTTTGGGATTACTTATATTTTTTATTAAAGGAATCTTATAATTTATCCTTTATAACTTCATCTATTTAATATCCTATGGATATTTAAGAAGTTTTCTTATTTTATTAAATTTTTCCTCTCTTTTTCACCTGAATCATGAAAATAAATTTTTGAAATAAAATATGATCTTATTTATCTTTTTTATCGGGTATATTTTTCTTCCATGTCCATATTTTTCAAAAAAAAATTAAAAAGTCATTTTTATTTACTCAAATGATTTTTTTAAGTTAATTTTAAGTTATCCATGAATTTTTATAATGTTTGAAATTAATATTTATATTGGTTTATTAATGGTTTATTTTCAACTTTCTTTATAAAAATTCAAAAGTAATGTTTCTTTTTAACATATACGACGTTAACAAAATTTCCTGCCACTATAACCATTTTATGATATTTAGATTATTCTATAATTTTTCAATATTTTTTAAAATAAAAATCTTTATTGAAAACTTATTTAATTTTTCACTTCTATTTTATTTTATTCTCCAAAAGACATGAATTTATTACAAAACCTATATTTCAAGTGAATTGATAGTCATATTTTATCTATTATTAATTTTTTGGTTATTAAATTTCTCTTGAAACATTCACTTTATTATGATCATCTTTCATGGGACATTACATTTCTCTTAAATATCCATATTCATTGTATCATGGATATTCTTATTTCCTAAATTGTATACCATTTTCTTATATTGTGTTTTACTATGAAAGTTATTTTCTTTATTGGTGATATACTCTTTTTTATATCATCCACTATATTACTTTGGATGTATTATAATCATGTTATACTTATTGATTGGGGAGAATGTTAACATTTTATATGATAGTTTTTTAATATGAATTTTTATGTTGATTATGTATTGAATTTTTATTCACTTCTTTCAAATGATGAATACATTGGACTTATTAAGTGATATATAGAGCTTGTTATAGCCTCTTGATTCATCGGTAGGCCTCATAAGACAGACTAGTTTGGCTATTTAGAATATTCCTTACCTATTTATGTATGTTTTCTTAGCCTCGATGGTAATATTATTATGTATGGTATTTTGAATTCCATCATTGTGAAATCAATTATTAATGTCCATGTGATTATTTTAATAGTTGTGATATCCATGGATAATTTTCCAGATCATGTGATTATTTATATGGAATTATTTGATCATTATTTATTCCTACCATATTTTTCTTTATGATAAATTTATTTATTAAAAATAATGTGTTCTCAGTTATTTAACTTTCCATAATTATTATGCCTTATTTACTCAAGATAGATTCTATTGTACATAACCCTTACTGAGCATTTGAGCTCACCCTTATTTTGTTTCATTTCCCTAGGATATAAAGAAGAAATCTTTGAATGAGTTCAAGGATAAAAAATATTTACTTTCACTATGTTTTATATTTTATTTCCAATTTCAAAATGGGAATCAGGTATGTATCTAGTTCTTTAAGACTACTAAACTATTTAGTCTTTTGGGAAGATATCACTTGTATCTTATTCCAATGTAATAAAGTGACTACTAACTCTAGGTTACTAGGGTCGGGGTCTTTATAG
The DNA here is from genome assembly GCA_963277665.1 of Viscum album. Lineage (NCBI taxonomy): Eukaryota > Viridiplantae > Streptophyta > Magnoliopsida > Santalales > Viscaceae > Viscum > Viscum album. The sequence goes on from OY728156.1 coordinate 2,016,594,484, forward strand.
TTGGTATCAGAGGATGTTTAGTAGAAAATTTGGGAACTAGATTTAAGAAAACATAAATTATGGAACATAACCCTATGATATACTTTGAGGATAAGTCTAAGTATAGAATAACATCAAATTTTTTTGGTAAGGTAGAGATTATGTGGTTTTCTTAGAGACACATCTCGGTCTAGATACTATAAGTGGAAGTGGTTTTATTGTGAAGTATTTAAATAGATTATGAACATGAATGTCCTAGGTTAAAACTAATGTGTCTCAGATTGAAAATAAGGTGTCATGATTTAGATATCTTATGAATTATTTTTCAATAATTCTTGTTATAATATTATTTATTACACTATTCTTTTTGGTTTTAGTCAATGTTTGTAACTAGAAATAATTTTGTTAACACTGAATGTAAAGGACAATAGAATGATTTTCCTTATGAGACCAGTGAAAAGAGGTATGTAATGAGAAACCTTGAGATTATTCTTAATCAACTATCTAATTATATGATTAAAAATCTAAACTTTTTTGAGTTTTTAAACACGCCTAATAAGAGAAAAAACGATTTTCATAGAAATTAGGGTAATAAGAACCATGGGAATAAAAAGATTCAATATCCTACATGTAAATAATATTATAAGAGTCACATGGGTAAAATTACTTAATGGAATATAAATATTTTTATATGTGGAGAAAGAGGTAATTGAGAAATAAAATTCCCATTTAAAATTTTAGAGGATGAAATTTTAGGAGAAGGATCAATAAGGTCTTATGAATAAAGGATTTGAAATGTTATATGCTATATAGATAGAGATTAAGAATCTAAAAGTAACATATAAGTGGTATAAATAATTTTAGTAGTTACCCTTAAAATAAAATATTATAATATTGAGATTGAGGAAATTTGATATATGATTCATATTTTTATTTTTGAAAGTAGGTATTATGGAATAAAACAACAAATATTGGTTAGAAGTTTATGAAGGAAGTTGAATAATTTATGTACTTATGTATTGGGTTTCAAAAACTATGATGTATTGGTATTTATTAATGGTATTTTGACATATAAGTATTATTATACAAATATTTAATTTAATTTAATTGTATATAAGGGTTATAAAATGTGAATTATAGGAATTTTTTATGGAAGTTATTGATATCCTTGAGGGTTAATATGATCTTTGATGTTGAGGAAATTATGGGTTATTAAAATTAGGGAACATTATATGATTAAGGTAAAGGGAATATTATTTTATAGGATGGGATTTAATTTTAGGGATAAAAATTTAGTTTACCTATTGGATCATATATTTTTTTTGTAGTGGTTTTGTGGTAATTCAAGTTATTAGTATGTTTTAAGGGAATATATTATCAAGGAATTCACATGTTTGGTATGTGACAATATGAGATATTCTATGTTGTTTGGGGATAAATTTTTGATCAAATATTTCATATTTTTGGGTTTTTAATTTATTCAGACATATTTTGTAGGATTCTTAAAGTTAAGTATTGATAGAATAGATTATATTGAACTCTGAGTATTATTTTTGAGGTTTTATATATTTATTTATTTATCCATATTAGATAACTTGTGCTAACAATTTTTTAAAATAAATAAAGAATGAATTTTCATTCTTTTATTGATATTATGATCAGTTAAAATATAATTTTAGTTATTCAAGCATGAAAAAAATTCATCTTCAATTTTCATTTCTTGGAATAAGAGATGAATTGTAAATTCACTAAAACACAACCAAAGGATAAAATTGTGCTAATGAAATAAAAATAAATAAAGAAAGTACATTTTATTTTTTCTCTATATTGATATTAAAAAAATCCTTCTAATTTATAAAAAGGATATTGAAATAAAAATATTTTTCTTATACCATTAGTTCTGATGAAATGATGGTCTTTTTACCCCTCACTGATTTATAGTTTTTTAGTTGTTAAATTTCTCATAACTATGTTCTATGTCACTCTCTATTAGTCCTTAAATGGTATTTTTATACTCCATGACTATATCATAACTTCCCACCAATGTTATCCTTATCTATGAACTTTATTATGTGTTATTTTAAGTAGCATTTTTCCTGGCCACTTCCTTTTTTTTAAATAAGTTTTATTATCCCTTTATACGATGTGAGTTGTCAATAAAGGTATTTTCAAATATTAAACCTGTGATTACAGAGATAAAATTATAAGGGTGAAATTTATTTAGGTGTGGAGAATGTAACACCCCAAAAAAATACTTTAAAAGAATAATAATCTTGATAGTTATCTCAATAGCTACACCTAGCTTTAAGTGAATTGAGATATATTATAAAAATATTATTATTTAAATGTGATCATCATAACCTAGCCATTGAATTAGTGAGAATGAATAAGCGTAAACAAATTATGAAATATATTTATAATGGTTATTATCAATACAAATGAGTTAATTAATTCTTAATAAATAAGCACTCTAATTTTAGTGAAGTCATTTTATGCTTCAAAAATGAATTTTCTTCAAAAATAATTTTATTACATTTTATGCAAGGAAATTATAATTAATTTCATCGACTTTTAGAAATTATATTTTATAAAATAAAAATAATTTTTTAAATAATCATATCAAAATTAACTCATGGAAAATTTTTAATATTTTTCTGAAATGATTGATGTTTCAGTGAATAGTGAAAAATACTAATTTTTCAAATACTCTCATTTATTTTCATTAAGTAGAGTAATTTAAAAGCCTAAAAATATTTTATATTTTGATATTAAATTGAAATATAACCCATTTTATTTATAATAATCTAATTAATTCTATTTGAATCAAAAACATTCATTATTTTTATATAAGTTAGTTCATATGCTTAAGAAAACATTTTTCTCAAAACTGTTTTTCATGGAGTTTAATGAATTTATAATAAAATTGATTTATGATAATTAAAAATATTTAATATTAAAAAATATATTAAATATTTTTAACTATGATGTTTAAATTTGGTAGATCTACCCCTTTTATTTTTTATCATTGTGAATACCAATCGTGGTAAATATTTGTCACCTTATTAAGGGTAATATTGATAAAACATGGTTAAAACTGTGATGTAAAGTCTAAAAATCAACATAAAACTTGAATTTATTTCATTTTATTAGATAAATTCTATAATATAAATCTAAAATTATAATATATTAAATTTTGGTTCCATTTTTCCATGATGATGAAATTTATATTATTTTAAGTAATGAAAATTCGAAAATGTCACTCTCTTTATTTTAATTTATTTTATATGTTTACATAGGTATGATGATATGTTATGAATGAATATAAAATTTTATTTTGAATATTATTAATTAATTTTTATTTATTTTAAATTTTTATTTATTGTATAGTTACCTTAAAAGCTTACACGACATTAACACAATGCTTGTGTAAAAAGTAAAAAAAAAATCGAATTAAATGATTTTAAAAACATAAAAAGTAATATTTTTTTGATTAATTGTGGTGTAAAAATAATTTTATTATTAATAATGATTTATAATTTATGGTTAAATATTTTATATTTAAATTGATTTCTTGTTTTGATGTCTTTAAAGTCAAATTAAAAGAATACTATCAAAAATGACATTAATGATATTTTATGAAAAATGATTTTTTATTAAATTATTTAAAAATAATAAAAAACTTTAAAGTAGAATATTATGATGATAAATAGTCCAAAATTTCAACCCTTTTCCCTTTATGATCTAATTTTTACCTTATAAGTAAAATTATAACCCTTTAAGATTGAAAAAGTTGTTACCTTGGTTAAGGTCAAAACGGATTTACTAGGAGGTTAATATAAAAATATAAAGATTAAAATGACCTAAACACTTACTTAAAACCCATTGGTTGGTTTTGGTTTGACCTTAACCTTATCATATTATAATATGATCCATTTTGGAGCCATTTTTTTAAGAAAGTGATTTAATAATATTTTTAACCTTTGAAAAATTACAAGTGTGTCACTCACCACAATTATAAAAGGAAACCCATCCTTTATCTTATTTAAAACGATTTTATCCATATATATTGAGAAAACCCTACCAATTTCTCTTATAAACGTCCATATACACTAATTATAGGTGATTTTATTCTTAAAATACCATTCCAATAGTCCTTAAAAAGGGATATAAAGGAAATATACTGAAGAAGAGGTAATCATCTTTACCGACTCTTTAAAATTTATTTCTTCTTATAATTACTATAAACATATTATACCCATAATAAAATAATAAATCTAGTATAATAAATTTGATAATATTTTATTATTATTATGGTATAGTCATTTTCCACCTCTTTGCATCTTATGAAAACAAAGAACATTACTTGTACGTACGTATGGCTTACCGTCTGCATGTAGTGATGTAATTAATTTGTCATCAACATTTTAATTAGATGGTTATTAATATGTAAATAATGAATATATATTCTATTTATGACATAATTATAGTTCTATAAATATAATATTTCATTTACCTTCTTACTTTTCCATCCCTTATAAAATGATAACGCCACTCATGCATATGTGTAGACTACCACCTCCACAAATTGATGTGATCCATTTTTCATTTTTGAATTACATTGATAGTAATAAGGATAGATTTAATTAATATATATGATTTATATTATATAATCATGATTCTTCACATTTGAATTATTATTTACCATTCCTTCATTCCATTCATCAAAAAGTGAAAACAATGTTCATGCATACGTATGGCCTACCATCTCCATGAACAGTGTAATTAATTTTTATGTCTCCACTAAGAAATAATTGTTATAAAAATGTATATAATGAATAAATATTATATTTATAACTCTAATATAGTTATTTATATGTTTAAACTATAACTTATTCCCAAGAATCATAGCATCAATGATGAAACATACATGAGAAAACTACGCACTTAACACTAGAAAAAAATGATAATAATGAAATATTTTTTATGAATGAGAGGTAAGATGTTATAAGTGGATAATATAAGATATTATAAATATGAATATGTTTTTTTTATAAATTAGTAAAAAATTTAAAACCATTATATAGTAGGTTAACTTATGTTCAACAAAGTGGAAGCATGAGGTAAGGGGTTTCTTAACTCAATTTACATTTATTGGGTTATACTTCTACTTTGTTGACTTTTTTATTCCATGATTATGTGTAAAATTACCTATGATTATATTAAGTTTTATTTAAAATCGTTTTTTTATTTAGACTTGTTACACATAATCATGTCATTGATTAATTCTTACATTAATGATATAATCTTTGTAATGGATTTCATATCAATTTCCACTCCATTGACACATATTAGGTATTATGAACCTATTTTATTTTATGAGGTGTATATACTACCGCTTTTATATATTTAACATTAATATATACTTATTAATGATGATTAAAGTCATAATTAAAGTTTACACATCCAAGGGGTTATAATTTAAACGTTACCAAAGAGGTAATAATTTATTTTAAAATCTCATTTTTTATAGGATTGCTTATATTTTTCATTGAATTAAAATTATAATATATCCTTAATAAACTTCATATATTTATTATCCTCTATATATTTATGTATTTTCCTTGTTTTATTCTATGTTTTCTTTTCTTTGGCACTTGAATCAAGAAAATAAATGTCTAAAATAAAATTTGATCTTATTTTTCTTTTTAATCAGGTATATTTTTCTTCCATATCCATATTTTTCAAACAAATTGTAAAAAAATTCTTTTTATTTACTCAAATGGTTTATTATAGTCATTTTAATTTATACTTAACTTTTTAAAATATTTTAAATTATTTTTTCTAATGTTTTCTGAAACGGTCTTTTTTAACTTTATAAAAATTCAAAACGAATGTTTATTTTTAACGTATAAGGAATTAATAGGATTTCCCTATGACATAACTATTTTATGATAGTTAGATTCTTCTATAGGTTTTTAATTATTTTTAAGACAAAAATATTTAGGTAAAACTTATGTTAATATTTTTGTTCCATTTTATTTTATTCTCCAAAAGTCATTAATTTATTAAAAAACCTATATTTCTGATGAATTGATAGTCATAATTTATCACTTATTAATTTTGTGGTCATTAAATTTCTCTTGAAAATTTAACTTTCTTGTAATCACCTTTTAATGGAAATTACATTTCTCATAAATATACATATTCTTTGCATCATGGATATTCTTATTTCCTAAACCGTATACCATTTCTACATACAATGTTTTACTATGAAAGTTATTTTATTTACTAGGGATATACACTTTTGATATCATCCACCATATTACTCAGGATGGTGTATGATCATGTTATATTCATTGACTGAGGAAAATATGGACATTTTGTATAATGGATTTTCAATCTAAATGTTTATGTTTATTATGTATTGAATTTTTATTCACTCCTTTCATATGATGAATGCATTTGATTTAGTAAGTGATGTGTGGGGAATATTATAACCCCTTGATGCATTATTAGGTCTCATGAGACAAACTATTTTGGTTATTTGGTATATTACATACCTATTTATGAATGGTGTCTTGGAATAAGTCATTGATAGCAATATTATGATGTCTTTCATTATGAATTCTGTCATTATTGTACCATATCTGTTTTTTCATGTAAAACTTTGTAATCTATATAATAATATTTTTGGAGGAAGGCGCTGATACAGGATGAGATTTTGGGGATCAAAGAGGTTTGGTATTGATATTATATAAATATTAAATATATTATATCACACATATGTGGTTTTCTTTAAAAAATTTAATAACTTATGAATGGGTTCTCAGATCAGAAATATGATACTATCTTTGAATTTGGAACATGGGGTTTACCATAAGGGCAACCTAAATTTGGTCGGTGTCGAGTGTTTGGCTTGAGCGCCGCCATGGGAAAAATAATTAAATAAATTAAATATGTTTATTTAAATATCTCATTTAAAGACTAACTTAATTTTTATCCACTATTTAAACATGCTTATGGACAGTTCATAAGGTTAGCTTCATAACCATAATAATTGAGATGAGATCATAGAGGATCATTGGTGGACTTTACGATCATGGATCGATGATCGAAGTACCGCAAGGATCGACAATGATGTCAAAGTTCAAGGATCTCACCAATGATAACAATGAATATTATTTCTTTATCAGTGATCGATCCTAACCCAAGGTATGATGTTATTTTATGTATATTTATCCCCATTTTTTTATCCCATGTCAAATGCGAATCAATTCTTCTAATAGTTTTATTTATGGGTTGAACATGTTGTGTGGGTTTCGGTTTTATCGTACTGTGTTTTAGGGAAATGATATTTTATTTGATTACTCTTCATTCATCACATTAATGACAACAAATCAAGGCCAACCCGTACATTGGTTGAGGTTCATTCCTCTGGTTGTGTATTTTTATTTTATCCCCCATCCATCACTCATTCATCATTGGTGTTACTTTGACTTGTGATTTGACGATGACCCAAGTAGAGTACATAGGAACGGACATGTCTAGGAACATGGGCACAAGTAGAGTACATAGGAATGTACATATACTAGGACATGGCCAAGTACATGGTAATGGACATAGTATATGGGCATGGATAGGTGTACACAGTCATGGGAATAGGTACATGGGTATGGAAATAGGTAGTATGGGTTTATAGTTACACATTGTATGAATTTTATACACATCATTTACTTCCTCTAAGAGATCTTAGAGCCCTCCATATCTTAAATATAGACCTAATTTAGTTTGGTTAATTCCATCAGTTTATCCCTATGAGGGTACAGTGTGGAATTACATCATGATCATAGTATTGTGGTCCCATCTTTTGTTTTAGTCTATTGGATAGAGTTTTTGGCATCACTTTATGAGTCCAAGGGCGAGATCCTATATCATATCATAGTTCCTATGTGGGGTTCATAGAATTGGAATGAACACCATGCAGAGGGCATCAATCACATGTCTAACATATTTATCTAGTAGGGTTTGTGTCATCCCCAGCAGTCCTAGCTGTGATCCTTTATCTGGGAAGAGTGGTATTCAGAGATCTAGTGAGTATATAAGGGAAATACCCAATGAGCATGATCTCTTGGATGAGTGACTTAAATGATATCATGGATTGTGGAGTGAGTAATCCCAGAATTAATGTTTCCTTGAATCCTTGAGAAGTATCTTATGGCTAGAAGTGGATGTGATCACTTTGAGAATGGGAGTCTATCTTGAGTGTGTCTGGATTATTATATTACTGTTATGAGATAACTTCTCTTTATTATTTATTTTTGGTGATTTAGGGGTGTTCTACTGGGTATTCTTATACTCATCCTTGCATGTGATATTCCTACACATTTCATATCTTATGTAGATAATATTCCTTTTAATGGATTTTTAGAAGGACCTATAGTAGGTGGAGTATAGATTGGGGTAGATAGACCAAGGTGTATATTGGTGTTGAATTTGATAGAATTCCCCTCCTTCTAAGCTGGTTGGACTCTTTTGAAGTTTTTTATGGACTTGTATTTGGACCATTTTTATCATTTCCTAGTACTTATGTCCTACTTTGATGTGGTAAAGATGTTATGCATGCATTGATGCATGCATTTTGGTATTAGTTGTATTTTCCTTGTGTGGGATTTTAGAGATATGTGTGTGTGTGTGTTCATGTACTTCAAGATAATACATATCATATGCATGATATTCCTACTTGGAACTAGATTTCAGACCTTATACTATTAGAGGCAATATTGGGGTGTCACGCTTAGCTTACAACTGGCTAGGTGGGGCCCAATGGTTTGGGTCATGATAGAGTTGTATCAAATCTGTTGGTTCTACCTTAGGACTAGAGTTTAGAGTTTTTTCTAGATATGAGGTTTTGTTTGGGATTTATGGAAATAGTGTTAAATTATTTTGAGTTTGGATCTAAAAACAAGGACTTCAGCATTGGTGTGGAGGCTGACATATCCATTCACCAGGACTCTGATAACCATCTTGTTGAATCAGTATATGTAGGCATCATATTCAAGAAAAACATCGGTAAATGAAATATATATGAATGGGTTTTGGTCTCCATTTCCTTTTTGAGTTAGATCCCTAGATATACTCATTGACTATGGTGAATCTTTTTTATTTTAGTATGCCTTCACAAATACATCCATCTAGGATTCCAATGTGTGATTATGAGGATGATACGCCGAGTGATAAGGCTTTAGTATAGGGTCATGTACAAGAGTTAGTACATTCAGTTGGTTTTCTAGTTCTTCCACCACCTTTTGAGTATTATATTTCACTGACAGTATCATAAAAAGATGTGTGCAGGCTAAGCGCACTCCATGAATTCCAAAGGTAGTGACCTCCCCAGTTTTAGGGTGAGCCAGACCCCAAGTAGCTGAGGATTGGCTAGAGGCAGTCACCCAGGTTTTTCACCTTGTGAGGAAACATACATATCATATGTTTTTCCTATTTTATAGTCTTATTTGGGACTCTTATGGGTGATTGTGGAGTACAGTGACTTATACACATGATGATATAGCTCTCTCCTAGTCATATTTTGAGCACCTATTCAAGGAGGAGTTCTATTTGGCCACGTTGTGATCAGTGCACATCCAGTAACTTTTGTAGTTGTAGAAGATAAGTGGGAACATGTAATAATATTATAAGAGGTTCACTAACCTCTCATGATACTCTATGTATATGGTTTTAGGTCCTTTATTTAAAGCATAGAATTTTAAGTGGGGATAACACCAATATATCATGGCTGGAGTGATATCTCTTTGCATTTCCACTTATGTTGGAGTGCTTGAGAGGGAATTAGTAGTGAATAGGTGTGTGGAAGATCTAATGATGACAGTGGGTGATGGTACTAGGTACACTGGATATGAGACCTTAGAGGTAGGTAACTGATGGTAGTCATAGGGATCATGTCATTTGACACGCTTTAGGAGGTGATCCCAGAATAGAGGATCAGTAGATCATGGCTCTCAGGATGGATCGAGTCAACCAAGAGAGGGTGTTATTCTCTTTTGATGTTCAGGGACATATCATATGGTATTTTTCAACTCATCATATATCTTACAGATATATATTCTATGGACCACCTAGACAGAGATAGCAGCAGGATCAAGGAGTTCTATAGAGTAGTGGACATGATATAGTAGTAGGTAGAGCAGTAAGAGGTACCAAGCAGTTTGAAATATTTCCACCACTACCCCTAGGTGGTTCATTACATTCTCAGTGAGCTAGTAGTCAGGGGTGAGGATGTAACACCCCAAGTTTCCACGGTACGTTTCTCTTTGATTAATACAGTAGCGTGTGTTGTACGCAACTTCGAGTTCTAACACACCTCGACCAATCAAAGTAGCCGTTATGAATAGTAATACCCACTTTTTGAAATTTTATAAAACTTATCTCTCAAAATAGACTTCATTTTTGGTTTTGGAATATTGAAATTATCCTAGGGTGAAATTTTGGTACTTTTCGGATAACTTTCATATTTTGATTAATAGTGAAAATTACTAAATTTTAATTAAAAACAACTTTTTTAATCGAAATAATTAATATTGATAAATTATGAATTTGAGTGGTTTTAAAGTATATTTATAATATATTTTTACCATTTAATACAATGTTGTTAATTGGACATAATTTCACAATTAAACTAGACATAAACAAGTGCCAATCTTTTGATAGTTATTATCTCTTAAAAACAAGCTTTTTGTTTTAACAACGGGAATTAATTTTAAATTAATTTCTGCTACTTATGTGTTTTGAATTTGGAAAAATGGATTCCATATTTGGAATCAGGATTTCCAAATTGTTTAAATAGGTAAATTTTATTTTTAGACATTTTGAATAATTACTTCGGTAAATATTTTATTTACCATGGTTAAAGGGTAAATCCGGTAAATAATGGTTAAAAAATAATATTATAATAAAACTAAATTACCCTAAAATGTGTCCTAACCTTATTGGTGGATACATAACCTACCATGTTCATCTTTGGGTCGATTTGGGGACCCCATGGATCAACTTGTAGGTGATAGGGACACCTTATTTTAATTAAGTTAAAATAAATACAAAATTGACATAAGCATATATCTTTTAGAAACAACAATTTTTACATAGGGTTATACTTGTTGGATATTAGACTATAAATATTTATTAGAAATATAAAACGATTTCCTACATAATAGTATTTTATTTATAATTTTTAGACATTAAATATTTTAATTTATTTGTGACACAATGATGATGCAGTAATTACCATAATAGTAAAAAATTAAAATAATTGATATTATAAAGACTCAAATAAATATAATTTGAGACTTTTTATGAATTAAGCTAATTTTATAAGTTAATATGAAATTTTAGTATTGATTTAATTAACTTTTTTCTAGGTAATCATTCTATTATAATTTTTACAAAAATCAATTATTGGATAGTGTCAAAATTGACATAAAAGAGTTTTTAAAACAAATATTATATTATTAATTGATATTAAATTCCTAAAAATCTAAGGCTAGTCCAAGAGACTTATATAATTATAGTTTTATCATCAATGTACCACTTTGGGGTCTCTTGGATGTATATAGTAAGTGTATTAACCATATAATATAAAAATACAAAGAGACATTGTAAAAGTGAAACTAATTAACTAAGAGTTAATACTTAAAGATAAGGTTAATATAGTAACAAAAACCTGTCTAAATCATATTGGTTGAGTGATTTTCGACCTATAACCACCTTAACCTTTAAATAATCCACTTTTGAGCCATTATAAACCGAATATTAATTTATTATAAAATAATATTTCTAGCTTTTCCAAAGGTGCCCCTCACCCCTCTTATAAAAGGGCACTCCACCTTCTCATTAATTCACACCTTCAAAGCCTTTTGGTTCGGCCAAACCCTGCCACAATACTCTCTAAAATTCCCTCAATAAAACTTAGAGGCCTTAGTTTGATCAGAAATCCAACCTAAGGAGTCCTTTTGATCAAATCAAAAGGAAGAACCTAAAGAATAGGTAATGATTTCACCACCCTTTTTCAAGTTCCTTTCTTCTTCAACTTCTTATTTCTTTGTTATTCCCATTCTAAAATAATAACTCTAGTATCTTATATATACTATGATGTTATTATAAATATGTTACAACCATATTCAGTATTCTATCCATCCTTTTAATGACATGTCACCATACGTGCATACGTACGGCTTACCGTCTCCACGTCGTGGTGTATTTGTTATTAAATAAATTATTATTTGGATGGGTATAATAATGATGTTTAATTCATTTAAATAATAAATAAAACATGATAATTATTCTTTATATATTATATACCATCCAATTATAGATTATTATAATATCAAAAGAATTATATTGTCGCTCGTGCGTACGTACGGACTACCGTCTCCACGAACGCGATGAGATTCATTCTCCATCGTATGCATTCAAGTCTAATTCTCATTTTATGATTAAAAATAATCTTTAGAGACATGATATCATTCTGGATATGAATAATATACACCCCATCCATAACAAATATGGCTCACATAACAAAGAATATAAAGGAAAATGAATCTGATAACACCCGAAACGATGATAATTCTAAGATATTATTAACAAAGCAATGTTAAAAGATCATATATGATATCATATTAATGTAAATGATTATTTTATAATTCAATAACAATTATTTCACCATTATACAGGAGTTTAACCTACCGTCGACCAAGGAAAAGGTACAAAGTAAGGGGTTTCTTATCTCACTTTTAATTCCGTGAGATTTCCATTGTTCACCACTTATTTATTGCATGTGGTGTGTGTACTGTCCATGATTGTATTCATTGTGTAATATACTTTAATTTATGGATATTTACATCATCATTGTATGATCCTTCTTTCATGGGTGTATGTTTCGTAAGTTACCGAATCGATAAGGGAATTTGAAATTTCAATTTCCACTCATTCTTCTTTACGAATACTTCGTTGATTATTTTACTCCAAGATTATGTGTGGAATCACTATTTACTTGATTATGTCATAATTTCCACTCCCCTTTCTGTGGATATACTTTTTATACACATAATCAATCCATTGATAAATTCTCAAGTCATCGATATGAACTTGATAAGAGTAATTTTAACTCAATCTCTATTTATTGAGTTAAACATCTAATTCATTGGTGTTGTTTTTACAAGAATATGTGTGAATTTCCTTTGATTGTTTTACACTAAATATCCAACCTTATTGAGTGTATTTATATTTGTCACACATAATTATGTCGTTGATTTATCCTTAACCTCAGGATACTGCCTTTATGAGAGATTTCATCTCAATTTACATTCCATTTGAGACTCCTTTGTTGTTATACACCAAATCACTTTTATATGGTGTATATAATGTACTTTGACATAGTTTGTCATGAATCCCTTTATTCTCATGATATTAAAAAGTTTTTATTACCTCAATTATTTTTAATCAAGTGTCTCTCTTTTGGTTAGGAACTCTAACTAAAATATCATTTTAAAATGATTTAAAGATTTATTATTATAAATCATTCTCATTAATGTCCATGTTTTAAAAATGGTTTTAAGGATTTATTTATATGGAAATTAAAGTTTTCAAATCAAAATTACTTTTTAAATATTCAAAGTGGTATGGGAAACTTTTATTCAAAAATATATTTTCAATGACTTCTTGACAAATAGTGTGACTTTTTAATGTTTTCAAGAAAAAAGGGGATATTTCTCTCTAATAGTTTTGATGATTATTTTAATAAATGTCAATATCCTTCATTATTCTCGATTGAGGTTAATATAATACAATACAATATTTCATATTGTATCAAATGAGTTATTTTTTACTGTGGATGTGCTATTTTTATACCATTCATGGTTTGTGGATAAAGTATTGAAATTTCGTATGCTAGTTTTAATACAAATGTTTATGTTATGTTTCAAACTTTTTATATGAGTAATGCATTAGACTTATTAATTGACAGGTGGAGCCCGCTATAGCTCCTCGATGCATCATTATGTCTCATGAGACAAACTAGTGTCTTGGCACGAGGCCTTGACAAAATCTTATTTGTAGTCTTGGCACGAGGCCTTGGCTACGTGGTTATGATAGTATGGCATTATGCATTCCATCAATATGAAAGTGGTTATTGATATTGCATGTGATTATTCGACTAGTAGAATATCCATGTGAATAAGTAAATGGCATTATTTCATTTTATCTTTTCTATATTATGCTGAAGTTCAAGTTTAAAAGGATTTTGTTTTAGTTATACATTGCCTTAAGTGTTTATGCTTATCAATGATAGCTTCTACTATATTGTTATCCTTACTGAGCATCTGAGCTCACCCCTTTCAATGTTTTATTTTTTCCAGGATTGTGAAGAAGTAATTTATGAATGACCTGCAGGGATAGTATGAGGGGATATGAAGACAAGATATTTTTTCATGATGTAATGTAAACCTTATGAATGTATCTAGTTTTTCCAAAACTACTAAACTAATTGGTCTTTCAAGACTTAATCTTTCTTGTGATCATGCCAATGTTATATAATAATGCACTGACTCTGGGTAACTAGGGTCGGGGCATTACAGTTGGTATCAGAGGAAGTTTAGTACAAACCTTGGAAGCTAGATTTAGATAAACTCTGACTAGAGCACATAGACCTAAGATGGACTTTTAGGATTAGTATAGTATAACTTCCTAGAATTTTGGTATTGTAGAGATTTTGTGAGTTTTCCGAGCAATACATCCCTGTATGGATACAAGCAGGTAGAGGTGGCTCTGGCACAGATGTACCTAGCGGTAAAACCCAAAAACACTGCTTTGAGCTAGACTCGAACGGGAACTGGTGCATAACAACGGGCTTTGCTGCACTCTTGGTTATGACACTCCCGGGGGATATGCTTAGGATAATTTACATTTTATTTACAAACCAATTTGAATTATTTTAATATAAGATGAGAATAAATGACCTTGGTTAGTCCTAAGGTGTTTCAAATTGAGAATATGGTGTCATGATATTCTCTAAATGATTTTATAAATATTGTTACTCACACAATGCTTTCTGGTTTTAGTCAATGGATAGAGTCCAAGGAATTCATAGTAACTTTGAGAATGATGTACAAGGTGGGAATGGTGGTGGAAATGAGCAACAAAATGGAATTTTGATGGGTGTAAAAGATATCATGTTCATACCAAATCAGTTTTCCAAAAATATGATCAACAACATATATATTAACCAATTCCCGGACTCAATAAAGAAGAGAAAGTTAATGAATGATAAGAGCTCTAGAAGTGGAGACCATGGAAAAAGGAATCCTCAATTTCCATCATGCAGGAAATATGGAAAGAGACACCTAGGAAAGTGTCTCAATGGGAAACAGAAATGTTTTACGTGCGGGAAGGAAGGACATAAAGTGAAGAATTTCCAAAGAAAAATGAAGAGTATTATGGAAGAAGATAAAAATAGTCCCAAGAATCCATTTACAGTCATTTGCCGTAAATGTAGGGGACCTGTCCATTACCCGAGTGAATGCCCTATTCTATAGGATATTTTCTTGTTCAAAGAATAAGCTATGTGTAAATAAATGGTTAGAGAAATGTTTAAAAGGTATTAGTGCTTCTTGTTGATGGGTTTACTTTGGAATAATTTTCTCTTGTATTTGTAACCCTGTAGTTTTCCATGTGAGAATGATATTTGAGGAAGAATTATCTTTTCTCTTGTGGATATAGTTATAAATGATCATTTGGTTTTATATGATCATTGGGTTTGATACAATTATAAGTTATTATAATTGGGATGAAAATGCAAGGTATGATATAACATTTTTGGTTAAATTATGTTATGGTTATTTTGAGGAATTTATCTCATTTTGGTAATGTTATAAAATATAGTTTTTGAAAAAGGACAACACGTAGACCGTGTGACAACCCGTTGCGTCGGACAAAGATGTGGGAATCGAACCCACAACTGAAGTGCGATTGGGATTTATCACCTAACACTGGACTACATGAAGTCCCTGGATAGTGTGACTAATTATTTTTATTTAAATGATTTTATTGATCAATAATAAGTTGATTTGAGTTCATATGTCTTATCAAATGAATACCCTTGGTATAGGAAAATGATTTGGTGATTAAGTGATAAATGTTATCTTGGAAGATGTTCGCTTTGTTGGGAACACTATATGCCCAAGAAAAATAGAATACTGTGGGGTTTCATTTGTGGAGTAATGGTGGATTTTTATCTACGTTTTTATTGTGGATTTATATTGATTTAGGTTATTTATGGAAATGATTAACCTATAATAGAGAATATGTGATTAGGTTAATTACTTTTATGTATGTGACTTTAAGAGTAGTTGATGTCATTTGGAGATACAATTTAACATGGAAGACTACATAACCAAATTCTTCTAAGTTTTGGGTTTCAATATTAGTTTGGATTATATTGAAGGATTTTAAGGACAATTGTTTATTGAATGGTATTTATTTAACGTTGGGGTATTGATTTTAGAAATTAAGATTAATGTTTATTTATCTCAAGGAATATCCTTTTGGGGGATCATTAGATCTTTTACTAACCATTTTGGTTTTTATTAATCTCTAAAGACAATGTAAATATATATTTTATCCTCTGTGGATCATGTGATTCTATAGAAGTATATTCTAGCTCTTTTAGTGTGACCAAGTCTTCTTGAATACTCATAGTTTAAAAAAATGAGTTAGTGGTGGAAATTTATTAAAGAATGAAACTCTACATAAAGAGTAAGTATATCTCTTTATTTTCTTAGTCAATCTCAGAAATGAATTCATCATCCTTATTTAATGTAAATTAAAACAAAAAAATGTTGTATGTTTACTTTTCCTACTAGGAGATTAATGACTGTTTGTCCCAACACAAGTTTGTGGTTTTATTATTGTTAACTTTCTCCTGATCATGTTTTATATCCCTATCCATCAGAACATGACACTTATTTTATCACCATATCCATGTTTTTCTACATGGAATCCTATTATAGATTATCTCAGGTGACCTTTGTACTTATCTTTCTTTCTTTTAAAGTGATAGTTTTATTGAATCTTTTTCCGATGTGGGACTTTACATTATATTCCAATTCCCAATTTTAAAAATTGTGAGGACACAATTTATTGAATAAGGGTAGAATGTAACACCCCAAGCTTTCACGGTACGCTTCTCTTTGATTAATACAGTAGCGTGTGTTGTACGCAACTTCGAGTTCTAACACACCTCGACCAATCAAAGTAGCCGTTATGAATAGTAATACCCACTTTTTGAAATTTTATAAATCTTATATCTCAAAATAGACTTCATTTTTTGTTTTGGAATATCGAAATTAGCCTAGGGTGAAATTTTGGTACTTTTCGGATAACTTTCATATTTTGATAAATAGTGAAAATTACTAAATTTTAATTAAAAACAACTTTTTTAATCAAAATAATTAATATTGATAAATTATGAATTTGAGTGGTTTTAAAGTATATTTAGAATATATTTTTACCATTTAATACAATTTTGGTCATTGGACATAATTTCACAATTAAACTAGACATAAACAAGTGCCAATCTTTTGATAGTTATTATCTCTTAAAAACACGCTTTTTATTTTAACAACGGGAATTAATTTTAAATTAATTTCTGCCACTTATGTGTTTTGAATTTGGAAAAATATATTCCATATTTGGAATCAGGATTTCCAAATTGTGTAAATAGGTAACTTTTATTTTTAGACATTTTGAAAAATTATTTCGGTAAATATGTTATTTACCATGGTTAAAGGGTAAATCTGGTAAATAAGGGTTAACAAATAATATTATAATAATACTAAATTACCCTAAAACGTGTCCTAACCTTATTTTTGGATACATAACCGACCATGGGAATCTTTGGGTCGATTTGGGGACCCCATGGAGCCACTTGTAGTTGATAGGGACACTTTATTTTAATTAAGTTAAAATAAATACAAAAATGACATAAGCATATATCTTTTAAAAAAACAATTTTTACATAGGGTTATACATGTTGGATTTTTGACTATAAATATTCATTAGAAAGATACAAAGATTTAATACATAATAGTATTTTATTTATAATTTTTAGACATTAAATAATTTAATTTATTTGTGACACAATGATGATGCAGTAATTAACATAATAGTGAAAATCTAAAATAATTGATATTATAAGGACTCAAATAAATATAATTTGAGACTTTTTATGAATTAAACTAATTTTATAGGTTAATATTACATGTTATAATTGATTTAATTAACTTTTTTCGAAGTAATAATTCTGTTATGATTTTAAAAAAAATCAATTATTGGATAGTTTCAAAATTGACATAAAAGCGTTTTTAAAATAAATATTATATTATTAATTGATATTAAATTCCTAAAAATCTAAGGTTCGTCCAAGAGACTTATATAATTATAGTTGTATCATTAATGGACCACTTGGGGGTCTCTTTGATGTATATAGTAAGTTTATTAACCATATAATATAAAAATAAAAAGAGACATTGTAAAAGTGAAACTAATTAACTAAGAGTTAATACTTAAAGATAAGGTTAATATAGTAACCCAAACCTGTCTAAATCCTATTGGTTGAGTGGTTTTAGACCTATACCCACCTTAACCTTTAAATAATCTGCTTTTTAGCCATTATAAACTGAATATTAATTTATTATAAAATAATATTTCTAGCTTTTCCAAAGGTGGCCCTCACCCCTCTTATAAAAGGGAACTCCACCTTCTCATTAGGTCACACCTTCAAACCCTTTTGTTTCGTCCAACCCCTGCCAAAATACTCTCTCAAATTCCCTCACTAAAACCTAGAGGCTTTATTTTGATCAGAAATCCAACCTAAGGATCCCTTTTGATCAAATCAAAAGGAAGAACCCAAAGAAGAGGTAATGATTTCACCACCCTTTTTCAAGTTCCTTTCTTCTTCAAATTCTTCTTTCTTTGTTATTCCCATTATAAAATAATAACTCCAGTATATTATATATACTGTGATGTTATTATAAATATGGTAAAACCATATTCAGTATTCTATCCATCCTTTTAATGACATGTCACCATACGTGCGTACGTACGGCTTACCGTCTCCACGTCGTGGTGTATTTGTTATTCAATAAATTATTATTTGGATGGGTATAATAATGATGTGTAATTCATGTAAATAATAAATAAAAAATGATAATTATTCTTTATATATTATATACCATCCAAATATATATTATTATAATATCAAAAGAATGATATTGTCGCCTGTGCGTACGTACGGACTACTGTCTCCACGAACGCGATGAGATTCATTCTCCATCGTATCCATTCAAGTATAATTCTCATTTTATGATTAAAAATAATTTTTAGAGACATGATATCATTCTGTATATGAATAATATACACCCCATCGATAAAAAATATGGCTCACATAACAAATAATATAATGTAAAATGAATCCGATAACACCCGAAACGATGATAATTCTAAGATATTATTAACAAAGCAATGTTAAAAGATCATATATGATATAATATTAATGTAAATGATTATTTTATAATTAAATAAAAATTATTTCACCATTATAAAAGAGTTTAACCTACCGTCAACCAAGGAAAAAGTACAAATTAAGGGGTTTCTTATCTTACTTTTAATTCTGTGAGATTTCCATTGTTCACCACTTATTTATTGCATGTGGTGTGTGTACTGTCCATGATTGTATTCATTGTTTAATATAATTTAATTTATTTATATTTACATCATCATTGTATGATCCTTCTTTCATGGTTGTATTTTTCGTAAGTTACCAAATCGATAAGGGAATTTGAAATTTCAATTTCCACTCATTCGGCTTTACGAATACTTCATTGATTATTTTACTCCAAGATTATGTGTGGAATCACTATTTACTTGCTTATGTCATAATTTCCACTCCCCTTTCTGTGGATATACTTTTGATACACATAATCACTCCATTGATAAATTTTCAAGTCATCGATATGAACTTGATAAGAGTAATTTTAATTCAATCTCCATTTATTGAGTTAAACATCTAATTCATTGGTGTTGTTTTTACAAGAATATGTGTGAATGTCCTTTGATTGTTTTACACTAAATATCCAATAATATTGAGTGTATTTATATTTTTCACACATAATTATTTCTTTGATTTATCCTTAACCTAAGGATACTGCCTTTATGAGAGATTTTATCTCAATTTACATTCCATTTGAGACTCCTTTGTTGTTATACACCAAATAAATTTTATATGGTGTATATAATGTACTTTGAGATAGTATGTCATGAATCCTTTTATTCTCATGATATTAAAAAGTTTTTATTACCTCAATTATTTGTATTCAAGTGTCTCTCTTTTGGTTAGGAACTCTAACTAAAATATCATTTTAAAATGATTTAAAGATTTATTATTCTAAATCTTTCTCATTAATTTCCATGTTTTAAAAATGGTTTTAAGGATTTATTTATATGGAAATTCAAGTTTTCAAATCAAAATCCCTTTTAAAAGTTTCAAAGTGGTATGGGACACTTTGATTCAAAAATCTATTTTAAATGACTTCTTGACAAATAGTGTGACTTTTAAATGTTTTCAAGAAAAAGGGGGATATTTCTCTCTAATAGTTTTGAAGATTATTTTAATCAATGTCAATATCCTTCATTATTCTCGATTGAGGTTAATATGATACAATAAAATCTTTCATATTGTATCGAATGAGTTATTTTTTACTCTGGATGTGTTATTTTTATACCATTCATGGTTTGTGGATAAATTATTGACATTTCGTATGATATTTTTAATACGAATGTTTATGTTATGTTTCAAACTTTTTATATGAGGAATGCATTGGACTTAGTAAGTGACGGGTGGAGCCCGATATAGCTCCTCGATGCATCGGTAGGTCTCATGAGACAAACTAGTGTCTTGGCACGAGGCCTTGGCTACGTGGTTATGATAGTCTAGCATTATGCATTCCATCATTATGAAAGTGGTTATTGATATTGTATGTGATTATTCGACTAGTAGAATATCCATGTGAATAAGTAAATGGAATTATCTAATTTTATCTTTGTCATGTTATGTTTAAGTTCAAGTTTAAAAGGCTTTTGTTTTAGTTATACATTGCCTTAAGTGTTTATTCTTATCTATGATAGCTTCTGTTATATTGTTATCCTTACTGAGCATCTGAGCTCACCCCTTTCAATGTTTTCTTTTTCCCAGGATTGTGAAGAAGTAATTTAGGAATGACCTGTAGGGATAGTATGAGGGGATATGAAGATAAGATATTTTTTCATGATGTAATGTAAACCTTATGGATGTATCTAGTTATTCCAAGGATACTAAACTAATCGTTCTTCCGAGACTTGATCTTTCTTGTGATCATTCCAATGTTATTTAATAATGCACCAACTCTGGGTAATTGGGGTCAGGGCGTTACAGAGGACAGCTATAGTCATTGGAGGCTTGTAACCCCAAAACTCCTAGGATGATTAGATGTATGATCTGTGTCTTCTATACTTTAGTTGCAGTATTGGTAGACATGGGTGTGAGACACTCTTTTCTTTACACATATTCGTTTCAATACTTAGTGTTTCTATCTTATCCCTTGGATTGACCCTTGTTCTTAGAGACTCCAACCAGAGGTGACTCAGTGATTATACACTTCTAGAAACAATTTGAACTAACTCTTGGAGCTAAGAGATTCTTATGGGATCTCTTTATAGCAGCAATGAGGCCTTATGATGTCATATTAGTTATGTACTAGATATCCATAGTTTATTCCCATATAGATTATTTCTAGTGGAGGATGTGTTGTATCCATAGTGATGGGACAAGGTTTTCCTTTTTGGATGAAAATTAAACCCAGGTAGAGTAGGATGGGATAATATGAAAGAGGGTGTAGCCAATTAATCACCAATTGAAATGCATTGCCCTTGGAGAAATGGATGATATATGATTTCATCTTTCTAGAGTGGTGGTAGAGTATGAGGATGTCTTTCTTAATGATGTGTTGGGCTTACCTCCCCACCGAGAGATAGATTTCTGCATAGACTTTCACCCATAGAAGGCCTTGATATCTATGCCAGCATATTAGATGCATTTCATAGATCTTTTTTATATGAAGTTCCAATTAGAGGACCTACAGAGGAAGGGATTTTTTAGACCCAATGTGTCTTAATGGGTAGCCCCAGTGTTGGTTGAAAAGAAGGTGTATGGGATCTTGAGGTTGTGTGTAGATTATCAGCACAAGGACCATGTGATAATGAAGAATAAGTATCCACTACCATGGATAAGTGACCTATTTAACCATTTGATAGGGGATATATGGATCTAGAAGATAGACATCAGATCATGTTATCACCATCTTTGAGTAAGGGATGAGGATATACTTAATATGGAATTCAGATGTTGTTATGGTCACTATGATTACTTGGTTATATCTTTTAGAATGGTTAATTCCCTAGAAGTTTTCATGGGACTCATGAACGAGATATTTTAGCCTTTCTTATACTGGTTTTTAGTGGTTTTCATCGATGATATCCTTGTGTACTCAGTATTTGATGAGGATCATAAGAGACACTTGAGGATGATTTGGGGCATACTTCGAGATCACCAACTTTATGGTAATCTCTCAAAGTGTTAGTTCTATAATCATTAGGTCTACTTTCTAGGACATGTCATCTCAGTTGATGGTGTATCAGTGGACCCAGCAAAGATCAAGGCAGTGTTAGCTTGGGATCCACCCAAGAGCGTGATAGAGTTATGGAGATTCCTTGGGATGGTAGTCTATTATAGAAATGTGCCAACAGGATTTTTTGGAGTTGAGTAAAAGGTTGAGGAGTGCCCCCATATTGAGACTTCTATAGGAGGGTGTTGAGTATATAGTGTTTTGTGATGCCTTAGGGACCAGACTTGGTTGTGTTCTAATACAAAAGAAGTTAGTGATTGCCTATGGGTCTTGATAGGTGATACTGTATAAGAAAAACTTTGTGACCTATGATCTTGATTTTTTAATGGTATTCTTCACCCTAAATAAGTGTAGAAACTACCTTATAGCTAAGCAGATTATATTCTACTCTAACCACATGGTTCTCAGATATATCTTCTCTCAGGATGATCTTAACTTGATATACAGGTGATGGATATAGTTCCTTGAATGAGGATTTGATGAGGGAGTTTCATAAATCCCCCTTGGAAGTACATTCAGGTGTTTTAAATATATACCAAGACCTTCAACATCAGTTCTAGTGGCTAGGGATGAAGAAGTGTGTAGCAAATTTTGTCTCCCGATGCCTCACTTGTTAGCAGGTGAAATTTTAGCACCAAATTCTAGTGGGTTTAACTCAACCCCTTGAGTTTATAGATTGGAAGTGAGATATTATATATATGTACTTCATGATGGGGTTATCATAGACATATAAAGTTAAAAATTCCATCAAGGTGATTGTAGACTAACTAACCAAGTTAGACCACTTCCTAGCTATCTGAGAGTATAGTTCGGTAGAGAACTTGGGATTCCTTTATGTACATGAGATAATCTGAATCCATGGAGTTCCCTTGAAAATCATTTTTTATCGTGATTATTGTTTTATTTCACAATTATGAAGAGTATTGTAGGAGAACTTTGGGACTCAGTTGCATTTGAGCATTGTGTTTCACCCCTAGACTAAAGAACTGATTGAGTGGACCATTTAAGTTTTGGAGGACATGTTGCGGGCTTTCATGTTGAACTTTTTTAAGAATTTGGTAGGATCACATACCCTTAGTAGAGTTTTCATAAAACAATAGATATCATTCCACCATTCATATGGAACCATCTGAGGCCTTGTATGGGAGACCTTTCAGGTCATCACTGTGTTGGATTAGACTTAAGGATTCAGAACTTATGGACCCAAAGTTGGTGTGAATGATGATAGAGATGGTTCGGATCATCCATGAGTGGATGAAGACTACATAGATCCATTATAAGTCCTATAAAGACCAACGATGGAGGCTTTTTTAGTTTTATGGTGGAGAACATGTGTTCCTAAAGGTCTCACCTTGATGTGGATTGAGGAGATTTTTTCGGGGTGGTAAGTTATCTATGAGGTTCATTGGACCTTTCAAAATACTATGTAGGGTCAGTGAGGTAGAGTATCACTTGTCCTTACTACCATAGTTAGATCGAGTACAAGACGTATTCCATGTGTCACAACTAAGGGGGAATGTGCAAGACCTGTTTCATGTTATTGACTATGGAAAGTAGGAAATTGAGTATGGAGATACCTTTTAAGAGTACCCATTAGAGATCAAGGATCACTAGGATAATATCCTCCAAGGGAAATAGATTCCTATGGTGTGTGTTTAGTGGAAGCATGAGAATATTCAGAAGATCACCTAGGAGTGGGAGAACCAGATGTGACCTCAGTACCCACATTTTTTAGTAATATTTTTCACTTTTCGGTACAAAAATCCCCAAGGTGGGGAGAATTTAATGTCTCTTCTTTTCCATGTAAAGATTTGGAATATATCTAAAAAAATCATATCCAGGCACTGAGATGGAGTGATATTCCAAGGCTCGGAGAGGATTGGTATTTTTATTATATAAATGTTAAATATATTATATCAAACATGCACAGTTTTCATGGATAAATTGAATAACTCCTGAATGGGGTCTCGAATGATAAATATGTGACTATAATTGAATCCATAATAAACATTTTACCCTAGAAGTGAACTAACCTTGGTTAGTGTTGGGTGTTTCGATTGAGTTCTATCGTGGGTGAAATAATTAAATATATTAAATATATTTATTTAATTATCTAATTTAAAGCCTAGAATAATTTTTATCCTCCATTTAAAAATACTTATGTCCAATTCACATGGTTAGCTACATAGCCCTGAGAATTGAGATGAGGGGATAGAGTATCATTGGTGGATTTAGGGATCATAGATCAATAATCAAAATAATGCAAGGATCCCCAATGATGTCGGAGTTTGAGGATCTCACCAACAAAGACAACACACATTCGTTCTTCATCAATGATTGATCCTAAACTAAGGTAGAACATTTTTTATATGGATTTATCCTCATCTATTTATACCATGTTGGATGTGAATCAATTCTTCTAATAGTTTGATTCATAGGTGGAATGGGTTGTATGGGTGTAGATTTTATCTTCTTGGGTTTTTTGGAATTGACATTTTATTTGATTACTCTTTATTCATTCCTTGAATAAAAATGAATCAAGGTCAACCAAAACAATGGTTGAGGTTCTTTCATCTGGTTGTGTATTGTTCTTTTTTACTTTGTTCTTCACATGTTCATTATTGGTGTTTCTTTAACCGGTGATTAGATGATGACTTGATAATCGATCATTAAAAAATCACATTTAGACACAATATATTGACACCATGGGTTTGGATATATGATCAATGGAATGGTAGTGGTGTATGATGATAGATGTTGAGATGTGATTGGATTGAAGTCTCCTAGTTGGCGGTTTGGCATACGATGATCATACAGTGCGATGGAGGTGTTTTCCCAATTAGATTTGGTGGCCAGAATATAGCCATTAGAAATGGAGAGGCTCGATTGAGGACTAATCCAAGTTTCATGGGAGTAATCAATGGTGGAATCAGCGAAATTGGAAGACCCATGAAGGAACTATGAAATTATAGAAAATACCTTGTTACGCAATGTGTACCATAAAGAACACATGTTGTGTTGGGTCCCTATCTACAGTTCTAGGGTTTATGTGTGAACAAAAATATCACATTTCATATGGTCCCAACCACATTCCATGTGATTTGATGTTGGAGTTTTGATGTGTATCCTAGAGGATACACGAGCACTTACACGACCAGGCACACATGCACGGGTAGAGTACACGGGCAAAGCCTGGTACTTGGACATGGCCAAGTATACGGGCATGGACACAGTACATGGGCATGTCTATATGTACACAAGCATAGGTATAGGTATATATGCATGGACACAGGCATGTCCAAGTTTAGTGTTATACATCATGTACTCTCTAAACACATCATGTACTTACTCTGAGATAGTTTGGAGCCCTTCATCTCTTCAATATATACCAGGTTCATTTGGGTGTGTTCCCTTGGTTGATCCATATGAGGGTACAGTGTGGAATTACAACCTTATTAATGTATTTTGATCCCCTATACTGGTTGAGTCTCTTGGATAGAGTTCTTGGCATCCCTCTGTAAGGCTCGGGGTGGGATAATCTATCATATTGTAGTGTATTAGTGGGGTTCATTGTATCAGTGTGACCACCATTCACATGGAGTTGATCCCTTATCTAAAATATTAATCCAGTAGGGTTTGTGGTGTCCCCCAATAGTCGTGGGTGTGATTCCTTATATAGGAAGCATGATCTTAGGAGATCCAGTGAGTGTTTCATGTAAATACCTGATGATCGTGACCTATCAGATGAATGCATTCAATGATAGCATATTTCATGGAGTGAGTACTCCCAAAATGAGCATAAACTTGAATCCTCAAGCAATATCCTTTGTCTGGCAGTGGTTGTGTCCACTTTGATATTGGGATCCTATTTTAGTATATCTAGGTTATTTTATTTTTATTAATATCTAAATACTCTTAATGCTTAATTTTTAGTGATTTTGGGGTCTTCTGCTATGTATTTTTATACTCACCCCCACATGGGATCTTCCCAAACATTTCATATCTTATTTAGAAGATAGTCCTTTTGATGGAGTCTTAAGAGGATCAGGAGTAGGCAGATCATAGAATGGGATAGATAATTCGAGGTGTATATCGGTGTTCCATTTTACGGTAGTCCCATCCTTGTAATAATGTTAGACTCTTTTATATTTGGTGGGGTTGTATTGGGACCCTTTTTATCACTTCCCGATACTTATTCAGTACTCTAATGTTGGATAGATTTTATGCATGCATTATAGTATCAGTTGTACTTCCCTTTCATCATTGTGTGTGATTTTGGAGATGTGTGTGTGTGTGTGTAACTAATTTAGGATAATGCCTCCCATATGCATGATATTCCTACTTGACACTGGTCATTATCCCTTAGATTATTGGAGGTAGGTTTGTGGTGTCACATTCATATTACAACTATCTAGGAGGGCCCCAGTGGGTTGGGTTGTGATAATTATGAAATTAGTTATTAATGTCCATGTGATTATTTAAATAGTTATGACATTCATGGATAAGTTTTAAGCACATGTGGTTATTTATATGGAATTATTTGATCATAATTTTTTTATTATATATTATTTTTTATGCTCAATTTATTAATTAAATGTAATTTCTTTTCAATTATTTTTCTTTCCATATTTATTATGCATTATTTACTTAATATAGCTTTTGTTGTACGTAACCCTTACTGAGCATTTGAGTTCACCCTTATTTTGTTTCCTTTCCCTAATATATGAATATAGAATCTATTAATGACTCCAACAATGTATAATATTTACTTTCACTATGTTTTATATTTTATTTCCAATGTAAATAATGGGAATCATAAATATATCTACTTCTTCAAGACTACTAAACTATTCGGTCCTTTGGGATGTGGTCGCTTGTATCTTATGCCAATGTAATAAAGTAAACATTGTATTTGGGTTACTAAGGATGTGGTATTTACAAATAGAATAAGTAAATTGGGTATATTTTCATGGGAATTTATAAGTAGAGGTGCGGCTTGAAGAGGGTGGAATGGATCTCCTTTTATAATTGAAAAAAAAGGAACAGATATTTGGAAAATAATTTTAGGTAAGGGATGGGAATGGAATTTCCTGAGAGTTAGGTGAGTTAGGTGGGGAAATGTTAGTGAGATATGTAGGTATGAATTTATAACCTAAAAAAAGGTATTATATAAGGTTTAAGTGTTAAATTTATTTAGTAAAATTCATGCTACATTAGATTACTCATTTTAACACTTGGTAATCCTGATTAAAATTTAACCATGGTAATTATTTTATCAATAAAAATATATCATAAACCTTATTACCAAATTTTGATATTTTGAATCCTAATTTTGACTCCATTTAATCTAATTAAAATTATAAATATGATAAAATTAACTTTCAAATTAAAACATATAATGTGTTAAAAAGCTATTTTTATAAAAAAATTAATTTTAATCATTAAGTTTTTTAATATTATTTAACATTGATTACCAATTAAATGAGTGTTGATTTTTTTATATGTTTTTAAACATCATATTATAACCTTTATTTTAAAAAATAATTATTTAATTTAAAATCACAATATTTAAAAAAAAGTATCATTCCTTGAAAAATGACTATTTTACCATGATAAATGATATTTATCTGGATAACTTAATTTTATGCCTAAAAATAAAACTGATCCCATTACTTAATTTTAAAATTATGATTAGAAATATTCAAATAATTTTATATAATTAAATTTTAAAATTTATAAAAATCAAGTTTAATATATGCGCATAAAAACAATTTTAAAAAAGTGTATCTTATAAGAATGAAATAAATTTATTTCTTTCCTAGTAATAAATATTGGATGGATGTTAACTTATTTTATTATATATATTATAAATAATTTCCATTTAAACCATTATTTAACCATAATATAACAAACTTCATAGTGCATGAAAAATGAAATTTTTTAAGAAAATATATTTTACACATAACATGATTTTATTTTTTATTTAGTTATAATAATTGAATTTTATCAATTCATTAGTATAAAAAATGAAATTTAGTTTTATTTCTACATGTGTTTCATAATTTGGTTACCTATATATTTACCATAAAATCTATGACTACATTTTAATGGTTATATAATGTTCTATGGTTCATTTTGGTTCAATCTTACATGTGAAGATATCTATCAAACACAATATTTATTTAATAAAAATACATATGAAATTTTTATCATTACATCCCCCCTAAATAAATTTTATCCTCACAATTTTAATTATATATAACTAATGTAATAGTTAAGGGTTCCCATAAGAAATTAATGACTCTAAATTTAAATTTATAATAAGGTTTCATCCTCGTTATACTTATTTTGATTAGTGAACTCATCTTTTCTCTCATAATAGG
Source organism: Viscum album (assembly GCA_963277665.1). Taxonomy (NCBI): domain Eukaryota; kingdom Viridiplantae; phylum Streptophyta; class Magnoliopsida; order Santalales; family Viscaceae; genus Viscum; species Viscum album. The sequence goes on from OY728156.1 coordinate 2,016,623,627, forward strand.
AATATAAAAAAGTGTTGAGTTTTTCTCTATCCTTTTGTGCTAAATAACCCAATATAATGGGGGTAATTTTTCATAGTGAGTTTATAGTAATCCTTATATTAATAAGTGACTGTGGGTTTATTTTTATATGTGATTTTACTATCTTGGAAATTATTATTTTTAGGATAGCCCATCCATGCCTAATATTACATCAAATATGACTAAAAGAAGGATAATAATATTTATAGGAATAATATTATTATAAAAATACATTGGAGAGGAGTTATATACTTGGTAAAAAATAATTGTACCAATAAAATATTTTATTAATAATTCAATATATATTCATTTGTTTGGTGATTTTATTTTCTTAGAAAACATACTATATACAATGGAGTGGGTTGAACAAGACGCAATTACAATATTCATAGTTCTTAAGTAGATGATTTATGTCTTTCACTCACATCATTTTAAGAACCTACTTTAGTAGTTTTTATTGCATAGTCATTTACTTATTCCACTGGTCTTAGAAATTTTTGATGCCCATCATCCTTGTCAGTCCTTGCATTAGAGAATTGATTTGGGTAGTGCCTAAGTTTCCAAAATTATTATAAAGACTCAAACTTAAAACATTCTATAATATTGTGTTTTAAATTAAGAATTCATTTTATTACATTCCCAATGACCTTTTCATGTTTATATTTTTATATAATTAGGTCATAAATCTTACATAATAAACTCATACATTACAAAGTGTACACTTTCACTCAGTATATATTTTTTCCACAATATAATACTTTTCAAATGAAACACATTTTCTTTTCATGAAAAATCTTCATCATTTTTCCTACACATCCATAAACCCTATGAAAAACATTTGAAATCATGAGATGAAAAAAAAAATCTTAGTAAGGGTAATATACAAAGTAATAAATAAACATGTTAGTATATTTCAAAACTATGATATCATAGAAGAGATTTTTTATTTAACATAATAACTTTTAGGCTTAAATAATAGTTTACTTAAACATGAAATCAAATTTACTGCCCATATTTTTTCATAAAATGATTTATAAAATAATATAAATGAAAAATCATAATCATGAGGGTTTCTTAGAAAATAAAAAACCAATGAAAAACATTTTCTTAAAAACATACCTTTTCCCTTAAAGGGAATAATAATTTCTTTAAATAAAATATCATCAACTTACCTTATAAAATAAAAAGATATCCATGAAAACTCATTACCAAGAATAGAAAAATCATGTAGGTTTCATTGGGACATCATATTTATATAACCCTTACAAGAACCTTTACAAATAAAATAACTTACTCGTTTAATTCCAAAAAAAATATCTAAAGAACATAATAATTACCCAATTCATTTGAGAGCTATATAGGGATCACCCATCATCATAAAAATGTTAAATGACTATAACATAAATTAAACACATAAAATATTGAATTTAAATCATCAAAAACATAAAAATGTTCCCTTGAACCTATAAAAGGGGGATAAGGTTTTTTCTTTGAAGAAAACATGGAAGCTTGAAAAGGAATCTACATATCGAATAATTATTTTGGAAGCGGTAGTCCTCACGTACACACGAGCGATGTTTTTATTTTTCATTGGATGGTAAATAAAAAAGTAGAATATTTATTTACCATTAAAAATTAAATTTATATCATATATATCATAATATTTCATTTTGATCCATTATTATGATCATCTATAAGATTTAGTGATGAAAAATGAAATACATCATCTTCGTGATGATGTTGTCCACACATATTCACAAAGTATGTTTTCATCCTCCATTAGATGGATAAGTAGATGAAAATTTTGTATACCATAAACATAGTAACATTTCATAATATGGTATATACTGATGTTATTATATCACAATTTTTAGGATATTTTTGAACGAGGTAAAAGAGGAAATAAAAAAGAAAACACTCGGTTAAGAACTATGCATCTTATTCAGACTACCTCAATAGGTTTATACCTATAACACCCTAATATTTTTTGAAATATGTTTTTTGAATTAATTTAATCCTTTTGATATATTTCATTTCATGAAACATTTAATATAGATTTTTTTACACAAAATCACTATGTTTGGATTGAATTATATGAAAAACCATGTTAATCTTTCACTACATGAAATATAGGCTTAGTATAAGTTTCATTAAACACTAATTTTAGCTTGAGTTATATGCACCATAGAGTTTAAATAAAACATGACATATTATTAAAATATTATTATCTAATATTGGAATGGAATTTATGAATAGGATTTACTAAATTATTAAAATATGGTTTAAAAATATATATAAGATGAATTCTTTGGTGACCAATTCACTATAAATGAAAGTAAAACCCTTTTGAATATATAGGAAATCATTTTTTATAAAACTATTTTTCTATACACAAACATGTTCTATATCAATAAATTAAGAAAAAAAAATTGATTAATTATTTAGGGAAATTTATATATTATATATTCAATCAACTATTTAACATTCATCTTATGTATTTCCTAGATAATAGATAAGAATAAATCTAATTTTACATATAAAAAGATGTATTTTTCTAAAAGATAGTTTTACCACCTTTTAATGGTGCACTTGTTTTAAAACTAATTTTTTACACTTTTATAGATTATATTTGAAAAAATAAACCTCATTTATTAATATGTAATGTCAAAATTATCTTAGGGTGAATTTCTGGTATTTTCTGAGAAGTTTCATTTTTTGATGAATAGTAAAAAAATACTGAATTTTAATTAAAAACTACATTTTTATTAATTTATTTATAAGGTTAAATTATATTTTAAATTGGTTTAAAAGTATAATTAGTTAAATCTGAAATCACTAAATAAAATTTATTTTATTGGAATCAATTTCACATTGAATAGGATATAAAAAATTGGCAAACTTTTAAATATTTTCACTTTAAAAACTCATTGTCTCCCATCGTTTGTGATATTAATTTTAAATTAATTTTACCCACTTATGTGAGTTGATTTTGAATAAAAATATTAAATATTTAGAATCTTAATAATTTCTAATTTATAATAATTTCTTCTTAATTTTTAACTAATATTATTAGTGAAAATAGTTAATGTTAACCACAACGATTAAGGTAAAAATGAGTTTACTTGGTGGTTAATATTAAAATATAAGGTGTGTAAATGACCCATAACTTGTCCAAAACTCATTATATGAAAATATTTATACCATATACCCTATTTTATTGAAAATATTTAATTATTTTAGGCACATGAGGTAAGTGAGACCTCCCAATAGTGTTTTCTTTTTTATATTTATAATAAGGTCACTCCTCCTCCATTATAAAAGGGCATTCACTATCCCCCCCCCCATCTTCACACCTATAAAGCCATTTGGATCATAAAAACATGAAAAAATATATTACAAAATTACCTCCCCTCATAATATAAACATTATATTGGTCATAAATAAAACCTTTCAAGCTTTTTGTTCGATCCTAAGGAGGACACCCAAAGAAGAGGTAATGTTATTCTAAAAGTGTTTTCATTTTATTTACTTATCCACCTACTTAAATTATTTTTATATCATGATTATATAATAGCATAATTATATTAATTATAATTATATTTTTTTATGTTAATGGTATAACCTAAAACTTCACACTCTTCCATAAAATGGGATAAGCAATCATCATTTGTGTGTACAGTGGACTACAGTCTCACAAACCGATGTCATTCATTCTTCCATTACCACCTATCAAAGTTGTTAATAATGATGTAAATTATATTTATATATGATATATATTATATTTATTATTTATTTAGGCTTATTTATTTATTATATAGCACATACATTCATACTTTTTATTTTTTGGTAATATGATAACATCGTTTGTGTGTACGGAAGATTATTGCCTCGCGAAGCGATGTGATTTGTTCACGCTTTACATGGAATGTATTAAGGATGGTTATAATATAAATATATGATATATAAAATTAAAATTATATTTTAATGATAATATATATATATATCATTTTTTTTATTTCTTTCAATATGATGAGAAAATAGAAACAATGTTCATGCGTACGTACAGCCTACCGTCTCTATGAACAATGTAGTTCATTTCCTATTTATATATTTTATTTATTATTATAAATATATATATAATAAATATATATTATATTTATATTAATTTTAAAATTATTTAAATTATCTAATCATGATCAAAATAAGATAAACAAAAATAACAATTCAAAACATATAGGAAAAACAAAGCGGTTATTACCTGAAACACGAAATTTAACATGAAATTGTTTATAAAAGGTTAATAAAAGTTCATAATAAAATAATATATGATACAATATATATGAATATGGTTATGTGAGAGATTTATAATAAACTAATATTTATTATAAATAATTTTTTAACATGTATGAAGGAATTCAAGACTTAAGGTAAGGAAAATTCATCTCATTTTTTACTTTTATGAGAAACATGACATATTCAACACCTTTTTCTTTTTTTTGTGTATATAATTCCCTATGAAATTATATATAATTAATATACCCCATTTAATGATAATTACTATTTCTATTTATGGTATTATTCCATGGGGATTATGATTGAAAAGTTATGCAAGTAGTAGTGGATTTTGCCTCACTTTCCCTCCTTTGAGATGTACATTATGCTATACACATATTATTTCATGAGGTGTATATACAGAACTTTGACACATAATATCACGAATTTATTCATCCTCATGATATTTTAAGTTTCATTTTATGTTACTCATTCATGGTTATTATGATTCATGGTTAACAAAGTGTTAATATTTTTACGTTATAATCTCATAATTTATCGAGATTGTTTATGATCAAGTATCCAAGGTTGAAATATCATGATATAACTCTCAATAATTCTTATTAATTTTCTTATAATTTTTTTATTCATGATATATTCAAGTAATGGTACCATTTTTCCAATATTTGGTACTTAAAATTATTAAAAAAAATTAATAAGATTCGACTTTATTTCTCTCTTGGTTAGAAATATGTTTTCTTCAAAACCCATGTTTTATAATAAATGTTTTAAATTATTTCTAACTGATAATTTAATATAATTTTAAAATAATAGTATTTGGAAAAAAAATATGTTTAAAAAGTGGATTTAAATTATTTTTAAATCTTCCTTTATAAGTTTTCAAAGATCTTTTTAAAGAAAAAGGATTCCAAAATTTTTTATGTTTTCAAAAGATTTTTCAAACCAGAAAGAATATTTTCCTTAATAAATGTTTTAAATGATTTTTAAAATCTCCCTTTATAAGTTTTAAAAGTGTTTTTCAATGAAAATTATTTTTAAAATTTTTTATGTTTTAAAAATTTGTTTTCAAATAAATTTATTTTACTTAAGAAATTTTCAAAGTGATATCTAAAAATCCTTCTCCATCTAAGATGACATCCTTAGATATGGATTATTCCTTACTGGGGATATGATCCAAGGAAACCATTATTATTATTTCTTTGAATGTTTTTTTATGATGAAAAGTTTTTTATGAAACCCATTTCTCTTCCATGGGTTATACAATGAGGAAATTCTTAAGAAACTCACTTCTTTTCAAGGGTTATTCTATTATGAAATGATTATAAAACTTGTCTATTTTTTACATAGCTTATGATATGATTCAATGTTTATGATAACCATTTCATTTTATGGGTTATTTGATGATCTTATGGAACACATAAATATGTTTTTCATTATGTGATAGGAGGGACTTATATCCCCCTCTAATGAATTGGGTAATGATAAATGTTATATGAGCTCAGAGGGTACACGGGTGGTCAGCCCATGTCACAAACCAGCCCAGGTCGACCCTAAACTGGGCACCTGAACTGATCTATGGCATGGATCGAAGGGTGTTCATGATCCCCATGGGATGGAAACTAGTTTTGGGCATCATTATAGTAGAAAATGTAATGATTTCACCCAAATATAAATAATAAGTAAAACAGCGGAAAGAATGGACAACACAATACACAATTATATAAAATTGAACTAAAAATTATTTATAAAAGAAACCGAAAGTACAAATAAAAAATACAACCAACTAACCAAACATGGTAAACAAACTAACACCATGTGATCTCACTAGTCACTCTCCAACACAACGATCACACATCGCTCAAGGTGATAGGACTCAATATGAAACCTGTAGAAGGGCTAAAAATAGAAGAAGACTATATGCATGAGTATTAAAACTCAGTAGGTTAGACGGATATTATATTAACAATGAACATACATTAAAATAAAAGAAACATAAATTTAAATTTTGAGATACAACATATAAAAATATGTTTTCCAAATGAGGTTCCATGCTATAATAATTATCAGACAAAAGCTTGCAAGTTTTATAAATAAGAATGCTAGTAATAATTTTTCAAAGAGGTGCAACGTCAAAATGAAAATAGTTTTCAAGAGGGATGATTTAAATACTGTAAAATTTTAAATAAAACACAAAAACTTCTGAATTTACCAAATAATAACACTGTATGATTATAGTGAGTACAAAATAACGAATGAGCATAAATCACGGGAACACCCCTAGGCACTAGTTCGTTGTGGGCCTCAGGTACCTTGTATCTCAGTGTAAAAGTAACCATAAAAAAAATTTGTTCTCATGAACATGAGACACTAGTATAAGAATAATCCATAACCTAGTGGTCCCTAAAATCATCATCATCATCATCATAGTTTAGTTATTTTTTTATCGTCAAACTTTCTACGTGAAATAGGGACAAAACCTCTCCGGATCACTAGCATATTAGTACATATCTGGCCACCTAGATACCCGGGTTTTCCCTTTTTATGATCAAACAAGTTACACATCCATAAAATACCATTTTCTCATGAATATTACATTTTCAAATCATACACCAATAAAATAGACCACACACATGTCAAGAAGTATAACGAGGCTTTGCACATAAAATCCATTAAAATTGATATTTTAATGAAACAACCCATAAATACCATATAAACCCTAATTTGGAATCCCCAAAACCATTTAATAAATAAATTTAATGGACTATAAAATGGCCCCAAAAGATAGAACATGAAATACACATGGAAACCATTTTTACAAGAAAAATTCCAAACAGGCCTTTAAGCCTTTCTCAAAACTAATATTTGAAAAAGGTAAGCATTTAAATTTTATTAAGTAGGTGTATACACACCATTTATAGAAAAAAAATTATTTCATAAATCCCTTAAAACACTCAGGTTACATATTCAAAACACAACCATTTTCATAAGGATGTGAAACATTCCATTTTCCAGCAACTCGGGCCAAAACATATTGTAAACCAAAACCCATTTTTTTGTAAAACCAAATACACATTAGAAAGACATGGAAGAATCCAAAAATACCATTTTCCATGCTGAAATTTCAATTATAAATCAAAAAATAATAATTTTTAAATCACACTTAACACATAAAAGCCAACTAGGCAGTTTACCGAACACATGACATGAAATTTTAAACAAAACAATTTATTTTAATCACTTGAAAAGGAATAAAACACCAATTTCATGCCATAATTGTATTAAAGCTACTAAAAAATTTTCAAAATACCATAAACCAGGTTCTAAACCTCACAAACTAGGTTCGAAAGATAACGGAACATTTAAGAAAACACTTAGCGTGCACTTTTAAGACAAAACAACACTAATTTTCACAAAACAAGGCATAAAAAATCATTTTTTCACACCAAAAAAATTATCCAAAGGCATAAAAAATAATAAAAAAATATATCAGGTGATAAAAATAAGAAAATGGTGAAACTTAAATGATAAATTCATGTGAAAGGGATATCCTACCTCAAATCCTGGGCGGAATGGAAACGCACACCTGATATCACCATCTGAGGGTTTATAAACCCTAAACCTATGATGACCAGCCCCAAACGAACAAAACACAAATAAAAATCATGGGATAAAATAACCATAGGTTTATCATGACTATGGGAGAATATAAAACCAAGAAATAATGAAAGGAGGATGAAGAGGGAGGAGAAAGGAGAAAGAATGTCACCTTGGAAATTAGAAAACTCTTCCTATTCCCTTAGATATACACCCTTAGAGGAAAGTTATTGGCGTGGAACAACTAGGAGAGGATAATAAGGTATTTAAGAAATATGGAAATAATATTTGTGGGAAAATAGTACGAATTTAATTATTTATGAATGAGACAAATTACATTTTTCAAATCTGGACGATTTGAGAAACATTGAGAAGTTTTTCCCTAATCTGTGACCAATATGAGCTAAAAAGAGGGAAAATGGAACGGGGGTGATCCTAGGGTTATTGGTCAAGATTTGGATGTGTAATAAAAAAAATTATTAAAAAATAAATTAGATATAAAAGAAACAAATAATTTTTTAAAACTGGAAATGGGCTCATGGTTGGCCCAATACCTAAATAAATAACCCAAATTCACCATGATTATGAATTCCTAAGGGGTTATAAAGGATATTTTGGTTTGAATATTTCAAGGTAGTACAAGTGGGAAGTTTAATGGGTGAAAAATGTATAAAACAAAGTATTTATAGAAGAAAAAAATTGTTTTTAAATTTGGAAATAGGCTAATGGTTTGGACCAAATCAGGAAGTAACCACCCTTTCTCCAAAAACTCCCAAACAAGAAATGGGGAATCAAAATTAGGATGATTAGACATATATGGTAGTTAAATAATAAAAATTAATCTCACCCAAAACCTAATAAAATGATCATTATTTATAATGAACCGGGTCAAAACCAAGACATGAAAAAAACGGGTGTGACAATTCTCCCCACCATTAAAGATTTCTACCCTCGGAAAATCATAACACTTTACAGCTGAAAGAAAACACCTAATTATTCCTAATCAACATGATCCATCCTATCAATACAAGGAAATACCATCCACTATCAATGGAACTTAATCCTCTTTCCCAAACAAAACACTAACTCATAACCACTTCCTAAGAATCAAAAGAAAGATCAAGCCACCACCACAACCAAACCAAGAACCAGATTATTGGGCCTTCTCCCAATGAACCCAAAGATCTCCCAAACCAAATTTCACTAATGAAATAAAATGACTTGGGGGGGAGGCTGGAACAGCCTCCCCACCATAAAATCACAACTACCATCTAACAAATACTTAAAGGAAATATCTTCGAGACCCACAGTGGGTCTCCCCACCATAAAATCACAACTACCATCTGAAAAATACTTAAAGAAAATATCTTTGAGACCTTCATTAGGTCTCCCCACCATTAGAGAGAAACTATAGATGAAAAATAGAATTCAAAATGAACTATAATCAAGCCTCACCCCTACAGTCCCACTAAAACTCTCCCACAACAACCTACAAACCCAAGTTAAGAGGGTTACAACATGAACATCAAAATCACCCACTCTCAAACAGAGGAGATAAGAACTGGGCCAACACTTTCGGCACTGATCAAAACCATCACCACTCGGGGTGGGGAGAAAAGAGGACCCAATACTTGGGCCACTGAAACCAAAAAATAAATACAATAACCACCCAAAATCTCCACTTATAAATAGGTAAAACCAAGATCGCACCCAATTCACATTGGTGGTCCACACAGGGACATTGATCAGAAACCCACATTCGAGAAAGAATAACCATAGGCACTATATGAAGGGTAAGTAAACCATGCTCTTTATGATAAGAGTAATTTCATAGTGATGATGAACCACAATAGAAACATAGAAACTACCTCACTACGATAGTGGAGGCTGCAGTTTAGTTGATCTCCCAACACTTCTAGCTATTTCCTAACTACATAAATAGCTTCACTCCAAGAAATATGGTTAGATACATGATTTTTGAAGCATCTGTTATGCCAAATTCGGGAGCTACGAATCACATTACCTCACAAAACACACTAGCTCAAACAAAACACCATTACCCAACAGAGATTGAGGGATACACACCACCATTCTAACTTATACTGAGAAGTGAAATGAACAAGGACCATGGTGAAACACACCAATCATCACCGAACATAACTGATATAATCAAGAAAATCATCATAATAGGAAGCCACTATAAATCAATCCCAAACAACTCTCTATTTCAAAAAATGGGCTGAGGAATTATTTGAAGACATGGATCTAGTTTGTGAAATGTGAGAAAGAATCCTTAGGTTGATCAACTAGAAATCTTGCATACAGAGAACTATCTGTGGACATATTGAAACATCCAACACATATTTGGAAACTCACTTAACATTTCTCCAAAAATGGGCCACCAATAAAATCTCATCTCAAGACACAACAAGAGTATGACTCCAAGATCACAAAGAAGCATACTGAATAAGCAACACTTATCATACATAGGAAAAACCATACACATAACCATCGGTTTATAAAAAAATGCAAAAAAAAATTCATCTCAAAACACTTTTAAAAAAATAATCTAACTTGGTGGATTTTTACATTCATCAATGGTGTTTCATCAAGTCTCACTCACATGAACATTTTTGTGAAACCTCGGGCACTCAACCACCATGCCATACCTGCCATCCATCCATATATCTATAAAATTGTGCATGTGAGAACCCATGAATACACCAAAGTCTAAAACAAAACAACATAATTCCAATCCAAATTATTCAACCCATTTCAAAAAACATGCACCTTACAAAGACACACTAACCACCAAGTCAAAAACCATTTTTTAGATTTCACAAAACAAACCACACTTCATCAAGAACCATTTGATTGAAAACCCAATCCATTTAATTTAATAGAAATTCCAAAAACAACCATTCTATTCTAAATATCCCTTTCCCATTTTCAAAAATTCAACAAGGCCTATTTTCATAATCTGACAGCCACAATGGCTAAAACCCCTTTCTAGGAAAACACCAGCCGCTCAAAACCAAATTTCCAAAACCAATGCATCGGATTCAAACACTTTTCAACAGCCCAGAACACCCCCATTTAAAACAAATTTCAGAATCACTTTAAAATAATCCAATATTTCCAAAAATTTCATTTCAAGAAACCATATTTTTAGATTAAGAAAACTCAATCCCATTAAAGAATTTCCTAATTATCCCCAAGATTTGTTTCAAAAAATCCAACATTCCAAAAAAATCTCATATTAAATTTTGAAAACCCATTTTCCAATTTTCAACAACCAGCCATTCCTTTAAAAACCATTTTCACAATTCTCACACAAGGATTTTCAAAACAAAATTACGAATTCAAGAAAATTCCAAGATACCCACAAAAGGTAACTAGTGTTGGTGGGTGACTTGACCATATGGTTGGCGGTCATATGTCAAACACACCACCAATATAGAGAGCCTTCTTAGGACCATGCCCTCGCTCCACATGGCTTTCTAGGACCTATGAGCTCATGGATATGATTAGTCGAACTTCCCTTGTCATATCCCAACACCAAACAATCAATAAAAACCAAAGACAATAATAAAACCAGACTTCCCATGGACACTCGAGGGTCGGAACGAGCAAGAGTTCATGAAGTTTTTCACGAACCTACCCCTCAAGTCCCAAAAATAATACTCTATATACCTTGATATCCCCAAATAAAAAAGGGTTCTCTAAAAATAAAGGTCCTCTAGGATACAACCTACATATGATACCATTTTTTCACGAACCATCCTGAGTCGACCCCGAACCGAGCACCCAAACTGATCCATGGCATGGCCCGAAGGGCGTTCCTGGTCCCCAAAGGCAGGAAACTAGTTCCAAGCATCATTAGAGTATACAAGGTAATGATTTCACCCAAATATAAATAATAAAGAAAACAAAAGAAAGAATGGATATCCCAATACACATTTATATAAAATTGAACTAAACATTATTTATACAAGAAACCGAATGTACAACTAAACAATAAAACCAACTGACCAAACCTAGTGACCAAACTAACACCATGTGACCTCACTGGTCACTCTCTAACACATTGATCACACATCGCTCAAGGCGATCATACTCAATATGGAACCTACAAAAGGGTTAAAAATAGAAGAATACTATAGGTGTGAGTATTAAAACTTAGTATGTTAGCCTGATATTATATTCCCAATGCACATAATTTAAAATAAAATAAACATAAATTTCAAGTTTAAGATACAATATATAAAAATATGTTTTCCAAATGAGGTTCCATGCTATAATAATTATCATAAAAAAACTTGTAAGTTTTATAAACAAGAATGCTAGTAACAATTTTTCAAAGAGGTGCAACTTCAAAATGAAAATAGTTTTCAAGAGGGATGCTTTAAAGAATGTAAACTTTTAAATAAAACAAACACACTTCTGAATTTACTATATAAGCACATTTTATGTCGATGGTGAGTACAAAATATCCAATTATCACAAGTCATGGGAACACCACTAGGCACTAGTTCGTTGTGGGCCCCAGGTACCTTGTATCTCGGTGTAAAAGTAACCATAAAAAATATTTTTTCTCATGCACACGAGCCACTAATAGGAGAATAATCCATAACCTAGTGTTACCCAACATCATTATCATCATAGTTTAGCTGTTTTTGTCATCTTCAAACTTGTTACATGAAATAGGGACAAAACCCCTACGGATCACTAGCATACTAGTATATGTCTACCCACCTAGATACTCATGTTTTCACTTTTTGTGATAAAACAAGTTAAACGTCTATAAAATAAAATTTTCTCATGAATATTACATTTAAAAATCATACAAACATCAAACACCCCACACACATGTCTCACATTTCTTTGACGGATCAATAAACCACCTAAATTTTCATAAAATAATTTCAAGAAGTATAGCGAGGCCTTGCACATAAAATCCATTAAAAATGATATTTTAAGGAAAAGAACCCATAAAATACCATATAAACCCAGATTTGGAAGCCCCAAAACCATTAAACAAATCAATTTCATGGACTATAAAATGGACCCAAAATATAGAACATGAAATACACATGGAAACCATTTTTACAAGAAAAATTCCAAAAAGACCTTTAAGCCTTTCTCAAAACTAACATTTGACAAAGGTACTCATTTAATTTTTATTATTGAGGTTTATATACACCATTTATAGCAAAAAAAACTTTCATAAATCCCTTAAAACACTCATTTTACATATTCAAAACACAACCATTTTCATAAGGATGTGAAATAGGGCATTTTCCGGCATCTCGGGCCAAAATATGTTGTAAACCAAAACCCATTTGTTTGTAAACCCAAATACATGTTAGAAATACACAGAAGGACCCAAAAATACCATTTTTCATTATAAAAATTCAATTATAAATCCAAAAAAATAATTTTTAAATCACACTTAACACATAAAAACCAACCAGGAAATTTACCAAACACATGACATGCACTTTTAAACAAAACAATTTATTTTAAACACTTAATAAGGAATAAAACACCAATTGCATGACATAATTTTATTCAATCTAATAAAACATGTTCAAAATACCATAAACTAGGTTCTAAACCTCACAAACCAGGTGTGAAAGATAATGGATCATTTAAGCAAACACTTGGTGTGCACTTTTATGACAAAACAACACTACTTTTCACAAAACAAGGATTAAAAACCCATTTTGAACACCAAGAAAATTATCAAAAGGATGAGAAAAAATGATAATCATATATATCATGTTCTAAAAATAATAAAATGATGAAACTTAAATGATAAAGGCATGTACAAGGGATATCCTACCTCAAATCCTTGGTGGAATGGAAACGCACACCCGATATTACAATCTGAGGGTTTATAAACCCTAATACTATTAAGACCAGCCCTAAATGAATAAAAACACCATAAAAAATCATGGTATAACATAACCCTAGGTCATTAATTACTAGGGGAGAATAGAAAACCAAGAAATAATGAAAGGAGGAGGAAGAGAGAGGAGAAAGGAGAAAGAATCTCACCTTGGAAATTAGAAAACTCTTCATCTTCCTTTAGATCTACACCCTTAAAGGAAAGTGAATGGATTTTAACTCCTTAGAGAGGCTCCTAAGGTCTGGAATAACCAGGGAAAGAATATTTGTGGGAAAAAAGTATGAATTGAATGATTTATGAATGAGACAAATTACCTTTGGAAAATTTGGACGATTCGAGAAACATTGAGAAGTTTTTCCCTAATATGTGACCAATATGAGCTTAAAAGAGGGAAAATGGGACATGGGGTGAGACTAATTTTGTTGGTATCTATTGTGATGTGTAATAACCGAAAATTATTAAAAAATGAATAAGATATAAAATAAACAATTTTTTTAACACGAAATGGGCCCACGGGCTGGCCCAATACCTAAATAAATAACCCAAATTCACCATGATTATGAATTAATAAGGGGTCCAAAAGGATATGGTTGTTTTAATTTGTAAATTTAGGAAAATTGGGAAGTGGAATGGGTAAAAAATATTGAAAAAATGGAGTTATAAAAGAAACAAAATTTGTTTTTAAATATGGAAATGGGATCACAGTTTGGACCAAATCATGAAGTAACCACCCTTTATCAAAAAACTCCCAAGAAAGCAATTGGGAACCCAAATTAGGTTGATTATACTTATATGGAATTTAAAAACTCAAAATTAAACTCACCCAAAACCCAATAAAATGATTTGTATTTCCAATGAACCAGATCAAAACCAAGACATGAAAAAAACTGGGTGTGACAGCCCAAGCCCGAAAAAAAAACATGTTATATGGGAGGTCATCTTAAGCCAAAAAAAAGAGCGTATAATGGAGTTCATCCCAAGATTTAAATAAGAGGGTACATGGGTGGTAATACAAATCTTGAAACAATATGTTATATGAGAGGCCATCCCAAGCCCGAAACAAGAGGGTACACGGGTGGTCTGCCGAAGCCCAAAACTAGAGAGTATACATGAGGTCATCCCAATATCAAAACAAGATGGTACACAAGTATGAGTACTAAAAAGTAATATCATTATGATATATGTTTAATATATTTCACTAAATTATAATAATGTGTTCCGTGTTTCCAAAGTCACTAAACTATTATGGTTCTGATGTGTTTGTTTATATAATGTAATGGATATTCATCTAAAAAGATGTAATATACATGCATGATAAGCCTTGGGTCGCTATAATTGGTATAAAAGGAAAGGTTTAGTCGACCTTTGTAAACTAGGATGAGAAAACATTAGTGATATCCCTAGAGATATTTCTAAGGATATGTCTAGGGATGTCTCTAAATATAAGTCTAAGGATGATTCAAGGATTAGGAAAGTGTCATTTAATTTTGGTAAAGTATTGAGAGAGTGGTTTCCGAGAAATTACATCCATGTATAGATAATACAAGTGGATGTGGCACTGACATGGATATATATAGGCATAAAAACCCTAAAAACACCATATCGAGCTGAACTCGATCGGGAACTGGTGCACCAAAATAGGTCTTGCTACACACCTATTTTGACACTCCTAGGGGAAATGATTTGTAAATTCACAAAATATTTATGAATAATCATGAATGATTTTAAATAGATTATAACCATGATTGAACTAGGATAAACCTAAGGTATCATAGATTAAATAATAAGTTTTCATTACTTATACATCTTATAAGTGATTTTTCATAATTATTTAGTTTTCCACTATGATTAGTGTTGATCAAACTATACTTTTTGGTTTTATACAATGGTAAAAACTAAAGTGAAATTGGTTGACTTTGAATTTGAAGGAAATTTTAGTGACTATGAGAAACCAAAGGAGATGATGACTGGAGTAAGAAATATTGTGACCATGCATAATCAGTTTTCATATAAAATTATTTACAACGCGTACCTTAACCAACTCCCAAACTCACCAAAGAAGATAAGGAAAGAGTTCATTGAGAGTTAGGGTAGTGGAGACCATGGAGTAAAGAAGATTCAATTTTTTTTGTCGATAATAAGGAAATAAACACCCAAGTGGATGTCTTAGAGGAACAAGGAGATGTTTTGATAGTGGAAAATAAGGACACAAAGCAAGTAACTATAAATGGAAAATAAAAATTTTGGTTAATACAATATATTAGAATAATGGCCTACCAATGATACCATCGATTGTTGAATGAATTATATGTGTAAAGTATGTGCATTATGAAAATAATTTTCCTAAGGGGAAATATCATGAATATAATCAGAAAGGTGGTATGATTAATGGTCATAATACTTGTGGTGAAGATACTAAGAACAATATGTGAATGGTGTGGGATGTTCTAAAAAAATTACATTAAATGTAAGAAGAATGATTAAATTGAGGTTGAGAAATCTTAATACATGATTCATATTTCATATTATAGGAAAGAGGCATTGATAAATAAGATAATGAATCCTAGTTAATGTTTTAATAATAAAGTGTAATTGTTGAGGTGTTTATGTATTGAGATTCAATAATTATGTTATATGAATCGTGTTATATATAAGGATTGTTCAATATAAGTTTTTATTTAAGGGTATGAAAGAATATTTTGAATAGTACTGATTTAATGGAAGGGTTATATTTTATGGAAAACACATGATTATATGTAGGTAACCCTTAATATGTTCTGAATGTTGAGATAATGGTGTTGGGATAATGAAATATTGGATATGGATAAGTAAATTGGATAGTATTGATTACTTTAATGGTTTGTTTAAAAATTATTTTATGCTATCATGGATGGAATTTATATCATTTTGAATTTAAGGAATATATCCAATAATATTTAGAATAAGGAAGAGTGTATGTTTTAAGATTCCTCAACCTCAATTTAATCATTTATGAAAAGTTTTATGTTGAATGTTGAATAAGTTTTTAGAGATTAATGTATTACTTCACCATATAATTATTTATACATATTGGTTAACCTAGGATAACTATTTTTTATTAATGATAACTAAGTATAGACGGAATGGATTATCATTTAATTTATGGATCTCATGAACTATTAGAACTTCAGGCGTAACAAATTCACCTTAATTTCTTCGAGTAATAGATGAAGTGGAAATTGATAAAGGCATAACCATAGGGTGATATTGTGCTTATGAAATGGGATGAAATCAAGTAAGTATATCTTATCATGAAAATTCATCAAATTTAGGAAAATAATCTTTAAATAAAACTTTTTCATTTTTTCATCAATTTTTATGATATTAATAACCTTTTTTACACCTCTATGGTTGATGAATTTGTGGTCATTAACCATCTCTGGATCACCCACTTCTACTTATTAATGTTTTCTATCACTCTCCATCAGTACTTGAGTGTTAGTTTTATATTATATTTCTATTTTTTTACTTTCCACCTATATTCTCGTATGTGGAAACCTAGTTATGAGTTACTTTTTGAAACTATTGTGTCTCTAAGTTTATTTTTTTAAGGGAAGTTTTATTATTCATTTTTATAATGTGGGTTTCTATGAAGGAATTTTTAAATGATAAACCATTGATTAAAATATGAATTTAAAGGTAAAAATAATTTTAAATGGGTTACAATGTAACACCCAAATATTTTTTGAAATATTTTTTTTGAATTAATTTAATCTATTCAATATTTTTCATTTCACGTAACACTGAATATATATTGTGTTACATGAAAGGACTATTTTTGGATTACATTACATGAAACACCATGTTAATATTGTTCTATATGCAACATTTTCTTATCTTGAGTTACACACAACACTAATTTTATCTTGAATTATACGCAACATTGAGTTTAAATGAAACAAGAAATATTATTAAAATATTATTATCTAATATGATAATTATCACCTAGACGTTGGAATGGAATTTATGAATAGGATTAACTAAATTATGAAAATATGATTTACACATGTATATAATATGAAAATTCTTTGGTGATCAATTCACTAGAAATAAAAATAAAACCCTCACTACTGGAAAATGGTTTTTACCCAAGCATTTATACCCACGGTTTTTTAAACCATGGGTATAGATAGTATTTTTTTGACCTATTCCCACAGTTTTGTTAAAACCGTGGGAATACTAAAACTAATTTCAGACTTTTATTGTGGGAACCACCTCCCAATTTTTTATTTCCTTACCCAATGTATCCCCATGCCCTGGCCTCCTGACCTCTCCTCCACTCTCCGACCTCGATCTCCCACCCTCGCCTCCACCTCCTGGCCCCCGCCTCCCTCCCTCCGCTTTCTTGCCTATGTGGCCACCTCTACCTCTGAATCACGGTCCCCGCCTCCACCTCACATTCCTCACCTCCACCTCTCAGCCCTCACCACTGCCTCCACCTCATATCCCTCGCCTCTGCCTCCTCGGCCACATCTGCCTCTTCCTAGTCGCGGCTGCCTCCGGCTCTACTTCCCAGCCCTTGCCTCCTTCCCCACGGAAGCCTCCTCCCAGTCGTGGCTGCCTCCACCTCCACCTCATTAGATCAATTTATAAATATAAGGGTTTTCGTAAGGTATTATCATGAAACCTTATCATAATATATTATGAAGAATTAAGATCTTCTAGATGAGGGATAAATTGTCAGAGAAGAGGTGTCTCAAACTCATGTTGTTGCACAGTCTTCTGAAATTCCAGTTCAAGCTACCTGGGAACCTGAATTACCATTAGTTGTTGAATTTTTATGAGAATATAGACCTCCTAATGGGGGATAGAGTTCACAAATCTAGGATATTTGTAAAAACTCTTATGAATTTAGAATATGATGAGGATATGGATCCAGTTGTTTTAGAGAGTCCACCAATCTTTGAGATAGGTGGAGATCTAAATTTGTATTCCTCTCTATTTATTGAAGAAGCCACTCTATATTATTTTTTCTATGATATGGGTGTATCTTCTTCTATTGATGTTTATGGAGAGAATAATGATTAAAAATGATAAATTTTATGATAGAGAGGATGAAAAAGTTGATAAGCATGATAAGGAAAGTGATGATAAAAGGGATGATGATGATGATAAAAATACTCTAAATATAGAAAAACTATTCTTATTATTATTTAAAGGAAAGATGAATCTGTTAATCCAAAGTTTCCTTATACTCATTTTTTAGAAACATTGGTTTGACTTAGATCTTATAAAGATATATTAATGATTTTTTCCACTTCGCCTTCTCCTGAAGATATTCCTATAAGTCGCTCTCAAGAATAGAATATCTATGAATCTTCTCAAAAAATAGTTTTGTAATATAGGATTCAGAAGATAAATATGAGGCCTCCCTTAGAGATATTTATCAGCCTACTTATCATTTCCCTACAAATGTGGAATCATGGAGAAAGACTCATGAGTTATGTTCTCACTATTTTGATCTAGATGATGATTCCTATTATGATAGTTCTCCTACTCAAGCACATGTTGGTCCATCTCAACAAGATGAATCCACTTCTAATAAACCTCCTATAATAACTTCTACATATTTCATTTAGATCAATAATTACCATTTGGATGTTTTGAAATAAGTTCTTTTTTATGTTAGTTGGGACAATACTCATGACAAAGGGGAATATATTCCATACACTATTAAATTTTTAACTCCAAAAATCTGGCCAAGACTGTTCCTAAAAATAGATAATATAACTGAAGTGATTTAATCTTTCAAAAGATAAATTTTATGTTCTATAATCCACATTAGAGACATATAAGTTTAATCATATATATTCTAGATATCATGAATATAAGAAATCGCAAAGTGATAACCACTCCAATCATACCTTCAAGAAATGCATCAATTTACCCCTTCATTGTCTATTGATGATGAGTTTATTTTAATGTTGATACATGATGAAATTCAAAATATTTTGTACAATGCGAAGGATATTAGAAATCAAGTTCAAATGGACACTTATTCTCAAAGAGAAAAGAAATATTATTTAATTAAAGATGAATCCATTAAGACTATCAAAGAAATTTTTTTATTGAAGTGTAAAATTATTTATTATCTCGAATGGTTTTACACTAAATAATATCTCAAGAATCAGTTCATATCATTGGCTAGATATGTTAAGATATGTATGTTGCTAATGTCCTTGTTTTAGAACCACTTTCTCTTCATTTACCCTACATATATACCACTCATTCCATATCCTCAACCTTGGATTCAATTACTTACACATCATTAATTACAACCTCTACCTCACCTATACCTCCTATAGTACCTTTTGGTGTGTGTGTATATATATATATATATATATCATCAATGGTACCCATTGTGTCATTGTACTTAAACCATACATGTTAAATTAATTATAAATTAATTTTCCCCCATTGTATACAAGTAGTTTTTTGGTTACTTTTTAGATAACTGTGTCTAGATTATGATTTAATGGGTTCATTCTTCATAAGGTTCCAGTAGATTGGATGCCTTATTTCATAGGTGTATTTTTTGGCATACGAAGAAGTAAATTTAAATTTTTGGAATAAGTTGTTTATATTTATGTATTTGGTTGGTTTTATATATGTCTATAGTGTATACTTTTTTCTCATTACATTCATATATAAATTAGTTTATAATGATATACTAAGTAATTTCATCATACAATTTCTTGTATTCATTGTATAAGTCTTATTTAGAGTTTTTAGAAATGTCAAAAATATGGATGATGTAATTAATTAGATTTATCTCATTTTTTGTTTTTTGATGTACCAATTAGATGATTATGATTAATGTGTTATATTTATTTTCAAAACTAGATGTAGAATTTGTAAAATGGGGAGATTGAAGACATTAGCAATGAGTTCACTGAACCAAGATTCACGACATCACCACAATAAGGTTTGTAAACAAAATATATATCCAATTATCAATTTTTTTATGGTTATTATACATCTTATTAAAGGGTTCCATGGTATTTTTTTTGTAAATTGTAGCAGGAGAGTAGTGGAGGAAGGAATTGAATAGTTATTTTCATCTTTCCTTAATTTTTTTCTATGGTCTCTTTTTGAGATTGTAAAAAAGAGAAAAGTATTGTTTTAATCTGAGTTATGTATTTTACTTATTTTATATATTCAATTATTAAAGGAGGAATATATTTCCCCCCATTTTCTAGTAGTGATTTTGCAGATCCCATGATCCCATCTTCTTGGAACATCCTCTTCCTTAAAGTGAATCATCAAATTTCCCCAAGAATTTCTCTATATCCAAAATCTGATCTCATTCCCCAAACATAAAGTCTTTAAATTATTGGTATTCACTTGGTTTGTACATAATGGGATAGATTTTTGGTTTTCTATTAGTTAGATCTCATTATTGGCTCTGGTGAATAAGTTACAGGATTTTTAACAGCCAAATTCTAATAGCCCTACCATTAGGTTAAACCTTAATTGTGAGGATCCGTCAATGGGTGGTTAGGGAATGAGAATTCTCTCTTTAATTTAGGGATCCAAATACAGTTTCTTCTTTTTCAAATAAATTTTATTTAAACCTATACTCTAGTGAAATGTTCATATAGACTTTGAGAAGGTATATAGGTAATGAAGATCGAACACCAATGACCAGTGGTCATTTTGTGACTATTACCCAACAATTTAGTGAAATGAGAGGGAGTTTCCCTAATATTTGATATTATCTTGCCTGAGATGGTTCAGAATCATGATATTTATGGGGTAGTGGTTAAATAATTCACCAATTTGGTTCATTTCATTCCAATTCTGGTGATGAAGTCTATAAAGATCTAGTAGTGGGGTATAACTTTGAATTATTGAGCTTGTATGGTGAACTAATTACCATCATCTCTGACACAAGCCCTAGTTTCTCAAGGGATTGGGTGGTCATTTCATTAATTATTGGGAACCATCTTAACCATTATTTTAGTATACCTTCTTCTTTTTAAGGGACAATTTGAGTGATCATAAATCTGGGAGGAGGTTCTTAGAGTTCATGTGATGAACTTTGGTAGTTCATGGGAGGGCCATTTGCCTTTAATAGAGATTTTATATATCTTTAGTTACCCTAAAATGATTCATATGTCCTTGTTTATATCATTTTACCACCCTTTGTTTCAAACCCCACTATTAGGGTGGAGGTTTGGATAAGTTCTTACCTTAGACCAAGTCTTGTGTGAGAAACTACTAAAGAGATTAACTAGTTTGAAGAATCATGGATATGTCTTAGAAAATTTTGGTATTTTATTAAGATCATTGTGGTATTCCCATAAATTTTTTACAGACTCAATTTGAGTCTTTAATTTTCAGCAAGCATCTCATTACCCCCATATCATTCCCATACATTAATAATAATGTGTTTTTTAATATTTTGATCGATGAAGATTTACTTGAGAATCAACATTATTTCACTTTCATTATTCCTAAAAACTAATCAAGTTTCCTTTTAATTATAAAGATACTCAAATAGTTTATCTTCTTAAAACTTAATATTGAATCATGACTATAAATATAATCATTATATTCAAAGATCTAATAAAAAACTTTAGTATCTTCAGGCTTCATTTCCATTAGAATTATAAATTATAGAGACTCCATTTTCAGGATTTAACACTCTTAAACATCTATTTCATTGATCTTATTTTCCATTTTTCATAATATTTATATTCTTTATTTTATTAAGATAATTAGGTAAAACCATTCTCATCATATTTCTATTTCCCTTTCTTGTAGGAACATGAACCCATGGGGCGTTGTGGTTTTTATATGTTGGGTGGTGACTTGTATAGTCACAAAAGACAGGTATGTTGTCGTTTAGTTTTTATTTTATTTGCTTTATCACTTTGGCCACTTAGGCATTTTACTTCTTTCTATGGATGGAGGTTAGTTATATTCTACGAAGGGGGACAGAAGGGCACTGGATGTGGCTACGTGGTTTTCTTTACAGGGGAGGGAGATTGGGGTAGTGGAGGGATTAATTAGTATATTTTGTTTTTTCTACATTTGTACTATGTTGTTTTTGTTTATTTTCTTTTCCTTTAGTGTAGATGTATGAAGTACGGATGTTTCATACCAAAATTTTATTTATTTTCTGATGCTATTTTAATTAATTTTTTGTGGGTGAAATAATTCTCATGTGGTGATTCCTTGATGCTCGGACACTTGTGTTCGCCCATAGGCGTAGCCCATCCACCTTAGTGCATCCTAGTATTCCTATATTAGAGTCTATGTCTAAACCATGGTAAGGCCTAAAAAATAAGGATAATTAGGGAGGTATTGAGAATGTCTAGGAATGAATTTTGAATTCCCATGAATAAGGATCGAGGAAATTGGAATTTATAATGGGCAGATATGGGAGACTATGCAATATATATTGATCCTGGAAATGCCATGGGTATAAAAGGTGGTGAAATGATAATGTGTTGGGACTAATAAATGGAAATCCACATTCATAACCAATTTGATAATGTAACATCATATCATAATCTACTGTACATTATTGGATTTGATGACTAGACTTCATCCCAATGCAACTATAGAAATACCTTGGTGCCAAAAATACTCTATTATACTCTAGATAGTTTGGTTTGAAATTCCTATTAAAACCTTTATTGACCTCATGGAAGGGATCAGGACTTGTTATTAGATCACAATTGGGGGCAAGGAAGTTGTTTCCTTATCACATACACTGAGTGGAGTTCCACACAACTCTAAATACAACAATATCCCCAAAAGAAATACCTGAGGTTGTCTGAAGCTACCTTCATTATCTAATACAATGTTAGGAACATGGTGAATCTTCCCACCAGTTTTTCTGTGAAGATTTTGTTAATTCTTAGATCCACCCCCATACAGTTTTGTTTTTTCAATGAATTCCACTCATCTATAAAAGCACTGGTAAATGCCTCATGATAATTGAGTTCTCTGGATTGACTTGAAAATCTCTATAGGAAAAAACTAAATGCCCCTTGTAAGACTTTCAACTTTCAAACATATCACTCCTAGAAGTTGGGTGATTAATACCTTGTCTAAGACACCAATGGGATTACTGCATAACACATATAAAATACAGTTTCCTATTTTTCTTCTTCATACTCTGGTTTTACATGGATGAAAACCTTCACCGTAGTCAAATATATGATCTACTGAAATCTGTGAATATCCACATTCAAACTCTCCTTTCAAACTCTTTAGAATATTTACATATGAATATTTATTTAAAAATCTTCATTTAAGAACCTGGTATGTTGATTCTTCATTAAAAACTTTCCTTAAAAGAAAATCTCGAATATCTCAACACTATATTCTTCATTTAAGACTTTTAATACTATGTAATCTACATTACCAAAAATCTTCATTCAAAACATCACTGGCATGAGACCCAAAAACTTGATTCATGCAACCATATGAACCATGAAAGAGTTTCATTCACATGCTACATGTTTTTTCTCATGAACATTTCATGTTAGCCTGCTTTTCCACACCTAAAATCATAGTTCCTATTCTATAACAGCTTCATGGAAGCTTCTGACTCCCTGTGCAACAATATTTTTGCAGGTCATTGAAATGTTGTGTAACCTCAGCCTAATAAACCTGTTAAAAATTGTTTCAGCATTCATGTATTTTAAATCAGTTCTAGATTTCAGATATTAAGATCAATTCCAGCTTTAATATATCATCTAACTCTTCAATTCAACTAGTGAACATGATCCACATCCAATTTTCAACCTGTATCAACTTTCATCCATGCTCCAAAAACATATCAATATCTCCAAATCATGAATTTCATTTTATTATGCAATTATTCTATGCATACCTTCACCCTAGGTCCACTTCCAAGACTTCTTCTTTATGTTAACACATCTAATGCAATCTTCATATATATATTTTTAACATATCTTCATGAAATAGATATTCATTCCATTATTCTTGACAAAGACCATGCCTCTTTAATCAAACATAACTCATTCATACCTCATATATTTTCCACAAATCCAACCAATCAAGCCTTGGTTGCAATAATCCCCCCCTTTGGATGATCCTGTTCTAGAATTATTTTCCTCTGGTAGAGAGGTTAGTGTTCATATTCCTCCTATTCAAGAGAAAATAAAAAATACTATCTTATGGGCTGATATCGTAGAGGAGTCTCATCCAGACTATGAGGTAATTTCTTATAAATATAGTCTATCAAGGTTCATCTCTGATGAAAAGCTTAGAGAAGCATCTGATCATAGTAAAGATGAAATGTAATATGATGTCCAGGCTGAGGTGGATTCTAATTACTAGTAAGAGCAATGAACTATTTCTTCAAATAACTGGAAAGGTAAGTCAAGGATAGTGTCTTCCACTTTAGGGAAGTCCAAGAGAAAACCTTGAAACTTGGTTTCTCACTCCTATACCGCTAATTTGGGGAAATCCCTTTCTGGTATTGCATTATCTGCTAAGGATTCCAATAAGATAGTTGGTGAATCTCAACCTCCTGTAGATTTTATTTACAGTGTGCAATCAGTACCTACGATAAAAAGTTGTTCTTTACAAGGAGTTAATTCTAATATGGCATCGGTTCACTCTTTATCAAAAACTTATGCAAGTACCTCTCATATGAATATTGTGTGTCCAACTAGAAAACCAGTGATTTGTGACTTATTCAATGTTCATATTCTGGATGTTGTGATTTCTTCTGCCTTGAAGAGCTCTGATGGACTTAGAGGATCCAATCCACCACTAACTAGTACCACTGCTAGCCTAGTTTCTGGATCACCTTCTTTATTGACTCAGACCTCTACTCCAGTTAAGGGTGGACACAATAAAGATTTCATTTCTTTAGCTCCTTATCTTAATGTAGAATGGGTTGGGAATGATACTATAACATCCTGCCTTTTTATCACATAAACTTTCATTACATTATACAAAACCTAGGATCTTTAAGGTTTAGTGTCTTGGAAACCAGGAACTTAAAACATGACAACATAAAAAATTCTTCTTAAACACTTGAAAGACTTATTCACTGTTCATCCTAAGTTCATTACAGCATCTCATAACCTGGGAGCATACATCAAAGGAAAGGGTGAGCAGAAGGCCCGGTAAGGGAAACAAGAGAAACATTTTACATGTGAACTTGAGATACATCAATAAAGTCATGATAAATAACTTTAAGGCATGAGAAAGAGATCATGAGGAATATCATAATAAAAATAACATGTTTCAAAACTTGAATATGTGGCTACAACATTTAACTTAGACAATAATTTCCATATAACCAAGGTCCATCCCCAAGGTGTCATTAAATAATTACCAAGGTTATTCACCAAGGTATCGTTAAAATGGTCATCTCTAGAGATTAAGTCTTTACCCAATGCATTGGAGCGCTATCAGGGAGCACCCTTAATTTGTATTTATTATCATGTGAGACACATATATCATCATAACAAAATTTCATAAATAACCCATATATCATAAAAGAAATGGGTATCATTTCATAGTCATAACATTTAAAATTGCTTTAAAGACGTGATCTTTATGTCACTTTAAACCCACGGAAAAGGAAAGCGGGTCTCATGTATGTAAATCCCAGAATTTAAAATAGAATATTTTGATATATATGTAAATACCCCTATAGAATAAAGATCTTTGAGTATTCACTTAATAAAATAAAAGAATTTGAGAAAAAGATAGATACATTTTGGGACGAAAATTCTGCAGCATAACGTCTATGTTACAGGGTTTTAGAAAACATTGAAAAGAGAGAGGACATGGGTCACCCACTCATAAATGATTCATAAAATAGTATAGGAACAGAATATAAAGGATATAAGAACATGGTAATGAAATTTTAAGGACATACCATATGAAATGAAAAACTTTAAAGGAAGACAAAAATAAGATTTCTCTTATGAAAAATTCGGCAGCCTAACGGCGTCACTTAAAACTTAAAAAAATGAATTGATGAGATTAAATAGGGTCTCTCATAATGTGAAAATAAAAGGACAGTATGATGAATATAGAGATCATACCCCAACATGGGAAAAATTAATGTGAAATATTTGACATGAAAATAGAACTTTAAAATGAGAAGAGTGAAAGAATCCCTTACAAAAATTCGGCAGCCTAACGGCGCCACTTAAACATCATAAAATGAAATGATGAGAGAAATAGGGGGTCTCTCATCATATGAAAATGAAAAGTACAGTAATATGAATATAAAATAACACCCCCAACATAAGAACATGGGGCTGAAAAGAAATGACATAAATGAGAGTACTTGAAAAGAAAGTGAGAGGTAGGATCCCTTACCTTAAAACGCAACTCCTAAAACTCGAAGGTCGGGACCTTGGGGGCTTGAGGGAACCTTGGGAGGACTCCTTGGGAGGTAAAGAGACCATAAATTCGTTGGGGAGGATTTTGAAATGAAATTAATGAGGTAAAGGCTTGGTATTTATAGAAGACGTGAGGGGACAATGCATTAATTGCCAAGGGACACCTCATCAGTGGTATTAGAAAAACCATGGGCTTGCCCATAGTATTTTCCCATGGTATTGGCAACTTGGGGCACCTAATACCTTATCTTTCTATTCATAAGTCGACCAGAATTATTTCATAATTATTACATTCTTAATGATGTCATTAAACACTCGAAACTCAAAAACTGTATTTTCACTATTCACCGAAAATTCAACTTTCCCAAAAAATTCCCAAAAATTCACCTTAACCAAATATAGATTCTCTGAATTCAAAAATGAACTCCATTTTATGAAAATAATTTTATAAATATTTTTAATTTAATTTTTAAATAAAAACACTATTCACTGAAAATTCAACTATTTCAGAAAAATCCCAAAAATTCACCTTAACCAAATATCGATGTTCTCATTTCTAGAATGAACTCCATTCTATGAAAATAATTTTTTAAATATTTTTAATTTAATTTTAAAAATAAAAAACACTATTCACCCAAAAAACTAATACTTAACTAGTACTTTCTGGAACAGTTATTTACCTATTCTATTGAATCGCATTACTTAATCAAGGTGCCTAGATTATATTAATACTTTCTTTAAGTGAGATTACTAATCTATTCAGTCACATTACTAATCCTAAGCACAAATCACTATTCATAATTTACTATTCATCAAAAATTAAGTTGATCTTATTAGACTCTAAATTTATTACTGAACATAACTGTAGAAGACCATTTTTTGAAAATCATTACACATTATTAAATATTTGAGGTTTACATAAATATTTTTAAAATATCTTTTTTCTAAAATTCATCAATAATATGCATACTATATTTATCCAGACATTTGAAAATTCATAAACTTCACCATAAGAAGAAATCACAATTTTTATTTAAAACAAAGGATTTCACAAGGAAATTACGGTCTCGTTACATAACCCCTTATATCACCAACATAAGACCTAAGAGTAATGTGTGCTAGGGTGATAGAATCTTGTGGCGGCTTAGCCAACATTTCTCGAGTAGTGATTTCTATCAGCTTGAACTTCTCATGAAGGTGATTCTGTTCCAGCTTCACACGATGAAGTTTGGCTTGGGTTTGGTCCAGAGCAAAGCCCAAAGGTGTTACCTTCTTCTCGAGTTCTATCATATGGGCTTCGATTGGCCCAAGACTACTGGATGGAGCCATCGAATCTTCTTTCTATATTAATTAATCAAGATCACTTGCATTTATAGATAATAATCGAAACATTTAGTTTCCAACGGTCATATTGACCAATGGTCATATAACAGTCAAAACCCCACAATCTTATTTTAATTATACTCATTTTATTAAATGAAATAGTTTTTTTGAGTATAAAATAAAATAACACACAAAGTTAGGAAACAAAATTTATTCAAAATTTTGGGTCTTTACAATCTTCCCTCCTTAAGAAATTGCGTCCTCACAATTTTAAAATTGGGCTTGGAAATTTCGTTGAAAGTCCCAAATCGGAAAAAAAGTCTGTAAAACTATTACTTTAAAAGGAAGAAAGGGAAGTACAAAGGTCACCCTAGTTAACCCATACTAGGATTCCATGTAGGAAAACATGGATATGGAAGAGAAAACAAAGGTTCAAGTTCTGATGTAGAGTGATAGAAAACATGATTAGGAGAAAATTATCCACAAGAATATCACAAACTTGAGATGTGTTAAATGGTCTTTGATTACCCAGTAGGAAACGTAAACCAACAAAGTTTTTGTTTTACATTCATTTTAATAATTTTTAGGAATTCATTTACTACATAGAATAAAAATATAAGGAAATATACTTACCTTCAAGTAGAGTTTCATCCATTAATAAGTTTCCACCAAGACTAATCTTTTCTCCAAACAATGAGAATTCAAAAAGACTTGGTCTCATCAAAATTACAAGAATCATCTTCTAGAGAATCACATAATCCAAAAAAGAATAACTATATTTTTCCCTTGTCTTTACTCATCAACTAAAACTAAAAAGGTTAGTACGAGATCATATAATCCCCAAAAAGGATAATCCTTTATAAAAAGAAAAAAAATGACTATTAATCTCCAAAATTCAATAAAATTACCCAAAGTTCCAGAAAGACCATTCAATACACAATCATCCTTAAAATTCTTCAGAATAATCCAAACTAAGATTGGAGCCCAAAACTCAGAAGGATTTAATCACATAGTCTTCCCCAAAAAAATCTTAACATTTATCTCCAAATAACATCGGCTACTATTAAAGTCTCATACTAAAGTGTAATTAACCTATTCACATATTATCTATGTTAGGTTCATCATTTTCCATAAATAACCTAAATCACCATATGTCCATAATAAATACATAAATTCTTACAAAAAAATTCAACCATTCCTCCTCAATTTAAATCTTGAATTATTTTATTTCCCTTAGGCATATAGTACTCCAAAAGAGAAAACGTCATCCAAAATAACCATTATAATTTAATCACCAAATAATTTTCCTATACAAAGGATATCCATTTGATAAAACATAAGTTTCCAAAATCAACTTATTCTTGATCCATAAAAATACTAGGTGAATTAGTGAGTCTGAAGGGCATAACAACAAACTCATAATGCCCATATCTTGATTGGAAGGCAGTTTTTTTGGAATATCATCATTCTTCACCCTCAATTGATGATAACCAGAATGAAGATTGGTCTTAGAGAAGAATTGAGTCCCATGAAGTTGGTCAAATAAGTCATCAATTCTTGGAAGAGAGTATTTTATCTTCACTGTGATCCCATTTAGTTCTCTATAATCAGTGCATAACTGCATCGATTTATCCTTCTTCTTCACAAAGAGGACTGGTGCTCCCCAAGGAGACACACTTGGTTGGATAAACCCATTCTCCAAAAGGTCTTGGAGTTGTTTATTTAATTCCTCTAGCTCCACATTTTTTATCATATAGGGGGTCTTTGACATCGGATGATATCCAGGTACGAGTTTAATGGATAACTCGACTTCTCTTTCTGGGGGAGGTTTGGGTAACTCCTCAGGAAATATGCCAACGTATTCATAGATGATGGGGAAATTTTCTAAAAGAATTAATCCTTTGTGATAAACTTATTTCATTTATGAATCTTTTAACTAAAAAGTATTTTATGTCCTAAAACTTCATGCTTAGACAATTACATTTTTTTATAGTTCCTTCATAATTATTCATAAAAATCTTGTGATTAACCAAACATATCCCCCGGGAGTGTCGTAACCAAGAGTGCAGCAAGGCCCGTTGTCATGTACTATTTCCCGTTTGAGTCTAGATCAAAGTGGTGTTTTCGGGTTTTACCCCTATGTGCATCTGTGCAAGAGCCACCTCTACCTGCTCGTATCCAAACAGAGATGTATTTGCTTGATAAACAACTTACTCAATACTCACCAAAATACCAGGATATTTTCCTATATTTAATATTTTCATTAAGAAACCTTGTAAAGTTTTCAAATCCTAATTTCTACAAATAACTAAACCATCATTTTATACCAAATATAACATCCCGCCTTTTATGACATAAACTTTCATTACATTATACAAAACTGAGGATCTTTAAGTTTTAGTGTCTTGGAAACCAGGAACTTAAAACATGACAACATAAAACATTCTTCTTAAACACTTGAAAGGATTATTCACTGTTCATCCTAAGTTCATTATAGCATCTCATAACTTGGGAGCATACATCAAAGGAAAGGGTGAGTAGAAGGCCCGGTAAGGGAAAAAAGAGAAACATTTTACATGTGAACTTGAGATACATCAATAAAGTCATGATAAATAACTTTAAGGCATGAGAAAGAGATCATGAGGCATGTCATAATAAAAATAACGTGTTTCATAACTTGAAGATTTTCCTACAACATTTAACTTAGACAATCATTTCCGTATCACCAAGGTCCATCCCCAAGGTGTCATTAAAAAATTACCAAGGTTATTCACCAAGGTATCATTAAAATGGTCATCTCTAGAGATTAAGACTTTACCTAATTCATTAGACCACTATCAGGGTGAACCCTTAATTTGTCTTTATTATCAGGCGAGCCACATATATCATCATCAAACATTTCATAAATAACCCATATAGCATAAAATAAATGGGTTTCATTTCATAGTCATAACATTTAAAAACTTCTTTAATGACGTGATCTTTATGTCACTTTAAACCCACGGAAAAGGAAATCAGGTCTCATGTATGTAAATACCAGAATTTAAAATATAAAATTTTGATATATATGTAAATATCCATGTATAATAAAGATATTTTAGTATTCAATTAATAAAATAAAATAATTTGAGGAAAATAGAGATACATTTTGAGACGAAAATTCTGCCGCATAACGGCTATGTTACAGGGTTTTAGAAAACATTAAAAAGAGAAGGAACATGGGTCACCCACTCATAAATGATCCATAAAATAGTATAGGAACAGAATATAAAGGATATAAGAACATGGTAATTAAATTTTAAGGACATACCATATGAAATGAAAAACTTTAAAGGAAGAAAAAAATAATATTTCTCTTATGAAAAATTCGGCAGCCTAACAGCGTCACTTAAAACTTCAAAAAATGAATTGATGAGATTAAATAGGGTATTTAATAATGTAAACATAAAAGGATAGTATTTTTAATATAGAGATAATACCCCAACATGTGAAAAAGTAATGTGAAAGACTTTACATGAAAATAGAACTTTGAAAATGGGAAGAGTGATAGAATCCCTTACAAAAATTCGGCAACCTAACAGCGCCACTTAAACATTCATAAAATGAAATTATGAGAGAAAGATGGGGTATCTCATAATATGAACTTAAAAAT
The DNA here is from genome assembly GCA_963277665.1 of Viscum album. NCBI lineage: Eukaryota > Viridiplantae > Streptophyta > Magnoliopsida > Santalales > Viscaceae > Viscum > Viscum album. The sequence continues at coordinate 2,016,655,806 of OY728156.1, forward strand.
GACAGTAATATTAATATAAAATAACACCCCCAACATAAGAACATTGTGCTTAAAAGAAATGACATAAATGAGAGTACTGGAAAAGAAAGTGGGAGGTATGATCCCTTACCTTAAAACGCAACTCCTAAAACTCGAAGGTCAGGACCTTGGGGGATTGAGGGAACCTTTGGAGGACTCCTTGGGATGTAAAGAGACCATAACTTAGTTGGGGAGGATTTTTAAATGAAATGAATGAGGGAAAGTCTTGGTATTTATAGGAGAAGTGAGGGGACAAAGCATTAATTGCCAAGGGACACCTCATCGGTGGTATTGGAAAAACCATGGGCTTTCCCATGGTATTAGCCCATGGTATTGGACACTTGTGAAATATAATACCTTATATTACTATTAATAAGTCGACCAAAATTATTTCATAATTATCACATCCTTAATGATGTCATTAAACACCCGAAACTCAAAAACTGTATTTTCACTATTCACCGAAAATTCAACTTTCTCAGAAAAATCCCAAAAATTCACCTTAACCAAATATCTATGCTCTGAATTCAAAAATGAACTCCATTTTATGAAAATAATTTTATAAATATTTTTAATTTAATTTTTAAATAAAAATACTATTCACTGAAAATTCAACTGTTTCAGAAAAATCCCAAAAATTCACCTTAACCAAATATTGATGCTCTGATTTCAAAAATGAACTCCATTTTATGAAAATAATTTTCTAAATATTTTTAATTTAATTTTTAAAATAAAAAACACTATTCACCCGAAAAAACTAATACTTAACCATTACTTTCTGGAATAGTTATTTACCAATTTTATTGAATCACATTACTTAATCAATGTGTCTAGATTATATTAATAATTTCTTTAAGTGAGATTATTAATCTATTTGGTCACATTAATAATCCTAAGAGTAAAAGAACTATTCATAATTTACTACTAATCAAAAATTAAGTTGATCTTATTAGACTCTAAATTTCTTACTGAACATAACTGTAGAAGACCATTTTTTGAAAATCATTACACATTATTAAATATTTGAGGTTTACGTAAATATTTTTAAAATATCATTTTTCTAAAATTCATCAATAATATGAATACTATATTTATCCGGACATTTGAAATTTCACAAACTTCACCATAAGAAGAAATCACAATTTTTATTTAAAATAAAGGATTTCAGAAGGCAGTTACGGTCTCATTACATAACCCCTTATAACACCAGCATAGGACCTAAGAGTAAGGTGTGCTAGGGTGATAGAATCTTGGGGTGGCTCGGCCAACATTTCTTGAGTATTGATTTCTATCAGCTTGAAATTCTCGTGAAGGTGATTCTATTCCAGCTTCACATGATGAAGTTCGGCTTGGGTTTGGTCCATAGCAAAGCCCAAAGGTGCTACCTTCTTCCCGAGTTCTGTTAGATGGGCTTCGATCGTCCTAAGACTACTAGATGGGGCCATAAAATCTTCTTTCTATATTAATTAATCTAGATCACTTGCATTTATAGAAAATAATCACAACATTTATTTTCCAACGGTCATATTGACTAACGGTCATATAATAGTCGAAACCCAATAGTCTTATTTTAATTATACTCATTTTATTAAATGAAATAGTTTTGTTGAGTATAAAATAAAATAACACACAAAGTTAGGAAACAAAATTTATTCAAAATTTTAGGTCGTTACACCTATAGTCTTTTCTTACAAGTAGTTTACTAGTGACAATACTTCTTCCAGGGATAGTCATGGGGTTTAATCTTTTGATACTCCCATGAAAGATAAGGTAGAGAGAACATTGGGAACATACCTAGATCATCGTGTTAAGGGGACTCAAAAATTAAAGGTGAGTATTCACAATTCCTTTGAATTTATGGCATCATGAAGTAGTGAAGGGGATGGGAAAGTAAACAATTGTGTTTCAGGAGTTTAATTAATGACGCATCTAGTTGATGTGGCAATTTTAGATGATAGAGATGGTCCATGGATAGTGGCTTCCACTTCAGGGAAATAAATTTTTCTTATTACAATTTTAAAAATGATTTCTTAGTATACTCGGCATCATCTTTCGTATTGTGCACCAGTGTAGGAAGGCTGTATTTTTTGCATCCTCTATCAGACTTTCTTTGGCTTCAATAAGAGATAAATTATTATGATTATTCATCATTAAGTATTTATTTAGGAATTTTTTTATAAGAAATTTTTTCTTCTTTTAACACTTTTTCCATATCTTCTTATGTTTTAATAAGTGAAAACAATGCATTAGGGTTCCTTTTTTTTGCATTCTGGTTTTCATTGTTTCACAATGGTTTTATAGGGGGTGGGGGCTGGGTGCAGGGAGGGGGGTTGGGTGCAGGGGGTTGGGGTTGGGGTTGGGGCTAGGTGCAGGGGGAGGGGGCTGGGTGCAGGGGGTGGGGTTGGGTGCAGGGGGGAGGGGGCTGGGTGAAAGGGGTAGCGAGGGTTCAGGGGGGTGTCTAGGAGGGGGTAGTGGGGTGCAGGTGTGGGGGGGAAATGGTGGTGCAGGTGGGGGTAGTGGGGGATGAAGGTTGGGGGAAATTGGGGTTAAGGGGGCATGGGGTGTGGGGTGTGGGGGAGGGGGTGTCCAAGGGGTGTCTATGGGGGGAGGGGGTGTCCAGGGGGGTCTAGTGGGGGGTGTCTAGGGGGTGTGTAGTGGGGGTACAGGTGGGGGTAGTGGGGGTGTAGGTGGGGGGGAAGTGGGGGGTGAAGGTTGGGTGGACACTTGGGGTGAAGGGGGAAAGGGGTAGTGGGGGTTAAGGGGGGAGGGGTGTGGGGGTGAAGGGGGAGGGGGAGGGGTGTCTAGGGGGTGTCTATGGGGGGAGGGGGGTGTCCAGGGGGTGTCCAGGGGGTGTCCAGGGGGGTGTCCAGGGGGGTGTCCAGGGGGGTGTCCAGGGGGTATCCAGGGGGGTCTAGTGGGGGTGTTCAGGGGGGTGTGCAGTGGGGGTGTAGGTGGGGGCAGTGGGGGTGCAGGTGAGGGGAAGTGGGGGGTGAAGGTTGGGGGGAAGTTGGGGTGAAATGGGAAGGGGTAGTGGGGGTGAAGGGGGCAAGGTGTATGGGGTTGCAGGAAGAGGGGTTTCCAGGGGGTGTCTATGGGGGGAGTGGTGTCCAGAGGGGTCCAGTGGGGGGGTGTCTAGTGGGGGGTGTCTAGGGGGGTGTCCAGTGGGGTGTCTAATGGGGGGTGTGCAGGGGGTGTCAAGGGGGGAGGGGTGTCTAAGGGGATGTCCAGGGGGTCCAAGGGGGTGTCTAGGGGGGAGGGTTTTCTGTGGGGTGTAAGGGGGTTCTGTCTAGGGGTAGAGTGGGGTGTGAAAGGGAGGAGAGGGTGTGGTTTCACAGTGGTTCCATTTTTTCTGATAATAACTTTTCCATTGTTTTATAGTGTTTTTCATTCTAGTTTGTAGGAGTAAGGTGAAACCAAGGTGGGCAGTTTCTGGGAAAACCATCTATACCCATGGTTATTTAAACCGTGGGTATGTTTACTATGGAGAAATCTATCTATACCCATGGTTTACTTAACCTTGAGTACATAATTTTTTCTATAAAAATGTATACCCACGGTTTTGAAAACTGTGGGTATAGATGTATACCCACAGTTTACCAAAACTGTGGGTAATATGAAATTTTAGTGAGTTATAGCCACGGTTTCTGCAAAATCGTGGGTATAGGGCAATCCCAACGCTTGAGGAACCTATGGTTCATGAAATTTTGGGTATATCCTATACCCATGGTTTTAAATTGTTGGTATAAGTCAATTTTCTAGTTGTGCCTTTTGAAAATATTAGAAATAATTTTCTAGAAAAAAAACTATTTTTCAATGAACAAACACGTTTTATCTCAATAAATTAAGTAAACCGCTTTTTATGAATTATTTTAATGAAATATATATATTATATATTCAATAAACTATTTAAAATTCACCTTATGTGTTTCTTATACAAGATATAAGAATAAATCCAATTTTACGCATAAAAAGATGTATTTTTCTAAAAGGTAGTTTTACCGCCTTTTAATGAAACACTTGCTTTAAAAATATTTTTTAAAACTTTTATAAGTTATATATGAAAAAATAAATTCCATTTTTGAAATTGAAATTTCAAAATTATTATAGGGTGAATTTTTGGTATTTTCTGAGAAGTTTCATTTTTTGTTGAATAGTAAAAAATACAGAATTTTAATTGAAAACTGTATTTTTTATTAATTAATTTATAAAGTTAAATTATATTTTAAATTGGATTTAAAGTATAATTATTTCAATTATACATCAATAAATACAATTTATATCATTTTAATCAATTTCACATTGAAATCGGATATAAAAACTTAGCAAACTTTTGAATATTTTCACTTTAAAAACTATATGTCTTGTCTCATCCGCAAGATTAATTTTAAATTAATTTTAGAAAATTATTTTATTTTAACTTAAAAATGGATTAAATATTTTAAATAAGAATAATTTAAAATTTCTAATAAGTTCAACATAATTTTTGACCAAAAATATCAGTGAAAATAGTTAATGTTAACTATAGTGATTAAGGTAAAAATGAGTTCACTTAGTGGTTAATCTTAAAATATAAGGTGTGTAAAATAACCAAAACTTTTAAAAACCGTTTTTATGGAAATATTTTGACCATAAACCCTATTTTATCAAAAAAAAATCATTATTTTATGCATAGGAATTAAGGGATACCTCCCAATAGTGTTTTCTTTTTGGTATTTACAAGAATTCTACTCCTCTTCCATTATAAAAGGGAATTCACTCTCCCCCTCTTTTCAAACCTCTCAAGCCTTTTGTATCATAAAACCCATGAAAAAATATCTTCCCAACTTATCTATACTCATACTATAATCCTTATATTTTTCATAAATCAAACCTCACAGGGTTTTAGTGCAAACCCAAGGAGGATACCCAAAGAAGAGGTAATGTTCTTCAAAAGGAATTTTCATTTTATTTCCTTCACCACCGCCTTAAATTATTTTTATATCATGATTATATAATAAAAACAATATATTAAATATAAGTATATTTTTAATGTTAATTTTATTACCTACAACTTCACACACTTCCATCAAATGGGATACGCAATCATCGTTTGTGTGTACAGAAGACTACAGCCTCGTGAACGGATGTCGTTTGTTCTTATATTACCATCTCTCAAGGTTGGTAATAAGGATGTACATGATATTTATATATTATATATATTATATTTAATATTTATTTATGCTTTTGATATTATTATATAACACATGACTTCATACTTTCCATTTTGTGGGGATACGATAACATCGTTTATATGTACGGAGGACTACCACCTTACAAAGCAATGTGATTCATTCATGATTTACATGGAATGTATTTAAGATTATTTTAATATAAATGTTTGATATATAACATAAAAATTCTATTATAATGATAATATATATATATATATATATCATTTACTTTTCTTTCTTTCAATACAAAAATAAAATGGAAACAGTGTTCATGCGTACGTGCAGTCTACCGTCTCCATGAATGGTGTATTTTATTTCCTATTTATATATTTTATAGATAATTATAAATACATATATACTGAATATATATTTTATTTATATAAATTTTTACATTCTGTAAATGAGGAAATCTTGATCAAAATAAGAGGACCAAAAATAACAAGTCAAAACATATATGAAAAAAAAAGCAATTATTACCCTAAACATAACTTTAACATGAAATTGTTAATAAAAGGGTAATAAAAGGTCATAATAAAATAATATATGATAATATATATATTAATATGGTTATTTTAGAGATTTATAATAAAATTATATTTATCATATAAGAGGTTTGAATATATACGAAGGAAGTGAAGACTTAAGGTAAGGGAATTTCGTCTCACTTTTTACTTTTGTGAGACACTTTCCATATTCACCACATTTTTCTTTTGTGTAGTGTATATACTTATATATGAAATAATATATCTTTAATATAACTCATTTAATGATAATTAATGTTTCCATTTATGTAATTATTCTATGGGGATTACAATTCAAAATTTACTCAAGTAGTAAGGGATTTTGTATCAATTTTACGTCTTTGAGATGTATGTTATACTATACAGATATATTATTTCATGAGGTTTATATAAATCCATTTGAAAAATAATTTCATGAATTCATTTATCCTCGTGATATTTTAAGATTTATTTTCTGTTAATACTTTATGGGTATTAGGATTCAAGGTTACCAAAGTGGTAAGAGTTTTATGTTACACTATCATAGTTTATCGAGATTGTTTATGATCAAGTCTCCAAGGTTGAAATCACATGATCTAACTCTCAATAATTCTTATTAATTTTATTATACTATGTTTATTCATGATATATTCAATTAATTGTGGTATTTTTCCACTCTTTGGTATTTAAAATCATTAATAAAATATTTTTAAGAAAATACAACTTTATTTCTCTCTTAGCCAAAAATATGTTTTCTTAAAAACCATTTTTTTCTAAAAATGTTTTCAAAAATGTTTTTAAATGATATTTTAATATCAATTTAAAATAAAATTAAAATTAAAATTTTTTATGTTTAAAAAAAATTAAATTATTTTCAAATCTTCCTTTATAAGTTTTCAAATATCCTTTCAAAGAAAAAGGTTGTCAAAATATTTTATGTTTTCAAAAGAATTTTTTAAAGAGGAAAGGATATTATTATTAAGAAATGTTTTAAATGGTTTTTAAAATCTTCTTTTTAAGTTTTCAAAAAAAAAATCAAAGAAAATAATTTTGAAAATTTCTTATTTTTTAAAAATTGATTTTAAAAGAAAGGTTATTTTCTATAAGAAATTCTCTAAGTGATATCTCAAAATCATTCTCCATATAAGATGACATCCTTAGATTTAGTTTATGCCTTACTGTAGATTTTATATATATAAGGACGCAATTCTTATTATTTATTTTAATGGTTTATGTTTATAATGATAAGTTTTTTATGAAAACCATTTCTATTTCATGGGTTATACCATGAGGAAATGATTATGAAACTTTCTTCTTTTTATAGGTAATTCTATGATAAAATTATTATAAAACCTATCTCTTTTTTCCATAGGTTATGATATGATTACATTTTTATGATACTTATTTAATTTCATGGGTTATTTTATGATCTTTTGGGACATGAGAATATTTTTTTCAATATGTGATGGGTGGGACCTATATCTCCCTCTAATGCATTGGGTAATGATAAATATTATATGAGCTCATAGGGTACACAGGTGGTCAGCCGAAGCCCAAAACAACAGGGTATACGTGAGGTCATCCCAAGCCCAAAACAAGAGAATATATGGGAGTTCATCCCAAGACTGAAATAATAGGGTACATGGGTGGTCATCCCAATCCTGAAATAAGAGGGTATATAGGATGTCATCCCAAGCCTAAAATAAGATAATGTATAGGAGGTCATCCCAAGCTCAAAACAAGAGGGTACATGGGTGGTGAGCCCAAGTTTCAAACAAGATGGTATATAGGATGTAATCCCAAAATCAAAACAATAGGGTACATGGGTGGTCATCCCAAGCCCGAAATAAGAGGGTATATGGGAGGTCATCCCAAGCCTAAAACAAGAGGGTACACGGGTGGTCGTCCCAAGCCCAAAACAAGATGGTACATGGGAGGTCACCCCAAGCCTAAAGTAGGTACACGTGTGATTAGACCAAGACTAAAATTTTATTAATTACTTGGTAGGTATAGATGACATAATATTTTCAATTCTTATGTGTATACCAAAAATTCCATGTCTTATTCTAAGGTTATGCTCTCACGGATCATGTTCTTTGTTTCCCTTATGATTCTTGTCATACGAACAGCCAATCTTTATGACATGCCTTAATTTTTTAATCTATAAAAGATTGGGTATGAACCTAATAATATATATTCACGATCAAATAACCTTATTCTTATCTTATGACTTCATATGATCATAGATTGATATATCTTATGTTTACCCTTACTGAGCATCGAAGCACACCCTTTCTTATGTTTCCTTTCCCCATGTTATGAACAGATTTTTTAGGTAAGATTACTAAAGGGGAATATATTTATGGGAGATTTTAAAGATATTTTACCAAATTAAAAGAATGTGTTCCATGTTTCCAAAGGCACTAAACTATTATGGTCCTCAGGCATGTGTTTTGATAATATAATGAATATTCATCAAAAAGATTTCATATCTATGTATGACAATCCATGGGTCACTGTAATACCTAAACCCATCCTAAGATGGTATTATTATAAAAATAGGACCTCTTGGACATGTGTATGGGTGTTATTAAAGGATTTTGGTGGTTATTGTTCAAGATAAGAGGCTATTTAAGTGTGTATAAGATATAAGATGGGTGTCCTTTATAAGTGAGGGAGAGTACACACTTGGAATTTTTCAAAAAAGTAAAACATATTAATTTATTACTCAATACAAATGGCTCCAAATTGAAAAATATTAAAATAAGATATGATATAGGGTCAAAATATGACCATTTAGCAGGATTTATAAAAAAATAGGTCATCTTAACCCATATCATTTTAGTTTTAACCCTTTTCGACCCGTTTTAACTCTTACCGGGATAACTGACATTTTTACCAAAGTTTCTATTCATAATGAAAAAATAAATAAAGTGAACTCATTACCAAATTTTTAAATTCTAATTCCAATTATGGATTATGTTTTATCAAATTCAATTTCTATAAGTGGGAAAAATTAATTTAAAATCAAACCCACAAAACTCAATGAAAAATAGTTTTCCATAAAAATAAATTTTTAAGTATAAAAATGTTTTTATGAAAAAATAAAATGTAATGATTATTATAATGAGATTTATTGGATTATGTTTAATAAAAATGAACTAATTAAATTTTAAAACCAATAAAAAATGAGATTTTACTTTTTAAATACATGAAAAGAAAACATAGTTTTCTTAAAAAGTGGTGTTTTCTAAAATTCAACCAAAAACCAACTCTTTCATAAAATTATTTAATATTCACTCTAAGATAATTTTGGATTTATAATTTCTAAAATAGATTTTAATTTTTAAAATTAAAATTCTAAAATTTATAAAATAAACTTTTAAATAAATCCATATAATACATATAAACAAATTTAGTATGAATAAAACTATTTCCTTTTTGATTTAAAAAATACTTAATATTTTTATAGTGAATATAAATATATAAAATATAGTTAATGATTATTTATAAGGAATCTAATTGATCTATTATCAACATTACCTTGTTTGTTACATTCTTCTCCCTTTTAGAAATTATTTCCTCGCAATTTTATTCATTACTTAAATAAGTAGGGATATTTTTCCTTCATATAATTTTTTTGATTTATATGTTACTTATTAAATCAAATGGTTTTCATAAAAACCCATAATTTTGTAAATTAACTTATTCTAAATCACCTTAAATATATGATAAATAATACAAATTGGTTTTTTCTCATATGAAATATTTTCTTCTAACTGTACTACTTCAGTGCTCAAAACATGAGATGCATCTGGCGCATATTTAATTAATAATGTAACATGAAATGCATCATGTGCCTAGGATAAAATCATAGGCAATGCCACTTAATAGAAAATTGATCTAACCATCTCAAGGATTTTATATTTTCTAATGAAACATGGACTTAACTTTCCTTTTTTACTAAAAATCATAAAACTTTTTCATGGAGATACTTTAAGAAAAACATAATCGTCTGACTTGAATGAAAGATATTTACTCTGGTTATCTGCATAACTTTTCTATATACTCTGATCTATCCTCATATATTTATGAATCACATTTACCTTCTCAAACATTTCTTATACCAACTCTAGTTCTAATAACTTTCTTTCCATGACTTCATCCCAATAAGTTGGGGTTCGACACTGCTTTCCATATAATGTCTCAAATGGTGTCATTTGTATAATTGAATAAAAATTATTATTATAAGAAAATTAAACTATTGATAGATACAAATCCCAAATTCCATGGTAATTCATAGAACAATCTTGAATCATGTCTTCCAATGTATGAATCAGTCTCTCTGACTTTCCATTAATTTGAGAATGAAAATCTACACAGGAATTTAATTCAGTACCTAAAAACTTCTAAATACCTTTCCATAAATTATAATTAAACCTAAGATCATGATGAAAAATAATATAATGATGGACTCCATTAAATTTGATGATCTCTTCAACAAAAAGCCTATAAATATTATCCAAAGTCATCTTATATCGAATAAGAATAAAATGTACATATTTAGTAAATCGATTAATAATTACCCAAATTGAATTATTTCCTCATGATGAATTTAGTAATCCCATCACAAAATCCATGGATATATTATCCCGTTTCTATTTTATAACTAGAAAAGTATGAATCATTCCCTTTATTTGTAGTTGTTCAGCTTCAACCTACTGAAAATTCAAACATTTCCTAGTAAAATCAGCAATTTATTTCTTCATTCATTTCCACCAAAAATATTCTTGAAGGTCTCTATACATATCAGTGCTACCAAGATGATTAGAAAACATTATGAGTTTCACTCAACAATTGTTTCTTTCATTGGGAAACATAAAGCATGAATAATAATTTTATAAATATCAAAACACCTTATTTTCCAAATTTAAATTCTAGAAACTTACCTTTCCTAACCAATTCTACATTTTCTTATAAAAAACGATACTTCTTATGATATTTCTTAATTCTATCTAACAATGATGACTGCATTGACTCCTGAAACAAAACAAAGAAGATTCTTACATTCAAAATTTCTAGACTAATATTCATTAAATCATTTACCAAAGGATCATGTTCCAAATTCATCATAGTTAATGACATTTTATATTTTCACCTTAATGCATAAGCTACCTTGTTTCCTTTTCTTAGATGGTAATGAATCATGAAGTCATAATCCTTAATTAGTTCCACCCATCTTCTCTGCCACATTTTCAACTCTTTTCGAGTGAATATATACTTCAAACTTTTAATATAATTATATATTTCATAATTTACTCGATATAAATGATTTCTATATATTTTTAAATCAAAAAATCATAGTATCTAGATCCAAATCATGTGTATGATAATTTATCTCAAGATTTTTTAATTGATGTGAATTGTAAATAATTATCTAATTATTTTAAATCAAAACATCACCATTTCCCTTCAAATAACCATCATTATAGATAAAAAATTCTCCACTTCTATATTTCAGGTAAAAAACTAAAGCATTCACCATTATTCCTTTAAGTTCCTATAAATATTCATCACACTCGTTTAACCAGAAAAAATTAAATCCTTTTTGAGTTAACTTAGTTAGTGGGATAGATAAATGATCAAATTTTTCAATAAACCATTGGTAATAACTTGCTAATACAAGAAAACTATGAATCTATATAAAAATAGTAGGTCTTAGAAACTCTTTAACCACTTTATTTTTAGACATATAAATATTTATTCCATCTTTACTTACAATATTTCCAAAGAAAGAAATCTATCACAACCAAAATCAATATTTACAAAATTTTCCATATAACTTATTTTCTTTCAAAATTTTCAGAACAATCATCAAGTGTTTGACATGATCATCATAACTTTTCAAATATAAAAAATTATCATCAATGAACACAACCATAAATTTATCTAAAAACTCATGGAAAACACTGTTTATAAGGTCTATAAATATAGTTAGAGTATTTTTCAACTTAAAATTAATAACCAAAAACTCATAATGCTCATACCTAGTACAAAACATTATATTTGGAATTATAACCCCCTTCACCTTCAAATGATGGTATGCATACCTAGTATCAACCTTAAAAAAATAATGATCTCCCTAGAATTGATAAAACAAGTTATCTATATGAGGAATAGATATTTATTCATAAAAATTGTGTTATTAAATGATCTATAATCAAGGAAGAGCCACATAGAACCATACTTCTTTTTAACAAACAAAACAGGAACACCCCAATGTGAAGTTATAGGATGAATAAAAACTTTATCAATAAACTCTTGTAACTACTTCTTCAATTCAAAAATTTCTACTTGAAGCATTTGATAAGGAGGTTTTAAAATTGGCTTAGCATCAGACACTAAGTTAATAGTAAATTCAATCTCCTGATCAATTAGAATACTAGGAAAATCCTCAGGAAATACATTCAGATATTCAATTACTATAGTAATATCACCAATTTGAACATTTTCCTTCTTCTCAACAATATGTGCAAGATATATTTAATTTCTATATTAAATCAATTTCTCAACTTCTTGATATGGTATCAAATGTATGAATTCATTATTTTATAAAAACTAAAACTCATTCCAAAAAAAATTATTTAGCTCTAAAATCTATCTTAACATGACAAATACAAATCCAATCCATACCCATTACAACATAAAACTCTACATGGGAAAATACAATAAGTTTTTTAGGTAATTCCTTCTATATACGATAATAATAAGATTACTATAATTTATTTTTTCCTTAATACTACACCCAAGTGTTTTTATTAAAAGTTATATCTTCATTTCTTAAGGTTAAATTTCCAATTTATCATCAAATTTATCAAAAATAAAAATATGTTTAGATCCAAAATAAAATAATACATTGGCCTGATATGAATAAACAAGTAATTTACCTAATGCCACATCATCTAATGGTCCAACATCTACAAAATTAGTTACAAAGGATTTAGCTACACCTTTTTTCATGTGATCTTGACAACTTTCATCCTTCATTATTATCTTCAGACAAGTACTCTTATAATGACCCATCTCATTTAAATTAAAACATATTACTTTATAAATATTTTTCTAATCATTTTCTTTGTAGTCACACACCACATGTACAAACTTTCCACATTGAAAACATTTTTTATCTTCAAAATTCATTCTCCATGATGCTTTTTACCACACTTATCATAGAATGGAAACTTGATTTTCTTATCTTGATATTTCTTTGATGGATACTTCCCCATTACCTTACATATAAACCTCTTTTTATACTATTTTTCATAGAAAACATGACCATTAGAAAACTCTATTTATATCCTGTCATCACAAAAAAAAATCTTCTCATATCTTTTGAATTCATGAGAAGCTAATGACTTTCTATATATTTTCTTCAATCCTGAGTAAAGATGATTAATTTTACTATCAACATCCCAAATAAAATTTGGTGTGTACCTTTCCAATCGAGTGAATTTTTCTTCATACACGGATACTAAATCTTCCTTCTTCTGACTAAATTACAAGAATTTATTTTCTATTCCAATTAAAACAACTTTAGGGAAATAATTATCAAGGAAAATATTCTTAAATCCATCATATTCCAAGGCATCAATATCTTTTCTTTCTCTAATATTCTTAACCATTGAACACCATTGATCAACTTCACCTTCAAAATGATAAGAAATAAGAGTTTCCTTTTGATGTTTTGTATAACCCATGACTTGAAATATCTTCTCTGAGTATTTAACCCATACTTCAACTATCATAGGTTTAAATTATACACTAAATGATGGAGGGTGTTGTTTCATTAAATTATATACAATGGACATGTTCTTCTATGGTGAAAATGGGTTCTCTCTCACATAGACACTGCCACCATTTATATTTTACAAAAAATAATCCATCACATCAAAAAACCACTTTGTTCTAATTCTAACCATTTTAGGTTTCTTATTTGGGAGGGTATTGTCCTCTTGTGCATTCCAACCTAAGATTCCATGTTTACTATATGGAAAATCATTCTAAACACACATAGATTAGATAAATCAATATGGTAATATTTAAATTCTATATAATTTCAATATAACCATAAATTAGAATATCTCAAGGGTAATTTATTTATATTATCCTAACCTCTAAAGTTATCTAAACCTTCACTCTGGTATCAACAATAAAGACCCTACCATAAAAAATTGTATAATCTTGAGTTTTAAATCATGAATTCATTTTATAAAATTCCAAAATACCTTTTCAGGTTTATATTTTTAGAGAATTAGGTCATAAATCTTACATAATAAATCCATAAATTTTAAATTGTATAGTTCCACTCAGAATTCATTTTTTATACAATACGGTACTTTTAAATGAAGTGTGTTTTCTTTTCATGATAAATCTTAATGATTTTAAAATTTTCTTCATTTTTGTCCCTAAACACCCTTAAAACTTTTGAAAAACGTTTTAAAACATGATATGATCTCAAAAATCTTAGTAACGGTCATATAAAAAGGAAGATAGAGACACATTATTCCATTTCAAAATCCTGAGATCATATAAGTGGGTTTAACTTTAACATAATAAATTTTGATCCCAGATAACAGTTTACTTAAACATAAAATAATCATTATTAGAATTTTTTTATAAGACACTTTATAAAAAAATAAAAAGGAAAAATCATAATAATTAGGGTTTTTAAGAAAATGTGAGAACGCATGAAAAATATTTTCTTAAAATCATACCTTTTTACCCTTAAAGGTGTAATCATTACCTTAAAAAATATCATTAACTTACCTTACTAAATCAAAAAAATACATGAAAACTAATTATAAATCATATAAAATTCATCTAGGTGACTTGGGACATCATCTTCATGGAACTCTTACAAATGGAATAACCTCCTCTGTTAATTCCAACATAATTCTCTGGAAAACATTATAATTACCCAATACATTAAAGAGATATATAGAGATCACCTATAATCATAAAAAATGTACAATGACCATAACATACATTAAACACATTAAATATTTCATTTCCATCATCAAACTCATAAAAAATTACCTTTGAACCCATAAGGAAAAAAATTCAGATATTGATCGATCCCTTTCCTTTAAAACCCCGTTTTCAAAACTAAAATACCCAAAACAAAGGGAAGAAGAGTTTTTCCTTGAAAAATATCATGGAATAATATAAAGGAATATAAATATAAATTAACAGTTGTGGTGGCAGGAAAATCAGTTCACGTCGTATATGTTAAAAAACATTCCTTTTGTACTTTGTAAAGAAAGTTAAACATTTTATATGAAATATGAAAAAAAAAGATTCCTTTTGAAGAAATTTGTAAGAAAGTAAAAGGATATATAAATTGACCTTTTCAATTAATTTATTTAAATATTTACACATCCCTAAAACAATATGTATATGGTGGGAAAATATTATAAATAAATCTTTAAAACATTTTAAAACTAGGTTTTAAGATAGAATATTCCTTACAACTTGATAACTTATAAACCAATGAATCGTTGAAGGAAATAAATTTGAATTTATTTTTATGAACTTTAATTTTTAGATAATTATGATAAAAAAATCTATAATGAAGTTCTTACACCACATAGAAGAAAAAATGTGGTTAAAATATCTTAAGTCTCAAAGAAAGAAAATTGAGACTAGAAATCCATTACCTAGTGTCTGGATTTCCACGTATGTTATTTATAAATAAAATTATTTTAATTATTTAATTTATTAATAAAAAAATTAATTTTTATTATTCCTTTTATTTCATTTATACCAATGTTAAACTTAATTACTTAATCAGTTAAGTTCACGTCAGACGTTTTGAGAATATTCAGCTTATAAATCAAAAATGGATTTGGTAGGCACATGAGCCTCAGCCCAGTTGGTGAGGTATCCTTAAGTGCATCCATAAGACCAAGGTTCAAAACCAGGAAGAGGTATATTTCCAGGGTACTGTAGCAGTACTGTAGTAGTACTGCAGCAGGTACTATAGTGGTACTGTAGCAGAGACTGTACATTATGCAGTGCTGTAGCAGGACTATACACTATACAGGTACTATAGCAGAACTGTACACCGTGCGGGTACTGTAGAAGACACTGTAGCAGTTACTGTAGAAGGTATTGTTCGGTACTGTAGCATCTGGAACTATTCACCTTGGGCCACTGGTTTGGGCTTGGAGTCCTTAAGGCTTTCGGGCCACCCAGGCCTTCGGGTCAGTAGGGCTTTCAAGCCACCTTTAAGGGCTTCGGGCCACCTCAAGGCCTTCGGGCCACATACAGTTGCCCCATACACACTACAAAAAAAGGAGAAACCCTAGAAGAGAATTCAGAGCAGGTGAACTCACTAGATCAGAGCCAAAAATGGATTTTTCAGAATGAGAGGGTATGGTTATGCCATCAGGACCAGCCTGTGCTTGAACAGGAAGCCTAGCCAGACAGCCTTGCGAAGGTGGAGAGCTACTATCGTGATGCAAATGCTGGGGAGGGGTAGTTCCTTATAGATAGTCTGGTTGAATTACCTAATACCTTCGGATCATGTAATCTCCTAATCCTACAATCCATGTAATCTCTGAGCATGTGGGCCTTGTAAGGGTTCCCCCTCATCCCTTGAAAGGAGGGTTATCAAAAAATCAATAAAAATGAAGGCCTTCGGGCCATTCGGGTTGATTTGGTAGGTTGACTATGGTAAAATAAATCCTGATTATATAATTTATAAAATATTAATAATGTTATAATTATCTTTTTTATATATTATTTATAATTTTTTAACCAACCATGTAAGGTAGTTATGAAAAATGAATTATGTTACAATCATGGAAATGGTAGTCCATACGTATGCATAAGTAACATTTCCATTTTTCAATAAATGTGAGGGAAATAAGGTAATTATTATTTTAAATTTATATAATGATAATTATATAATAAATATAATATTATTTATTTAAATTCACCTATAAATATAATTTATGTGAGGTGTTATGAAAAAAAAAATACATCGGTTTGAAAGGTGGTAATCTGTATGTACACATGAGTGTTGTTTTATTTTTATTTGGATGCTAAATAAATAAGTAGAATATTAATTCACCATTCTATAATAAAATTTAATCATATTATTTCATTTGGATCCATCATTATGTCCATCCATAAGAGTCACTGATGAAAAATTAAATACATCATCTTCGTGAGGCGGTAGTCCACACGTACACACAAAAGATGTTTTCATCTTCCATTAGAAGGATAAGTATATGAAAAATGGTTATACCATAAACATAATAAAAATTTAATATATTTTATATTCTTATGTTATTATATCACAATTTTTAGGAGAGTTTTAAAGGAGGTAAAATAATAAATAAAAAATAAAACACTCAGTTAAGAACTATACCTCTTCTTCGGACAACCTCCTTAGGTTTATACCTAAATACATATTAAGATGGTATTATGATAAAAAAATACCTCTAAGACATGTTTAGGGATGTTATTAAAGGATTCTGGTAGGTATTGGATGAGATAAGAGGCTCTTTAAGTGTGTATAAGAGAGGATAGGGTCTGTCCTTTTATAAGTGATGGAGAGAACACATTTGGAAATTTCAAAATATTAAAATATATTAATGTCTTACTCAATCTATATGGCTCAAAAATGAATCATATTCAAATAATATATAATAAATATTATAAATATGACCATAAAATAGGATTTAGACAAGTTTTTTGTCCATTTAATCACATATAATTTTAGCTTTAACCCTTTTAACATGTTTTAACTCTTATCAGGGTAACTGAATTTTTTACCAAATTTACTATTCATAATGACCAAAAATGAAAGTTATATCATTAAAAAATTTAGAAATTATGATTATAAATATGTATTTAATTTTATTAAATTCAATTTCTTTAAGTTTCATAAATTAATTTAAAAACAAACCCACAAAACGCGATGAAAAACTGTTTTCCAAAAAAAATATCTTTTAAGTATAAAAATGTTTTTATACAAAAAAAAAGTGTAATATTAATTCTAATGATATTTATTGGATTATTTTTAACAAAAATTAAATAATTAAATTATAAAACCAATCCAAAATAGAATTTTACTTTATAAATACATGAAAATAAAAGACAATTTTCTTAAAAATGGGAATTTTCTATTATTCACCCAAAAATCAACTTTTTCAAAAAATTATCAAAAAATTACTCTAATATAATTTTGTATTACTGATTTCAAAAATGAATTTTATTTTTTAAAAATTAAAATTCTGAAATTTATAAAATAAAATTTTAAATAAAAACATATAATACATGTAAACGAATTTAGTATGAATAAAACTATTTTATTTTTGATTGAAATTAATCAATATTATTATAGTGAATATAATTAATTAATATTTATAAGGACTAAAATTGATCTATTATCCTCATTACCTGGGTAGTGACATTTTTGACATTACACTATTAGTGGTACCTCCGAAATGAAAACTATTTCCTTTCATAGTGTCCACTGATCCATTTACTTTTCCTCAATAATCAGTTACTCTATGCCCTCATTTTCCACACATTAAACTTATCTTGGTCCCTTTAATACATTCCCCTTGGTGACTCTCACCACATTTTTTACATAAAGGAAATTGAATCTTCTTTATTTCATCATATTCATCATCAGAACATCCATGATACTTAGTCCTTCTCATCTTTGGTTTGTTTGGATACTTTACTAATCCCGTGTTGTTAATAATGATTCATGTTAGTTGGTTTGGAATAATCACAAGATTTATCACTCCATCTCTTATCTCATTAGGTTTCTCATTGGTACAATCACTGTATTATCCATAGTATCCATTTTTAACCAGATTCCATTTTGATTCTTCCATTACTAAAACCAAAAGGGGTTAACATGAGTGATAAAACCCATAATAGAATTATTGTAAGTATATTACATGAAAGTTTCATCCTCAAAATTTATTTCACTTAAAAATTAGTAAACTAGATTTCAGTTCAACCTAAATCACTCTTAGTTCAATCTAGTTTTTATTATGTTGTGCTCTCTCATATTCCTTAACCTAATTCCTTAAAATAATAAATCCTTCATAATATCTTGTAAATATAATTCAATTAACTAGTGAATATCCCCCATGAGTGTCTAGTTAGGTTTAAAGTGTTATTCCCACTCATCATGCACCATAGTAAAGATCAAGTCAATGTTAAACTATTATTTTTTAGAGTGATTACCCCTAGGTGAATCTCTGCCATATTCATGTCTACTTTCCATCATCTATACAAGGATGTAATTCTTGGAAACCACCCAATATTTACTTTACCAAAACTTTAGTATGTTATCATATACTTCTAATTATCCCTTAGACTTATCCCTAGGTTTTTCAATGAGGTTATCTTATCCTATTCCCTAAAATAACTACACTAATCCATAAAAATAACTAAATATTACTATGATACCAACTATAGTGGCCTATTATAAAAAAATATTTTAAAAAATTTCCATAATGTAAAAATTAAATCTCACAAAAATTATCTCATAATCCCAAGAAAATAAGGTTTCGTTTCTTTGAGGAATAGCTACATAAAAAACTTTTTTTATAAACCTTGTAAAAATTTCTCCAAAATTGAGCTATATTATACTCCCTTATATAATTCTTATATGTTATACTCATATTCATAACTTAGGTAATGGAAACATACGAATGGTGTGAGCTTAAATGATTAGTAAGGGTAAACATAAGTGATAATAATCAAATATCATAAGTGAGTATAAGATGAGAATATGGGTATACCAAAAAAAGCATAGAACATAAATCATGGAATAACATAATAATATATCATGAAATTATTTCATATCAATGAAACAATGAATACTTGATATTTTTGTAACAATCATGGGTATAGGTAAATATCACCTTCATAAGTCACATACTTGCACCCATATTTTCAAGAAAATTAAATTTCACCCATGTATACATCACCTTCTTGAATCATACACGTGCACCCATGCTTGTGAACAACTAAATTATGCCCACATATACATATCTAATGAGATTTAAACTTTTAAAAAATGTATTGGAGGGAAATATAGGATCTTAACCATCATTATCCATACTTATAAGTGCCACTTGAAAATCATTCACTTATCACATCATAAAGAACTCATGGAAATAAAATGGGTTTCATAAAACTCTCAAATGAAAATCATTCACTTTTATAGCATAAATAACTCAAGGAAATAAAATGGGTTTCATATACTTATCAAATGGAATTTCATAAAGAAATAATCAATGATCAAAGATAAACCCATGGAAAATAAATGGGTATCCAAATATATTTAGTAAATTTCTAGGTAAATACCCTTAAATCAATATAATAAAGCATGTGGTATTTACATAGTTTAGATATAGGGTATACAGTTAAGTCAATAATTTCCCCAATAAATTGATATGAAATCTAGGTGATAAACCTTAAATCAATGGAATCAAAAATTGGGTATGCATAGAGGAAATGAATTGGGAGAAAAATTATGGTTCTACACTGAATAAGATTAGCAAAAACAAAGGCAGTGATGGATCATTCCTCCAAAAGATAATAACATTACATAATCCATCTAGAGAAATAATATGTATGGTTAAATTTGAAGAATATCCTCAATCAAGCATAAGATATTTTAAAGTAAATTACACCAAAAATGCTTAAAAAACAAAGGTAGTGACAGATCATTACTCCAAAAGAGAAGGAAATTACATAATCCATCCAGAGAAATAATGTGGATGGTTCAATTTTAAGAATAACCTTGATCAAGAATAAGATATGTAAAAGGAAAATTAATTATATGAAAAACAATTTTTAAGAGTTTTATAAAACACATTGGAAATAAGAAATATCCTTGATCTTAGAAAATAATTTTAAAAGAGATATTTTATAAATATAGGTGAAAATAATTTCTTTTAGAAACCATAAAAACACAAAGAGAACACTTTATATAAAATGAAAAAGGTATGGAAAAGACTTGTCACATGTAAACATTAAAAATAGAATCTTTTCACATTTTGATAAAAACAACCCATAAAAATGTTAAAATTTTCTTTAAAACTTTTAAAATAAGTTCATGTATTATAAAATTTCCTTAAATTATTATTTAAGGACTGATAAGGAAATTTACAAAATCATCCAATGAATATGGACATGGAAAAAAGGGAGGTTACCAACTAATAAAACTGGTTTAAATCCCACCTATACTAACACCTCTATCCCAATGGTTTGAAAAAACTATTGGTATAAGGAACCTATACCAACGGTTCCTTGAAACCATTGGTATGGGCTAATATATGGTGGATTTTCTCAATGGTTTGAGAAAACTGTTAGGATAGGCATAGAAATTCCCAACGGTTTTATAAAACCATTGGGAAAGTCTTGATCGGTGTATAGGTATCCCAACAGTTTTTACAAACCATTGGTATATACCCTCATATCCTAATGATTTTTAAAAACTATTGGGATAGAAAATCCCAAAAAAAAATCGAGCTACCTTCCTCCATCTAGAACTCATCTTTTCCCTAAATGATATCTCTCCCTTCTGAGAACCCTACATCCAATGTTCCCACCCTACTTCCCAAGTGCACTTCCTCTAGATCTAATATTTTTCACTAAATGAGATCTCTCTAGGATATAAACCCTACTTCCCAACTAGTGATCAATCTTTTATTCAAGTGATTTTTGTTCTTAAACTTCAAAATCGGTACATTGTAAATGATTTATGTCTTTTTCCTCCATTTATTTTATATTTTTTTATTCTATTTCACTGCAATATTCTTTTTTTTACCCACTATGTATTATGATACCCTTATAAACACAAGCCATATATCATTTTAGGTTGTGGTTTTTTTATGGTTTTGTTGTGATTTATCTTTATAGAATAATTTTTATTGATATTAAAGATGTCAATATGATCATGAGTTATTTTATCCTTGGTTTATTTTAAATTTAAGGTTTATTGACATGATTTCTTTTGTTATACATAAATACAGTTTTATAATTTTTTATCCTAAGAGAAGTGACAAGATAATCATGCATTATGAATCTACCCTTAAATGTTTTCTTCAAAATATAACACTCTAACTTAAAGGTGATGATACCCTTACTATAATTCATTCATAGAGAACTATTGTGATCCTCACAATTGTTCTAACATGTAAATAATCCCCAAAAATGGGTATCAATTCTTCAGGATCACATGGTTCAGCATTATTTAGCATAAACACAACCACTAACTGATAGGATGATGTGTGCAGTTGAATAAATCAATCAACCTCCATGACCTTAATAAGAAACTTTATTTAGCTCAACTAAACTAGTTCCAAATGATATATTGAAATTTATATGGGTTTCACTAAAATAATTAGTATATCTAAAATTAAATTTCTCTCTATGGATGGAGTCTTTAATAGTTTTTTGAAAAGAAATTATGATATTAGTAAACCATTTGGAGAAATAATAGAGGCTAATGCTGGTTTTTCTACAAGATCCAAGCCTGCCATAAGTGACATGATATCTTAAATATAGCTCAAATCTAGTTCCACTCTACACACATCAGCCACCCACTCACATGTCATCATAAAATTATATCCTTTACGTGAAATGAATGATACTCTCCTTCGATAAAAATCAACATCAGTATGAATTATTTTCATTTATCCCACCATGATGATCACATAAAATCTATTCATAATTTAGAACATGATGCACCATGAATTTCCACAGTGGACAGCTATAATAAGACACCCAAGAAAACAATGAAGATGGTTTAAATTATTCCCAATGGGTGTATTGAGAGAAAGAAACTATAAAATAACTATAATGATAAATTAATTATCAAAAACATTAGTATATATTTACAAATAAGTTGAACCATTTTCAAACTAAATAGTATAAAGAGTAGTTTTGGTCAAGATTATACCTCTAATGGATGATGTCCCTCTCTACAAAATATCAAAACCAGATCCACTACATACACTTGTCCTTCCTAATATCCATGACCATGACCCCGATATAAACAACTCATATAAGTGATCTTTCTAATGGGTAAGAACATTCATCATGTAATATTAATTTATTATAATATGCATCATATACTATTTGTTTTATAAAATTGTTTATTACAATTTTTTTACTAAATGGATAGAAGTTGGATGTATGAAATAGATCAGATCTCAAGGAATTTTCAAAAAAAAATTGGAGAGATTTTTAGATTTCTCATTTTAAAATACTTTATATAGTGGTCACATAAACTACCCATGTTATAATTGTGTTCGAAGACCTGGGTTGAGCCATGAAAAAGTTATCTACCATATAACCAAATATGGTTTTCAAACAAACTACTATGTATAGTATCACAATGGGGAGAAAATAGAATCTCAAAATGCTGATGATCCAAATGAGGGGACTGGATTGAATAATTTGATATATGATCGGTTTCTATTTATTCATCATCATGATAAGGAAAGGATGTCGACCCAATAATACTTTGATTTGGGTGCACATGATGCGTCCAATGAAAATGATGATATTGAAAGAGTGAAAAAAACTTAAATGATGTTGCGATGACTCTAGTATATCAGCAATGTTGTAAAATGAAAAAGCTGGAATTTTTAATCAAATTGTTTCATGGGAAACTCATGTATGGGATTTATAAAACTATCATCAATTACATTCTTACCTTCTTGAAGGACTTACTTCCAGATGATGCATATATTCCCTCAAACCACTATATGGCATGGATGTTAGTTGAAGAACTTGTATTTTCAAAAAAAATCATGCTTGCTCGAAATATTACAGCTTATTCTTGGAGGAAACTACTGAAATAAATGATTGTATAAAATGTGGAACATCTCGATGGAATCTAAAATATGATGAAACACCATCCCGTGTGCCACATAAAGTAATGTGAAAATTTCCATTGATCCCCTGACTCCAGAATCTTTTCATGTCTGATGAAATATCAATAAAATTTTGATGGCATGATACTAAGAGAAAGAATAATAATGAAGAGTTGTTTCACCCTGTATATGGATTTACATGTAATATATTTGATACTTGATATCCTAATTTTGTAGATAACGTGTGTAATGTGAGACTGGGTCTTTCATGTGATGGTTTTAATCTGTTCAGGTAGATGCTTACTTCGCATAGAAAATGGCTAGTTTTCATACACATTTATAACATTACCCCATGGTTGTGTATGAAAAAACCTTTCACTTTCATGAGTATACTTATATATGGCCCTTCTGATCCCAACAATGATATAGAATTATACATGCAGCCTTTAATAAAAGAGTTGAAACTTCTTTGGGATGTGGGTGTGTGAACATACGATGCATGTTCTAAATAAATATTTCATGTGTGTGTTGCGCTTATGGGGAAGATCAATGATTTTCCTGATTATGCAATGATGTATGGATGGATTATGAAGGTAAAACTATCATGTCTTTTTTTTTATGAATAATACTCGATCCAGAAGACTGAAATATCATTGTAGTTTTATTTTTATGGGACATTGATGATTCTTGCCAGTAGACCACCTATATAGAAATAATCATCGAATATTTGACAATATTGTGGAGACCAAATATCCACATCAGTGTATGTCTGGAACTGATGTGCTTAATGAATTGTAAGATTTCATTTTTTTCATTTGGGAAGGATCAAATGAAATCTAGAAAGAGGAAGAATGTTTCCAATGGTACCTATTATAATTATAAAAAGAGTAGTATCTTCTTTGAGTTACCTTATTGGTTAACCAATTTATTATGTCATTGCTTAGACGTAATGCACATTGAAAATAATATATGTGAAATGTTGATTTTTATTCTTCTAAATTTCAAAGTAAATACAAAATATGATTTATGATCTTAGAGTGACTTGGTAGATTGGTAGATCATACCAGAATTACATCTTATGTGTATCAATGAAAATAAATGGAAAGTTCCATGTGATTATTATGTGATGAAACCTATAAGAAAAATATATTAATGGAATTAATAGAGGATATTAAAGTTCCTGATGGTTATTCAAGTAATATATCAAAACGGGTCAATAGAAGAGAGTTGAAGTTGAAATCTTTGAAGACTCGTGATTATCACGTCTTTATACATGGGATGATTCCAATATCAATCCTTCATCTTTTTCCCAATAATGTAAGGGTGTTAGTTATTTAGTTGTACCATTTTTTAGAGATATTTGTTCTAATAAGTTTTCCAAGTCTTTCTTTCAAAAAATGTTGGTGGAGACACTATTAATTTTGTGTGAGTTAGAGAAAATATTTCCTCCATCATTTTTCACATGCATGGTGCATATGATTGTTCATCTACAAACTGAAATACTTCTTGGAGAACCTATGGATTTTTTTTGGATGTATCCAATTGAAAGAAACATGTACACATTGAAATCTTATATCTGTAATAGGAATCATCCTGAAGGTTCTATCATGAATGGTTACTTGGCTCAAGAATGTACGTATTTCTTCTCAATGTATTTCTCTGATCTAACTACGATAATGAACAGAACAATGAGAAATGAAGAAGAATAGTATGAGAAAATTGAACTCAGTTTTCCATCACTTCCTCAAATAGGATTAATTCTCAGATTATATACATTGATGATATTAAGCCTTGAAGAGCGGGAGAAGTCACATCGCACATCATTATTCAACTGTGATTTTTTCGATGACTACATCAAGTAAGTAAATTGAATATTTATATCTTATTTCAACTCTTGTAATTGTACATATTTTTTAAACTATTTCTATTTTTATCTATAGGGAACATAAATAAACGATAAATAGAAAGCATTATTCTTTATCTTTGAGAAGGAAAGAGACTTTGCATAGAAAATAGTTTTCCGTTTGGTTGAAATTGAAGGTAGAAATAATGATGTCATAAATAAATAAAATCAATATTTAATTAAGTTTAATATTTGTTTATATTTCAGGTATTGAGTTTTCCTGCTGACACTGTCTCTGAGAAAATAAGAGCTTTGTATTTTGGTCCTAATATTGTGGTCTGTGAATGTAAATCAATTGTGATCAATGTGTAAAGATTTACTATCACTGAATGAGAAAAGAACATGAGAAAACAACATGATGGTGTTATGCTAACTGCCACAATAGACTGTTACGCCAATGCATCAGATAACAGACCTCATTTTAAAAATTTAGCTTATTATGGAGTCGTTTAAAAAAAATATTGGATCATTACTCTTATGGTTGAGTCACTATGATAAAATTCCCATGGTTTGATTTCAATGATGAGTTATGGAACCTTTATTGATGATTGTGTATTTATATTTATTGACATGACTCGCACTCTTGATACTGATGAACCATATGTATGGGAATCAATGGCGAAATGGGTTTTTTATGTCAAAGATCATCTTCAACCTGAATTTGGAGTCATTATTGAAGTAATCCCAATACATATTTTTGATGATGGTGATGAAAGAATTGACATCATCCCTACTACCATTGTCCCCAATCCATTTATTACTTATGATGACTCCAATACTTTAATTGTTAGAGTTGATTGCGAACTTGAAGTTTTGGTGGAAAATATATAGAAGCATTCATCTGTGTTCTTAGTTCTATTGGTTTAGCTCGACTTGATTTGTTGAATTTTGTGCTATAAAAATTGATTTAATATTGATTACAAATATTCTTTACCCAAATAGACCTTCACGTGCATTTTCAATATTTATTGGTTGTAGTTTTCTTTGAGTTTCATTTTATAATATTGAATTGAATTGTATTCAGACCTACCAAACCAAACAAAACCAAAATAGTTAAATTGTAACAAAAAACTAGATGAATTGAATTGTACATATTAAAATAATTGATATGAAAATCAAAAACAATGAAAATAATGACATAACCCCAAAATAGCTAAATTACCTAACCAAAAATATGAACCAAATGACCTAAGATAAATAAGCCATGTCTCATTTTTTATTTGATTACATAGTAGTTATCCTTTTCTAATTACTTCCATATTTGTTTTCAAATGATGGAAATGAAACCATATGAGTAGTAGTAAAGAAAAAATTTGACAAACAACAATCATTGAATGGATGATATGGTCATTACTCCATTAGTTCATGTTGTGAGTATTTTATTTCAAATATATATATATATATATATATATCAATAATATATAATGTCATGTGATTAATTTTTTTTAAACTTTTATGAAAGATCCACCACTTAGGTGCCAGTTATTCAACGAGCACCCTAGTAGCGGTCCCAGTACTCAGGTTAGTGGTATGAGGGGGGTGATATGAGAGCTAGGTACTTTAGTCAGTGTACCTGTTTAGACCCTACCCCTCCCACTGATGTATCATCTTCCATACATTCTGATCCTGCTATGTCGTTAGGGAAACATGAGATATTTAGACCTCACATGTTTTTACCACCCTTCACATCTGATCCTCCTTTCCTATCTTTACGATAACACATGATGATTCCCACTCCTAATCCATATTATACAGTTGGTGAGTCATACATGACATATTCTTTACAATCTACTTCTTTTTCTCTGGGCTTCTACGATCCTTCTTCAACTCCTACTTCGATATAGTCTATTCCTATAGAGTATACACTGGGACCCACTCCACCAGTATAGGGTGATGTTCCTTGAGTGACAGCAGATCTATAGGTTCCCATTGAGTAGACTGCTGCAGTTATATTTTAGAATCCTAAAAAAAATTTACCATAATTTATTTTCATTATAACATGTATTGATATAATATTTTTTTTCTATCACAACATATACATCTACTGATTGGAATTGGAGTTGGGGGAATACACGCATGCATTCGGTGTGGAATTACCACACACAATTGATGGTGGACTACAATGAAGACAATCAAATCATTGAAAAAATAGGGTAGAAATGTCAGAGTTTTTTGGCGATGCTTCCCAAATACTCTAACATCATTCCTATCAGCCTGATCTCATGGAGACAGTTGCCAAATAAAGTCAAGGATAATGCGTGGGCATAGATATGGGTAAAAAATATGTTTTATTTAATGTAATATTATTGTTTTTTATATGAATTAAAATTTTTGTATCAGCTTCGGTTTAATTTTCCCGATGGTGAGGGTGCACGGCCAGCACATCTAAAGAAGTTAGGTGAGCTTTAGAGGGCCTATAAGCATGAGTTGTATATTAGATGCCACTCTAGAGTTGGAAAAGAGTTATAGGTGGTACCTATCATGGATGATTGTCTTATATAATAGTATTGTAAAATGATTACTTATTGGATGACTATTAAGTTTAAGGTATTAATCAATTTGAGGTATTTAAATGAAAATTTTCATGTTTTTCATTAATACTATATTTTTTATTACATAATTTTATTTAGGAATTATCTGGAAAAAATAAAAAATAAATTTATGATAAAAAAATACCTCCACACATTGGGGCGTACTACGATGTCAGATCAAGAGAGGAATTAAGTATAACAATTGTTTATAATTTTTCTTTAGGACTTTCACTTTCTATTGTTTCCTCCGTAATTTATTCAATTTCTAATGTTTTAATATAATTTTATTTTTGAAATTCATTATTGATAACCTATTTTTAATTATGGTTTCCTAAATTCAATTTCATTATAGAGGAAGTTATTGAATATTGAAGTACGTGTGCCTCAAGAAAAACTATTTTTCTCGAGTAGAAGGAAAAAAGATGGAAGTTTGGTTAACAAACCAACACAGCAACAAATTGTAAGTTTTAATTCGTTGGTTTCAAATTTTAATATATATTTTTTAACTTAATATTCTATTTATACTTGTAACAGGTTTCTTTAGAGGCTCTTGATTCCTAGGAACCTGATAATTTTTGTCCAAATGATCACTTACATCAGGTGTTGGGAGATGAGCACCCTAGAAGAGTATGTTTTAAGAACCTGGTTCTTATTTTTGAGGTACGGGTTTCTTCTTTTCCCTTTTCCTTAAAGTGATTTCGATAAAATAAGTAAAATGGGGGAAATTTCCAATTTTTGTGGGTACACGTCGTGTACTTTTCCACACATTGTGTACTTTGGCCATGTGGGATGGGTACACAGGGAGTGTAGGCCTGTCGGTGATAAAGGGTGTAAAAACTAACTACATTCCATGTGATTAGTATTTACACGCCGTTTAATCAGTCGTCAGGTGAACATTAAGGCGGTGGAGGCAGTCGCCAGTGGAGCGACAATACATGTCGTGTAATCAGGAATACACGTCGTGTACGCATGTCGATGGATGAATAGTGTTGTGGTGGAAAGAAGTCTCCAGAGGAATAGTTAAAAAATGAAAAGTAGACGTCATGTACTTGAGAGTACATGTCGTGTAGTTTACTTTTTTTCTCTTAAAATGGGCAGTAGCCTCCTCATTCAGCAGAGGAGGCTTTGAGTTCATTTTGGAGCCAGGAGAGGAGGTTGGAGCTTTGAAGATCTCCCGACCACACACTGGGAATATGAATCTTTCTCTGACGGTCTTGATTGAACCGCGCGGGTGAGTTCTTCCCTCTCCTTGTGTGTTTCTTACTAATTATTTCTCGAGGGAAATTTATTTGAGTTTGAATGAGTGAACATTTATCCCAGATCTATGTCATTCCTGGATGATTTGGGAGGCGTCCTTCATGTATACCGATCAGAGACGATCGAGGTAGGTGGTCTGATGTTTCTTTCAACTGTTATGTTGAAATTGTGTACTGTTGTACTACATGCCCATGGTTGGGGTGTTTTATGGCTGAGGCATTTGCTAAAAGATATCTAGAATTTCATATATAATTTTTTGATGATTTAAAACTGCTATTTGGGATCACTGCTTGGACCCAGGACCACCCCGGGGGTGTGTTCCTCTATTTAGCCGTTTGGCCAGGATACCTGAGGGTATGCCATGTTTATTTTGTGAATTTATTTTTCTTGAGAGAAACTTTATATAAATTTTTGTTTATGCTTTGGGCTCGGCCCGGTTCCTTTATCCTGAGGGCAGTGTTCCATTAGCCTGTGGGCAGTGTTTTACATAGCCGGTGGGAAGTGTTTGGTTAGCCTGAGGGTAACCTTTGTTTATGTCTGTGGACAGTAGTATCTATACCTGAGGGAAATATCACGTATGCCTAAGGGCAATGATCATTATGCATGAGGTCAATCACCTGCAGGTATTTGATTATGTTACCTGAGGGTAAGGATAGTATGTCTGAGGACATGACTGTTTAGAATATTCACTGTGGTGATATTTTATGTTGTACCTGCCAAGAAAAAGCACAATCTTAAAGGTGATAAGTAATAATTAAAATGGAAATGAAATTGGTAGTGATAGTTATTTTTGAGTACTTACTAGTTTACTACATTTACTTTTGCACACTATTGTTGCACATTTTCAATGACAATTGGGAATGGGCCTTTGGTGGGTGCCTACTGGGATTTATTTCTCACACCCTCTTTGGGTCATGTCTTCGGCCCAAACAGACTATATTGCTGCAGGTGTTGACCAGGGCAAGATTCCCTATACAGGTACATGATTGTAGCAGAGGAGTAGGAGAGCATGGGACCGAGCTTAGGCTTGCGACGCTGCTGCGTTCTGTTCACTCTGTTTTGTTTTGTTTGTTGTACCCTATACTTTGAGTTGTATTGTATTGTATTGCAGTGTATCCTGTTTGGATGATTTCATAGAAATAGTGACATGCTGCATTTTTATATATAATTGTTGGTTATCTTTTACTACATTTGCTCATTTCTAGTTCATATTGTTTATTGTTGCTGCTATTTTATGTTGTATACCTTTTCCATTGCACTACACTTTGAAAAATGAGGGTATAGTTTCCCCACTATCAGATTTGGGCCCTCGCTACTAGTCGGCAGCCTCTGGAATTTGGGGAAATGTGCTTGTGGTCATATGACCAACCGAGTTCGGGGAACCGTTGTGTGGATTCTGGATCTGGGATGTTACAAAGTGGTATAAGAGGAGTTATTTTCTTTTACTTACTTTTTGGAGCCTTAGTCAGGGATAGGATGGAAATGGTTTTTGGTAATAAGCTATTCCCGAAATTAGCTAACCCATGTACAGGGAAAATCCAATCTACCTCATTATTGCAATTATTACTGGTTTTTCAATTTTACAATTGATTTAATTTTCACCATTGGGTGACACACTTGTGATTGTTCTGTTTATGTGTTATACATTGGTTCTATTTAGTTGAAACCCGATGATATGAGGGTGTGCCATATCATGCATAATTTAGGCACATGCTAGAAATCACATGTCATGTTTTCCTTCCATGACATGTAGGTGCATTAGAAATTTCATGTTTTTGTGATAGTTTATGTGCTAGAAGAGCATGTTGTTGTGATAGCTTCTTTGATAAATACCTACTTTTTCTAGGGTATTTTGGTGTGAGGTTTTGATAGAATTAACACCAAACTTTGGTTCTTAAGGATTATGGGCCCTCAATAACTAGAATTTGGTGGATCATTAACGTGTTTTCCTTGTTATAAAATTTATAAGATGAAAAGCTTTGATTCGTGGGGAGTATGGGCCCTCACGGGTCAGAATTTGGAAATTAGGTGTTTGTTCTGTGTTTTTCTGGGTTCCAAAGTAGTTTTGAGGCTTACTGTCTGGAAAACCCAGCATATACACTATGTAGTTCTATGTACACATGTCGTGTGTTCTTATGTTCGGGAAGAAATGAAAACTTTTTAAGTACACGTCATGTATCCTCCGTACACGCCGTGTAGTCTCTTCCCGTGTCATAGGTTGTGTGGACGGGGACACGGGGTAGGGGATGGCTTGGGGGAACATGTCGTGTACCAGTGATACACACCGTGTAGTGTTAACCCAGTGTCTGACAGTGTAACTAACAACATGGACGGAGGAAACCTTAAGACATACACATTTTTTCTACCTTGAACACGTCGTGTAGTCTGACTCAGGTACCTGGTCATGCCACGAACAACACGGGCCAATGAAAGCTTGTAGAGTACACGCTATGTCCACCTCTGAACATGCCGTGTAGTGTTGTTTTAGGAGAGTCATGTGGCTTAAGCCATGTATAAGGACTCGGGCGGGGAAGAAGGATTCAAGTAAATTTTGTGTGTTAGAACAACACGTTGTGTAGTTGAGGTGATACACGACCAGTTTTGGCAGAAGTACACGCCCATGTGAAAGACTTAAGGGAACATGCCGTGTAGTTAATATACACGCTGTGTAGTCTTGTTTTGTAAAACTTGAATGTTTTTTTTCTCCTATTCCCTTCTTTGCCACCTCATTTTCATTCTTTGATAATCTTGATCTAAGGTGTGTGCTTGACCTTGTAGAGTCATGCCACCAAGACGACCACCGGTTGTTCGCCAGGAGAGCGGTGACGATTATACTCTGGAGATGGTGGGCCATGGGCTACTAGTGGATCATCCAGCAGTTCCAGATGTGGCGCCAGCCATTATACCAGACACAGGCACAGATGTGCAGTTCTGTAAAGGCTTCATGTGGTTCATGCAGACCTTCCAGGGAGCACCGCAGGCCACCACATCTATGGCAGAGCTGATGCGTATCTTCCAGCAGCAGCATACGCCTACGTTTTCAGGGGATGGTGGACCACAGGCTACGAATTCATGGATGGATTCGATGTATATGATCTTCGAGCATCTAGATACTCCTCCAGGGAGGAGGTTCAAGCTCTCTACATACATGTCGCGTGATTCCGCCAAGAGGTGGTGGGATGTTACCACCCAGTCTGAGCATCACCAAGACCTGGTGTGGGAATATTTTTAGGAAGACTTATATGAATTATTCTTCTCGGAGACGCTGCAGGAAGATCAAGCTCGAGAGTTCATGAATCTACAGCAGGGTGCCATGTCAGTGATGGATTATTCTGCTCGCTTCACTGAGCTTCAGCATTTTGTACTCGTTCTGGTGGTTGATGAGGCATTGAGGGCTAGACGCTTTGAGGATGTTCTTCGGTGTGGAATTAGAGCGCTGGTGAATGTTTTCAGATTTCCTACCATGCATGCTATTATGAACCAGGAACTGATTACTGAGCGGAACCTACGGGAGGCTAGTGGTGTAGTACAGGGCGTTTCATCACCAGTTCCTAATAATATTTCTACCGGTAAGAGGAAGAGGCAAATGGACTTCTCTCATGGTGGTAGTACTAGTCAGAAGAATACTTCAGGTGGCCAGGTCATGTGCTACCATTGTGGTAGAGAGGGGCACAAAAGACCTCAGTGTCCACATGACCCAATGGAGTGTTGAGCTTGCGGCAAGATGGGTCATCTGCAGCGCTTTTACAGGGTGTTTCTACCAGTGGATAGTGAGAGGGGTTTTGTGCAGACTCTGCATGCGAGAGCAGGACCAGCAGCTTCTTACCAGTCAGGCAATTGGAATGCATCAGGGCGTGTAGGCCGAGAAGGTGGTCATGGCCGTGGTAGCCAGACACCGGGATCTCAGAGGCAGCAGGGCGGGACAACACATGGTAGCCAGTCTGTGTCGCAGGGCCGCGACACTGGGTAGGCATATGCAGTGCAACAGACCCAATAGAAGCAGGATCCCAGACCTTCCACTATCAGAGGTACTATTCTAGTTGCTTCTGTTTTATCTTCATCACTTTTCAATACTAGTGTTACACATAGTTTTATATCTTTGGCCATTGTGGAGATCCTTGGGCTCTTTGTTTCTTCTTATTATGATATTATGATGCTAGACACACCGTTAGAAGTAAGGACAGCAGGTGTGCGTCAGTGCAAAGAGTTCCCCCTTGAGGTTCGTGGGTTTCACTTCCTATGGGACCTCTATGTATTATAGATGAAAGATTATGATTTCATTCTCAGGATGGACTAGTTGGTACCCTTTCGAGCCTTTATGGATTTCAATCATCGCAGGGTGAGTTTCACATCACCAGAAGGCAGAGAGTTTCTATATAAGGTCGAGTGGGATGTCCAGGTGAGCCGAGCTGGACCTGAGCATCGTGGGTGAGGTGGAGTGACATCCCAGATTGCGATCTTATATCTGGATTACCAAGGAGCATGTCAGAAGGATTTCCCTCCAGTGGTTTATCATTTCAGGGATGTCTTCCCGGACAACTTTCCAGGTCTACCTCCGAAGAGAGAGGTGTATTTCTCTATTGAGCTAGTTCCAGGAGCATCACCGGTGTCCATTCCTCATTATAGGATGGATACACTAGAGTTGCAGGAGCTCAATAAGCAGTTGGAGAAATTGCAGGAAAAGGGTTTCATCTGACCCAGTACTTCTCCTTGGGGTTTGCCTGTCCTGTTTGATAAAAAGACGGACAGTACCCTCAGACTTTGTGTGGACTATCAGAAACTGAAATGGCTGATAGTTAAGAACTGATATCCTTTACTGAGTATTGATGATCTTTCTGATCAACTTCAAGTAGCATGAGTGTTCTCAAATATTGACTTGAGATCCGGATATCATCAGTTTCACGTGAGACCGTCGGACATACTGCTTATAGCCTTTTGGAGCAGATATGGTTTATATGAGTACTTGGTCATGCTGTTTGGACTCACAAACATGCCAGCAGTTTTCATGGCTCTGATGAATAGTGTGTTCCACCCCCATTTGGATTCTTTTGTGGTAGTCTTCGTGGACGACATCTTGGTGTACTCTCACACTCAACACGACCATTCCACCCATCTTGAGATCATTTTGAGTACATTGATAGAGCATTAGTTATATAATAAGCATTGAAAGTGCCTTTTCTGGATAGAAAAAATTCACTTCCTGGGTCATATTATCTTAGAGGCAGAAGTTACAATAGACCTAGAGAAGGTGAGAGCAGTAGTTTCCTAGGAGCATCCTAAGAATGTGTTTGATATACGGAGTTTCTTGGGGATGTCTGGTTACTATAGGCACTTTATAAAGGACTTCTCCCGCTTAGCAGCATCGTTTGTGGGTTTGAATAAGAAGGGTGTGAAGTTTGTTTGGTCAGAAGCTTGTGAGATAGCCTTTTAGGATCTTAAGGGAAGGTTGATATTAGTACCAGTCCTGATACTTCCAGAGAAAGGGAAGAGTTATACAGTCTAATGTGATGCATCAGGTATAGGGCTGGGTATAGTGTTGATGCAGGGCGATCGAGTTGTTGCGTACGGGTCTCGGCAGTTGAGGCCACATGAGAGGAATTACCCGATGCATGACCTCGAGTTGGTTGTAGTTGTTCATGCATTGTGCTGTTGGAGACATTATCTCTTGGGAGATAATTTTGTGGTTTTCATCAACCACAAAAGTCTCAAATACATCTTTACTCAGCATGACTTAAACCTGAGATAGCGAAAGTGGGTCGAATACCTTTAGTACTTTGACTTTGATCTTGCCTATACACCTGGTAAGGGTAATGTAGTAGCTAATACACTGAGTAGAAAGACTCAGACACAGGCAGTGTAGGAGGCCAGTGGTGAGTGGCAGCTTATGGATTTGTTCTCTGAGATTCATTTGGAGGTGCATGATAGTCATGGGAAAACCTATCTTTCTTTCTTAGCTATGAATTCTACCCTCCTGGATAGAGTGGGGATGAGATATCTATCGAATGCAGAAGGCCTAGTTCTATGAGAGTCGGTGGCAAGTGAGGACCCTCCTCCTGGATGGACAATAGGCGATGATGGGTGTTGCGTTTCCATGGATGGGTGTGGGTTCCAGGGGATATACATGAGGAGCTGATGTGGGAGTTTCATGCTTCAGATTGGGTAGTACATCCAGGGGTTACCAAAATGTACCGTGACTTGAGACGTCGGTATTGGTGGTTGGGTATGAAGAGAGAGGTAACTAGTTTTGTTACGAGATGTTTCACCTATCAGCAGGTGAAGGAGGAGCATCAGAGGCCAGCTGGAATGTTACAACAGTTATCCATTTTGGAGTGTAAAAGGGATTATGTCACGATGGATTTCGTGACGAGGTTGTTGAGGTCAACTCGAGATAGTGATGTCATGTGGGTTGTTGTGGAAAGACTTACGAAGGTAGCTCACTTTTTCCGATCAAGGAGACCTTCGGTGTTGACGATCTTGGAAAGTTTTATATCCAAGAGGTAGTACGTCTTCATGGGGTCCCTCATTATATCGTTTCAGGTAGGGATGCTCGCTTTACGTCTCGTTTCTGGCAGAGATTTCAGAGGGCACTGGGTAAACAGGTGCTTCTGAGCACAGCTTACCACCCACAGACCGATGGCTAGTCATAGTGTACGATATAGGTGCTAGAGGACATGTTGCATGCATGCATCCTAGACTTTGGGGGATCTTGGGAGAAGCACATACCCTTGGTCGATTTTTCCTACAATAATAGTTTTTAGGAAACTATTGAGATGTCACCTTACGAGGATTTATATGGCAAGCCATGCCAACCACCCTTGTGCTGGTTAGAGGCAGGTGAGGCAGCTTTACTGGGACCACATCTCATGCAAGATACTTCTGAGCAGGTCCAGTTGATTTAGAAGCAGATGTCTACTGCACAGTATCGTCAGAAATATTATGTTGATCGCCGCAGACGACTCTTGGAGTTCGTGGTTGGGGATCAGGTTTTCTTGCGTGTTTCGCCGAGGTTGGGACACAGGCAGATCTGGAGATAGGGTAAACTTTCGTCGAGGTATGTGGGGCCATTTGAGATTCTGGAGAGATTTGGTTCGGTTGCCTACTGGTTTTAGTTACTACATAGGTATCAGGCCATGCACGACGTCTTCCATGTATCTCAATTGTGCCGCTATCATTCAGACATGTCTCACGTTTTTCAGCCCAAGGAGGTTGAGCTTTAGCTGGATGCATCCTTTGAGGATCATCTAATTCGTATCATTGATAGGAGCAATAATTTTCTATGAGGCTAGTCAGTTCCTCTCATTTGAGTGCTATGGAAGCATGGCCGAGTGCAGGACGAAACCTGGGAGCGGGAGACCGACGTGTGTGCTCAGTGGCCAGAGTTGTTCACCGTTGTATCTTCACCACCCTTGGAAGGGAAATTCGGGTACAAATTTCTTTAAGGGGAGAAGTTTGTAAGAACCTGGTTCTTACTTTTGAGGTATGGGTTTCTTCTTTTCCCTTTTCATTAAAGTGTTTTCGGGAAAATAAGGAAAATGGGGGAAAATCCCAATTTTTGGGGGTACATGTCGTGTACTTTGGCTGTGTGGGATGGGTACACATGGCATGTAGGCTTGTCGATGATAAAGGTTATAAAAACTAAATAAATGTCATGTGATTAGTATTTACATGTCGTTTAATCAGTCGGCAAGTGAACGGTAAGGCAGTGGAGGCAGCCGCCAGCAGATCAACAGTACATGCCGTGTAATCAGGAATACACATCGTGTACGCATGTCGATGAATGAACAGTGCCGCAGTGGAAAGAAACCACCAGAGAAACAGTTAAAAAATTAAAAGTACATGTTGTGTACTTGAGAGTACATGTCGTGTAGTTTGTTTTTTTTTTCTCTTAAAACGGGCAGTATCCTCCTAATTCAGCATAGAATTCTTTGAGTTCGTTTTGGAGACAGGAGAGGAGGATGAAGCTTCAGAGATCTCCCAACCGCACACTGGGAATTCGAATCCTTCTCTAACGGTCTCGATTGAACTATGTGGGTGAGTTCTTCCTTCTCCTTGTGTGTTTCTTACCAATTATTTCCCAATTGAATGTTATTTGAGTTTGAATGAGTGAACGTTTATATCAGATCTACATCATTCTTGGACGATTTGGGAGGCGTCGTTCACGTATACTGATCAGAGACGATCGAGGTAGGTGGTCTGATTTTCCTTTCAACTGTTATGTTGAAATTGTGAACCATTTTACTACATGACCATGGTTGGGGTGTTGTATGGATGAGTCCTTTTCTAAAAGATATCTATAATTTCATTGATAATTTTTTGATAATTTAAAACTACTGTTTGGGATCACTGCTTGGACCCAGGACCACCCCGAGGGTTTATTTCTCTATTTAGCCATTTGGTCAGGATACCTGAGGGTATGCCATGTTTATTTTGTGCATTGATTTTTCTTGAGAGAAAGTTTATATAAATTTTTGTTTATGCTTTGGACTCAGCCCGGTTCCTTTAGCCTGAGGGTAGCATTCCATTAGCCTGTGGGAAGTGTTTTACTTAGCCTATGGGCAGTGTTTGGTTATTCTGAGGGTAACCTTTGTTTATGCCTGTGGGTAGTAGTCTCTATGCCTGAGGTCAATATCACGTATTCCTGAGGGAAATGATCATTATGCCTGAGGGCAATCACCTGCGGGTATTTTATTCTATTACCTGAGGGTAAGGATAGTATGTCTGAGGACACTACTATTTAGAATATTCATTATGGTGATATTCTATGTTGTACCTGCCAAGATGAATCACAAGATTGAAGGTGATAAGTAATAATTAAAATGTAAATTAAATTGTTAGTGATAGTTACTGTTGAGTACTTACTAGTTTACTGCATTTACTTTTGCACACTGTTGTTGCACATTTTCAATGACAGTTGGGCACGGGCCTTTGGTGGGTGCCTACTAAGATTTATTTCTCACACCCTATTTGGGTCATGTCTTTGGCCCAAATAGACTATATTTTTGCAGGTGTTGACAGGGGAAAGAGTCCCTATACAGGTACATGATTGTAGCAGAGGAGTAGGAGATCATGGGACCGAGCTTAGGCTTGCGATGCTGCTGTGTTCTGTTCACTCTATTTTATTCTATTTGTCATACCCTGTACTTTGAGTTGTATTGTATTTTATTGTAGTGTATCCTGTTTGGATGATTTCTTATAAATAGTGACATGCTAAATTTATATATATAACTGTTGGTTATCTTTTGTTGTAGTTGCTCATTTCTAGTTCATATTGTTTACTACTGTCGATGTTGTATTTTGTATACTTTTTCCACTGTGATAAACTTTGAGAAATGAGGGAATAGTTTCCCCACTATCAGACCTGGGCCCTCGCTGCTAGTCAGAAGCCTCTGGCATTTGGGGAAATGTGCTTGAGGTCATGTGACCAACTGGGTTCGGGGCACCATTGTGTGGCTTCTGGATCCTGGACATTACATACGCTGCCAACCTGGGAAGAGTATAGTCCTGACGAGCTATTGGACCTCTTCAAGTACCATTTTTAGTGCCACCGAGTTCAAACAGGTTAAGGCACGGGTAGAAAATGCTGAAAAAAGGGCCGCATAGTTGGAAGAATGGTCTGTTAGGAAAAATACTAAATTTCTAAAACTGGTGAAAGTTTTATGTCCAGCACTTCCACTAGAGGTCATCACAGCTTGTGATGAATATATGTCGTTGATGTGTTCAATATATAGTGAACCAAGAGTCATTTCTAGTGGTGTTCGATATGATGTTGTTCTTGGCAATGATGATGGTGAGGAAGATGCCAAGTCTAAGGCTGAGGGAGAGCCAGACGACGAGGAGGAAGATGAGGGAGAGGATGAGGATGAGGATGAGGCCAAGGATGAGTCCTAGAATGAGGATTGGGATGAGGATAGGGACAGTGGTGAGGATTAGGATGATGCTGATGATGAAATTGGTGATAGTGACGGTGATGGTGATGAGGTACAAATTGATCTGTTACATTTTTTACTGATATTACTGACATTTGATGTTTGATAATTTATTGTGACTAAATATATGTGTGATTAAGTAGGTTACATTATTCTTGTATATTTATTATTTTATCTATAATTGGATTATATTAATTCTCTTCTTATACTATATCAAATCTATTTCACAACCCTACCCATACTTATCCATGACATCATCCCCAACACACCGCCATCCCTACCAAAACCACCCATGTCCATGGCCCCTCCTAGTATCCCCTTCCATGTTATCTCCCTACCACCCACTCATAGTGACATGACATATTTTCAAGGACATAGTGGTGTACACTATTACACTACTCATGGAATTTTCTGTAGAAGTGGCCATAGTGTCATTTTTGAATTATTTATTGTATATTTTATTCTTTTTAACGTAATTGCAATTGGAGGTCATTTTTTTCAATTGAAGGTCATTTTGTATATTGTATTGTTTGTATAATTTAATTGTATTGTATATTTTATTTTATATTGTATTGTATATTTTATATTGTATTAGTGTCGTTTTGAATTATACATTAGTGTCATTTTAAATTTTTTATTGACTGCATTAGTGTCATTTTTTCAATTGCAGGTAATTAGAGAGGGGAGGCAGTTGTACGTTGTTGTCTGAAATTGCAGAACACTATCCCAATGGTTTAGAAACTGTTGGTATAGATCTAAAAACCAAATCTATACCAACAGTTTCATTATAACCATTGTTAAAACTCTATACCAACAGTTCTCAAACTGTTGGTATAGAGTTCACAATCAATATATACCAACAGTATTAAACTGTTGTTAAAGATCTATTCCAATGGTTTTCATAAATCAATGAAATAGAGTAATAAATAGTGACATATACCAATGGTTAGTAAATAACCATTGGTATAGAGATATCCCCACACCTCAACAGCCAATGGTTTGGAAAACCATTGATATACCCTATGTTGCCAGCGGTGAAAGAAAATGTAAGGTTGGTTTCCTTACAATTGGTAAATAAAGATCCAAGGCGGGAATGAAAAGGGGGGAGACAAGTAAAATCCCAATTATAACTAGATGAGAATAAAATTATTGGGTATTTATAGATTAAAGTATACAAATTCCCCAAATGTATCATCATTTAAAAGAAATATCTATTTGAAAGTGAGATTGGTGACGAACCCCTCATGGTATTAGTAATGAATGAATGAAACAAGCTTAAGAGGAATATCATGAAATAGACATTAAAATACCATGATGTGTAATATATATCATAAATTAAAGTAATTGGTAAGTGAATACACAATATAAAATAAATAATTGTGTGTAATATCATACATGTCCATGAAATTAAATTTGAGATAATGAACCCCTTACAACCTTAGAAACATTCAAGACAAAACCCATTGAAGGATATGATTCCAAATGAAACATTAATTACCATTAATAATGAGAGCATAATGATAAAAAAAATATTAAATGGAAATTATATACACCATTACAAATAAAACATGGTGTAATAAGAAATATTTCTCAAATGGTGAAAAATTGAGACAAGAAACCCTTACCTTATTTCCCCTCTTAGTTGAATTCCCTCTAAGTTCCTATATAAAAGAAATAAATATATGGATCAAATATTTCAAATCCTTTTTAAAATACATAATATTTTATA
Organism: Viscum album; assembly: GCA_963277665.1. Taxonomy (NCBI): domain Eukaryota; kingdom Viridiplantae; phylum Streptophyta; class Magnoliopsida; order Santalales; family Viscaceae; genus Viscum; species Viscum album. The sequence continues at coordinate 2,016,696,801 of OY728156.1, forward strand.
AAATTCATTTATAATTATTATCTACAAGTATATGACTTAGTTATTATCTATTTACAATATTGGGTGTGAGTAGTCTTAAAAATTTTGAACTAGTTTCGTAATAATGGTGTTATTATTCCTTATTCTACAAAATTTCATCATTACCAAATCATAAAAGGTACTCAAATTAATTATTTTTAATTATTTATAATTTTATAATTCTATTTCATAATTATTTTTAGTTATTATTCAATAAAATTAAGTCGGTAACGAGCTTATTTCAGTAATCTATAATGAATAGATGATGTTGTCTTAATTAATGAGTTAAATTTTTATATTACCATTATAGGAAAAAAATAATTATTTATCTATTAATATAAAATATTAAGTTTCCAAATACATCCTTGATATAAATTTATAGCATTTTTCATGTGGGTTGTTGAACTGGCCCAACAAGAATATGCAACAATCTATGTGTGAGTACGGTTATGGAAGAGATTATTTTTTTATAATATCATTATCGAAAAAGTATAGTGACGTTATTTATATTTTATTAATCTAATTAATTTTAATTGGGAAGAGTTATAAGAATATGTTAAATGAAAAATAGGTTTTCACTTATATATAAATTGATTTTTCTCTTGGAATGTTTGTTTTAGGATCTTAGTTTTATAATGATCTATTATTTCTAATATTAATTATAAAATACCAAATTTATATTAAAAAATATAAATAATGAAATAAATAAAATATCTATCCACTAAATTCATTTCTAGAACCATCCTTGAAAGGTGGTCATGAAAAATTAAATGTGTCGTTCAATGTGATGATTGTATGCACACACGAATGAGCAACATTTTCATTTTTTTTAATGGGAAGGGAATATTTAATGGTTATACCATTAATATAATAACATTTCAGTATATTATTTTTACTAATGTCATTATATACATATGGTTATAATGGTTTTGAGGAGGTTGGATGAGAAGGATAAAGAAAGGAAGTAAAAGGGTAAGTAATACATATGTTGATAATTTAGATCTTCTCTTGAAGTATCCTTTGTAAATGAAGGACTTGAGTAACTTTGGTGAGGCTATAGGCTGCCAAAAATGTATAAGGGCTCTAGAAGAAGTAAATTGGGAAGATTTTCATGGTAATTTAGAACTAGAGGTATGGATTTTAGTAGGTGTAAGTGAGCTCCTTTTATAGGTGAAAAATAGGGACAAGTATTTGGAAAAGAATGTTAGGTAAGGGATAAAAAGAGAATTGTCCCAAAAATATATATATGTGTAAAATTTATTTTTTAAAATTTGAGTCACCTGAATTACCAATTTTAACACTTATTAATCTTGATTAAAATTTGACCATTGTAATTATTTTATTACTAAAAAAATAAGATAACCCTTATCACCAAATTTAGACATGCTAAATCCAAATTTAGACTCCATTTAATCTAATTAAATTTATAAATATTAGAAAGTTAACTTTTAAATAAAAACATATAATGTGTTGAAAAACTACTTTTTTAGAAAAAATATTGTTTTAATCTGTAAGTGTTCTTAATATTATTTATCATTGATTACTGATTAAATAAGTATTAATTTGTATCTATATATTTTTAAACATAATATTGGAGTATTTAATTTAAAATATATCAATTTAATTTAAAATCACAAAATTTAGAAAATTATCATTCCTTGAAAATAATTATTTTATTATTATAAAAAACCCTGGTCTTTATTTCAAACTTAAACATGATTTATTACATAAACGTCACTTGATACAACATGGAAGATCGAGAGGTATAGTGTCTTTGAGGCTTAGGATCATTACATAACAACTTAAAACATGAAATATAACATCTTTATTGAAAACTTCCTTTACATGACCACTACATTCTCTCGTACTTAGAATTGCATGGGATAACCTGAGGACATGCATAAGAAAGGGGTGAGCTATAAAGCCTAGTAAGGGAGTAAACTTGGAATAACATGAGGAAAACAATACATGTTAGACAATAGGCATATCAATATAGCACAATAGAAACATAAACATAAAGTCATGATAAATAATGATAATCATAACATGGAAATGTGGAAACAACACTTAACATGGAATTAGCATGAGCCAAGGATCATTGCGCATGGAGCATGAGTAAACCCTCATTTCACATGAAGCATGAGTAAACACTTGTTTCAATTGAATTACCATGAGTAAACACTCATTTCACATGATTTATCATGATACTATACTTTACCCAATGCATTGGAGTGCTATCAGGGTGCACCCTTCTTAAACATTTCATTTCATGCATAAGTGTGCCACATGGATCATAAAACATTGAATCATTCAACATAATAATCTATTCCATGATAAAATAATGTGGAATAAATACTTGAAACAATTTAAAAAATAAGTAAATGTGCATAAATTTCAATACCCTTGATAGATAAATGGGCATGGTATTTACTACACAATGACTTTGGCTTGGAAAAACGCAGTTCAATTTCGGTAGCATAACGACGTGATATAAGAACTCATAAAAATGGTTGATGAGAGAGAAAGAGGTGTCTCATAATATTTACATGACAAGGATAGTAAGGGGTCATATAGATACATGTCCCAAAAAAATTAATTGAATTTAGATTCATGATACAAAAGAATTGCTTGAATGTAAATGAGGAGAGAGAAATTCCTTTCAAAATTTCAGCATAGTAACGGGTGTATATAGGAGGCTTTTAATGAGAGAGAAAGGGGTCTCCCATCATTCATACATAAATAGGGAAGTATGGGGGAGGTGTGAAACTATACCCCAACATTTATAATTGAAATTGAAATGGCATAACAACTTAAAGAATATTGGACAAAAGTGAGAAAGAAAGAAAACCCTTACTTGGAAGTGTGCTTCCAAAGGCTTGAGAGATGATTCTTGGGAGCTTGGGGTGCCTTGGGAGGATTCTAGAGAGAGGAGGGAAGCGTTTGGATAAACTCCAAAGGATTTTACTGATGAGGAAGTGGGATCTTGGGTGGGTTTATATAAGAAAAGAGATGGAATTGTTTATTATTTAGGTTTGGGACACCTCATATTAAACTAATAAAAACCACAAACCAGACCATGTTTTTTGCCCATGGTTTTTTCAAAAAGGGAGTGGAAAACAATATTTTATAAGGCAAAATTACGAACTTTTTAAAATAATAGGGTTTCTTATGTGGAGGTGAGTCACACTCCTAAGGAAAACAATTTAAAAAGACAAAATGTTTAATAAGTCTTGAAGGGTCCACTAAAGATTTGTAAAATAAGTAAAACAAACCCAAAATCATGTTATTTTAATTTAAAAACATATATTGGCCGAACATAAAGTTTATAGTATTTTATTACATCACTATTGGGTCATTATGATTTTATAAAACACATTATATATTTAAACGGTATTTAATTTTTACCCAAAAATTTGATTGTCTCAGAAAATTATGAAAAATTCACCGGTGGATAATTTAGATGTACTGATTCCATAAATAATATTAATTTTATCTAAATAATTTTCTAAATATGTTAATTTTCACTTTTTAAATAAAAACCGACATTTATCAAAAATTTATGGGTTTTTACAAAAATAGCTTTCAAACCATAATAAAAAATTACAATTGCATTCATAAAATTATAAAATCATTTATATTTAATAAAAATAATTTAATAATAATAATAATAATTTATTAAAATATTATTTAATTCAAAAATACATTAATTTATCAAAATATATTCCTTAGTTTAATATTAACTAAAAATACTATTTTTTTCTTTAAAAACTATTTACAAGGTAACAATAAAATGAAAGCATATTCTTTATTATATACAAAAATAATGTACATAATCATAGTGCTAGGTATTTTTTACATAACCCCTTAAAATAGCTGTATAAGACCTAAGGGTAAGGTGTTTGATGGTGACAGACTCTTGGGGTGGCTCGGATAACATTGCATGCATGGTGATCTCTATCAACTTCCACTTCTCCCATAGACGGTTCTATTCGAGCTTGACATGTTGAAGCTCTTATTGGGCTTGGTCAAGAGCAAAGCCCAATGATGCCACCTATTTTCTGAGCTCTGAAAAATGGGCTTCATATGGAGAAATTCTACTTGATGAGGACATTGCTTCCTTTGTCTCAGTAATTGGATTGTTAAAGCCCTATATTTATACTAATCATGTGATCACTGTTCAACGGCTATATTAGAAATGATCATAATTCTTAACGATATTTTACAAAATAAAAACATAAAACAAAATAAATTCATATGTTGTATTACCATTTCACATATTAAGACATTTAATTAGATCAATAGGGATTTTCATTAACAAAATTTCGGGTCGTTACAATCTTCCCCCCTTAAGAAATTTCTCCCTCGAAATTTCTTTTTCCCACAATAAAAATATGAGGGTAACTCTACTTCATCACTTCCTCTGATTCCCACGTTTCTTCTTCAAACTTGTGGTTTCTCCACAACACCTTAATGAGGGGAATTATCTTATTTCGTAGAACTTTTTCTCTACGGTCTAAGATCTTCACTGGTTGCTCCTCATAAGAAAGATCATCCTCCAACCATACCACCCCAGAAGAGAGTACATGTAAAGGGTCTGGTATGTACTTCCTTAAGAGGGATACATGAAATACATCATGTACTTTGGCCATGGTAGGTGGAAGTGCTAGTCTATAGGTCACAGCCCCGACACGATCAAGAATCTTGAAGGGGGAAATGTACCTAGGACTTAACTTCCCTTTAATTCCAAACCTCATGACCTTATTCCATGGAGATATGCATAGAAATACCATGTATCCAACTTTAAACTCAAGGTCTCATCGACGGTTATCTTCATAACTCTTCTGTAAACTCTGGGGTGCCTTGATATGCTACTGAATGGCTTTCACCTTCTCCACCATTTCATCGACCATTTCTGGTCCTAGCAGCCTATCCTCACCGACTTCATCCCAACATGTTGGCGTTCTACACCTCTTCCTATACAGGGCTTCATATGGTGCCATTTGGATGCTTGAGTGGAAACTGTTGTTATAAGAGAACTTAACCAGAGGAAGATGTTGATCCCATCCTCCTTTTAAGTCCATTGAGCATGCTCTCAACATGTCCTCAAGTGTTTGGATAGTCCGCTCGGATTGTCCATCATCTTGAGGATGATAAGCCGTACTTAAGTTCATCTCAGTATCTAGAACATGTTGAATACTCTTCCAAAACTTAGATATGAATCTTGGATCTCGATCGGATACAACAGATAGTGGTACTACATGCGTCCTTACCACTTCCCTAATATATATTTGTTCCAGTTGATCCAATGAGAAATCCTCCTAAATAGAAATGAAGTGTGCATAATTTTTAAGATGATCAAAAACAACCCAGATTGCATTATTTCCTTTGGATGTCTTTGGAAGTCCAGTGACAAAGTCCATGGTAATGTTCTCCCATTTCCATGCTGGTATGGGCAATGGTTGCATCATCCCCTTAGACTTTTCTCTATCATCCTTCACTTGTTGACACACCAGACACTTTGATATATATTCAGTGATCTCCTTGTTCATGTTATCCCACCAATAATTCTCATGGACATCTTGATACATCTTTGTGTTTCCTGGGTGAATAGAGAAGTTCGAACTATGTGCATCATCCAAAAGTTCCTTCTTCAGCTCTAAACATGATGGAACACTTAATCTTTTCCCAAATCTCACAATTACATCTTCATTAACATTGAACTCTGAGTATTTCCCTTTTCTTATAGCTTCCACTTTCTTCTGAATCCCCACATCATCATTTTGAGCATCCTTTAACCTTTCCAAAAAAGATGGTTGAGCAATAATTTGTGAAAGGATTGATGATGTTCCCTTCTTTATGATTCCCATGTTCATCTTCATCAAATCTAAGAAGATTGTATCCTTTTAAATTCTCATCTAGGATAGAATCATTGGGTCCTTTCTACTTAGAGAATTTTCCACCTTTTTCGCTTTCCCAGGTTAGTAATGGATTGAGCAGTCATAGTATTTGATCATCTCTAACCATCTTTGTTGGCGCATGTTAAACTCTTTCTGTGTGAATATATACTTGAGTCTTTTGTGGTATTTATATATTTCACACTTCTCCCCAAAGATATAATGCCACCATATTTTTAAAGCAAAGATCACCGCAACCAACTCCAGATCATGTGTTAGATAACTCTTCTCGTGAAATTTCAATTGCCTTGAAGCTTAGGCAATGAATTTCATTCTACATCAACACACATCCCAATCCCTTCTTCGAAGCATCACTGAATACCACAAAAAGTTCTCCATTTGTGGGTAAAGTGAGAACAGGTACAGTGATAATTATCCTTTTCAACTCCTTGAATATTTCTTCACATTCATCACTCCAAGCAAACTTTACTCCCTTACAAGTTAGCTTGGTAAGAGTGTTGAAAAATCATGAGAAATTTCTCACAAATCATTGATAATATCCAGCTAACCCCAATAAGCTACAAATATCTGTTATCGATGTTGGCCTCAGCCATCCCTCTATTGCAGCTGTCTTGGAGGGATCCACAGATATCCCATTGCTTGTGATGATATGGCCCAAGAATGACACCTCCTTCAACCAGAACTCACACTTACTGTACTTTTCATAGATCTTATCCTTTCTCAAGGTCTCTAGTACAGTTCTTAGATGCTCCTCATGATCCTCCATGGTTTTGGAGTATATTTTAATATCATCTATAAAGACTACCACAAATTTTTCGAGGTAATCTCTAAAGACTCTATTAATCGAGTCCATGAAGATTTCTGGAGCATTAGTGAGTCCGAAAGGCATTACTATGAATTCATAGTTCCCATATATTGTACGAAAATCAGTCTTGGGGATATATTCCTTCTTCACCCATACTTGATAATATCCCGACCGCAAATCCACTTTGGAGAAATATTTTGCTCCACGTAGCTGATCTAACGAGTAATCGATTCATGGGAGAGGATACTTTTTCTTTATCGTGATTTTTTTAAGCTCTCGATAATCAATGCAAAGGCACATTGACTCATCCTTCTTCTTGACAAAAAGGACTAGTGCACCCCACAATGAAGCACTTGGGCGTATAAACCCTTTATCCAGATTCTCTTGTAGTTGTTTCTTCATCTCTTCAAGCTCCACAACAGTCATTCTATATGGAGTCTTGGATATTAGTAACTCCCCAGGTATAAGGTCAATTGAGAATTCAACATCTCTTCTAGGAGGAAGACCAGGAAATTCCTCAGGAAACACTTCAGCGAATTCCCTCATAATAGGCATGTCTTCAAGGATGGTTTCTTCCTTGGAATCAATCATCTGCTTTAGATACGCATGCTCAAAGGGCAGTAATATCCATGCTTGAGATGATGTAACTAAAGAATATTCATCTCCCTCCTTTCACTTTTATAGAATCGGGGGTCGATTATCCACATGGAGATTGATTTCCCTCTCATGACAATTTATGTTGGCTCTATATAAGGAAAGTCAATCCATGCCGAGAATTGAATCAAATTCCAATAGAGGGAGTATGGTGAGGTTTTATAGGAAGTTCAATCCATAGATTATGACAGGGGAGGAGTTATATTCATGGGATGCAATGATTTCCCCATTTGTTGTAATCACTAACATCTTTACTTCCATGATTCGTGGTGGTTCTAGGATTGTTCTACTAAACTTTCGGGATATAAAATAATGTGTAGAACTAGAATCAAAAAGTATGTTCACTATTCTTGAATGAATGACTAGCGTACCTATCACCACTTTGTTTTCAGGGTTCACTTCGGAAGTAGTGATGGAAAAATTCTGCCCTTGCTACCTTGGAGGTTATTGGTTGCCTCTGAAAATCCTTGGATTAGGGTACTGATTTTCAAGATGCCCTGGTTCTTTGTAGTTATAGCAATGAACAATGCGTTGAGTGTCTAACGGAGCGTTCCTCTCCTCTGTCGTAGCCGCGGGTTTCTCTTTTCGGTATTTAATGGCTAGGTTACCTTCTCTTCCACACCTAAAGAATTTCCTCGTCCCCTTCAGGCAATTTCCAGGGTGCTTCTTTCCGCACCTTTGGAAAGTGGGGTGCTGGATCTTCTTAGCACCGTTGGATTTATCCATTAGACCACCAGCATTAAATTCCACCTTACACTTCCTATCCCCATGATACCCCTGAGATTATCCGATATCCATTTCAACCTTGAGGGAACATCAGAAAATTTCCTCATAGCTGTCGAAGTCACGGATCACCAGTACTTTCCGTAGGCTAGGCTTCAGCCCACCAAAGAAGCGGTCAACCTTACATTCAGGGGTAACAAAAAATCTGGAGGTGTATCATGCAATCCTTATGAATTTTTCCTCATACGCTCCGATGGATTCAACGTCTTTTTTATTTAGGGCAAGGAAGTCCTTTTTCATCTTAATCCAGAGGGTGCATGGAAAATATTTATCGAAAAACATTTTTCTAGAAATCCTTCCATTCCAATGCCTCGATCTCCTCCTCAGGATTTGTATTTTTTGATCAATGTCCACCATTGATCAGATTCACTCACCATAAGATAAGCAGTAAGGATAACCTTCTCTTGTTAAGAAAATTGAAGGATGGAGAAGATATTTTAATGGAGTTGATCCATTGTTCGGCGATTGAGGGATCAGATGATCCATTAAAAGTAGGAGGCCTTTGTCTCATGAAGCTCTCAATAGTGACTTGTTCTTTCTTAGGGGTGTTGAACATTCCTCTTGAACCATGTTTCTATTCAAATATTGATTTAACCAAGAGAGAATCATGACAAAGTTCGTGATTCCCACTCCCATTGGATTGGGCATCTCATTATAACAATCATCACATTGATCATCACATTGATTGTTATTCTGAGTCCTCATATTACTGGCCATTGGCTAGAATAAAAGGAATGTTAGGGGTAACACATAAAGGGTAAACCAAAGAAAAAAATAGATGACTTATAAATAGCTTTTATTTTCTTTACTTGTGAATCTATTGGCTTCAATCTATGTTATCTATGATCTACTTTCTAACATATATTCTTAGGGAATTTTTTATGTCCCTTAATAATGGTTCATACTAAGTTTGTGAATTTACAAAAGAATATCCCCTAGGAGTTTCGTAACCAAGAGTGCAGCAAGGCCCATTGTCGTACACCAGTTTCTATTCAAGTCTAGCTCAATGTGGTGTTTTTGGGTTTTACCCCTAGAATACATATGTTCCAGAGTCGCCTCTACCTACTCGTATCCAGACAGGGATGTATTTTCTTGATAAACCACTTACTCATTACTCACCAAACATAGGGATGTTTTTATTATAATTAGTCTTGTATCTAAGACTTCACTAGGGTTTTCTAATCCTAATCCCAAAATAACTAAACCTATCCTCTGATACCAACTATAACAACCCTAATATTTATTTCAAACTTAAACATGATTTATTACATAAACTTCACTTGATAAAAGATGGAATATCGAGAGGTATAGTGTATTTGGGGATTAGTATCATTACATAACAACTTAAAACATGAAATACATCATCTTTATTGAAAACTTCCTTTACATGACCACTACATTCTCTTATACTTAGCATTGCATGGGATAACCTGAGGATGTGCATAAGAAAAGGGTGAGCTATAAATCCCAGTAAGGGAGTAAACTTGGAATAAAATGAGGAAAACAATACATGTTATAAAATAGGCATATCAATAGAGAAAAATAGAAACATAAACATAAAGGCATGATAAATCATGATAATAATAAGATGGAAATGTGGCAACAACACTTAACATGGAATTAGCATGAGCCAAGGATCATTGCACATGGATCATGAGTAAACCCTCATTGCACATGAAGCACAGTAAACCCTCATTTCACTTGAATTATCATGATTAAACACTCATTGCACATGACGTATCATGATACTATACTTTACCCAATGCATTGGAGCACTATCAGGGCGCACCCTTCTTAAACATTTCATTTCATGCGTAAGTGTACCACTTGGATCATAAAACATTGAATCATTCAACATAATAATTTATTCCACTATAAAAGAATGTGTAATAAATACTTGAAACTCTTTAAAAAATAAGTAAATGTTCATAAAGGTGAATACCCTTGATATAGAAATGGTCATGGTATTCACTACACAATGATTTTGGCTTGGAAAAACGCGGTGCAATTTCGGCAGCATAATGGCGTGATATAAGAACTCATAAAAATGTTTGATGAGATAAAAAGGGGTGTCTCATCATATTTAAATGAAATGGAAAGTAAGGGGGTCATATAGATACATTTCCCAACAAATCTAATGGAATTTATATTCATGATACAAAATAATTTCTTGAATGTAAATGAGGAGAGAGAAGTTCCTTTCGGAATTTCAGCATATTAACAAGTGTACATGGGAGGCTTTTAATGAGAGATAAAGGGGTCTCACATCATTCAAAAATAAATAGGTAAGTATGGGGGAGGTACAAAACTATACCCCAACATTTATAATTGAAATTAAAAGGGCATAACAACTTAAAGAATATTGGACAAAAATGAGAAAGGAAGAAAACCCTTACTTGGAAGTGTGCTTCCAAAGGCTTGAGAGAGGCTTGAGAGAGGCTTATTAGGAGATTGGGGAACCTTGGGAGGATTCTAGAGAGAGGAGGGAAGAGGTTGGAAGAACTACAAAGGCTTTGAGTGAGTAGGAAGTGGGATATTTGGTTGGTTTATATAGGAAAGGAGAGGGAATTGTTTATTATTTAGTTTTGGGACACCTCACATTAAACTAATCAAAACCACAAACCATCCCATAGTTTTTGCCCATGGTTTTTTCCAAAGGGGAGTGGAAAAAAATATTTTATAAGGCCAAATTCCTAACTTCTCAAAATAATAGAGTTGCTTATGTGTAGGTGAGTCACACTCCTAAGGAAAACAATTTAAAAAGACAAAATGTTTAATAAGTCTTGAAGGGCCCACTAAAACTTTGTAAAATAAATCAAAAAAATCCAAAATCACATTATTTTAATGGAAAAACATATATTGGCAGAACATAAAGTTTATATTATTTTATTACATCACTATTGGGTCATTATGATGTGATAAAACACATTATATATTTAAACGGTATTTAATTTTTACCCAAAAAATTGATTATCTCAAAAAATTATGAAAAATTCACCGTTGGATAATTTCAATGTCTTGATACCAGAAATAATATTCATTTTATCTAAATAATTTTCTAAATATGTTAATTTTCACTTTTAAAATAAAAAACTGACATTTATTGAAAATTTATGGGTTTTGACAAAAACACCTTTCAAACCTTAATAAAAAATTACAATTGCATTCATAAAATTATACGATAATTTATTTTTAATAAAAATAATTTAATAATAATACTAATATTTTATTAAAATATTATTTAATTCAAAAATCCATTAATTTATCAAAATAGATTCCTTAGTTGAATATTAACTAAAAATACTATTTTTGCTTTAAAAACTATTTACAAGGTAACAATAAAATGAAAGTACATTCTTTATTATATACAAAAATAATTTAAATAATCATATTGCTAGAGATTTGTTACATAATCCCTTAAAACAGCCGCATAAGACCTAAGGGTAAGGTGCGCGATGGTGACAGACTCTTGGGGTGGCTCGGATAACATTGCACATGTGGTGATCTCTATCAACTTCCACTTCTCTAGTAGACGGTTCCGTTCGAGCTTGACATGTTGAAGCTTGGCTTGGTCTTGGTCAAAAGTGAATCCCAATGACACCACCTCTTTTCTGAGCTCCGACAAATGGGATTTGTATGGAGCAATTCTACTGGATGAGGCTATCGCTTCCTTTGTCTGAGTAATTGGATTGTTAAATCCCTATATTTATACTAATCATGTGATCACTGTTCAACGGCTATATTAGAAACGGTCACAATTCTTAATGGTATTTTAAAAAAAACATAAAACAAAATAAGTGCATATGTTGTATAACCATTTCACATATTAAGACATTTAATTAGATCAATAGGTATTTTCATTAACAAAAGTTCGGGTTGTTACAATTATGGTGACTAATAATTATCTTAGTAACTTAATTTTATGTTGAAAATAAAATTGATCCACTGGTGGAAATCCCAACTATACCAATTCCTCTATCCCATCGGTTTGAAAAAACCATTGTGATAAGGAACCTATACCGACAGTTCCTTAAATCCATTGGTATGGGCTAATATATATTGGATTTTCCCAATGGTTTGAGAAAACCATTGGGATAGGAATAGAAATTCCCAATGGTTTTATAAAACCATTGGGAAAGACTTGATCAGTGTATAGGTATCCCAACGGTTTTCACAAACCGTTGGGATAGAAAATCTGCAAAAACACTTGAGCAAACTTCCTCCACCCAGAACCAATCTTTTCCCTAAAAAAGATCTCTCCCTCCTGCAAACCCTACTTCATGAGCACCAACCCAACTTCCTGAGTGTACTTCCTCCAACTCTAAAATTTTTCTCTAACCGAGATCTCTCCAGGATGGGAACCGAACTTCCCAACTGGCGATCTATTTTTGATTCAAGTAATTTTTGTTCTTCCACTTAAAATCGGTACATTGTAACTAAGTTATGTCTTCTGCCTCCATTTATTTTATCTTTTTTCATTAGATTTCACAGTAATATTCTTTGTTTTACCCACTGTGTATTATGATCCCCTTATGAAAAAAAGTCGTATATCATTTTAGTTTGTGGTTTTTTTGTGGTTTTGTTGTGATTTATCTTTATAGAATAGTTTTGATTGATATTAAAGATGTCAATATGATCATGAGTTATTTTATCCTTAGTTTATTTTAAATTTAATGTTTATTGACATGATTTCATTGGTTAGACATAAATACAACTATATAATTTTTTATCCTAAGAGAAATAACAAGATACTCATGCATTATGAATCTACCCTTAAATGTTGTATTCAAAATATTACACTCTAACTTTAATATTATGATACCCTCACTATAATTCATTCATAAATAACCACTATGATCCTCAAAATTGGTCAAACATGTCAACAATCACCAAAAATGGGTATAAATTCTTCATGGTCACATGGTTAATTATTATTTAGCATAAACACAGCCACTAACTAATAAGGTGATGGGTGTGGTTGAATAAATCAATCAACCTCCATTCCCTTAAGAAAAAACTTGATTTAACTCAACTCAACTAGTGCCAAATGATATATTTAATTCTATATGGGTTACACTATAAGAATTAGTTTTATTTGAAAGTCAATTTCTCTCTATGGAGGGAGTATTGAAGAGTTTTATGAAAAGACATTATGATATTGGTAAACCATTTGAAGAAATATCAGAGGCTGATGTTGGTTATGTCACAAGAGATAAGCCTACCAGAAGTGACATAATATCTTCAATCTATCTCAAATCTAGTTCCACTCTACACACATGAACCTCCTACTCACATGTCATCATAAAATTAAATCCTTTACATGAAATGAATGATACTCTCCTTTGATAAAAATCAACATCATTATGAATTATTTTCATCTATCCCAACATGATGATCACATCAAAGATATTCATCATTTGGAACATTACACACCATGAATGTCCATAGATGATAGGTATAAAAATACACACAAGAAAAAAATGAAGATGGTGTAAATTATTCCCAATGGGTGTATTGAGAGAAAGAAACTATAAACTAACTAGAATTATAAATTAATTCTAAAAAAATAGAATATGTTTACAAATAAGTTGAACCATTTTCAAAATAAGTAGTAGAAAGAGTAGTTTTGGTCAAGACTATACCTCTAATGGATTATGTCCCTCTCCAAAAAATATCAGAACCAGATCCACTACATACACTTGTTCTTCATAATCTCTATGACCATGCCCCTGATATAAATAACTCCCCTAAGTGATCTTTTTCTAATGGGTATGAATCTTCATCGTGTAATAGTAATTTATTAAAATATGCATTAGTATACTATTTTTTTACTAGATGAATTATTACAATTTTTATAGAATGGATAGAAGTTGGATGTATGAAACTGATCAGATCTCAAGCAATTTTAAAAAAATGGAGATATTTTTAGATTTCACATTTCAAAATGCTTCAGATAGTGGTCACATGCACTTTACATGTTATTATTATGTTGGAAGACCTTGGTTGATCTGTGAAGAAGTTATCTATCATATAACCAAATATTATTTTCAATTAAACTACTATGTGTGGTATCACAATGGGGAGAAAATGGAATCTCAAAATGATGATGATCCAAATGAGAGGATTGGATTGGAGAATTTGATATATGACCGGTTTTTGTTTATTCATCATCATGAGAAGAAAAGGATGTCGACCCAATAAGACTTTAATACGGGAAAACATGATGCATCCAATGAAAATGATGATGTTGACATAGTGAAAAAAAAAATTAATGATGCTGCAACGACCCCAGTATATCAGCAATGTGGTAAAATAAAAAAGATTAAATTTTTAATCCAATTGTTTCATGGGAAAACCATGTATGGTATTTCAAATACTAACATTGATTACATTGTTACCTTCTTGATGGAATTACTTCCAGATGATGCAGATATTTCCTCAAACCACTATATGGCATGGAAGTTAGTTGAAGAACTTGGATTTTCAAAAAAAATCATGCTTTCCCAAAATATTTCAGCCTATTCTGGGAGGAAACTGCTGAAAGAAATAATTTAATTTAATGTGGAACATCCCGATATAAGACAAAATCTAATGGAACACCATCTCGTGTGACACAGAAAGTAATGTGGCACTTTCCATTGATCCCCAGACTCCATAATATTTTCATGTCTAATGAAATATCAATAAAAATATAATGGAATGATACTGAGAGAAATAAGAATAACAAAGATTTGGTTCACCCTATAGATGGATTTGCATGGCAGAGATTTGATTCTCAATTTCCTAATTTTGTAGCTGACATGTGTAATGTGAGATTGGGTCTTTCATGTGATGATTTTAATCTGTTTGGGCATATTCATACTTCACACGGCACATGTCCAGTTTTCATACACATTTATAACCTTCCCCCATGGTTGTGTATGAAGAAACCTTTCAATTTTATGAGTATACTTATACCAGGCTCTTCTGATCCCAGTAATGATATAAATGAATACATGAAACCTTTATTAAAAGAGTTGAAACTTATTTGGTATGTGGGTGTGTTCACTTACAATGCATGTTCAAAATCTATATTTCAAATGTGTGTTGTGCTTATGTGGATGATCAATGATTTTACTGCTTATGCAATGATGTTTGGATGGATCATGAAGGGAAAAATGTCATGTCCTATTTTTATGAAGAATACTCGATTCGAAAGACTAAAATATCACTATAGTTTTAATTTTATGGGACATTGAAAATTCTTTCTAGTGGAATGCCCATATAGAAATAATCATCTAATATTTGAAAATATCATGGAGACCGATGATCCACCTCAGCATATGTCTAGAACTGATGTGCTTAATGAATTTCAAGATTTTAGTTTTTCATTCGGGAAGGGTCAAATGAAATCTAGAAAGAGGAAGAATGTTTCCAATGATACTTATTACAATTGTAAGAAGAGGAGTATCTTCTTTGAGTTTCCTTATTGGTTAACCAATTTTTTACGTCGTTGCTTAGACGTAATTCACATTAAAAAGAATATATGTTAAATGTTCCTTTTGATTATTATAAATGTCAAAGTAAAGACAAAAGATGATTTATGATCTTAGTGTGACTTGGTAGATTGGGGGATCATAACAGAATTGCATCATGTGTGTATCTGTGAAAATAAATGGAAAGTTCCATGTTCTTCTTATGTGATGACACCTATAGAAAAAAAATAAATTTCTGGAAGTACTAGATACTATTAGAGTTCTCAATGGCTATTCAAGTAATATATCAAAATAGTTCAACAGAAGAGATTTGAAGTTTAAGTCTTTGAAGACTCTTGATTATCATATCCTTATGCATGAGTTGATTCCAATAACAATCTATTATCTTTTTTCCAATAATGAAAGGGCATCAGTTATTTGGTTGTTCTATTTATTTAGAGATTTTTGTGCTAAGATGTTTTCCAAGTCCTTCTTGAAAAAAATGTCAGCAGAGACACCATTAATTTTGTGTGAGTCAGATAAAATATTTCCTCCATCATTTCTCACATGCATGCTACATCTGAATGTCCATATGCCAACCAAAATACTTCTAGGAGTACCTGTAGCTTTTTATTGGATTTACCCAACTGAAATAAATATGTACACATTGAAATCTTATATCTGGAATAGGAATCATCCCAAATGTTCTATCATGAATGGTTACTTGGCTCAAGAATGTATGGATTTATGCTCAATGTATTTGTCTGATCTAAATACAAGAATAAACATACCAATGAGAAATGAAGAAGAACAATATGATAAAATTGAACCTTATTTTTCATCACTTCCTTAAACAGGAGGAATTACCAGATCATATACATTGATGACATTAAGCCTTAAAGAGCGGGATATGGAACATCGCATAGTGTTGTTCAACTGTGATTTGTTTGATGAATACATCAAGTAAGTAAATTGAACATGTATATATTATCTCAACTCTTTTAATTGTATATATATGTTAAACTATTTCTATTTTTATCTAAAGGTAATATAAATAAATGATAAATAGAAATCATCATTCTTTATCTTTGATAAAAAGATAGACTTTTCATAGAAAAGATTTTTCTTCTTGGTTAAAATTTAAGGTAGAAATATTGATGTAATAAATAAATAAAATCAATATTTAATTAAGTTTAATATTCATTTATATTTTAGGTATTGGGTTTTACTACTGAAATTATCTCTAAGGAAATAATATCTTTAGATTTTGGTCCTAATACCATGGTTTTTGAATGTAAATAAATTATGATCAATAAGTACAGATTTATTATCACTGAACAAGAAAAGAACATGATAACACAACATGATGGTGTTATTCTAACTACCACAATAGACTGTTATTCTAGTGCATCAGATAATAGACCTTGTTTTGAAAATTTAGCTTATTATAGAATTGTTTAAATAGTAATAATATTGGATTATTACTCTCATGGTCGAGTCACTATGATGAAATGTCAGTGGTTTGATTCAATTAAGAGGCATGGAACCTTTATTGATGATTTTGGATTTTGAGTTATTGACATGACTCACAATCTTATTATTCATGAACCATATGTATTGGAATCAATGGAGAAATATGTTTTTTATGTCAAAGATGATCTTCAACCTGAATTTGGTGTCATTATTGAAGTAACCCCAAGACATATTTTTTATGGTGGTGATGGTGGAATTGACACCATCCCTTCTCTCATTGGCCCTGATCCATTTATTACTTATGATGAATCCAATACTTCAACTGTTATAGTTTATTGTGAACTTGAATTTATGGTGGGAAATATATAAAATCATTCGTCTGTGTTCTCAATTCTGTTGGTTTAGATTTACTTGAGTTGTTTAGGTTTGTTCTATACAAATTGATTTACTATTGATTACAAATATTTTGTATCCAAATAGACCTTCATGAGAATTTTCAATATTTACTGGTTTCATTTTTCTTTGAGTTTCATTTTATAATATTGAATTGAATTGTATTCAGACCTACTGAACCAAACCAAACCGAAACAGTTAAATTGTAAAAAAAACTAGATGAATTGAATTGGACATATTAAACTAATTGATATGAAAATCAAAACCAATGAAAATAATGACCTAACCTAAAAAATATCTAAATTACCTAACCAAAGATATGAACCAAATGACCTAAGACAAATAATCCATGTATCAAATTTTTTATTTTTTTGGTTACACTGTAGTTATCCTTTTCTAATTACTTCCATATTTTTTTCAAATGAAGGAAATGAAACCATATGAGGATCAATGAAGAAAAAAGATGATGGAAAACAATCATCGAATGGATGAGGTGGGAATTCCTCCATTAGTGTCTGTTGTGAGTACTATATTTCAAGTGTATATATATATATATATTAATAACATATAATGTTATGTGATTAATTTAAGTTTTAAATTTTTATGTAGGATCCACCACTTAGGAACTAGTTATTAGATGATCAGCCTAGTAGTGGTCCCAGTACTCAGGCTGGTGGTACGAGGGGGGTGGTATGAGAGCTAGGCGTTCTAGTCGGCATACCCATTTTGACCATGCCCCTCCCAATGATGTACCATCTTCCACACATTCGGATTCCACTATGTTTTTAGGGACACATGGTATATTTAGACCTCCCATGTTTTCACCACCCTTCACATTTAATCCTTCTCACACATATTTACCATATCCCATGATGATTCCCACTCCTCATCCATATTATGCAGTTGGTCAGCCATCCATGCCATCTTCTTTACTATCTACTTCTTTTTATATGGGCTTATACATTCCTTATTCGACGCTTACTCTGATATAGTCTATGCCTATTAAGAATACACTAAGATCCACTCCACTGGTACAGGGTGATTTTCATTCAGTGGCATCATATCCTGAGGATCTCATTGATCAAACTTTCATAGGTATATTTTAGAACCCTAACAAAAAATTTTACCATTATTTATTTTCATTATAACATTTATTGATATAATATTTGTTTTTATATCATAATAGATACATATATTGATAGGTAGAGGGGGAAGGGATGTACACACATACATTTGGTGTGGAACTACCGCATGAAATTGATGGTGGACTACAATGAAGACAACCAAATGATTGAAAAAACAAGGCAGCAATGTCAGAGTTTTTTGGCGACGCTTTCCAAATACTCTGACATCATTTCTGTCAGCCCGATCTCATGGAGACATTTTCCAAACAAAGTCAAAGATAATGCATGGGCACAGATATGGGTAAAAAAATCTTTTTTATTTAATTTAATATTATTTTTGTATTTATAGGAATTAATATTTTGGAGTTATCTTCAATTTAATTTTCCCGGTGGTGAGGGTGCACAGACAGCACATCTAAAGGAGTTAGGTGAGCTTTGGAGAGCCTATAAGCACGAGTTGTATATTGGTTGGCATGTTAGATTTGGAATAGAGTTATATGTGCTACTTTTCATGGATTATTTTCCAATAGAACAGTATCAGCAATTGATTACTCTTTACACGACTATCAAGTTTAAGGTATTAATCACATTTGAGGTATTTAAATGAAAATTTTCATGTTTTTAATTAATACTATATTTTTTATTATAGAATTTTATTTAGGAATTATCCAAAAAAATAAAAAAGATATTGATGCTAAAAATACCTCCACACATTGGGGTGTACTACAATGTTAGATCATGAGAGGAAGTAGGTATGACAATTGTTTATAATTTTTTTAGGACTTGCACTTTCTATTGATTCCTCCATAATTTATTTGATTTATAAAGTTTTTATATAATTTTAGTTATGAAATTAATTATTGGTAACCTATTTTTAATTATTTTTTCCTACATTCAATGTCATTGCAGAGGCAGGTATTGAATATTGAAGGATGTGTGCCTTGAGCAAAACTATTTTTCTCGAGTAGAAGGAAAAAAGATAGAAGTACAGTTAATGAACCTACATAGAAGAAGATTTTAAGTTTTACTTTATTGATTTCAAATTTTAATATTTATTTTGTAAATTAATAATCTATTTATATTTTTAAAAGGCTTCTTTAGAGGATCTTGATGCCCAGGAACCTGACAATTTTGGGCCAAATGATCACTTACATTAGGTGTTGGGAGATGAGAACCCTAGAAGAGTATGTTGCCGACCTGGGAAGGGTCTAGTCCCAATGAGGTATTGTCCCTTTTTAAGTAATAGTTATAGTTACAATGAGTTTGAAAAGGTTAAGGCATAGAAAAATAGGATAAAAAGGGTCACAGAAGTGGAAGAATGGTCTACTAGGGAAAACACTAAATTTATGAAACTAATGAAAGTTTTATGTCCAAAACTTCCAACAGAGGTCAGCACAACTTGTGATGAATATATGTTGTAGATGCATTTAATATATAGTGAACCAGGCATTATTTCTAGTGGTGTTCAAGAAGAAGTCATTCCTGGTGATGAATATGGTGAGGAAGAGGCTGAGGCTGAGGCCGAGGGAGAGGCAAAGGCTGAGGGTGAGGACGAGGGTAAGGATGAGGTTGAGGATGAGGATAGGGATGATGGTGGGGATGAGGAAAGGGGAATGGATGAGGATTGGGATGAGGATGAGGCTGATGATAACAGTGATTATAGTTATGGTGATGGTGATGAGGTACAAATTGATCTGTCACTTTTTTGAATGATATTACTAACATTTTATGTTTGTTGATTTGTTATGACTGAATATATGTGTGATTAGGTAGGTCATATATGCTTGTCTCAGGTAACCTAAATACTATATATTTTTAATTAGATCACCTTTTACCAATTTATTGTCATCTTTTTTTATAAATTAATTAGGTTATTTGGATATTTAATATATTATTCAATATTCAAAGGATTGATTAGGTCAGTGGTCTTACTTGTATCTTTATTTCTTTATCTATAATTGGATTCTATAAATTCTCTTTTTTACATGGTATCAAAGATATTTCTCAACCCTACCCATCCTTATCCATGACACCCTCCTCAATGCACCATCCTCCCCTCCAAAACCACCCATGTCCATAGCCCCTACTAGTATCTCCTTCCATGTTATCTCCTTATCACCCTCTCATAGTGTCATGACATATTTTCAAAGACAAGGTGGTGTGAACTATTCCACTACTCATGGAATTTCCTATGGAAGTTTCCATAGACACATCATTTTACAACATTATTTAAAACAATTCCATCACATTTATGTATATTAGACTCTAAATGGATTCCAAATAGCCCTTCACACTTTCCAAGTAGCCTTTGGTGAGTCACAAGATCCACCAAAGCATATACTCAAACTCTTGGCTAAAGAATTTGAGCTTATTCATTGTCATTATACAACTTCTTATTCATCTTACTCTAATTCATTGTCTTTTGATGATTTACATTATGGGACACCATTTTTATCCAATCTCATTCCTACTTTCTAAAAGTGATTAGTCTCTCACCATTAGGTTGATGATTACGGCTCCCTTAATCCATAAATTCATGGATGGTTTTTCAATCTCTCTTTGAGTAAGCATTATACTCAATTTCATTACAACCCTTTATTTAATTACGTCTATAAAAATCAGTACCTACCATCAATAACCTATTATAAAAAAATCATTAGTTTTTTAAATACTAAAGTGATCAATCAATAATAGCAACATAACAAGGATGTATAGTGCTCATATGGGAAATAAAAGATCTTTTCTACCCAAGAAATAAGAATTTTTCATGTCATTTTCTAAAAAATAAGTTTTAACTATGTCATGGTGTAGTATATAACACAATGTTGACTACTCAATGATAAAATATTTGTAATAATTTTGAGTAAAGTCAAAATTTTGAGATGTTTGCACCAAAGAAATTGAAATGGGTTGGTTGGAAGAGTGGTTGTCGTGTGGAGATTGAAATGGGGAATAATATATTCTAGTACATGCCATGGTTGGAAGAGTATATTTTTTTTATGTGCTATTGTAGGTATTTTTTGTATTTTTTTAAGTGTTGTATGCATGTATATGCAATGGAGGGGATTCTAGATGGCTTCTATGTAGAATTCTAGAAAAACTTTAAACAAACAGTTTCAAACCGTTGGTATAGTATTGAAATGCATGGATTTAACAATGGTTTACTAGAACCGTTGGTAAAACTCTATGCCAATGGTTTTAAAACCATTGGAAAACTGATAAAATATACTATATACCAATGGTTACTAAACCGTTGGTATAAATATATACCAACGGTTGTTCTGAAACTGTTGAGATACTAACATTTATAGAGATCTATACCAATGGTTGAAGTATAACCATTGAGATAGGCTTATCCCAATGCCTAACTAGACAAAAGTTTGGAAAATCATTGGTATAAGATATACCAATAGTTTTCTAGCCTATTCCAATAGTTAAAAACCATTGGTATAGACTATATTTCCAGCAGTGATCTTATCACGAACCAACCCAGGTCAACCCTAAATTGGTCACCCAAGTCAGCCCACGATAAGTCCCAAGTGGTGTTCCCTATACTCCCAGGATGGAAAATAGTGTCGAGCATCAAAGATATTAGAATTGGAACAATTTATCCCAATACACAATAGATACAAATAAACTAAATATATTGTGCAACAAAACCAGGTGGATCCACAAACACTGAATATAATAAATACATAAATAGGATCCAATACAATAGTAGAGGAAAAAAATAGAAAACTAAATACCATAACTAAAACCAATTAGAATCGATGCAATATCCATGTGACCTCTTGGTCACCACCATCCATAAAAACTAGCATGCACCACAAGTAAACCTGAATAGAACCTGAACCTACAAAATAGCTCAGGTCTACCAATGCTGAGTGGAACAAGTAGGGTGTGATCATAAAATAGATGAGTAGGTAAGAACCACATAATCCAAACAAGTCCTTTCCCAAAACATCCCATAAACACTGGTTTCAAATGTGTTTGTAAAAATGTGGTTTTCTTATTTTAAAATAGCCAAACTTATCTTTCCTTAAATCCACTTTTTAAAACAAAACATAGACTTCCTTTTAAAAAAATATTTCCCTTTTTAAAACACAGTTTAATAAAACCAAGTGCCAGCAGGAGAATCCAATCTAGGTGAGATTCACAACAAGAAGGGTTGGGGATAAACATAATCAGCAAGGATCATGAGAACTATACAAAAAATAAAGAAAATGGTATAAGAAATTAAATACGAGCAGGGAAGATAACCAGGGTTCATTAAAATAAAATAGAACATACAATTATTTAATCATGGGAATTTACTAAACATATCTAGAATTAATCCCTGTACATACTTGGTTTGGACCCACCTATAAGTTTATGGTGAGGCTCCATAGTCAATAACCAACCTGGATGCTCTAAACAAGCCTCACCAGTAGAAAATCCTACTTGACCTATCCTCTATCTAGGGGGTTCTAATCCATCTAATTGGGACTAGAAAGAAACCATTACTTTACCCTTTATATGACATCCAGCAAACCCATGATAATAGTACAAGGGAGAATAATGTGGTCATTACATGCCTGGAATTAACCATAACCCATAGATACCACTATGCATGCCTTTCCAAAACCTTGACACCAACTATGTGAAGGCCATCTCATGAGAATGGTGACCATAGGGGTGACCATAATACATAGAACCTCTCAAAGTGCCAATTGGGCCTATATGCCTCATGTGTTTAAAATCAATTTCAAAGACACCACAAAATTCCAATAGGGCCTTAACCTTTACAAATACAATCCATTTTCAAAAGAATTTCCAAAACCAAGATGGAAACATACAACATTCTCGAAAGATGCCAAATAGGCCTTTATGGTCATTTAGTTACTAATTTATAACTCAAGGTTCCAAATAGGCCAAGATTTATAAAACACATTTGAAACCACTTTTGAGTCATTTAGAAACCAAAGATCCATTTAGAAAATCTTATGGGTTTTAGGAAAACCATTTGAAAGGAGGAGGGAAAAGGAAGGGAAAGGGAAAGAAGGTGGGGGAGGTGTTTTTGAAAAACCAGGGTCATCACTTGGACACTTTATGAAGTTTCCATGTTATATGAATGTGAATATCTATATGTTCACCCCTTTAATGTATAGATATTACCATCTTAGATATTCCCAGCTTCACCGGTATATAAACAAATACCCATAACAATGTCCATGGTTCCAATAAAGGTAGCATAGGGGCTTTCACATCATAGCACAAGGGTTCACACATAGGAAAAAAACCATAAAGAGGCACCAAAACCCTACCAAATCACAATTATACATGAAACCTAATTTTACCAAATCTTAAACAAGACCACATACCTTTTCAAAATACCCAAATCAATTTTAAAGGCCACTAGGTATTTTATCAAACACTTTACAAAAATATACATATAGGCATAATTGTAGAAATCCTTTAAGATCCCATTTTCATTAATTTTCCAACATATAAATGCCATACTGAATTAAACTAACACACCAAAATATTGAATAAAAAATTTTAAAAACATTTAGTAAACCTCAAGAACCTATCAACATGATTCAGAAAGTAAATGGATGGAAACACCTACCTCAATGGTGTGTTAATGCAATGAAAGCCTTGGATAAGAAAGGATAAGGCCCATGGAGAAAATAAAACACCATAACATCAAAGAAATCAACCCACATAATCCAACCCTCACCCTAGGGTTTGTCTAAGAGGGAACCCAACCAAGAAAAAAAATAAAACCAAGAGAAGAATATAAGAAGAGGAAAAAAAGAGACCAAAAACCAAGAGGAACTCACCTTAGAAGCTTCAATAAGCATAAATGGAGGAAGGATAACCAAGGGAAAGGGGATTTAGGATCCCCTTCATGTAAATAGGTTGAGAAAGAGGGGAGGAGGGTCGATTGGGCTTAAAATATAAGAATGGAAAAGTTGGAATTTAAAATTTTTAAGAACCTAGGAAAGTCGCACGGTTTGGCCGCATGGTTTTCCAAAACCATGAGCCAAACGTGAACACCCTATTATAAAGAAGGGATGACCACATGGGATAGAAACATGGTCTGAGAAACTATGCTCTAACCATGAAACTTTTTTCTATCAAAATGACAGATTCTCCAAAAAAATTACTGCATGGTTTCTAGGAATCATGTGCAAGTCGTGCACCTTGTCCTAGACACTACCAACAAGCCTCACAATTACTCCTTATGCTTGGATGGTTTGATCCAAACCATTCTCAAACCATTAAAGTCAAACCATGTAATAAAAATTGAACTAGAAAAACCCACTTCCTTAACTAGTAGCATATTTTCTTCTCAAACCATGCACACTAACCGTGCACTAGACAAAACCAACCCAAAAACCTACAAAAATAAAAAACATTCACCGAGAACTCAAATAAAACCTTGAGAAAAAGAATAAATTAAAAGAACCAAATAATAATAAAATAAAATCGGGGTCAATTTGTGAAAATTCTACCCACCACAAAAAACTTTATGCCCCCATATATTCACCCAGCTAATTGAGGAACAAAACTCAAACTCAAAACTAGAAGAGGAAAAATGAAATCATAATCCTTGGTATGACCTTTTTAACTCCACAAGTCACACCTGGAAATATCTAAAGAAAACCATAATGAGGAGAACCATGGGGAAGAAAAATAAAGGTTCCTCCCCACCATTTAGAAACCAACCAATATGAATCAACACTAGAACTCTTAGCATGAGGGGAACCCAAGGAAAGAAACTTGAACTGAACATGGAACCAAACCATGATTAGTCATTTCCACAAGACACATACATCTCCAAAACGAGCACCCCCCCCCCAAAAAAAACAAAACTAATCAACAAGGATAACCACATAAGTTTCACAACACAAATTCCAACCATAAGATTGCAAGAGAATGAGTCTATCGGGCCTTTCAAAATAAAAAGGGACTTCTAAGAACAAATGGAGCTACATAGGGAAACATAAATTGTCTATGATCCAACATCAAAGACAAAATCTGGGCTGAAAACTCCCACACCCAACAATTTATCACTACATGAAGAGCTTTACTCCGGGGCCTATGTCTAGAGCCCTGGTACCTTGAAGCATCTGCTACCCTATAGTCAGGAGCTAACAAACTCTGATCAAGAATTCCACTTTTGATGATTCTTCTTACAAAACTTCTCTAGATGACCAAAACATCCACATTGATGAATGACCTTCATAGTATAGCAGTAATATGGCTTTGAATGCATGAACTTACCACACTAGAAGTGTATGGACCCGGATTTTCCATGTAATTTTTTTTTTAATTATTACGAGTCTGCGAAAATTGAAGGTGTGTGATTCTGAGGCCCGGTGTGCCTCGAATGAATTTTTAAACTTTTTGAAGGTACATTCAGTAAACACATGAGTGGTGTTTTCTAACTTTTGAACCAGTGCTCGGATTAAAAATATGAGGGCACCATTGAATATGCAGCACCGGGATTTTCTTAAGGGAGACTTTACTTTGACCGTGGTAGGTCTAGAGAAAAGGTTAAGTTTTGTGACTTTTAAAATAAATATAATAAAATAATTTTATTATTTTATTTTCATTCTTATCCTCCAATGGAAAAGTGGAGTGTGGGTCCAATGATGTGTCAATCCATTAAATGGCTTGACCCTTCAATCTAAGTAACAACAACATTGGGGAATTAGGAATCTTCTTAATTAATGAGCTACCATTAAATCCCAATGTCGTTACTTACCCTACCCCTATTCTATTTATATGGAGATTAGGGAGGGGTATCGGCACTGCTTCGCCAAGAAACAAAGTGCTAACCAAGTGTTGAGACGCCAAACCATTGGAGGACGGAGCTGGTTCCGGAGAACGGTGACGAGCAACACTGAAACCCCCAACCAGAGATCGACGATCGAGTGACGTCGTTGGAGTCTAGTTGTGGGGGATGGAAAACACTGACCCACTTCCTCAACCATAGACATTTCTC
The DNA here is from genome assembly GCA_963277665.1 of Viscum album. Lineage (NCBI taxonomy): Eukaryota > Viridiplantae > Streptophyta > Magnoliopsida > Santalales > Viscaceae > Viscum > Viscum album. The sequence goes on from OY728156.1 coordinate 2,016,723,413, forward strand.
CATCGTTCTTGAGGTAGGGGTTTGATTATTTTTTATTTCAATTGAATTTATTGAACCCTTAAATCCTCCCTTGTGATTACAAGATAACACAAAGGGCGTGGGCCTAACGAACCTGGACTGAACCCTACACTACTTTGCTACCCATGCACCTCCATGGAAGACCACCAGCGCAGCGGCACCGACCTACTACGAAGGAGGCGGCACACCGATGCACGCCGAAAGAGGAGGTCGTGACACTAATTCACGGTGGTCATCAGATCGGCTGGCACCGGCCAGCCGCGGAGGAGGTGTGGCACGCCATCGCACGCCGAGGTGAGCAAAGGGTCATGCCTCGTCATCCGTGGTGGTCGGAGAAGGAATTCGGCACATCGGACAGCCGCGGAAGGGAAGGGCGGTGTGACTAGCGTGCCACTAGTGGGTTTTGCAGTGCCCACATGGCGCCAACGTTTCACAAAACCGAACGGCCTCCGAGCCGTTCGGGATACCGGGGGGAACGCTCCCCCCCCCCTTCTAGCTCGGGCGGACCGTGGCTAGGCTTCCCCCTTGCAGTCTACGCCTCATATGGTCAGGCTTCCTACCAGCAGACTATGCTTCCAGTAGGCTGCACTCCACCTCAGACCAAATCGTGCCCCACCTCACGTCGGGCCATGCCTCACGCGGTCAGGCCACCTGCCCAATGGGCCTCATGCCAGCGAGTTGTGCCCCCTTGTGGGTCGCGCCTCACATGGTCAGGCCGCCCTTGCAGGATGCCCCTTTGCGGGTCGGTCCGCCCTTTGTGGGATTCCCCCTTGCATGCCAAGCCCACCGTGGCCCAACCCAGACTAGTTCGGGCTGGGTCGGTCAGACTGGGTCGAACCACACCCGGGCCCAACTAGGAGACAGAAACACTTAAAGGGCCATATCTTGAGAACCATCCATCTGTTTGACGAACCACCTGCAGCATTGGGATACTTGGATTGAGATGGTCCTTTTGGTATAATCCACTTGAGTTTTGGAAATAGCTGGAGTATGGTCGGGTTGGATCGAATCTGAATCCAACGAGGCCCTCGGAACTAAAACGCTTATAACTCACAGACCGGGCATCCAATTAACGCACCGTCTATCACGTTGGAACCCTTATGACATGGTGGTCCTTTGGGTTACTCCATTGTTGAGCTTATTAGTGTTATAGGTATGACTGATATCTCTAGAGTCAGATTATATGGAACTCAAGCGCACCGGGTGTGAGGAATCCATTGGTTGGTTGTAATGTGAAGAAAGAACATCGATCCCATGTGGGTCAGCATCTATCATATCCTGTGTGGGTCAGCACTCAGCTATACTATGTGGTTCAGTGCATACCGATCTCATGTGGGTCATATCCTGTGTGTTTCAGCACTCAGCCATCCTGTGTGGGTCAGCACATACCGATTCTGTGTGGGTCAGATCTTGTGTGCGTCAGCGGGAGTTAGTTACCTATCAATCCTATGTGGGTCATAAGTAGTGCTACTTGATAGAATAAGATGATTTAGCCTTATGACTAATCATCTATACTTATGTACTTAATTTATACCTGATTGTGAGATGAGTCTATCCTATCTTCGTGGTGTTACCTGTGTGATACTTCTATCTTCGTGGTGTTACATGTGTGGTACTTCTATCTTCATGGTGTTACCTGTGTGGTACTTCTATCTTTGTGGTGTTACCTATGTGGTACTTCTACCTTCGTGGTGATGTCTTCATGGTGTTACCTGTGTGGTACTTATACCTTTATGGTGTTACCTTTGTGGTAATCTTCCCTCATGTATGATATGAGTATGTCATGATAACTTAGGTATATGTATGGGCATATAACTAAGTAGAGTTGATTTCTATTGCTTCGTGCATTGATATTGAGGTGTTTCTTTGTGGTATTTCCTTTTTGGAACTTTAAGAGACCTACGGGGGTCTCGGGGTCCCTACTGAGTATCATTATACTCACCCATGCACGGGCTATGCCCACACCTTGTTGTGTATTGTGCAGACAACAGACATCATTGATCGAGGCCGAGGGAGCCAGGACTGGACAGTGCTCAAAGGATGGTCATTCTGTGTGACATGACACAGGGACTACTATTCGTGATTTGTACCTACCCTTTAGGTAGGATCCTCGGTGGATGATCCAGGGTCTATTTGTACTTTTCAATTGTATTTGTACTTTTTAGTTGTACTTGTACTTTGAGTTGGGCTTGTATTCTGGCCCTTTTACTTTCAACACACTTTTACTATAGTTGATTACTTCGTGGTTTCTTCTAGTTGTGTTCTACTCTGTGTGTTTATACAGGTTTAAAGGCAATGCCTTCCCATTATATGGATATTAATTTTCGGTGCTAGTCGCCAGCCCTTGGCCTATGGAAGTTGGGCTTGGGGTAGTCACGGCATGGGCCCCAGGGGACAGGTTGTGACAAAGTGGTATCAGAGGATTCGGTTATACCGAAGAACTAGGACTCTGATATTGTCTTTGTGGAAATAGTGTCAGGTGTTATGAGTGTGGTTTTTAGTTCAGGGAATCTAGTGTTAGTGCAGTGACTGACATATCCATACACCGAGACCCTGAATTATGATTCCTACCTCAATGCACGAAAACATTGATTGTGTGTGTTTTTGAAAAGTTTTTATTTTGATCTCTTTAAGTCAGCTCACCATGTATAACTTATTGACCATGGAACACCTGTTTTCTTTCAGGATGCTACTACGTAGACAGCCAGTCAGGATTCCTGAGAGAGTACGTGATGATGGCCCACCAAGTGATGAGGCATCGGTGCAGACCCTCTTACAGCATTAGCACCTTCGGGCGGTGTACCAGTAGCACCACCACCCGTTCAGTAGTAGATTCCACCATCACCACCAGTAGAGTATGCACACTGACTAAGTGCGTTGTACGAGTTTCAGCGGTGGAGGCCTCTGAGGTTCTGAGGTGATACAGACCCACAAGCGGTTGAGGACTAGCTGGAGGCTGTGACCAGAGTTTTTCTCTTAGTGGGGACACCAGCTGATCTGATGGGGATCCTAGATTCCAATCTCTTCTAGGGAGTAGTTGGGAGATGGTGAAGATTTATGCTTCAGATACACGATGAGGTGACCCTCATCTGGATGGACATCGAGAGAATTTTTAGGGCAGATTTCATCCCAACAACTCTATGCTTAGTGCATATACAGGAGCTACTGCACTTACAGCAGGGCAGCATGACCATGGCCCAGTACTCGGTGAGGTTCACTGATCTCTCCCACTACTCCACTAACATGGTATGAGACCCTTTCTTCAGGGCCCAGACCTTTGAGCAGGGTCTCTTACGGGAGATCAGAGCATTGATGATATCGCTCAGCATTCCAATGCAGGCTGGGGTGCTAGAGCGAGCGCTTTTGGTGGAGAGATTCCTAGATGAGTAGGCACCCACAGCGAGAGACACCACCAGACTTCAGGTAGCAAATTCATCTGCAGCTGGCAGTAGGAGGATAACATAGGGGCCCAAGCAGGCCAGACCTTCTGGTGGAAAACCTCGAGATATAGGGTCTATGGTGTGAGGCTCATAGGACAGAGGACGACTGTTGAGGAGGAGGCAATGCTACACATGTGGCGGGTAGGGTCACATGGATTGCGACTACCCGACCCGCCGTACAGACAACCAAAAGACAGTTGAGGGACCACTGAGGTAGAGGTAGAGATTCAATCGAGGAGTTCTGTAGGCAGCAGGCGGACGTGGAAGTAGAGCTGGCTGTATAGTAGGTGGTGGGTGAAGATTTGAGGTTCTTCCACCACCACCACCAGGTGGTCCACCCTGACCATAGGGAGTAGGTGGACAGGGATGAGCTTAGCTCTAGGCAGCTGAGGCTTATGACCATAGCACTCCATAGATGATTAGAGGTACAATCTGTGTCTACTCCACCTTAGTTGTAGTACTTATAGACACAGGTTCCAGTCACTCTTTTATTTCCATGGATCTTGTTCGAAGCTCGGATATTCCTGTGGAGTCGTTGGATCGATCCTTACAGCTAGATACTTCTACGGAAGCAGATTCAATGATTACACACTGGTGATGGCAGTGTGAGATTACTCTAGGAAGTGAGAGGTTTGGCTGGGATCTTCTAGTAGTAGTGTCTAGGCCTTAAGACATCATCTTGGGTATGGACTGGTTATCCATAGTCCATGCTCAGATTGACTGTATTAGGTAAAAATTTTGGTGTGTCCATGAGGATGGGACCAAGTTTTCCTTCACTGATAAGAAGGGAACCTTTATAGCACAGGATGGACTTACCCAGAGGAGGGTGCAGTCGATTACACATTAGTTGGCTAGCCTCACCCTCAGAGCAGTAGATGTTGAGAGTCCAAGCTATCCTATAGTGGTGGACTAGTATGCTGATGTCTTTCCTAATGTTGTTCCAGGACTACCTCTACGTATAGAGGTAGACTTTTACATTGACTTGTACCCAGGTACGGCACCAATATCTACTCCAACATATCAGATGGATCCCGCAGAGCTTCGTGAGTTACGGGTACAACTGGAGGACTTGCAGAGAAAGGGGTTCATAAGGCCCAGTGTTTCTCCATGGGTAGCCCTGATTTTGTTTTCCAATAAGGCATATGGGAGTTTGCGACTCTGTGTGGACTCTCAGCGCCTGAACCAGGTGATCGTGAAGAACAAGTATCCGCTTCCAAGGATTGATGATATTTTTAATCAGCTGAAGGGATCTCGTTGGTTTTTGAAGATAGGCCTCAAATCAGGCTATCATCAGCTCAGGGTACGAGATGAGGATGTGTAGAAAACGGCTTTTAGATGTCGGTATAGCCACTATGAGTTCTTGGTTATTCCATTCGGCGTGACCAATTCCCCAACAGTGTTCATGGGACTCATGAACAGGAACATTCAGTCATACCTTGATCACTTTGTGGTGGTCTTCATCAAAGACATCTTGATATAATCAATGATGAAGGAAGAGCATTCTTATCATCTGAAGATAGTTCTGGATAGTCTTCGAGAGAACCAACTTTATGGTAATCTCTCGAAGTGCCAGTTCTGGATACGCGAGGTCCACTTTCTAGGAAATGTTATCTCATAGGCTGGGGTTGCAGTGGATCCAGCAAAGATAGAGGCTGTACTTTCTTGGGAGATACCCAAGAGTGTGACCGAGGTACGGAGTTTCCTGGGGTTGGCTAGTTACTACCAAGATTCATGCCTGATTTTTCCAGAGTTTCGGCACCCTTTTCAGTGTTGAAGAACAAGGGATATCCCTTCTTATGGACAGAGAGATTCCAGAAGAGTTTTCAGGAGCTGAGGCAGAGACTGATGAGTGCCCCCATCTTGAGACTACCAAAATATGGTGTTGGGTATGTAGTCTACTACGACACACCAGGGTCCAGACTTGGGTGTGTCCTGATGCAGGAGTAAGCAGTGATCACCTATGGTTTGCGATAGTGGATACAGCATGAGAAGAACTATGCTACCCATGACCTGGAGTTAGCAGCAGTGGTCTTCCCCTTGAAGATGTGGATACATTACTTGATGGTTAAGTGTTTTGAAGTCTACCATGATCACAAGAGTCTCAGGTATATCTTCTCTCAGAAGGACCTGAACCTGAGACACTGGAGATGGCTAGAGTTCCTCCAGGACTATGACTTTGAGATATTCTATACTTCTGGGAAGGGGAACGTGGTAGAAGATGCACTCAGTAGGAGTTTTTGTTTGTAGCTTTTCAGTGAGGTGATAGAGAAGCTATCCACTTTGCAGATATCCTTCATGGATAGAGATGAAGCAGCATACCTTCAGTCTATGATAGTCACTCCCCAACTCTTTCAGCAAGTCAGGGAGGCACATCTTAGGGATATTAACTTTGAGGCTCTATGTTCTTAGATATCCTTAGGATAGGCACCTGATGGATTTTATGAAGGTGGGGAGCACGTCATTCTCTTCATAGAACATATCATTGTGTCGGTGGTGCTGCAAGAGGAGGTTTTGAGGGAGTTCCATACATCCCCTCTGGAGGTACATCACGGTCTGGAGAATATGTACCAGGTCCTCCAGCTTCAGAACTAGTGTCCAGGGATGAAGAAAGCAGTGGCAGATTTCGTTTCTTGATGCCTCACTTTTCAGCAAGTGAAGGTCGAGCATCGGGTTCCAACAGGCTTAGCACAGCCACTAGAGGTGCTAGAGTGGAAGTGGGATGGAATATCCATGGTCTTTGTGACAGGGCTTCCACATACATCCAGGGGACATGATTACATCTGGGTGATTTTTGACAGACTCACCAAGTCAGCCCACTTCCTACCTATCTGAGAGTATGGATCAATAGAGGGATTGGGATGCCTCTACGTACAAAAGATTGTGCGTCTTTATGGGGTTCCATCAATGATCATCTCTGACAGTGATGCACGTTTTACTTCTCGGTTGTGGAAGGGATTGTAGGAGGATTATGGGACTCAGCTATATTTGAGCACCGACTTTCATCCTCAGATGGATGGTTAGACAGAGCGGACCATTCAGACACTGGAGTACATGCTTCGTACATGCATCCTAGATTTTGGCCGTATTTGGGAGGATCACATGCCCTTGGTGGAGTTTGTATAAAACAACAGTTGTCACTCCACCATCGGTATGGCACTATTAGAGGCCCTATACGATCTACCATGTAGATCACCTCTATGTTGGACGGACCCAGGGGAGTCATCACTTATGGGACCAAAGTTGGTATGGGATACCACTAAGAAGATGCAGATCATCCAGGGGCGGATGAAGACTACATAGAGCAGACATAATTCTTATGCTGACAGGAGGTGGAGACCTTTGGAGTTCGAGGAGGTAGACCATGTATTCCTACGAGTCTCATATCGAGAGGTTTATAGAGATTTGGTTGATGCGGAAAACTCTCACATAGGTTTATCAAACCTTTTCTGATACTTTAGAGGACAGGAAAGGTGGTGTACCGCTTGGCACTTCCACCACAGTTGGAGTGGGTGCACGATGTCTTCCACGTATCTCATCTAAGGAGATACGTGCATGAACCATCTCACATCATCAACCACAGTGAGCTGGACTTCGATGAAGGGGTGAAGTTTGTGGAGGTTCTAGTAGAGATTGAGGATCGACAGGAGTGGGTCTGTTGTGGTCGGTCGATACCTCTAGTGCGCATTTTTTGGAAGCACGGGAACCTCCAGGGGAGAACTTGGGAGGGGGAGGCTCATATTTGTGCTCATTACCCCTATTTGTTTCCTTAATATATCTTGTGGATTTCAGGGATGAAAAGCCCTAAGCTGGGGAGAATGTAAAGACCTGGATTTTCCATGTAATTTTTTTCATTATTACAAGTCAGCAGAAATTGACGACACATGATTCTGAGGCCCTGTGTGCCCGAAATTAATTTCTAAACTTTTTTTAAGGTATGTTCAGTAAACGTGTGAGAAACATTTTCTAAATTTTGAGATGGTGCTTGGATTAAAAATATGAGGGCACCATTGAATCCACAGTGCCAGGATTCACTTAAGGGAGACTTTACTTTGATCGATGTAGGTCTGGAGAAAAAGTAAAGTTTTGTGACTTTTAAAAGAAATAGAATAAAATAATTTTCTTATTTTACTTTCATTAATATCCTCCAACGAACAAGTGGAGTGTGGGGCCAGTAATGTGTCAAGCCATTAAATGGATTGACCCTTCAATCTAAGTAACAGCAACGTTGAGGAATTAGGAAGATTCCTAATTAATGTGCCACCATTAATTCCCAACTTCGTTAATTACCCTCCCCCTCTTCTATTTATATGGTTCTTGGGGAGGGTTATCGGCACTACTTCACCAAGAAACGAAGTGATGACCAAGTGTCGAGACGCCAAACCCTTGGAGGACGGAGCCAGTTATGGCGAGTAGTGATGAGCGACACTGAAACTCTGAACTGGAGATCGACGATCGAGCAACATTGTCGGAGGTGAGTTGCAGGGGATGGAAAACATCGACCTACTTTATAGCATCCCGCCTTTTTATCACATAAACTTTCATTACATTATACAAAACTGAGGATCTTTAAGGTTTAGTGTATTGGAAACTAGGAACTTAAAACATGAAAACATAAAACATTATTCTTAAACACTTGAAAGGATTCTCCTCATGTTCATCCTAGGTTCATTACTGCATCTCATAACCTGGGGACATACATCAAAAGAAAGGGTGAGCAGAAGGCCCAGTAAGGGAAACAAGGGAAACATTTAACATGTGAACTTGAGATACATCAACTATGTCATGAACAATAACTTTAAGGAATGATAAAAAAAATCATGTGGCATATCATAATAAAAATAACATTTTTCATAACTTTAAGATTTGGCTACATAATTTAACATAGACAATCATGAACATATCACCAAGGTCCATCCCCAAGGTGTCATTTGAAAATTACCAAGGTTATTCACCAAGGTATCGTGAAAATTGTAATCTCTAGTGGTTACATCATTACCCAATGCATTGGAGTGTTATCAGGGCGCACCCTTAAATTTGCCTTTATTATCATGTGAGACACATATATCATCATCAAAAATTTCATAAATAACCCATATAGAATAAAAAAATGGGTTTCATTTCAAAATCACAACGTTTTAAAAACTGCTTTAAAGACATGATCTTTACGTCACTTTAAAACCCACAGAAAAGGAAGGTGGGTCTCATGTATGTAAATCCCAGAATTTAAAATAGAACGTTTTGGTATATATGTGAATACCCCATTAGAAGAAAGATCTTTGAGTATTCACTTAATAATATAAAATAACTTTAGAAAACGAGAGAGACATTTTGAGACGGAAATTCTGCAGCATAACGGCTATGTTACGAGGTTTTAGAAGACATTAAAAAGAGAGGGAAAATGGGTCAAACATTCATAAATGACCCATAAAATAGTAGATGGACAGAATAAGAAGGATACATGATCATGGTAATGAAATTTCAAGGACATACCATTTGAAATCAAAAACATGGAAGGAAGACAAAAATTAGATTTCTCTTATGAAAGTTCGGCAGCCTAACGGCGTTACTTAAACTTCAACCAAAAATGAATTGATGAGATCAAATAGGGTCTCTCATAATATGAACATAAAAGATCAGTATGATAGATATAGAGATCATACCCCAACATAATAAAAAGGAACTTGAAAGAATTGACATGGAAGTAGAACTTCAAAACGAGAAGGGTGAAGAACCACTTAAAAATTCGGCAGCCTAACGGCACCACTTAAAACTTCAAAATACTAAATTGAAGAGATCAAATGGGTTATCTCATCATATGATCATAAAAGATCAGAATTATAAATTTAGAGATCATACCCCAACATAATGAAAAGTAACTTGAAATACTTTACATGATAATAGATCTTGAAAAATGAGAAGGGAGAAAGAATCTGTTACAAAAATTTCGGCAGCCTAACGGCGCCACTTAAAACTTCATAAAAATAAATAATGAGAGTAAGAGGGGATATCTCATTATGTTAACATGAAAAGGGAAGTAATAGGAGTATAAAAGAACACCCTTTAACATAATAACATGGAGAATAAAAGAAATTACATAAAAGATATTACTTGAAATGAAAGAGAGAAGTCGGATCCCTTACCTTAAAACGTAACTCTTAAAACTCAAAGGTTGGGATCTTGAGGGCTTGGGTGCACCTTGGGAGGACTCCTTGGGAGGTAATGAGACTAGAACTTCATTGGGGAAGAGTGGGGAGTCTAAAGGATGAGAGTATTTCTTGGTATTTATAGGGAAAGTGAGGGGACAAGGCATTAATGGCCAAGGGACACCTCAAAAGTGGTTTTCTCAAAAGCACGGGCCCTCCCATGGTACTTCCCATGGAGTTAGGCCACATGGGGCCCCCAATACAATAATTCATCACCTTTGTCTGGCCATCCCTTAAAATATCTCATGAAATCATCATGACACAGTTATGAGATCATTAAACATACCGAAACCCTAAAACTGTATTTTTACTATTCACTGAAAATTCAACTTTCTCAGAAAAATCCCAAAATTTCACCTTAACCAAATATCAATTCTCTGATTTCAAAAATGAACTCCATTTTATAAAAATAATTTTTTTAATATTTTTAATTTAATTTTTAAATAAATACACTATTCACCGAAAATTCATTTTTTCAGAAAAATCCCCAAAAATTACCATAACATAATATCGACGCTCTGAGTTCAAGAATGAAATCCATTTTATAAAAATAATTTTCTAAATATTTTTAATTAAATTTTTAATTAAGAAACACTATTCACCCAAAAAAAACTAATACTTGAATAATAATTTATGAAACCGTTATTTAACCATTTTATTGAATCACATTACTTAGTCAAGGTGCCTAGATTATATTAATACTTTCTTTAAGTGAGATTACTAATCCATTTGGACACATTAATAATCCTAATCATAAAATCACTATTCATAATTTACTATTCATCAAAAATCAAGTTGATCTTATTAGACTCTAAATTTCGTACTGAACATAATTGTAGAAGACCATTTTTTGAAAATCATTACACATTTTTAATTATTTAAGGTTTACATAAACATTTTTAAAATATCCTTTTTCTAAAATTTATCAAAAATATGCATACTATATTTATCCGGTCATTTAAAAATTCATAAACTTCATCATAAGAAGAAATCCCAATTTTTATTTAAAACAAAGGATTACACAAGGAAGTTACGGTCTCCTTACATAGCCCCTTATCACACCAGCATAGGACCTAAGTGTAAGGTGTTCTAAGGTGAGAGAATCTGAGGGAGGCTTGGCTAACATCGCACGAGTAGTAATTTCTATCAGTTTGAACTTCTCGCACAGGTGATTCCGTTCTAGCTTCACACGATGAAGTTCAGCTTGGGTTTGGTTCAGAGCAAAGCCCAGTGGTGCTACCTCCTTCCCAAGTTCTGTTAGATGGGCTTCGATCAGTCCAAGACTACTGGGTGAGGCCATCGAATCTTCTTTCTATAATAATTAACCAAGATTACTTGTATTTAGAGACAATAATCAAAACGTTTAGTTTCCAGCGGTCATATTGACCAATGGTCATATAACCGTCTAAACCCAACGGTCTCATTTTAATTATACTCATGTTATTAAATGAAACATTTTTTGTTGAGTATAAAAATAAATAAAATAACACATAAAATTAGGAAACAAGATTTATTCAAAATTTTGGGTCTTTACAATCTTCCCCCTTAAGAAATTGCGTCCTCGCAATTTTTAAAATTGGGTTTTGAAATTTCATTGAATGTCCCACATCGAAAAAGGAGTCAGTAAAACTATTACTTTAAAAGAAAGAAAGGGATGTACAAAGGTCACCCGAGTTAACCCACACTAGGATTCCATGTAGGAAAACATGGACATGGAGGAGAAAACAAAGGGTCAAGTTCTGAGGGAGAGTGATAGAAAAAATGATTAGGAGAAAGTTAACCATAAGAAAATCCCAAACTTATGATCTGTGTAAACGGTCTTTGATTACCTAGTAGGAAACGTAAACCAACAACGTTTTTGTTTTACGTTCCTTTTCATAATTTTGAGGGATTAATTTACTACATAGAATAAAAACATAAGAAAATATACCTACCTTCATGTAGAGTTTCATCCTTTAATAATTTTCTACCCAAAACTAATCTTTTCTCCAACCTATGAGAATTCAAAACTACTTGGTCTCATCAAAACACAAGAATCATCTTCATAATCCACAAAAGATTAACTATCTATTTCTTCTATCTTTAAACATTATCCCAAAAATAGAAAGGGTAAGGTAAAACAACTCTTCAAAAAAAAAGAATCCCATAGGAATGGAAACTACTTTTAAATCTTCAAAGTTCCATGGTACTACCCAAAGTTCATCATAGACCATTCCATAAATAACGGTCCTTAAGATTCCTCAAAATAAACCAAACTAATATTGAAAGCCAAATACAAGAAGGATTTGATAACATAGTCTTCCAAAATAAACTTCATTGTTCATCTCCAAACAACATCAACCAATCCTAACATCTTATAACAAAAGTAGCTAACCTAAACATATCTTACCCAAGATAGGTTAATCATTCCCATAAGTAACCTAAATTACTATAAGTCCACCTTAAATTCATCTATTCTTTAAAATATAAGTCAACCTTACTCCTCAATGAAAATACCACAGTAATATATTTACCTCAATCATATAAGGTCCCCAAAATAGTGAACGTCTTCCAAAATAATAATCATCTTTTAATCCCCTAATCATCTCTTTTATATTAATACGGCAATCGTCGCATTTCCTATCACATTGGTTGTTGGGACATGTTCTTCCATTTCCCACCATTAACTAAGAATATAAAGTATAATTAGGGGCTTAAATACTTAGCTAATAATCATGAAAAGGAACTTAAAGCATATAAGGATAACTTGTAGAAGAAAAGTATACCCTAACTTGTGATCCCCTAGGTTATCATCTAGGTTATCCATGATCATATATTCTTATGTGAATCTTTATTTTATTTTATCTTTGTTCCTTTAACAATGGTTCATATTAAGCTTATGAATTTACCAAAGCATATCCCCCGGGAGTGTCATAACCAAGAGTGCAGCAAGGCCCGTTGTCGTGTACCAGTTCCCGTTTGAGTCTAGCTCAAAGTGGTGTTTTCGGGTTTTACCCCTATGTACATCTGTGCCAGAACCACCTCTACCTGCTCGTATCCAGACAGGGATGTATTTGCTTGGCAACCCATTACTCAATACTCACCAAAATACCAGGAAGATTTCCTATATATAAATTTTTCTATAGGATTCTTCCTAAAGTTTTCATATCCTAATTTCCACAAATAACTAAATCATCCTTTGATACCAACTATAGCATCCCACCTTTTTATCACATAAACTTTCATTACATTATACAAAACTGAGGATCTTTAAGGTTTAGTTTCTTGGAAACCAGGAACTTAAAACATGAAAACATAAAACATTCTTATTAAAAACTTGAAAGGCTTCTCCTCATGTTCATACTAGGTTCATTACTGCATCTCATAACCTGGGGACATACATCAAAAGAAAGGGTGAGCAGAAGGCCCAGTAAGGGAAACAAGGGAAACATTTAACATGTGAACTTGAGATACATCAACTATGTCATGAACAAGAACTTTAAGGTGTGATAAAACAAATCATGTGGCATATCATAATAAAAATAACATTTTTCATAACTTTAAGATGTGGCTACATCATTTAACATAGAAAATCATGAATATATCACCAAGGTTCATCCCCAAGGTGTCATTTGAAAATTACCAAGGTTATTCACCAAGGTATCGTGAAAATTGTAATCTCTAGTGGTTACATCATTACCCAATGCATTGAAGCGCTATCAGGGCGCACCCTTAAATTTTCCTTTATTATCATGTGAGCCAAATATATCATCATCAAACATTTCATAAATAACCCATATAGCATAAAAAATGGGTTTCATTTCATAATCACAACGTTTTAAAAACTGCTTTAAAGACATGATCTTTACGTCACTTTAAAACCCACAGAAAAGGAAGGTGGGTCTCATGTATGTAAATCCCAGAATTTAAAATAGAACATTTTGGTATATATGTGAATACCCCTTTAGAAGAAAGATCTTTGAGTATTCACTTAATAATATAAAAGAACTTTAGAAAAAGAGAGACATTTTGAGACGGAAATTCTGCAGCATAACGGCTATCTTACGAGGTTTTAGAAGACATTAAAAAGAGAGGTAAAATGGGTCAAACATTCATAAATGACCCATAAAACAGTATATGGACAGAATAAGAAGTATACATGATCATGGTAATGAAATTTCAAAGACATACCATTTGAAATGAAAAACATGGAAGGAAGACAAAAATTAGATTTCTCTTATGAAAGTTCGGCAGCCTAACGGCGTTACTTAAACTTCAACCAAAAATGAATTGATGAGATAAAATAGGGTATCTCATAATATGAACATAAAAGATCAGTATGATAGATATAGAGATCATAACCCAACATAATAAAAAGGAACTTTAAAGAATTGACATGAAAGTAGAACTTCAAAACGAGAAGGGTGAAGAACCACTTAAAAATTCGGCAGCCTAACGGCGCCACTTAAAACTTCAAAATACTGAATTGAAGAGATCAAATGGGGTCTCTCATAATATGATCATAAAAGATAAGTATGATAAATTTAGATATCATACCCCAACATAATAAAAATGAACTTGAAATACTTTACATGATAATAGATCTTGAAAAATGAGAAGGGAGAAAGAATCTGTTACAAAAATTTTGGCAGCCTAATGGCGCCACTTAAAACTTCATAAAAAGAAATAATGAGAGTAAGAGGGGATCTCTCATTATGTGAACATAAAAAGGGCAGTAAGAGGAGTATAAAAGAACACCCTTTAACATAAGAACATGGAGCATAAAAGAAATTACAAAAAAGAGATTACTTGAAATGAAAGAGAGAGGTCGGATCCCTTACCTTAAAACGTAACTCTTAAAACTCAAAGGTTGGGACCTTTAGGGCTTGGTGGAACCTTGGGAGGACTCCTTGGGAGGTAATGAGACCAGAAATTCGTTGGGGAAGAGTGGGGAGTCGAAAGGATGAGAGTATTTCTTGGTATTTATAGGGAAAGTGAGGGGACAAGGCATTAATGGCCAAGGGACACCTCAAAAGTGGTTTTCTCAAAAGCATGGGCCCTCCCATGGTACTTCCCATGAAGTTAGGCCACATGGGGCCCCCAATACAATAATTCATCACCTTTGGCCGTCCATCCCTTAAAATATCTCATGACATCATCATGACACAGTTATGAGATCATTAAACATACCGAAACCCTAAAACTGTATTTTTACTATTCACTAAAAATTCAACTTTCTCGGAAAAATCCTAAAATTTCACCTTAACCAAATATCAATGCTCTGATTTCAAAAATTAACTCCATTTTATAAAAATAATTTTTTAAATATTTTTAATTTAATTTTTAAATAAATACACTATTCACCGAAAATTCATTTTTTCAGAAAAATCCCCAAAAATTACCATAACATAATATCGACGCTCTGAGTTCAAGAATAAAATCCATTTTATAAAAATAATTTTCTAAATATTTTTAATTAAATTTTTAATTAAAAACACTATTCACCCAAAAAAACTAATACTTGAATAATAATTTATGAAACCGTTATTTAACCATTTTATTGAATCACATTACTTAGTCAAGGTGCCTAGATTATATTAATACTTTCTTTAAGTGAGATTACTAATCCATTTGGACACATTACTAATCCTAATCATAAAATCACTATTCATAATTTACTATTCATCAAAAATCAAGTTGATCTTATTAGACTCTAAATTTCGTACTGAACATAATTGTATAGGACCATTTTTTGAAAATCATTACACATTTTTAATTATTTAAGGTTTACATAAACATTTTTAAAATATCCTTTTTCTAAAATTTATCAAAAATATGCATACTATATTTATTCGGTCATTTAAAAATTCATAAACTTCATCATAAGAAGAAATCCCAATTTTTATTTAAAACAAAGGATTACACAAGGCAGTTACGGTCTCCTTACATAGCCCCTTATCACACCAGCATAGGACCTAAGTGTAAGGTGTGCTAAGGTGAGATAATCTGAGGGAGGCTTGGCTAACATCGCACGAGTAGTAATTTCTATCAGTTTGAACTTCTCGCAGAGGCGATTCCGTTCTAGCTTCACACGATGAAGTTCGGCTTAGGTTTGGTTCAGAGCAAAGCCCAGTGGTGCTACCTCCTTACCAAGTTCTGTTAGATGGGCTTCGATCGGTCCAAGACTACTAGGTGAGGCCATCGAATCTTCTTTCTATAATAATTAACCAAGATTACTTGTATTTAGAGACAATAATCAAAACGTTTAGTTTCCAGCGGTCATATTGACCAATGGTCATATAACCGTCTAAACCCCACGGTCTCATTTTAATTATACTCATGTTATTAAATGAAACATTTTTTGTTGAGTATAAAAATAAATAAAATAACACATAAAATTAGGAAACAAGATTTATTCAAAATTTCGGGTCATTACACACTTCCTCACCCGTAGGTGTTTTTCCATCATTCTTGAGGTAGGGGTTTGATTATTGTTTATTTCAATTGAATTTATTGAACCCTTAAATCCTCCCTTGTGATTATAAGCTAACGCGGAGGGTGTAGGCCTAACGAACCTGGCCCAAACCCTCCGCTACTTTTCTACCCATGCGCCTCCGTGGAAGACCGCCAACATGGCGACACGGACCTACTACGAAGGAGGCGGCGTGCCAACATAGGACACAAAAGGAGGTCGCGACACTAAGTCACAACGGTCATTGGAGCAGCTATAACTGGTCGGCTATGGAGGAGGTGCGGCGTGCTGTCGCACGCTGCCGGTGAGCAAATGGTCGTGGCTCGTCAACCGCGGTGGTCAGAGAAGGCGGCTGGCACATCAGCCAATCAAGAAAGAGAAGTTCAGCGCCACCAGCATGCCGCTGGTGGGCAAGAAGTCGCGACCGAAGCTATGGCGGAGGCAGAACCCATGCTTCCAGTAGGTTCCATGGTGACCGGGCGGTGCCCACGTGGCACTGCCGTTTCACAAAACTGAACGGCCTCCAGGCCGTTCAGGATACAGGGGGGAACGCCCCCCCCCTTCCAGCTTGGGCGGACCGTGGCTAGGCCAACCCCTTGCGGGCCGCGCCCCACCTCGTGTCGGGCTGTGCTCCACCTCGGACCAGACTGCGCCCCACCTTGAGTCGGACCGTGCCCCACCTCGGTTTGGGCTATGCCTCATGTGGCCAGGCCGCCTGCCGAGCGGGCCGCGCGCCAGCGGGCCGCGCGTCAGCGGGCCGCGCGCTAGTGGGCCGCGCCCCCTTGTGGGTCGTGCCTCACATGGCCGGGCCGCCCCCTTTGTGGGATGGGCCACACTTTTTGGGATTCCCTCTTTCAGTTCAGGCCGGACTTCAGTCTAGCGGTCCAAGCCCGCTGCAGTCTAGCCCAGACCAGGTCGGGCCGGGTCGGACCGGACCCAGACCCAACCGAGACACAAAAACACATAAAGGGCCATATCTTGAGAACCAGATGTTCGTTTGATGAACCGTCTATGGGGTTGGGATCCTTGGATTGATATGGTCCTTTTGATACTTCACTTGAGTTTTGGAAATAGTTGGAGTATGGCCGGGTTGGATCGAATCTGAATCCTACCAGGCCCTCGGAACTAAAACGCTTATAACTCACAAACCAGGCATTCGATTGACGCGCTGTCTGTCACGTTGGAACCCTTACGACATAGAGGTCCTTTGGGTTACTCATTTTTAGATATTAGTGGTGGTATAAGTATGAACGATATCTCAAGAGGTGGATTCTACGGAACTCTATCGCACCGGGTGCGAGGAATCCAGTGGCTAGCTGTAATGTGAAGAAATAACATCAATCTTGTGTGGGTCAGCATCTATCAGATCCTATGTGGGTCAGCACTCAGCAATCCTATTTGGGTAAGTGCATACCGATCTAGTGTGGGTCATATCCTGTGTGGTTCAGTGCTTAGAGATCCTATGTGGGTCAGCTCATACCGATCCTATGTGGGTCAGATCCTGTGTGGGTCAGCAGGGGTTAGTTAACAATCGATCATGTGTGGGTCAGAAGCAGTGATACTTGACAAAATAAGATGATGTATCCTTACAAATAATCATCTGTACTTTTATACTTAAGTTATACCTGATTGTGAGCTGAGTCGCTCTTATCTTCATGGTTTACTTTTTTGGTACTTCTATCTTTGTGGTGTTACCTGTGTGGTACTTTTATCTTCATGGTGTTACCTATGTGGTACTTCTATCTTCATGGTCTTACCTGTGTGGTACTTCTACCTTCGTGGTGATGTCTTCGTGGTGCTACCTATGTGTTACTTCTACCTTCATGGTGTTACCTTTGTGGTAATCTTCCCTCATGTATGAGATGCGTATGTCTTGATAACTTAGGTATATGTATGGGAATATACCTAAGTAGAGTTGATGTATATTGCTTCATGCTTTGAGATTGAGGTTTTTCTTTGTGGTATTTCCTTTTTAGAACTTTAGGAGATATACTGGGGTCTAGGGGTCCCTACTGAGTATCGTTATACTCACCCCTGCACGGGCTATGCCCGCACCTTATTGTGTCTTATGCAGATGACAGACAACATTGATCGGGGATGAGGGAGCTAGAACTGGATGGTGCTCGTAGGTGGACCATTTGGTGTGACGTGATGTAGGGACTATTGTTCGTGAGTTGTACCTAACCTTCAGGTAGGATCATCGGTGGACGATCCAGGAGTTGTTTGTACTTTTTAGTTGTATTTGTACTTTTCATTTGTACGTGTACTTTCAGTTGGGTTTATATTCCATCCCCTTTACTTTCAGCACACTTTTACTATAGCAGTTTACTTCTTGGTTGCTTCTAGTTGCATTTTAATCTATGTGTTTGTATTGTTTTAAAGTAAATTCCTTCCCATTATAGGGATACGCCTTTCCGGTGCTAGTCTCTAGCCCCTATCCTATGGAAGGCGGGCTTGGGGTAGTCATGGCACGGGCCCTGGGGGACGGGTCGTGACAAGAAGAACATAAGTGGGTGGATCGAAAAACAAGGAAGAGGAACTAGAAAAAGATAACCCATAGAGATGGGTTCTCCAAGAACACACTTCTCACCTTATGGGGAACCCAAAAAAGTGCCAAGAGATACCAAATTTCCAACTACCACTACTATACTTCAGAAACCAACTTAGCTAGAAACGCCTCATCCATGAGCTTCCTGAGTATAATTTATCTAGATGAGAGTACTCAATCCTTAATCTTGGTACAAAGACCCTAGAAAAATATAGGATCTTTCATCTGATCCTATGAAGTTATCTCCTAAGAAAAATAAATTGTCTATTTAAAAGTGGTCAACATAAGCCCTCACTATCTGTTGACCTTACCAAACCTCCAAGATCTCTGCCACTTTCTTCACCTTTAACTCCTAAAGTATGAACCATCAGATAAAAGTGGTCTTAATGACTTCCCAAGAAAATCCAAATTGAAATGATGATGGAATGATCACCTTCCACCAATCCAAACTTGGTTCCTTGAATGAACCTAGAATAGCTCACACCCTTACTGCTTTGGGAGTTCCCAATGACCTGAAACACTTTTCACTTCCTCAATCCACTCTACAAGCTCTAATGTACCTTGATCACCATGGAAGATGGGAAAAAACTAAAAAGAGATCGACTCTACCACTCTACTAGGAGTCTGGGCAGGGCCAAAGACGAGAAAGGACTTACTAGGAACCTTCTAGATCTTTTAGGGTGGAATCATATGAATAGAATAAAGACACAAATATGAATCAAAATCAACCCAAAATTTTATTGAAATAACATCCAAGACAAAACGCCGCTCCCATGATCCAAACACCATGAAACAAATCCAAAATCCTCTTTCAAATTTTTCTCATTTTCATTCCAAAATTCAAAACAAATTTACTCTAAGGACACTTTTCAAATATCAAAACCCACTTAAAAATCAAATTTAAATAACCAATCCCACTTTTTAAACAAAAACATGTCCTGAAATCATTTTTCTTTTGAAAAAACCCTTTTCCCAATAACCATTTTTACATTTGAAATCCTCCCAAACTGACTGAAATCAACCAAAACACCACTCAAAATGAAACTCTTGAAATAGGTAACTATTGACCATACATAACCTGACCACATGGTTTAGTGGACCATGCCCTGAGAAAGCACCAACAACTATAAGTATCTTGAACCATACAATTTGGCTCTGTATGGGTCTATGCGCCATGTAATCTCACCGTATAACACTGACTCACTTACATTGCCATTCCATATCCACACAAACCAAAACAAAAGACTCAAGTCTCATACCACCCCTGGTAACTCAAGGATCATGACAAGTAAGACTTCATGATGTTATTCTTGTTCCTACCTCTTAATTACCGATAGTCCTATCTCCAACCAAAATAATTCCCCAAACAACAAAGGTATCCTCTAATACCATTTTTCACAAACCAAATCGTTTCAACCCTAAACTGGTCACTCAAGCCATCATGTGACAAGTCCCAAGAGTTGTTCCTGATCCTCCTAGGCTGGAAACTAGTGTTGGGCATAAAAGATATCACAAATGGAATGATTTATCCAAATAAAAAATAGATAAAAATAGAACAAATAGATCACATAGAAAAACTAAGAGGATCCACAAACACTAAATAGAATAAATACATAAATAGGATCCAACACAACAGCAGTGGAACAAAATAGAAAAATAAAAGTAAAAAATGAAACCAACTAGAACCAACATGATCTCCATGTAACCTCTTGGTCACCACCATCCATAAAAACTATCCCTCTCTATAGGAAAACCTTAAAAAAATGTAAACCTAAAAAACAGCTCAGGTCTACTAATGATGAGTGTCATAAAAATGGTGTGAACATAAAAAAGCATGGTAGGTAAGCACCAAAAAAATCCACACAAGTTCTTTCCTAAAACAATACATAAACATTGGTTTGAAATAAATTTATAAAAATAGGGTTTTCATCTTTTAAAAGATCAAAAACACATCTTTCCTGAAATCTACTTTCAAAAACAAAACATGAATTTACTTTTTAAAAATAGATTTACCTTTTTAAAACCTAGTTTAATAAAAACATGTTCCAAGTATGATAAGCCAATCTAGGTGAGACGTACAATAAGAATGTACAGGGATAAACATAGGTAGTAGGAATCATGAGAACTATGATATAAATAAAGTAAACTATACAAGTAAGAAAATACTAGCAAGGAAGATAACCAGAGTGTAGAAAAATAAAACATAACATACAGTTATGAAATCATGTTAATTTCCTAAACATCTCTAGAAGATATCCCTAGACGTACTCGGTTTGTGTCCTTATGCTGGAATATGGAGTAGATCTGTAGTCAATAACCAACCTGGATACTCTAAACTAGCCTCACCAGTGGAAAATCCCACTTGAACTATCCTCTATATAGTGGGTTCTAATCCATCTAATTAGGATGAGAAAGAAACCGTCACTCAACCCTCTAGATTAAATCCAAGAAAACCATGATAATAGTACAAGGGAGAATGTGGAGGTCATCACGTTCCTGGAATTAACCATAACCTACAAATGCCACTATGCATGCCTTTCCCAAACCCCAAAATCAACTATGCAAAGGTCCTCTCATGGTAGGGATAACCATAGTGGTTACCATCATACATAGAACCTCTCAAAGTGACAACTGAGCCTACATGCCACATGGGTATAAAATCAATTTCCAAAACACCAAAAAATGCCAACCTGACCTTAACCTTTACAAATACAATCCATTTAAAAAATCATTTCCAAAACCAATATGGAAACATACAACATGCTCAGAAGATTCCAAACAACACTTTATGGTCATTTAGTTACTAATTTACAACTCAAGGTTCCAAACATGAAAATCTTTAGAAAACACATTTGAAACCACCTTTGAGTTATTTAGAAACCAAAGATTTATTTATAAAACCTTAGGGGTTTTAGGAAAACCATTTTAAAGGATGATGGAAAGGGAAGGGAAAGGGAAAGAATGTGGGGAGAATGTAAAGACCTGTATTTTCCATGTAATTTTTTTCATTATTAGGAGTCAGTGAAAATTAAAGGCACGTGATTCTGAGGCCCAGTATTCTCTAAATGAATTTCTGAAATTTTTTATGGTGTTTTCAGTAAACACACAAGCGGTGTTTTCTAACTTTTGAAATGGTGCTCGAATTAAAAATTCAAGGGCACCATTGAATCCACAATGTCGGGATTCGCTTAAGGGAGACTTTACTTTGATCGCAGTAGGTCTGGAGAAAAAGTTATGTTTTGTGACTTTTAAAAGAAATAGAATAAAATAATTTTATTATTTTATTTTCATTCTTATCCTCCAATGGAAAAGAAGAGTGTGGGGCCAGTAATGTGTCAAGACATTAAATGGCTTGACCCTTAAATCTAAGTAACAGAAAGGTTGGGAAATTAGGAAGCTTCCAAATTAATGAGCCACTATTAATTCCCAATGTCATTACTTACCCTCCCCCTCTCCTATTTATATGGAGCTTGGGGAGGAGTATTGGAACTACTTCGCCAATCAACGAAGTGCTGACCAAGTTCTGAGATGCCAAACCCTTAGAGGACGGAGCTGGTTCTGGTGAGCAGTGACGAGCGACACCGAATCCCCCAACCAGATATCAAAGATCGAGCGACGTTGTTAGAGGCTAGTTGCAGGGGACGGAGAACACCAACCCACTTCCTCAACTGTGGGCGTTTTTCCATCGTTCTTGAGGTAGGGGTTTGATTCTTGTTTATTTTAAGTGAATTTCTTGAACCCTTAAATCCTCCCTTGTGATTACAAGCTAACGTGGAGGGCACGGGCCTAACGAACACGGCACAAACCCTCTGTTACTTTTATACCCATGCACCTCCATGGAAGACCACCAGTGCAGCGACACTGACCTACTACAAAGGAGGCGGCACACCGACGCACGCCGCAAGAGGGGATCACGGCACTAAGTCGTGATGATCATCGAAGCGGCCAGCATCGGCCGGCCGTGGAGGAGGTGCGGCACACCGTCCTGCACCGCCGGTGAGAAAAGGGTAGCGGCTCGTCAGCCATGGAAATCGGAGAAGGTAGCTGGAACATCAGTCAGCCACGGAAGGGAAGGGAAGCGCGACCAGCGCGCCTCTGGCAGGTTCTGCGATGACTGGGCGGTAGCCACGTGGTGCTGCCGTTTCACAAAACTGAACAGCCTCTGAGCCATTCGGGATACTAGGGGAACCCCCCCTGCTAGCTCAGGCGGATCATGGTCAGGCCTCCCCCTTGTGGTTCGCGCCTCATGTGGTCGGGCTGCCTGCCAGCAGACCGCGCTGCCAGCGGGCCGCACTCCACCTCGTACCGAACCGCGCCCCACCTTGGGTTGGGCTGCACTCCACCTCGGACCGGACCTCACCCCACCTCAGGCCGCACCGCGCCTCACGTGGTTGGGATGCCTTCCCAGTGTACCGCACGCCAGCAGGCCACACCCCCTTGTGGGTCGCGCCTCACATGGTTGGGCCGCCCTTGCGGGCCGCCCCATTTGTGGGCCACCCCTTTGTGGGTCGGGCAGCCCTTTGCAAGATGCCCCTTGTGGGATTAGCTGAAATTTAGTCCAGCCAGTCGAGCCCACCGTGGCCCAACCTATACTGGGTTGGGTCGGGTCGGACCGGACCCGAGCCCAACCGGGACACATAAACACTTAAAGGGATATATCTTGAGAACCGAACGTCCGTTTGAAAAATCGTATTCGGCGTTGGGATCCTTGTATTAATATGGTTATTTTGGTATACTTCACTTGAGTGTGAAAATGGTTGGAGTACAGCTGGGTTGGATCAAATCTGAATCCAACCAGCCCCTCGGAACTAAAACGCTTATAACACATAGACTGGGCGTCTGATTAACGCACCGTCTATCACGTTGGAACCCTTACGACATGGCAGTAATTTGGGTTACTCCTTTGTGGATCTTAGTGGTAGTCGAGGTATGACCGATATCTCGAGAGGTAGATTCTACGGAACTTGAGTACATCAGGTGCGAGGAATCTAGTGGCTGGTTGTAACATGAAGAAAGAACATCAATCTCGTGTGGGTCAACATCTATCAGATCCTATGTGGGTCAGTGCTCAGCGATCCTCTATGGGTCATCGCATACCGATCCCGTGTTGTTCATATCCTGTGTGGGTCAGCACTAAGCGATCCTATGTAGTTCAGCGCATATCGATTCTGTGTGGGTCAGATATTATGTGGGTTAGCGGGGGTTAGTTACCTATCAATCTTGTGTGGGTCAGAAGTAGTTCTACTTGACAGAATAAGATTATGTAGCCTTATGACTAATCATCTTTACTTTTATACTTAAGTTATACCTGATTTTGAGTTGAGTCTCTCCTATCTTCGTGGTGTTACCTGTGTGATACTTCTATCTTTGTGGTGTTACATGTATGGTACTTCTATCTTTGTGGTGTTACCTATGTGGTACTTATATCTTTGTGGTGTTACCTATGTGGTACTTCTACCTTCGTGGTGATGTCTTCATGGTGTTAACGGTGTGGTAATTTTACCTTCGTAGTGTTACCTTTGTGGTAATCTTCCCTCATGTATGAGATGGGTATGTCTTGATAACTTAGGTATATGTATGGGCATATACTTAAGTATAGTTGATGTTTATTGCTTTGTGGTTTGATATTGAGGTCTTTCTTTGTGGTATTTCCTTTGTGAAACTTTAGGATACCTATGAGGGTCTCGAGGTCCCTACTTTGTATTGTCATACTCACTCCTGCATGGGATACACCCAAAACTTGTTGTGTCTTATGCAGACAACGGACATCATTGATCGAGGCTGATGGATCCAGGACTGGACGATGCTCAGAGGTAGACCATTTGGTGTGACGTGACGCAGGGACTATTCTTCATGAGTTGTACCTACCCTTCAGGTAAGATCCTTAGTGGATGATCCGGGAGTTGTTTGTACTTTTAAGTTGTATTTGTACATTTTAGTTGTACTTGTACTTTGAGTTGGGCTTGTATTTCATCCCTTTTACTTTCAGCACACTTTTACTATAGTATTTTACTTCATGGTTTCTTCTAATTGCATTATACTCTGTGTGTTTATATAGGTTTAAAGGCAATGCCTTCCTATTATATGGATACGCCTTTCTGGTGCTATTCACAAGCCCCTGGCCTATGGAAGGCGGGCTTGGGGTAGTCACAGCATGGGCCCCGGGGGGTGGGTCATGACAAAGTGGTATTAGAGGAGTCGGTTCTACCGAAGAACTAGGACTCTGATCTTGTCTGTGAGGCAATAGTGTCAGGTGTTATGAGTGTGGTTTTCAGTTCGTGGAATCCAGTGTTGGTGCGGTGGATGACATATCCATACACCAGGACCCTAAATTCTGATTTCCGACTCAACGCACGAATACACTGATTGCATGTGTTTTTGAAAAGTTTTTCTTTTTATCTCTTTAAGTCAGATCACCAGGTATAACTTATTGACTGTGGAACAACTGTTTTCTTTCAGGATACTACCACGTAGACAGCCATCTAGGATTCCTGAGAGAGTACGCGATGACAGCCCACCGAGTGATGAGGCCTCGGTGCAGGGCCCTCTTATGGTGTTAGCACCTTCGGGTGGTGTACTAGCAGCACCACCACCCGTTCGACAGCAGATTCCACCAACCCCAATAGTAGAGGATGCACACTGACTGAGTGTGTTGCACGAGTTTCAGCGGTAGAGGCCTCTGAGGTTCTGAGGTGAGATGTACCCGCAGGCAGCTGAGGACTGGCTGGAGGCTGTGGCTAGAGTTTTTCTCTTAGTGGGGACACCAGTGGATCTGATGGTGATCCTAGCTTCCATTCTCTTCTAGGGAGCATATGGGAGATAGTGGAGCTTGATACTTCATATACACGATGAGGTGACCCTTATCTGGAAGGACTTTGAGATCCTTTTTAAGGCAGAGTTCATCCCAGTGACTCTATTCTCAGTTCATATATAGGAGCTGCTGCACTTACAGTAGGGCATCATGACCATGGACTAGTACCCAGTGAGGTTCACTGATCTCTCCCGCTACTCCACTGACATGGTATGGGACCCTTTCTTCAGGGCCCGGACCTTTAAGCAGGGTCTCTAATGGGAGATCAGAGCATCAATGATATCTCTCGGCATTCCAACATAGGTTAGGGTGATAGAGCAAGTTCTTTTGGTGGATAGTTGCCTAGCTGAGCAAGCACTGACAGTGAGAGCCACCACTGGATGTCTGGTAGCAAAGTCATCTACAGCAGGTAGTGGGCGGATAAAATAGGGTCCCAAGTAGGACATACCTTCTAGTGGACAACCTCGGGATACAGGTTCTATGGTGAGAGGCTCATAGGACAGAGGAGGACAGCTGAGGATCAAGCAATGCTATACGTGTGGAAGGTTGGGTCACATGGCTTGCGACTTCCCAACCTGTCGTACAGAAGACCAACAGACAGTTGAGGGACCACCGAGGTAGAGGTAGAGATTCAATCAGGGAGGTTCGTAGGCAATAGGCAGACATGGAAGAGGATCTGGCCATGCAGTAGGCAGGGAGTGGAGATTTGAGGTTCTGCCGCCGCCACCACCAGGTGGTCCACCCCGACCATAGGGAGCAGGTGGATAGATATGAGCTCAGCTCTAGGAAGTTGATTCCTATGACCACGGTGCTCCAGAGATGATTAGAGGTACGATCTATGTCTACTCTACCTTAGCTGCAGTACTTATAGACACTGGTGCCAGTCACTCTTTTATTTCCATGGTCCTTGTTCGGAGCTCATAGATTCCAGTGGAGTCGTTGGCTCGATCCTTACAGTTAGATACTCTTACGATAGCAGATTCAATGATTACACACTAGTGTCGGCAGTGTGAGTTTACTCTAGGAAGAAAGATCTTTGGCTGGGATCTTCTAGTAGTGACGTCTAGGCCTTACGATGTCATCTTGGGTATGGACTGGTTATCTATAATCCATGCTCAGATTGACTGTATTAGGTGCAAAGTGCGGTGTGTCTGCAAGGATAGGACCAGGTTTTACTTCACCGGTGAGAAGGGAACCTTTGCAGCACAGGATGGACTTACCCAGAGGAGGGTGCATCCGATTACACATTAGTTGGCTAGCCTCACCCTTGGAGTAGTAGATGTTGAGAGTAGTGAAACAGTATGCCGATGTCTTTCGTGATGATGTTTCAGGACTACCTCCACAAATAGAGGTAGACTTTTACATCGACCTATACCCAGGGACGACACTGATATCTACACCAGCATATCAGATGGCTCCTTCGGAGCTTCATGAGTTACATGTATAGCTGGAGGACTTGCAGAGAAAGGGGTTCATAATGCCTAGTGTTTCTCCATGGGCAGCCTCGATTTTGTTTTCCAAGAAGGCATATGGGAGTTTGAGACTCTTTGTGGGCTATCGACGCCTGAACCAGGTGACCGTGAAGAACAAGTATCCACTTCTAAGTATTGATGATATTTTTGATCAGCTAAAGGGATCTTGTTGGTTTTTAAAGATAGGACTCATATCAGGTTATCATCAGCTTAGGGTACGAGGAAAGGATGTTGGGAAGACAGCCTTCATATGTCGGTATGTCCACTATGAGTTCTTGGTTATGCCATTTTCCATGACCAATGCCCCAGAAGTGTTCATGGGACTCATGAACAGGATCTTTCAACCATAAATTGATCACTTTGTGGTGGTCTTCATCGATGACATCTTGATATACTCATTGAATGAGGAGGAGCATGCCTATCATCTACAGATAGTTCTGGATACACTCTAAGAGAACCATATTTATGGTAATCTCTCAAAGTGCTAGTTTTGGATACGAGAGGTCCACTTTATAGGACACGTTATCTCAGAGGCTGGAGTTACAGTGGATCCGGCGAAGATAGAGGTTGTACTTTCTTAGGGGCCACCCAAGATTGTGACTAAGGTGCGGAGTTTCCTGGGGTTGGCTGGATACTAATGGAGATTCGTGACTGAATTTTCCAGAGTTGTGGCACCCTTTTAAGCGTTGATGAAGAAGGGATAGCCCTTCGTATGGATATAGAGATGCCAGTAGAGTTTTCAGTAGCTAAGGCAGAGACTGATGAGTTCCCCCATATTGAGGCTACCATAAGATGGCGTTGGGTATGTAGTCTACTGCGACGCACCAGGGAACGGACTTGGGTGTGTCCTGATGCAGGAGAGAGCAGTGATCACCTATGGTTCACGACAGTTGAGACATCATGAGCAGAACTACACTACCCGTGACCTTGAGTTAGCAACAGTGGTATTCTCCTTGAAGATGTGCATACATTACTTGATGGGCAAGCGTTTTTCATTATAATCTGATCATAAGAGTCTCAGGTATATATTCTCTCATAAGGACCTGAACCTGAGACAGCGGTGATGGCTAGAGTTCCTCCAGGACTATGACTTTGAGATAGTATATACTCCTGGGAAGGGGAATGTGGTAGCAGATGCACTTAGCAGGAGGTCTGGTCTGTAGTTGCTGAGTGAGGTGACAGAGCAGCTAGCTGCATTGCAGATATCCTTTTTGGATAGATATAGAGCAGCATACCTCCAGTCTATGATAGTCACTCCCCCACTCCTTCAGGGAGTCAGCGAGGTGCATCTTGGGGACATTGACTTCTAGGCTCGATGTGCACAGATATCCTTAAGAAAGGCACCAAATAGATTTTATGAAGGTGGGGAGCACATCATTATCTTCAGAGGACATACCATAGTACCGGTAGTGCTATGAGAGGAGGTTTTGAGGGAGTTTCATACATCCCCTCTGGAGGTACATCTTGGTGTGGAGAAGATGTACCAGGTCCTCCAACGTCAGCACTAGTGTCCAGGGATGAAGAAAGCAGTGGGAGAGTTTGTTTCTCGATGCCTCACTTTTCAGAAATTGAAGGTTGAGCATCAAGTTATAATAGGCTTAGTACATCCACTAGAGGTTCCAGAGTGGAAGTGGGGTGGAATCTCAATGGACTTTGTTATAGGGCTTCCACATACGTCCAGGGGACATGATTCCATCTGGGTGATCATTGACCGACTCACCAAGTCGGCCCACTTCCTACCTATCTGAGAGAAGGGATTAGTAGATAGATTGGGATGCCTCTACATATAGGAGATTGTGCATCTTCATAGGGTTCCATCAATGATCGTCTCTGAACGTGATGCATGTTTTACTTCCCTGTTGTGGAAGGGATTGCAGGAGGAGTTCGGGACTCAGCTATGTTTGATCATTGTCTTTCATCCTCAGATGGATGGTCATACAGAGCGGACCATTCAGATACTAGAGTACATTCTTCGTTCATGCATCCTAGATTTTGGCCATAGTTGGAAGGATCACTTTCCCTTGGTGGAGTTCTCATACAACAACAGTTATCACTCCACCATCGGTATGGTACCATTAAAGGCCCTATACGGTCGACCATGAAGATCACCTCTATGTTGGAAGGACCCAGGGGAGTCAGCACTTATGGGCCCAGAGTTAGTATGGGATACCACTGAGAAGGTGAAGATCATCTAGGAGAAGATGAAGACTGCACAGAATAGATAGAAGTCTTACGCTAACAGGAGGCAGAGACCTTTGGAGTTCGAAGAGGGACACCATGTCTTCCTACGAGTCTCACCTCGATGAGGTCTACGGATATTTGACCAAGGAGGAAAACTCTCACCGATGTTTATCAGACCTTTTCTGATACTTCTAAGGATAGGATAGGTGGCGCACTGCTTGTCACTAACACCATAGTTGAATAGGGTGCATGATGTCTTCCGCGTATCCCAGCTGAGGAGATACGTGCATGACCCATCTCACATCATCGACCACAACGATCTGGATTCGATTAAGGGGAAAAGTTTATGGAGGTTCTAGTAGAGATTAAGGATTGACAAGAGCAGGTCCTTCGTGGGTGGTTGATACCTCTGGTGTGCGTTCGCTGGCAGCACGGGAACCTCTATGAGAGCACTTGGGAGGGAGGTCTCAGATTTATGCATAGTACCCCCATTTGTTTCCTTAGTCTATTTTGTGGATTTCAGGGATGAAAATCCCTAAGGTGGGGAGAATATAAAGACGTGGATTTTCCATGTAATTTTTTCATTATTACGAGTCAGCAAAAATTGACGGTACATGATTCTGAGGCCTTATGTGCCTGAAATAAATTTCTAAACTTTTTTTAAGGTACGTTCAATAAATGCACAAGAATCATTTTCTAACTTTTTAAACGGTGCTCGAATTAAAAATACGAGGGCACCATTGAATACGCAGCGCTGGGATTTGCTTAAGGGAGACTTTACTTTGATCACAGTAGGTCTGGAAAAATATTTAAGTTTTTTGAATTTTAAAAGAAATAGAATAAAATTATTTTATTATTTTATTTTCATTATTATCCTCCAATGAACAAGAGGAGTGTGGGGCTAGCAATGTGTCAAGCCATTAAATGGATTGACCCTTCAATCTAAGTAACAGAAACATTGAGGAATTAGAAATATTCCTAATTAATGAGCCACTATTAATTCCCAATGTCATTACTTACCCTCCCCCTCTCCTATTTATATGGAGATTGGGGAGGGTTATCAGCACTTCTTCACCAAGAAACGAAGTACTGACCAAGTGCTGAGATTCCAAACCCTTGGAGGATGGAGCCAGTTCCGGCGAGTGGTGATGAGCGACACCGAAACCCTGAACTGGAGATCGACGATCGAGCGATGTCATTGGAGGCTAGTTGTGGGGGATGTAAAACACCAACCCACTTCCTCAACCACATGAGTTTCTCCATCGTTCTTGAGGTATGTTTTTTATTCTTTTTTATTTCAAATGAATTTCTTGAACCCTTAAATACTCCCTTGTGATTACAAGCTAACGCGGAGGGCGCGGGCCTAACGAACCTGGCCCAAACCCTCCGCTAATTTTCTACCCATGTGACTTTGTGGAAGACCACCATTGGAGTGGAACGGGCCTGCTACAAAGAAGGCGGTGCGCCAACGCATGCTTCAAGAGGAGACCATGACACTAAGTCATGGTGGTCCTCGGAGCGGCCGACACCGACCGGCCGCAAAGGAGGTGTGGGGTGTCGTCGTGAACCACCAGTGAGCAAAGGGTCGCGGCTCATCAACCATGGTGGTCGAAGAAAGTGGCTGGCACATCGGCCAACTACGAAATGGAAGGGCGGAATGATCAGCGCGCCCCCGGTGGGCAAGAAGTAACGGCCGAAGCCTCGGCGGAGGCAAAACCCGTGCTTCTGGCGAGTTCTGCATTGACCGGGTGACGCCAATGTGGCACTGGCATTTCACAAAACCGAACGGCCTTTGGGTCATTTGGGATATTGGGGGGAACGTTCCCCTCCCCCCTTTCTAGCTTAGGAAGACCGCAGCTAGGCATCCCCCTTGCGGGTTGCGCCTCATGTGGTCAGGCTCCCTGCCAGTGGACCACGCTGCCAGCGGGCTGCGCTCCACCTTGGACCGGACCGAACCCCACCTCAGGTTGGGCCACACTCCACCTCGAACTAGAACACACCCCACCTTGGGTTGGACCGCGCCCCACCTTGGGTGGGGTCGCGCCTCACGCGGCTAAGCCGCCTGCCCAGCGGGCCGCGCGCCAGCGGGCCGCGCCCCCTTGTGGGTCGCGCCTCACACGGCTGGGCCACCCCCTTTACGGGTCGGGCCACCCTTTGAGGGACGCCCCCTTAAGGGACAGGCCGGACTTCGGTCTAGCGGGCCAAGCCCGCTGCGGCCCAGCCCAGACCAGGTCAGGCTGGGTCGGACCAGACCCAGGCCCAAACGAGACACAAAAACACATAAAGGGCCATATCTTGAGAACCAAACATTTGTTTGAAAAATCATATGTAGAGTTGGGGTTCTTGGATAGAGATGGTCCTTTTGGTATACTCCACTTGAGTTTTGAAAATAGTTGGAGTATGGTCAGGTTGGATCAAATCTGAATCCAACCGGGGCCTCGAAACTAAAATGCTTATAACTCACAGATCGAGTGTCTGATTGACGCACCGTCTATCGCGTTGTAACCCTTAAGACATGGAGGTCCTTTGGGTTACTCCTTTGTAGAGATTAGTGGTGGTCAAGGTACGGATGATATCTCAAGTGGAAGATTCTACGGAACTCTAGCGCACCGGGTGTGAGGAATCCAGTGGCTAAAAGTAACGTGAAGAAAGAACATTGATATTGTGTGGGTCAGCATATATCAGATCCTATGTGGGTCAGCACTCAGCGATCATGTGTGGGTCAGTGCATACCGATCCTGTGTGGGTCAATGCTCAGCGATCCTGTGTGGGTCAGCGCATACTGATCCTGTGTGGGTCAGATCCTATGTGGGTCAGCAGGGGTTAGTTACCTATCGATCTTGTGTGGGTCAGAAGCAGTGCTACTTGACATAATAAGATGATGTAGCCTTACAAATAATCATTTGTACTTTTATACTTAAGTAATACTTGATTGTGAGCTAATTATCTCATGTCTTCATGGTGTTACCTATGTGGTACTTCTATCTTGGTGGTGTTACCTGTGTGGTACTTCTTTCTTCGTGGTGTTACTTGTGTGGTACTTCTATCTTTGTGATGTTACCTGTGTGGTACTGCTACCTTTGTGGTGATGTCTTCGTTGTGTTACTTGTGTGGTACTTCTACCTTCGTGGTGTTACCATTGTGGTAATATTACCTCATGTATGAGATGAGTATGTCTTGATAACTTAGGTATATGTATGGGAATATACCTAAGTAGATTTAATGTCTATTGATTCATGCTTTGAGATTGAGGTCATGCTTTGTGGTATTTCCTTTGTGGAATTTTAGGAGACCTACGAGGGTCTTGGGGTCCCTACTGAGTATTATTATACTCACCCTTGCACGGGATATGCCTGAACCTTATTGTGTCTTGTGCAGACGACGGACAACATTGATTGAGGCTGAGGGAGCCAGGACTGGACAGTGCTCAGAGGTGGACCATTTGGCGTGACGTGATGCAGGGACTACTATTCGTGAGTTGTACCTACCCTTCATGTAGGATCCTCGGTGGACGATACAGGAGCTATTTGTACTTTTCAATTGTATTTGTACTTTTCAGTTGTACTTGTACTTTCAGTTGGGATTGTATTCTGGCCCCTTTACTTTCAACACACTTTTACAAGAGCGGTTTACTTATTGGTTGCTTCTAGTTGAGTTCTACTCTATGTGTTCGTATATGTTTAAAGTAAATGCCTTACCGTTATAGGGATACGCCTTTTCGGTGCTAGTCGCGAGCCCCTGATCTATGGATGGTGGGCTTGGGGTAGTCACAGCACGGGCCCTGGGGGACAAGTCATGATAAGAAGCACATAAGTGGGTGGGTCAACAAACAAGAAAGAGGAACCAGAAAAAGAGAACCCATAGAGATGGGTTATTCTAGCACACACTCCTCACCATATGGGTAACCCACAAAAGTTCCAAGAGATACCATATTTCCAACTGCCAGCACTATACTTTAGAAACCAACTCAGCTAGAAACACCTCATCCATGAGCATCCCAGGTAGAATTTCTCTGGATGAGAGTACTCAGTCCCTAATCTTTGGATAAAGACCCCAAAAAAATAGAGGATATTTCATCTGATCCTCTGACGCTATCTCCTAAGAAAAAGAAATTGTCTATTTAAATTGGTCAACATAGGCCCTCACTATCTGTTGAGCTTACCAAACCTCCAAGATCTATGACACTTTCTTCACCTTTACCTCCTCAGGTATGAACCATCAGATAAAAGTGGTCTTAATGACTTCCCAAGAAAATCATAATTGAAATGATGATGGAATGATCACCTTCCACCAATCCAAACTTAATTCCTTGAATGAACCTATAACAGCTCACAACCTCACTGCTTTGGGAGTTCCCAATAACCTGAAAACAGTTTTGACTTCCTCAATCCAATCTACAAGCTCTAATGTACCTTGATCACCATGGAAGATGGGAAAAAACAGAAAAGAGATCGACTCTTCCACTCTACTAGGAGTCTAGGAAGGGCCAAAGATGAGAAGGGACTTACTAGGAACCTTCTAGATATTTTAGGGGAGAATACTTTGAATATAATAAAGATAAAAATCAGAATCAACGTCAACCCAAATTCTACTAAAATAACATCCAAGCCAAAATGCTGCTCCCATGAGCCAAACACCATGAAACAAATCCAAAATCCTATTTTAAATTTTTATCATTTCCATTCCAAAATTCAAAACAAATTTACTCTAAGGAAAGTTTTCAAATATCAAAACCCACTTACAAATCAAATTTAAATAAACAATCCCACTTTTTAAACAAAACCATGTCCTAAAATTATTTTTCTTTTGAAAAACCCATTTTCCCAAAAACCATTTTTTCATTTGAAATCCTCCCACACTGACTGAAATCAACCAAAACACCACTCAAACTGAAACTCTTGAAATAGGGAACTATTTACCATGCATAACTTGAACACATGGTTTAGTGGACCATGCCTCGAGAAAGCACCAACAACTATGAGTATCTTGAACTGTACAATTTGGATCTGCATGGGTCTCTACGCCATGTAATTTCACCATATAACACTGACTCACTTATATTGTCATTCCCTATCCACACAAACCAAAACAAAAGACTCAAGTCTCATAACACCCCTGGTAACACAAGTCTCATGACAAGTAAGAGTTCATGATGTTATTCTCATACCTACCTACCAATTCCCGACAGTCTTATCACCAACCTAAATAATTCCCCAAACAACAAAGGGCTCCTATAATACCATTTTTTCACGAACCAAACCGTTTCAACCCTAAACCGGTCACTCAATCCATCTTGTGACAATTCCCAAGAGGCATTCCTGATCCTCCTGGGCTGGAAACTAGTGTTGGGAATAAAATATGTTACAATGGGAATGAATTATCCAAATACACAATAGATAAAAATAGACCAAATAGAACACATAGAAAAACTAAGAGGATCCACAAACACTAAATACAATATATACATAAATAGGATCCAACACAACAACAGAAGAACAAAATAGAAAACTAAAAGTAAAAAATGAAACAAAATAGAACCGACATGATCTCCATGTAACCTCTTAGTCACCACCATCCATAAAAACTATCCCTCTCTACAGGAAAACCTGAACAAAATGTAAACCTACAAAATATCTCAGGTCAACAATGATGAGTGTCATAAATAGGGTGTGAGCATAAAAAAACTTGGTAGGTAAGAACCATAAAATCCCCACAATTACTTTCCTAAAACAATACATAAACAATGGTTTTAAATACATTTATAAAAATAGAGCTTTCATCTTTTAAAAGATCAAAAAACATCTTTCCTAAAATCTACTTTCAAAAACAAAACATGAATTTCCTTTTTAAAATAGATTTCCCTTTTTAAAACCTAGTTTAATAAAACCATGTTCCAAGTATAATAAGTCAATCCCGGTGAGATGTACAATAAGAATATACAAGGATAAACATAGGTAGTAGGAATCATGAGAACTATGACATAAATAAAGGAAACTATAAAAGTAGGAAAATACTAGCAGGGCAGATAACTAGAGTGTAGAAAAATAAAACATAACATACTATTATGAAATCATGGTAATTTCCTAAACATCTCTAAAAGAAATCCCTAGAAGTACTCGGTTCGTGTCCTTCTGTCGGCATATGGTGTAGATCTGTAGTCAATAACAAACCTGGATGCTCTAAACTAGCCTCACTAGTGGAAAAT
The DNA here is from genome assembly GCA_963277665.1 of Viscum album. Lineage (NCBI taxonomy): Eukaryota > Viridiplantae > Streptophyta > Magnoliopsida > Santalales > Viscaceae > Viscum > Viscum album. The sequence goes on from OY728156.1 coordinate 2,016,758,742, forward strand.
CCCACTTGACCTATCCTCTATCTAGTGGGTTCTAATCTATCTAATTAGTATGAGAAATCAACCATCACTCAACCCTCTAAATGAAATCCAAGAAACCCATGATAATAGTACAATGGAGAATGTGGAGGTCATCACATTCCTGGAATTAACCATAACCTACAGATTCCACTATGTGTGCCTTTCCCAAACCCCAAAACCAAATATGCAAAGGTCCTATCATAGGAGGGATAACCATAGTGGTTCCCATCATACATAGAACCTCTCAAAGTGACAACTGATCCTACATGCCACATGGGTATAAAACCAATTTCCAAAACACCAAAAAAATGCCAACTGGGCCTTAACCTTTACAAATCCAATCCATTTACAAAATCATTTCCAAAACCAATATGGAAACATACAACATTCTCATAATATTCCAAAAAACACTTTATGGTCAGTTAGTTACTAATTTACAACTCAAGGTTCCAAACATGAAAATCTTTAGAAAACACATTTGAAACCACCTTTGAGTTATTTAGAAACCAAAGAGTTATTTATAAAACCTTTGGGGTTTTATGAAAACTATTTTAAAGGATGAAGGAAAGGGAAAAGAAAAGAAGGTGGGGGAAGGTGTTTTTGAAAAACTAGGGTCATCACTTGGTCACTTTATGGATTTTCCATGTTATATACATGTTAATATATATATATATATGTGAACCCTGTACACATATGGATGTTCCCATATTCATTAGTATATAAATGGATAACCATAATAATGTCCACGGGGCCAATTGAGGTAGCACAAGGGGTGTCACATCATAGAATAAGGGTCCACACATAGGCAAAAAACCACAAAGAGGCACCAAAACACAATTCTATATGAAACCCAATTTTACCAAAGATAAACCAAGGCCACATACCTTTTCAAAATACCCAAATCCATTTGAAAGGCCGGTAGGAATTTTATAAAACACCTTACATACATATACATATAGGCATAATTATAGAAATCCTTTGAGAACCCCTTTTCATCAATTTTCAAACATATAATTTTCATAATTAATTAAACTAACACATCAAAATCTTGAATAACCCATTTTAAAAACATTTAGTAAATCTCAATTGCCTATCTTCATTCTTCGAAAAATAAATGGACGGAAACACCTACCTCAATGGTGTGTGAATGCGATGAAACCCTCAGAGCAATAAGGGGAAGGTCCAAGGAAAAAATGCACACACTGACATCAAATAAATAATTCCACATAATCCAACCCTCACCCTAGGGTTCGTCCAACAGGGAACCCAACCAAGAAAGAAAATAAAACCAATATTGGAATAGAAGAAGAGGAGAGAATAGACTAAAAACCAAGAGGAACTCACCTTAGAATCTGGAAAAAGAATCAATGGAGGAAGGAGAGCCTAGGGAAATGGGGTTTGGTATCCCCTTCATGATCCTAGGTCTAGGAAGAGGGTATAAGGGATGATTGGGGTTAAAACATAATAATGGAAAAGTTGGAATTTAAAAATTTTAAGAACTTGGGAATGTCGCATGATTTTCCAAACTGTGTGCCAACCATGAATATCGTACTGAAAATAAGGGACACTCGTAAGGGCTGGCTTTATGGTTTGAGAAACTATGCTCCAACTGTGAAACTCGGTTCTATAAAACTGATAAAACCTCTCACATACTTACTGCACAGTTTTTGCTAACTGTGCACAAGTCATGTACCTTTTCCTAAACACCACCAACATGACGTATGGTTACTCCTTGGTCTCACATGGTTTGGTCCAAACCATGCTTAGAACATGAAAGTCAAACTGTTCAAGAACAAAAATAACTTGAATCACCCTCTACCTTAACCATCCACATGTTTTATCCTCAAACCGTGCACATGAACCACGCACAGGCCAAAACCAACCCGAAAACCTCCAAAACTCAGAAACCTTCACCAGGAACTCAACCCAGACCTTGACCAAAATAATCAACACCAAGAACCTAATAAAAATAAAGGAAAAACAGGTTTAGGGTGTAACAGATCTCGATACCTAATTTAAAAATGCTGATTAAAAATATTCAAATCATTTTATATGATTCAATTTCTAAATGTGATAAAAATAAAGTTTAATATAAGCATATAAAAACAATTTTAAGAAACATATATCTTATAAGCATAAAATAAATTTATTACTTGCCTAATAATAACTATTGAATATATTTTGACTTATTTTGTTGTATATATTATTAATACTTTCAATTTAAACCATTATTTAATCATAATATACTAAATTTAATAGCACGTGAGAAAGGTAGTTTTTTAAGAAAATATATTTTATGCATAACATGATTTTATTTGTTATTTAGTTATACTAATTGAATTTTATCAACGCATTAGAATAAAAATTTACATTTATTCTTATTTTTAAGTATATTTTTATAATTAGGTTAACTTTATATTTACCCACAAATTCAGTGGATACATTTCAACGCTTATATAATGTTCTTCTATTCATTCTGATTTGGTGTTGTGTATGAATCAAGCTATAGAACAAAATTTTGTTTAAGGAAACTGCATTTTGAAATCTTAGGTCATTGCACCACTGTAGTTACTTATCATGGTAACCATGACATAACAATATTCCAAGAGTGATGAAAGTAGAAGAAGTGACCTCTCTAAATCTATGAAGTTCACCTTCATCGATTCCACAGACTTTATATCATGTTGAAGTCAATGACATGATCAGTTTTTGGACTTCATTCTGACATACTCATATAGATCAACCTATACAAGTGGAATACTTTTTTCATTATTGTTGACTTCTCATATATATAGTTAAGAGTCTTTATGAGTTATAAAATTTTCCTCACCTTATGGATGTTAAAATCTATGTTATGAGTTCATAACATCTAGTTCATCACAAGTGATTTCTTTTCCATCCTTTCTCATTATTCCTTCTTCATCACTTATGGCTTAGTACCCTTCAAAAAAAGTTCAAGGTACTTTGGTAGTTGATAGATCGCTTTCTGTATCTTCTAAAAACTAAAATATTTCTAATAAAAATTCTCTACTCATACCTTATCCTCATCTAATGCCGATACTTTTGGAGATATTGATCTCCCACTAAATTATGAAAAAATATATAATATGGATCGGGAACTACTTACCAGAATTCACCTACAAGGATAAGGGTAGAATTATACAGCTAAACTAAGGTTTAAAACATCTTCTCCAGGGTTGGATCTTCTGAATCTCTATAATAAAATCTCTGATACCACTTTTTTTGGGTCTGATGCAACTTCTGATAAACCACTATAATTTACACCTCTAGAACTTACAAGGTGGAAATAAAGAACCAGAAGGAACCCACGTTTTCGATGCACCAGAACTTAGAAAATAAGTTATGTAAAAGTCACCACACCACAACACACACCTTAGAAACAACTTAAACAAGAACTTCCACAAGAAAAAAAACAAAAGATACAAAGGAAAAAGAACAACACAATCATTTACATGGTTTATACATTAGTCATAGTCCATAGGGGGATTCTTTAATCTCTTTTATTAAAGAAACAAAAGACAATTGCAATACAAGATTCCTCCCATAAAAAATTCCACACACTCCTATTCAAAGTATATTCCATCTGGTTCAAATGATAACACCATCTTCCAATCATCATATAGAGAGTTCCTAGTCAGATACTATCTTCATGGGAACCCATTTTCTTGGTTAAAGACATCCACAATCTCAACTCCTTCTTCCAGTAAATAGTTTGAACATCTAAAAACTCTATGATTTTACTCTTATGTATCATTCTAAATACTCTTACATATTTCATTTTCTACAAAACCATTATCAAAAGACTCTTAAATATCCTTAAGAAATACTCTTACACAAGTCTCGTGAATCTCCACACTTCTTTTTAGGACTTTTTTGAAGTTACTTATTGGTTTAAGTTCTATTTTCATTAATTAACTTTGTTTTAAATAATATTTTTGATGTAATTATGAAAATTTGAAGTTATGGGTGATGGAGTGAGTATAAACCCACTAACCATAAAGTTGTATGCCCATAAACTTATTGATAATGGAAGATAAAAGCAAAGGAAGATTGTCCTTGAATAACTGGCTAGACAGATTCATGTGTGTCACCCTCAAAAACATCATATTATTAAAGAGATGGTATTTATATCAAAGATAAGTACTAAAATTTGTATTAGAATTATCTTTAACATAGTTACAAATAAAGGAGGATCCAAAAAAGGATTTGGCTGGAAAAACTATAATGGACAGCTTGTATAAGTTATATAAAAGGTTTAAATGAGTTCAAAGTGTTTGAGAAAGATAACTGATATTTAGAGAAACCTTCATAAGAGTACATATCAAGTTTTATACTGGATATAGTTCTTAATATCATTTGGTTAAAGTTTTAGAATGGATAAAGTCAAATATGAAATTAAATAGAAGTGATATTTATTAAAATAGTTATAAATGAGTATTTAAGGTGTTGAAACTCCTTGGAAAGAAGATAAAGTGGATTGGGATTATTTTGATAATAATTTGAATTAATTAAAGGTGATATAATGTGTTTTTTAGAGGTTTAGATTCCCAATAGTTTATTTGAAAACGTCCTGGATTCATTTTAAGAATCCTTGAATTTTGGGGTTTAAATTAGAAAAATATTAGATCCATGAAGTTTATTATGAGTGTAAGAATTTTCAAGTCCCAGCGTGAGGCTTTGAGTTGGTGTATAACTTTGGAAGAACAAATTTATGACTTCATGATACATATTGTATTACTTTGTTTATCATACGTATGACTTTGAGACACCCGATGTAAGACTTTATAAAGGGCATGTGACTTTGTCACATGTGACTTTGCCACGTGTGACTTTGCAGGGACTTTGTATGAATTAAAAGTCATATGAAATGGAGAATATTTTGAATGATGGACTTTCATAAAAATTCTACAATACTTCATATAGATAATGTATGACTTCCAAGGAGTTTTATATGATTTCAATACATGTTGAGGATTTTTCTGTAAAAAAATGAGTTTTTTAGAATTAGAATTATGAAGAGGAAGTTTATTTGATATGATGATTGTGTCATTTGATCATGTCCAAAACATCATGATTTTTTCTTAATCCATGATTTATTCATTATTTGATAAAAATTAAAGGATGGTAAATTGATAGGATTATTGTACTATTATAGTGTGAATTTCAAACATGTTTTTTTTTTGAAATTCAATATTAATGATCAAAAGTGGAGATAAAATAAAATAATCCAAGTGGTTTACTTTGGTGTTTAAATAATAAAAATTTATTTATGATTTAATACATTAATTAGAATAAGAAGTTAGAGATAATATGTTATATGTTGTGTATAGATTCATGCTAAACATGTATAGGTTTCATGGGAAGCACTCAAGCTGCGATGAGATGAGCCAAGGTGCACTAGCTGTTACTATTATATTTTTATATAACCATGGAAATGGTTTTATTTACAGTTGATATATAAATAAATGATAATAAGTATAAGATCTTGGGATAATATATAGAAAATCTAGAAGACCTGTTTGGATAAGACAAATATGAAGAGAAAAAATGAGATAAATCAATGAAGGTGAGTATAAAAACCCTGTTCTTTATTTCACAATTAAACATAATTTATTACATAAAATATTCACTTGATACAACTCTGAGGATAGAGAGGTCTAGTGTCCTAGGAAATTAGGGAAATTACATGATAACTTAAGATATAAAAATACAACATCTTTATTGAAAACTTCATTTACATGACCACAACATTCCCTCATACCTAGAATTGCATGGGATAACCTGAGGACATACATGTGAAAAGGTTGATCTATAAAACTCATTAAGGGAGTAAACAAGGAATAAAATGAATAATATAATACATGTTATAAAATAGGCATATCAATGGAGCATAAGAGAAACATGAACATAAAGGCATGGTATAACATGATTATCATAACATGGAAATGTGGCAACAACATTTAACATGATATTAGCATGAGCCAAGTCTCATTGAACATGGATCATGAGTAAACCCTCATTTAACTTGAATTAGTATTATTAAACCCTAATTTCACTTGATGTGTCATGATACTAATCTTTACCCAATGCATTGGAGTGCTATCAGGGTGCACCCTTTTTAATCATTTCATTTCATGCATAAGTGTGCCACATGGATCATATAACATGGATTCATTAAACATCATCATTTATTCCACGATAAAGGAATGTGGAATTAATACATGAAACTCTATAATCAATAAGTAAATTTTCATAAATTTTAATACTCTTGATAGATAAATTGGTATGGTATTCACTACATAATGACTTTGGCTTGGAAAATTGTGGTGCAATTTCGACAGTATAACGACGTGACATAAGAATGCATAAAAATGGTTGATGAGAGAGAAAGGGGTGTATCATCATCTGTACATGAAATGGAAAGGGGTTCATATAGATACATGTACCAACATATTTAATGGAATTTATATTTATAATACAAAATAATTTCTTGAATGTAAATGAGAAAAGACAAATTCCTTACGGAATTTCGGCATGGTAAAGGGTGTACATGGGAGAAATTAATGAGATAGAAAGAGGTATATCATCATTAAAAAATAAGAAGGTCAGTATGGGTTAGGTGATAAATCATACCCCAAAATTTTTAATTGAAAAAACAAGGGTATAGCAACATAAAGAAACTTGGACAAAAATGAGAGAGGAAGAAATCCATTACTTGGAAGTGTGATCTCAAAGGCTTGGGAGGGGATTGAGAGAGGATTCTTGGGAGCTTGAGGCACCTTGGGAGGATTTTAGAGAGAGTAAGGTAGGTTAGTGACGTTATCCAAAGTTTTTTAGTGAAGAGAAGCAGGATCTTGGGTGGGTTTATATAGGAAAAGAGAGGGGATTCTTAATTATTTAGGTTTTGGACACCACACATTAAACTAATAAAAACCACAAACCAACCCATGGTTTTTGCCCATGGTTTTTTCCAAAGGGGAGTGGAAAACATTATTTTATAAGTTCAATTTCCTAACTTCTTAAAATATCAGGCTTGATTATGTGGAGGTGAATCACACTCTCAAGGAAATCATTTTAAAAGTTAAAATGTTTTATAAGTCTTGGAGGGTCCACTAAGGTACCATAAAATTAATCAAAAAAATCTAAAATCACATTAATTTAAAGTTAAAACATATATTTTCCAAAAATATCACTTATATTATTTTATTACATCACTATTGGGTCATTATGATGTCATAAAACACATTATATATTTAAATGGTATTTAATTTTTACCCAAAAATTTGATTGTCTCAAAAAATTATGAAAAATTCACCATTGGATAATTTCGACATCTTGATTACAAAAATAATATTCATTTTATCTATATAATTTTCTAAATATGTGAATTTTTACTTTTAAAATAAAAACCTACATTTATCGAAAATTCTTGGGTTTTAATAAAAACAGCTTTCAAACCTTAATAAAAATTACAATTGTATTCATATAAATTATATGATAATTTACATTTTAATAAAAATTAATTTAGTAATAATATTTTATTAAAATTTTATTTAATTAAAAAATCCATTAATTCATCAAAATAGATTTCTTAATTGAATATTAACTAAAAATACTATTTGTGCTTCAAAAACTATTTACAAAGTAACAATAATAAAATGATTGTATATTATTTATTCTATACAAAAATAATGTACATAATCATAGTGCTAGGGTATTATTATATAACCACTTATAACACCCGTATAAGATCTAAGGGTAAGGTGTGTGGTTGTGAAAGAATCTTGGGGTGGATCAGATAACATTGTCCGGGTGGTAATCTCTATCAACTTCCACTTCTCCCATAGGCAGTTCCATTCAAGCTTAACGTGTTGAAGCTCGTATTGGTCTTGGTCAAGATTGAAGCCCAGTGACACCACCTCCTTTCCATGTTCTGACAAATGGTCTTTGTTCGAAGCAATTCTACTAGATGAGGTCATCTCTTCTTTTTCTGAGTAAATTGGATTTGTTAAAGCCCTATATTTATACTAATCATGTGATCACTATTCAACAGCTATATTAGCAACGGTAACATTTCTTAACGGTATTTTAAAAAATCCAAAAATATAAAACCAAAGAAGTGCATAATCATTTTACATAATAACACATTTAATTAGATCAAGAAGAATTTTCATTAATAAAAATTTGGGTTGTTACAATATTCCCCCTTAAGAAATTTCGCCATCAAAATTTCCTTTTCCCACGCTAAAATAGATGTGGGTAACTATGCTTCATCACTTCCTTTGATTCCCAAATTACTTCTTCAAACTTTTGGTTTCTCCACAACACCTTGATGAGGGGTATTGTCTTATTTCATAGAACTTTTTCCCTATGATATAAGATCTTCACCGGCTTCTCTTTATAGGATAGGTCATTCTCCAATGGTACCACCTCTGGATTGAGTACATGTGGTGGGTCAGGTATGTACTTCCTCAATAGTGATACATGGAATATATCATGTACTTGAGATAGGTTCAGTGGGATTGTTAGTCGATAGTCCACTACTCCAATGTGATCAAGGATCTCAAAAGGGATGATTTACCTTGGAATAAGCCTTCCATTCTTCCCAAATATCATAACTCTCTTCCATGGTGATATGCGAAGGAATACCATGTCTCTGACATCAAACTCTAGGTCTCGTCAATGATTATCATCATAGCTATTTTTTCAACTTTGAGCATCTTTAACGTGTTACTGGATGGTCTTAACCATCTTCGCCATTTCTTCGACCATTTCTGGACCTAGGAGTTTTCACTCCCCAACTTCATCCCAACATTTCGGTGTTCTGCACCTCTTCCCATATGGGGCTTCATAAGGATACATTTGGATGCTTGAGTGAAAACTGCTATTGTAAGAGAACTCAACTAGAGGAAGATGTTGATACCATGCTCCTTTGAATTTCATTGATCATTCTCTCAACATGTCCTCAAGTGTTTAGATAGTCTACTCAAATTGGCCATCAATTTGAGGATGATAAGCCTTGCTGAAGTTTAGCTCAGTATTCAGAGCATGTTGAAGACTCTTCCAGAACTTAGAGTTGAATCTTGGATCTTGATCGGATATAATAGATAGTGGTACTCCATGAAGCCTTACCACTTATATAATATATATTTGTGTGTGTGTGTGTGTGTTAGTTGATCAAATGAGAAATCCTCTCAAATTGAAATGAAGTTTGCAGTCTTTGTAAGACGATCCACAACAACCCAGATAGCATTGTTTTCTTTAGATGTCTTCGGAAGTCTGGTGAAAAAGTCCATGGTGATGTTACCCAATTTCCATGTTGGTATGGGTAATATTTTCATTATCCTTTTAGACTTCTTCCTCTCATCCTTCACTTGATGACATACCAGGCACTTTGATGTATACTCAAGGATCCCCTTATTCATGTTATCCCACCAATAATACTCTCAGAGATCTCGATACATCTTTGTGTTTCCTGGGTGAATGGAGAAATTCAAACTATGTGTATCATCCAAAAGTTCATTCTTTAACTCTGGATTTGATGGAACACATAGTCTTGTCCCAAATATCACAATTCCTTTGTCATTAACATTGAACTCCGAGGATTTTCCTTTTTTGGTAGTTTCCACTTTATTATGAATTCCCACATCATCCTTTTGAGCATCCTTTAACCTTTCCAAAAGATATGGTTGAGCAATAATTTTTTAAAGGATTAGTGATGTTCCCTTATTTATTATTCCCATTTCCATCTTCATCAAATATAAGAATATTGGATCATTTTCAACTCTCATCAATGATAAAATTGTTGGGTCATTTCTACTTAGAGCATCCTCCACCTTGTTCGGTTTCCCAAGGTGGTAATGGATTAAGAAATCATAGTATTTGATCATCTTTAACCATATTCGTTGGCACATGTTCAACTATTTCTATGTGAATATATACTTGATTCTTTTGTGGTCTGTATATATTTCACACTTCTCCCCAAAGAGGTAATGTTGCCAAATTTTCAATGCGAAGATTACTACAGCCAACTCCAGATCATGTGTGGGATATTTTTTCTCATGAACTTTCAATTTCCTTGAAGCATAGGCAATGAATTTTTCATTTTTCATCAACACACATCCCAGTTCCTTCTTCAAATCATCATTGAATACCACAAAAAGTTCTCCACTTGTGGGTTGTGTGAGCACAAGTGCAGTGATAAGCCTCCTTTTCAACTCCTTGAATCTCTCTTCGCATTCATCACTCCAAGAAAACTTTACTCCTTTCAAATTTAGCTTGGTAATAGGGTTCTAAAATCATGATAAATTTCTCACAAAGCAGCGATAATATCCAGCTAACCCTACTAAGCTACGGATATTCATCATCGATGTTGGCCTTGTCCATCACTCAATTTTAGCTATCTTGGAGGGATCCATATATATCCCATTGCTTGTGATGATATGACCTAATAATGATACCTCCTTCAACCAGAACTCACACTTTATGTACTTTTCATAGAGCTTCTCCTTTCATAAGGTCTCTAGTACAGTTCTTAGATGCTCCTCATCCTCCTCTTTGGTTTTGGAGTATATTAGAATATCGTCTATAAGGACTACCAAAAATTTGTCGAGGTAATATATAAAGACTCTATTCATCAATTCCATAAATATTGTTGGAGCATTAGTGAGTCTGAAAGGAATTACTATGAATTCATAGTGCCCGTATCTTGTACGAAAAGAAGTCTTGGGGATATCCTCCTTCTTCACCCTTACTTGGTAATATCCCGACCGCAAATCCACCTTGGAGAAGTATTGTGATCCATGTAGATGATTGAACAAATAATCAATTTGTGGCATACGATAATTGTTATTTATCATGATTTTTTTGAGCTCGTGATAATCAATGCAAAGGTGCATTGAACCATCCTTCTTCTTGACGAAGAGGACTGGTGCACCCCATGGTGAAGCACTTGGGCGTATAAACCCTTTATCCAGATTCTCATGTAGTTGTTTATTCATCTCCTCAATATCCAAAATATCCATTCTATATGGAGTCTTGGATATTGGAAACTCCCTAAGTATAAGATCAATTGATAATTCAACATCTCTTCTAGGAGGAAGACCATGAAATTCCTCATGAAACACTTCAGCGAATTCCCTCACAATAGAAATTTCTTCAAAGATGTTTGTTTCCTTAGACTCAATCATATAAGAAAGATATGCATTCTCATAGGGAAGTAATATCCGACCTTGAGATGATGGTTCTAAAGAAGATTCATACTCCTTGCATATTTATAGAATCAGGGGTCAAATTGCCATATGGGGAGTGATTTCCCTCTCACAACAATTTATGTTGGCTCTATATAAGGAAAGTCAATCCATGCTAAGAATTGAATCAAATTACACCAGAGGGAGTATGAAGAGGTTCTCTGAGAAGTTTAATCCAAAAATTGTGACAGGGTAGGAGTTATATTCATGGGATTCAATGATTACCCCATTTTCCGTTCTCACTGACATCTTTACTTCCATGATTTGTGGTGGTGTTGGGATTGTTCTACTAAACTTTTGTGATATAAAAGAATTATTAGAACCAGAATAAAAAAGTATGTTCACTATTCTTGAATAAATAACTATCATACCTGTCACCACTTCATTTTATAGGTTCACTTCGGCGGTAGTTATGAAAAAGATCACCCTTGTTGCCTTGGAGGTTTTTGGTTTCCTCTGAAAACCCTTGGTTTAGGGAACTAGTTTTCAAAGTGTCCTGATTCTTTGTAGTTGAATCAATGAACAACGCGTTGAGGGTCTAACAGAGAGTTCCTATCCTCTGTCGCAGCCTCGGGTTTTTCTTGTTGGTAGTTAATGGCTAGGTTCCCTTCTCTTCCACACCAAAAGCATTTCCTCATCCCCTTCAGGAAATTTACAAGGTGCTTCTTTCCACACCATTGGAAAGTGGGGTGCTATATTTTCTTAGCACCATTGGATTTATCAATTGGACCACCAGAATTAAATTACAACTTATGATTCTTATCCCCATCATACCCCTAATATTTTTCAATATCCATTTTGACTTTGAGGGAATATCGGACAATTTCCTCATAGCTATCAAAGTCACAGATTGCTAGGGCTTTCCATAGGCTAGGTTTTAGCCCACCAAAGAAGCGGTCAACCTTGCATTTGGGGGTAACGACAAAATCGAAGGCTTATCATGCAATACTTATGAAGTTTTCCTCATACTCTTTGATGTATTATTCATCTTTTTTCTTAAGTTCAAGGAAGTCCCTTTCCATATTAATCCAGAGGGTGCATGGAAAATATTTATCGAAAAATATTTTCCAGAAATCCTTCCATTCTAATGCCTTGATCTCCTCCTCAGCATTTGTATTTTTTATCAATGTACACCATTGATCATATTATCCCTCCATATGATAAGCATCCAGAAGAACCTTCTCTTGTTCATAAAATTGAAGGATGGAGAATATCTTTTCAATGGAGTTGATCTATTGTTCGACAATTGAAGGATCGGATGATCCATTAAAAGTAGGAGGTCATTGTCTCATGAATCTCTCGATTGCGACTTGTTCTTTCTTGGGGGGGTTAAACATTCCTCTTGACCCATGTTTCTATTCAAAACTTGAGTTAACTGAGAAATTATCATGACAAAGTTTTTGATTCCCACTCCCATTGGATTGGGTATCTCATTAGAACAGTCGTCACATTGATCTTCGCATCAGTTGTTAGCCCGAGTCCTCCTATTACCGGCCATTGGATGGAATAAAAGGAAAGTTAGGGGTAACACATAAAGGGTAATCCAATGAAAAAATGGATAACTTATAAATTACATTTATTTCCTTAACTTATGAATTTATAGGCTTCAATCTATGTTGATATACTTCCCAACATATATTCTTAGGGGGGGTGTTCCCTTAACAATGGTTCATACTAAGATTATGAATTTACCAAAGCATGTCCCCTGAGAGTGTCATAACCAAGAGTGCAGCAAGGCCCATTTTCGTTCACCAGTTCTTATTTTATTCTATCTCAAAGTGGTGTTTTTGGGTTTTACCCCTAGATACATCTGTTCCAGAGCTTCCTCTACCTGCTTGTATCCAGACAGGGATGTATTTTATTGATAAAACACTTACTTATTACTCACCAAAATTTATGTATGTTTTTATTATACTTATTTATATCCCTAAGGCTTTCACTAGGTTTTTCTAATCCTAATCCCAAAAATGACTAAACCTATCCTTTGATACCAACTATAACAGCTCTACTCTTTATTTCACACTCAAACATAATTTATTACATAAAATATTCCCTTGATAATACTCTAAGGATAAAGAGGTATAGTTTATTGGGAAATTAGGGACATTACATGACAAATTAAAACATAAAAATACAACATCTTTATTGAAAACTTCCTTTACATGACCACAACATTCCCTCATACCTAGCATTGCATGGGATAACCTGAGGACATACATGTGAAAAGGGTGATCTATAAAGCCTATAAAGAAAGTAAAAAAGTCATAACATGAAGAATACAATACATGTTAGTAAATATTCATATCAATGGATCATAATAGAAACATGAACATAAAGTCATGGTATAGCATGATTATCATAACATGGAAATGTGGCAACAACATTTAACATGATATTAGAATAAGACAAGGCTCATTTAAGATAGAGCATGAGTAAAATCTCATTGAACTTGAATTAGAATGATTAAACTTTCATTTCACTTGATGTATCAAGATACTAATCTTTACCCAATGCATTAGAGCACTATCAGGGTGCACCCTTCTTAATCATTTCATTTCATGTATAAGTGTGCCACATTGATCATATAACATGGATTCATTAAACATCATCATTTATTAAAAAATTAAGGAATGTGGAATTAATACATGAAAATCCATAATCAATAAGTAAATGTTCATAAATTTTAATACCCTTGATAGAGAAATGGGCATGGTATTCACTACACAATGACTTTGGCTTGGAAAATCGTGGTGCAATTTCGGCAACATAACGACGTGACATAAGAATTCATAAAAATGGTTGATGAGAGATAAAGGGGTGTCTTGTCATATTTACATTAAATTGACAGTAATTGGGTCATATATATACATTTCCCAACATATTTAATGGAATTTATATTCGTAATACAAAATAATTTCTTGAATGTAAATGAGTCCTTACGGAATTTCGGTATGGTAACAGGTGTACATGGGAGGAATTAATGCGAGAGAAAGAGGTTTATCATAATTCAAAAATAAGTAGGGAGGTATGGGGAAGGTTATAAATCATACCCCAACATTTTTAATTGAAAATAAAATGGTATAGTAATATAAAGAAACTTAGATAAAAATGAGAGAGGAAGAAATCCCTAACTTGGAAGTGTAATCCCAAAGTCTTGGGAGGGGATAGAGAGAGGCTTCTTGGGAGCTTAGGGTGACTTGGGAAGATTTTAGAGAGATTAGTTCAGGGTATGGATGTGCTCCAAGTGTTTTTAGTGAAGATAAGTGGGATATTGGGTGGGTTTATATAAGAAAAGAGATGGAATTCTTTATTATTTAGGTTTTGGACACCACACTTTAAACTAATCAAAACCACAAAACAACCCATGGTTTTTTACCATGGTTTTTGAAAAAGGGTAGAATAAAACATTATTTTATAAGTCCAATGTCTTAACTTCTTAAAATATTAGGATTTCTTATGTGGATTCGAGTCACACTCTCAAGGAAATCATTTTAAAAGTTAAAATGTTTTATAAGTCTTGGAGGGTCCACTAAGGTGCCATAAAATTAATAAAACAAATATAAAATTACATTATTTTAAATTTAAAACATATATTGGCCGAACATAACATTTATAGTATTTTATTACATCACTATTGGGTTATTATGATGTCATAAAACACATTATATATTTAAACGGTATTTAATTTTTACCCAAAAATTTGACTGTCTCAAAAGATTATGAAAAATTCACTGTTGGATAATTTAGACATCCTGATTCCAAAAATAATATTAATTTTATATAAATATTTTTATAAATATTTTAATTTTTTACTTTTAAAATAAAAACTAGCATTTATCAAAAATTCATGGGTTTTGAAAAAAAAACAGCTTTCAAACCTTAAAAAAAATTACAACTGTATTCATAAAAATTATACAATCATTTACATTTAATAAAAAGTAATTTAGTAATAATATTTTATTAAAATATTATTTAATTAAAAAATCCATTAATTCATCAAAATAGATTTCTTAATTGAGTATTAACTAAAAATATTATTTTTGCTTTAAAAACTATTTACAAAGTAAGAATAATAAAATGAATGTATATTATTTATTCTATATGAAAATAATGCACATAATCATAGTTATAGGGTCTTGTTACATAACCCCTTATAATACCCGCATAAGACCTAAGGGTAAGTTGTGCGATGGTGATAGACTCTTGGGGTGTCTCAGATAACATCACTCGGGTGGTAATCTCTATCAACTTCCACGTATCCCATAGGCAGTTCCATTCAAGCTTAACGTGTTGAATCTCAACTTGGGATTGGTCAAGAGCGAAGCCCAGTGACGCCACCTCCTTTCCGAGCTCCAGCAAATGGGCTTCGTATGGTGCAATTCTATTAGATGATGTCATCGCTTCCTTTTTCTGAGTAAATTGGATTTGTTAAATCCCTATATTTATACTAATCATGTGATCACTATTCAATGGCTATATTAGCAATGGTAACATTTCTTAAGTGTGTTTTAAAAAATCCAAAAACATAAAACCAAAGAAGTGCATAACCATTTTACATAATAACACATTTAATTAGATCAAGAGGAATTTTCATTAATAAAATTTTGGGTCGTTACAGTGAGTGTTGTCATTTACTGAGGAAAGTCATTTGAAAAATAAGAGAATATAGAAATTCCCCACATGTTGTTGTTGAATAAAGGATATATAGAAATCATGAGTTTTATTAGAAGCTAATTTGTTTGAAATACATGTTATCTCTTCTAAATTTACATTTATAGAAATGTGAGAAACCTCTACAAAATTTTTTAGGATCTCACATAAAAGTTGTGTGTGTTGTTATGAGAGATATATTTAATATAGAAATAGAAGTTTGGAAATAAGATCTTTAATATAAAAGTAAGAAGCTAAGAATATAAGAAAACTATAGGATTCATGTGGAATAAAAATAATTAGGATTTGTTTCATACTATGGTGAAGAATAACTAAGAAGTTTAGCCTGTATTGAACTGATAATCTACTAAGTATCAAAGAATGGAAAAAGAAGTGGGAAAGAATAGACCAGTGAACTTCACTGTGAAATCACTAGGTAAAATTTATTGGACTGTAATTATTGAATAAGTGATATGGGTTGAAATTCATGGTGTCTTGCTGAATATTATTTGGCAGTTTAAAATTGTGTTTGAGTTGGGAAGTGTAATAAGAAGTTTCTGAACAAGAACTAGGAAGTTATACAGAAATTAGATATCAAGTAGAATATGTGTTCTTAAATACTTTCTAGAATTCAATGAATTTATTTGAGTGGAATTGGATCTGATTCTTATAGATACATTGTCATTAATATCTTACTATTAAAATACTTAAATGGTTATAATTGTTGGATAGAAAATTAGTGTGATTCCATTATAAATAACCTACATGAGTAATTGAGTTCACATGCGTAATATCATAAACAGTCACTCGTGTTATATGGTGAACACACTTGTGTAATATGGTGAACCCAATTTTAGGATAAACCTTGGAAAACCTATTGTAATTGATAATATTATTATTTATGTAAAATTTTTGTCTCAACAATAGTTGAACATGGAAAGGAGTATGTTTCTCATTTTGGGGCCAAGCCTTGAAAAAATACCACATGTTGGTCTCTTATTTATATTTTTTATTGAACATATCTATAGAATGTTGGTAAAAAGATAAAATGATCCATTCATATCCTAAAATATAATAGAGGTTCAAATACCATTGGGGAAATATTAAAGGTATATTTTGAATTTGGTAAAAAGATGACACCACCTGATTAACCCCCCCCCCCTCAGGTGTGTCTTCATGATCCTAAGGTCACTAAAATTGGTATAAAAGTAAATATTCCCTTTTATTGGGTCTACTATTTAAAAAAAATTGAAATCTGAGCACAAGGATTATCTTTGATTAGTTAAGAAAAAAAATTACACTAGTGTTTTTACTGGAATTAAATGAAGTGTATATTTGAAATGTTTCAAGAATTTCCATAAATAGAATAATCATATTCCATCCCTATTATTTAATATTTATAGATTTAATCTATGAATTTGAAAAACAAGAATAAAAAGGTGGTTGAAAAGTAGAGAAAATTTTCAAAGAGGAATGAGGAATCACCACTAGCTAAAGTTGGTCAGATTGGTAATTTCTATCATAAATATGTTGCATATCATTCCTCTAATGAAACAATATCAAGATATGATGAAGAGTAATTCAATGAATCACTAATTTATTTCTATTTTGAAGTTAAGTATCACTTGAAGAAATTTCCTATTGAAGTTTTCACTTACATATTTTCATAAATCAAGGGGATATTGGATGAGAAGTCACAACTAGAAAGAGATATTGATGAAATATAAGAGGCATTGACTAAGAAAGTAAGCTGTTACAACACTATAATAAAGATAGTGAAATTCAAAAAATAAATGATCACACTTTTCAATGAAATAATTTCATTGGTTGGTGGAGAATTGAAAATATATTGTTGTGATAAATAATTATTTCAAAAGGTTTTCAAGGAATTGATCCATTATTTGGAGAAATTTCATAAACTCTTTATGGATTTCATGACTACCCAACTAGATGCTAAAGTAAAAAAGGGTGAAATAGAAGGAAAATTTTCTAGTTTATACAAGGAAAATTCCTGAGGATCAAACTAAAAAGTTAAATAAAGTGTGGGAATATAGGTTTAGATCAGATAAAGATGAAAATAATGCTCTAAATATAAATTTTCTTCAGTTGGAAGTGAATTTGAAAAATTTAGAATCAAAACAATTTGAAACTTCCCAAACTGCTAATAAAAGAAGTGTTTCCACACAAAAATCATAAATTATTCTTGATTATAAGAAGGCTAAAAAAATTGGCAAGAAGAGATTGATATTATCTATAGAATCACCCACCTCAAACTCATAAAAAATGGTAATCCATTGTTTAACTATTTCTAATTTCACTGAATCTATTTTGGTGAAAAAGTGCAGCACTAAAATCAAAATCTATACAAATGTGGAAGGATAAAAATGACACTAAATCCACCAAAACCCCAAGGATTAATTAAGTAATTTACAATAATATCATCTCCCCAAAAATAGCTTAATATATTGGGTTTTTTACCCAAAAATAGAAATCCTACAATTCTAGACAAATATCTTCGAAAGTGAAAAGATCAATACTTATTGGTAGATGTTGGTTCTATTGGACATTTAAACATAGAGACATGGATTGATATCCTAACATGTCAGTATGAACATGTTCTAAAGGTCTTTAAGTTGGATGGAAGATAAATAGATCTATGAGAGAATCTATTAGTTTCAAATAGTCCTTACAGTGAAAGAAAATTTTGTCTATTAAAAACATATTTGAAAGACTAGTTAATTTCTATGATTTTTGAAAAAAGTGTGGTCACTATTATAAAGAGTGTTGGTATATATCACCCCAAAACAAATATTACACTGATAATAAAATAATTTAATAATATAAAGTGAATAAACTAGTGAAATAAATGAGCAAGTCTACCTTAAGGAGAAAACGAAATTAGAAGTCAGTTGCAACACCCAAGAAGTAAGTGAAGAATGATCAGAAAGATATTCAACCTATAGGGAAGAGATTCTTTTATTGTGGAAATAGAGGCCAAATCATAGATCATTTAAAAATTTCTATGATCATAAAAGTGAAAGGGATAAATGTGTAATCAAGATAATGTTCAATCTAAGAAAGAGACAGTAATATTGGTGTGGTGGTGTGCATCCCTAATGAAGAAGTTGAAAAGATTCCTAAGAAGGGAAAGTTAAAAGTTAATGAAGGATTGTGTGGAATAATAAATATTGTAGGACAAATTGTATCCAAATTCATGACATGGTTTCCAAAACAAGAAGAGTTGTTGAAATAAAAAATTAAAAGCACAAATGACTCCTACTATTAAAAAGGGTGTTGTGAAGAAGGAGGAAACACACCAAAATAATTATAAGCGTGTTAAGAAAGGGTGTCTAATAATATGGCCAGATCAGTTGTAAAAATACAAATAGATGGATAAGAATGAAATAAATAAATGATATCTACTTTTAATAGTTAATATGGTCATTCCAGCTAAGAATAAAGTTTTAATCAATAAGAAAAACATGCTTCCCAAAGAAGAACATACTTGAAAAATCAAGGTAGAAATCAGCATGAAGAAGTCCAAACACTTTAGATCTATAAGGAAAGGATAATTTGGGCTGATAAATCTATTTCAACCTTATTTATCTAACTAAAGAATCTATAAATACTCACCTTATTCCAATTTCTTGTTGATTTTTCTTATATGATGGGAATTGAAGGTGAAGCTTAAAAGGGAGGATAAATTAACAAAGTTGTAACTTCTAAACATCTTGAAGGACAATCCACCATGGAATATACTACCATTATGCATCTCACAAATGGTAATAGACATAAACTGGTATCATAAATGTTGTAAAAGAGAAGATGATTCATAGTGAAGATGTTTTTTCACTCTCCCATCATTGTTTGACTTATATTTATCAAGGGTTGATTGTCTAATAAAATGGGGGGAAAGAAGCTTGCACCTGAATATTTCTAATCTCTTATGTGAAGTTGAGTTTAGGCTCATAAAATTCTTGAAAATATATTTGATAATCCCCTAAGAATTTAAAGGTTTATTTGATATCACATTGCAGTTTGTATATGGATATATTTGTTATCTAAATTGACTTATTTTTTCTCTACATCGGGCTAGTCCAAGTAAACTTTGAGTTGGTTAGTTTATGGTACATTGTTAATAGAAATTATGGTTCTAGTCTTCTATCATGGAATGAAGTGACCAAATTGAAAGTGAAATAACATAAGGGGATAATAAGTTTCTTAAAATTAGAAAATTTAGTTGTCAAAGATCCTATATTAACCTTTCATTTATTATCAATTAGGGGGAGAAGGATTAAATTGAATTTTGGAGTAAATTTGGAATTGAAAACAAATCCAAAGGGAGAGATTGAAGTTCCATATTGGTTAAATTTTTATTTGCTGTAAATTATCTTTTTCTCAAGAATTATGTTAATATAATTATGAAAATGTGAGTTTATGGGTGATAGGGTGAGTATCCACCCACTCACCATGAAGTTGGTTGTCTATACACTCATGGGTAATGGAAGAAGAAAACAAAGGAAGGTATCCATTAAATAATTTGTTAGACAGATTCAATTGATCATCTCCCATAAACATCGAACGATTAGAGAGTTAGTCCTCATGTCCAAGACAAGCGCTGAAGTTTGAATTAGCAATGCCTTCAACATGGTTAAAAGGAATGGAGGAGATAAGAAATGAGTTGGATTCTAAAACTGTGATGGATAGCTTTTATAAGGTTTATAAAAAGTTCTATACAGATTTAAAGTATTCAAGAAAGCTAGCTGAGCTTTGGAGAAACCATCCTAAGAGGACCTAGAAATGCCATTACTTAATATAGCACTTAATGCCACTTTAATGAAGGTGTATAAGGTATAAAGTCAAAACTAAAATGAAATGGTATTGGGGTTTGTTAAAATAGTTATAAATGAGTATTTAAGGTGTTACAACTCCTTGGAAAGAAGATAAGGTGATTTGGGATTATTTTTATAATCCTTAGAACTAACTGAATCTAGTATAATGTGATTTGAAGAGTTTTAGAAGGCCCAAATTTGATTTTAAGAATCCTTGAAGTCATTTGAAGAAGCCTATAATTTTGGGGTTTAAAGTTTAAAAATTAAAAAGGCATGAATTCTACCATGAGAATAAAATTTTGCAAGTCTCACATGAGGCTTTGAGCTAGCATGTGAATTTGGAATACCTAACATATGAATTCATGAGACCCAATGTATGAATTTTTATGTTGTTTGTATGATTTTAAAGTCCAACATATGACTTTGAGACACCTGGCATAAGACTTTAAAACGGGTGTATGACTTTTCTGCATGTGACTTGTTTAAGTCAGGTATGGATCTACAGGGACTTTGTATGACTTACAAGTCATATGAAATGGAGAACCTGGTGTGTGTGTGAATTTCATATAAAGTTTATAAGAATTCTTATAGACTGTTTATGACTTCCAAGGAGCTTCATATAGCTTCAACACTTAGAATTTTTTTTGGATTCTGCTTTATGAAAATTATTTTTTTCAGAATTGAAATTCTGAAGTGGAAATTGATGCTTGTGTTGTTCGATCATGTCCAAAACATCTGGATGCTTTATTAATCCATTATTTAAGAATTATTTGAGAAAAATTAAAGTAGAATAAATTAAGAGGATCATTGTACCATTATAGTGTAAATTTCAAATGAGATTTTTTGAAATTTAATATTGGTGATAAAAATAGAGATAAAATCCAATAATTCAAGTGTTTTTCTTAAGTACTTAACTATAAAAATTATTTTTGATTCAATAGAAGAATTAGAAGGAGAATTTGGAGCTAATATGTCATTTTTTGTGTGTATATTCAAGCTGTATCAATATAGGTTTCATGGGAATCACTCAATCTGTATTGAGATAATTCAAGTCCCACATGTTGTTACTACTTTATTTCTATAAAACCATGGAAATGGTTTTAGGTGAGACTACTATAGAAAAAAATGATGATAAGAATAAGATCTTGGGATTATGTATAGAAAATATAGATGACCTATTTAGTTTAGACAAAGACAGATGCAAAATGAGTGAAATTATAATGACCTGACCTTATTACATTACATAATCTTGATTTTAGTTAAGAAATCACTTCCTTTTACATTGATGATCTTTTAAAGTTTAGAGCTTTAGAGAATTGGGAAATAATACATTCATAACATTACACATTTTTATAGAGTGGATACCATAAAAATAGTTTCCATTTTTTCAACATATAAAACATTAAATCTTAAAACATGATTTCTTTGAAAATTCTTCAAACATTTAACTTGACTTCCTTATTTGTCTTAAAAATACTTACGAACTATAAAAAAAATTTAAAAAAAATTGGGATGAGCACAAAAAGCTCAGTAAGGGATGTAAAATAAGGAAAGAGCACATTAGTCCATAAATACTTGTAACGTATGAAAACATTTTCAAAAGACATACTCATCTCTCATATATACTTAATTTGTGAAGAATGGGATTTCCAAAAGATTTAAACAATACAGAAGAACATAAATATAAAAATAAATATATTGTGGGGCATTACTTACTTAATATTTTAACCCTCACAGCTACCTTATAATTTGTAACCCTCATGGCTACCTTAGAATTTGTGTAACCATCGCAGTTACACATGGAGTAACCATACGGTCGGCCTCCAACTTACACATACCCAATGCATTGGAGGGAAATATAGGTCCCACCCTTCATCATAAAAAATTCTGAAGATCCAGAACATAATCATACAACATGAATAATAGCATAAAAACATTGTCTTTGAAATTTTGTAAAACAGAATTTTAAAATAGGGTTTTAAAAGAAAAGCCCCTTACATAAATCATATAATTGAAGCGAGAATTAATAGAGTGTATGGAATATGTATATAAAATTTAAATAGAAATAATTCAACATAATATAAAAAAAACATCCCACAAACAATTTTAATACCGCATAAAAAATGAAGTAGAAGGTTAACCCAAAGAATGAAATTCGAGTTAAGAATTCCCTTACCTTGGGTTTGTCTTACTTCCAACTCATTTAAACCTCCTGTATAATGGTTAAAATAGTGTTATTAATATCTTACACAAAAATATACATATTTATAATACCTTATATGATCATTTCATTACATCATTTCACCCTTTAATTATTAGTATTCTGTTCCTTGCGCTGTTTTTGGGTGAGTTCTTTACATGATTTCCATGATTGGTTCATGATGGTTGTTCTTGTCAATTGGAATTGAAACTAAAGAATTGGAATGGAGTAGTATTTAAATATTTCCATAACCATAAATTATACCATTTATCATTTTTAATTCTTACATGAGGATGATTCATAAGTTAAAACATTAATGATGTTCGTTTAGATCATGTTAGTGGTTCTTTGATAATAATGACCTCGTTTTATTTTATAAATTAAAACCATGTGTACAAAATAATTCCAAAACCATGTATGAGACATAATACATATATTATAACCTGGTTCAACCATAATAATGGTTTCATGAACATACTTAAAGTAATTAAAGAAAACTGAAATCACATCATCCATGATGTGTCGGTAATTCGACACATCACGGAGCACATGAGCCTCGTCCCAGTTAGTGAGATATCCTTAAGTGCATCCATAAGACTTAGGTTCAAATCCAGGTATAGGAATATTTTTTAAGGGGTACTATAGCAGTACTGTAGCAGGGGCTATAGCGATCACTGTAGCAGTATTGTACACTGTGTGGGTACTGTAGCAGAACTGTACATTGTGTGGTACTGTAGTAGGCACTGTAGCAGTTACTGTAGCAAGTATTGTTTGGTACTGTAGAAGCTGGAACTATTCACCTTGGGCCACCGGTTTGGGCTTGGAGTCCTTGAGGATTTCGAGCCACCTAGACCTTCGGGTCAGTAGGGATTTCGGGCCACCTTTAAGGTCGTCGGGCCACCTCAAGGCCTTTGGGCCACATGCAATTTCTCTAGACACACTACAAAAAAGAAGTAGCCCCAGAAGAGGATTTAGAGTAGTTTCACTCACCAGAGCAGAGCCAAATGGATTTTTCAGAATGAGAGGGTATGACTACGCCATCGGGACCAGCCTGTGCTTGCACAGAAATCCTAGCCAGACGACCATGCAAAGTTGGAGAGCTACTATCATGACACAAATGCTGGGGAGGGGCAGTTCATTGTAGATAGTCTGGTTGAATTCCCTAAGACCTTCGGGTCATGTTATCTCATAAGCCTGTGGGCCTTGTAATCTCTGAGTCTACGGGACTTGTAAGGGTTCCCCCTCATCCCTTGAAAGGGGGGTCATCAAAAATCAATAAAAATTATGGCCTTCGGGCCATTCGGGGGACACATCACGGACAATGTTTTTAATTCCTTAAATAAGTGGGAGAGGAGAGAAAGAATGATGATGAATTTTCCATGAACATGAGAACATACATAATATAAAATATTTATGGATCATTCATTACTCTTGGATAATAGGATGTGATGAAAGAATAAGAATAGAAGGGAACTGAAAATAAAAGAATAGTTGAGAAATCCTTTACAAAAATTCGGCAGCCTAACAGCTATACAACTGGGTTTTAGAAAACATTAAAAAGAGAGGGGACAAGGGTCACCCATCCATAAATAAATCATAATAAATAATAGAGAAAGAATAAAAAGTAAATAATAACATGGTATGGAAACTTGAAAGTTATACCACATAAAAGAGAACTTGAATGGAAAAAAAGAAGTTGAGAATTCTCTTACCTTGTAGAGTAACTCCTAGAACTTGAAGGTTGGGACCATGGTGGATTGAGGAAACCTTGGGAGGACTACTAGGGAGGTAAGGAGGCCAGATATTCATTTATGAGGTATTTGTAATGAATTTAATGAAGGAATGGGTTGGTATTTATAGCAAAAGTGAGGGAATATTTTAATAATTTCCAAGAGACACCTCATTAGTGGTATTTGCAAAACCATGGGATTTCCCATGGTATTTGACCATGGTATTAGCCACTTGGGACACCTCAAAACTTATTTTACTATACATAAGTCGACCAGATTTATTACATCATTATTACATTATTAATTATGTCATTAACACACCAAAACTCAAACTATATTTTTTACTATTCACCGAAAAATCAATTGTTTCAAAAAAATCCCAAAAATTTACCCTTATCATTTTTTGACATGTATAATTCAAAAATGAAGTCCATTTTTTGAAAATAATTTTCTAAATATTATTAATTTAATTTTTAAATAAAATCATACTTAATTCAAAAATTAATAATTTAAAAACTATAACTGCTCTTATATCACATTGAAAAATTAACCAAAATTTCATTATATTAAAACCTTAAGAAAATAAAATAATAACACAATTTACTATTTATTAGGGTCATATTACTATTCATATTACTATTCATAAGGGTATGTTACTATTCACCAAAAAAACAAGTTGGTTTCATTAGACTCCAAATGACATATTGAACATAATTGTAGATGACCGTTTTTCAAAATTCAAAACATAGAAGTAGTAAAATTATGTTTAAAGGATAGTTATAATTATATAATTAAAACAAAGTTTCATGCATTCAATTTATTTTTAGAAAACCTTGGGGTGTTACATTTTCCCCACATTCTGGAAATTGCGTCCTCGCAATTTTATTTACTTATTAAACAAGTGATGGTACTTTTCCCTCATAGCATTTTTAGACTCCCAAGTTGCTTATTCTACCATGTGGTTTCTCCACAAAACCATTACCTGGTGGATTACCTTATTCTACAATATTTGTTCCCTTCAATCAAGGATCTAAACTAGTTTCTCCTCATAAGAAAGGTTCTCTTCCAACTGAACTGCTTCTGGGATCAAGACAAGTGATGAATCTGGCACATACTTCCTCAACATCGAAACATGAAAAACATTGTGTACCTGAGACAAACTCAAAGGCAAAGCTACTCAGTATGCAACTGTTCCAACTTTCTCCAAGATTTTAAAAGGACCGATGAACTGTAGACTTAGCTTCCCTTTCTTACTGAAATGCATCACACTTTTCCAAGGATATATTTTAAGGAAAACATGGTCACCTACCTCGAAAGAGAAGTCTTTCCTTCTGTTATCTGCATAACTTTTCTACCTACTCTGAGCTATCCTCGTGTATTGCTGGATCATCTTCACTTTCTCAGCCACTTCTCCTACTAATTATGTCCCAATCAATTTTCTTTCACCGAATTCATCCCAAAATGTTGGAGTTCGACGCTGCTTCCCATACAAAGCCTCAAAAGGTGTCATCTGAATACTGGAATGAAAAATATTATTATAAGAAAACTAAACTAAATAAATATTGTAAAGACCCGTAAAATTTAAGGGAAATTTTTTCTTAATTTTCTTTGGAATTTTACAACAGCGCGGTTTCTGACGGCATCTGATTCCGAGGCCCGGAGTGCCCGGAATCAATTTCCGAAGTTTGGCTCAGGTACGTTCAGTGAACGAGCGAGTGGGAATTTCTAACTTTTGATCCGGTGTTCGAAATTGAAATCTGAGGACACCGATGAACTCGCAGCGCCGATATTCGCTTAAGGAGACCTTTTCCGAAGTTGCGTTTATTGCGGGTCGAAAGTTAGTTTTTGGGAGAATTATAAAAAGTTGAATAAAAATGTGGAACACTTTTATTTTTCTTCTTGTTGGTTAACTCCTCTCAAAGGAAGTTAAAGGTGGGACCCACATCCACTTAACCTCCCTTGGGAGGATTAAGTATGGTAGGGCCCACACGAAACCCAACCTTCCAACTCCTCTCAAAACTCCTTTAACCCCTCTTTAAATGACATGTCAACTTGTTATTAATTTTGGAGTTATTTTTTATTTGAATTTCAAACCTTTGAAATTCATTTTGTTAAGTTTGTGAATAAAATAAGACTCTATCTTATTTTGTTGGGTTAGAACTCTCTAGCCTTCTTGAGAGGATTTTGGGAGCTCCTTCTTCTTCTTCAACCTTGACGAAGAACGCGAAGAACCTTCGAGCTCCGACGAAGAACGCCGCTCCTCTCATCTTCGTAGCCCGTTGTTTCCGAAGATCGACGACGTCTTCCGTGTCAATGAAAGGGAACGCCGCTTCCTCCTCGGACTTCCTTCGTCGGCATACGAAGATTCTCCAACGACGTACCTCTTCGGACGTACCTCTTCATCATCGGATTTGACGAACGACTACCGCGACGCCCGACCTCCGCGACGTTGTCTTCCGCAGGTCGTTGACGATCTTCGAACTTGAACCCAAGGTAGGGATTGTTGTTGATTATTTATTTATTTATTTATTCTCATTCGTGGTTCTAGCATGACAAACGTGAGGATATTTAAATATGTGTTATCGTTTAACGTGAGGGGGCCGGACCACATGAACACGGCCGAACCCCCTCCTTTGTTCTTGTTGATTTATCTTGCGGATGAAACAAGATGGCGTGGTGTCGTCGCACCACGCGGAAATTCACACCTTGGAAGAATCATCACGAACGCGACGTCGTCGCGCCGCGTCAAAGGGAATCTAAGGCGCCGCGGCCGGAGCGGGGCCACGGCGGAGGGGCGCGGTGCCGTCGCACCGCGCCGGACGACGAACACCGCGGCCGGTTCCGGGACGTGGCGAGACGGGAAGACCGGCGGCTCGCCGGGCCGCCGGTGTCGGAAGCCGGACGGGGTCCGGCCTTGCCGGTCCCGTTGAGGAAGGACCGGTCGGCCGGAAGAGAGGTTCCGGGGGAATTAATTCCCCCGGTTGGCCACTAGAAGGCCCCCCCACGTGAGGGGGGGACCGGTTTCACAAAGGGGGGGCAGCGCCCACCCGTTTTTCCAAACGGCAGGCCCCCACGAAGGGGGGTCGTTGATTGACAAAAAGGCGCGGCTCTTAAGCCGCGCCGCCACCTTGTGCAAAGCGGGGGCCTTGCCCCCCGCGCGTGACACCAGCGGCGCCATGTCGCGCCGCGCCGGACCGCCGCCGGCCGGGCCGCCGCCGGCCGGGCCGGGTCGGACCCGGGTCGGCCCGGACCCGGACCCCCCGTTTTCGTGTCGTCTTCGGTCTTTTGGCCATTACTTGAGCCACGGACCTCCGATTGATGAACTGTCAGCGGCTACGCGATCCTTGGATCGAGACGGTCGATTCGGTATATCGCACTCAAAGTTTCGGAATATTTTGAGTTCAGCCGGGTTGGTTCGTTCACGAAACCAACCGGGATTTCGGAGCGGAAACGCTCATATCTTGAGCTACGGACGTCTGATTGACGTTTCGTCAGCTTTGTTTTGTTCCTCTTAGTGAGACGGATCTTTTGGCATACTCCGCCCGAGGTTTGGACGCAGGTGGAGTACGGTCGGGTTGGTTTTGCCTTAAAAACCAACCGGGCCCCTGGGACGAAAAAGCTAATAACTCTCAGACCGGGCGTCCGATCGACCCGCCGTCTGTTGCGTTGAGTTCCTGTTGACGATACGGAACTTTTGGATACATCAACTCTGGACTTTGTGACAGTTGATGTATCAGCCTCTCGGCTCGTGGAGCGGACCCTCCTGTACGAGCTTGCTGTGTGCGGAAACCCTAGTGCTGACTGCGACTGTTACTGTTACTGCTACTACTGCTACTGCTACTATGACTGCGACGACGACAGTACTGAGATCCTGTGTGGATTCGACGATGACTACAACACTCAGCGATCCTACGTGGATCAGTGCTACAGGTCCTGTGTGGGCCCAATCCTGTGTGGGTCCAATCCTGTGTGGGTCCTTGCGCTCAGCGGTCCTATGTGAACCAGCGCCTACAGGTCCTGTGTGGGCCCGATCCTGTGTGGGTCTTTTGCGGGGGTTAGTTACCTATCGATCCTTCGTGGGTCCGACGACTTAGATGGATCAGAGATCATCTTTATCGTCTTTCGAAGAAGTTTACCTGTGTAAGCTGAATCCTGTTGCTTTCCTGTGTGGATTGTGTTGTGCTATCCTGTGTGGATTTCGTTTTGCTTTCCTGTGTGGAATACGTTTACTTTCCTATGTGGACTGAGTTGTACTTGGGCTCGGAGGATGGAGCGTGTTGTAATTGATGACTTAGGTATATGTATGGGCATATACCTAAGCAGTGTCGGTTGTTACTTCGTGATTGTACCTTTTTTCGTGAATTATCCTTTGTGGATTTTGAGAGACCTTCAGGGGTCTCGGGTCCCTACTGAGTAGCTTATACTCACCCCTGCACGGGCTATGCCCGCACTACGTTGTGTTGGTTGCAGACGACGGACAGCATTGATCTTGGCTGAGTCTTGCAGAGCAGGACGGTACCTGGAGGTGGACCACTGGGCGGGACGTGTTCGGAGCGGACGACGGGACCCGTGGAGCAGTGGAGCTATCTGTACCCACCCTTCAGGTGGAATTTCCAGTGGACAGTTCGGAGTAGCGGCTTTTACTTTTCAGTTGTTGTTTTCCCTTTCGAGTTGTACTTTACTTTCAGTTTGGGTTTGTATACTGGCCCATTTACTTTTCCGCACTTTCAGTTGTACTCTGTTTTTACTAGTGTTTACTTTCCGCTTGCTTACTCTGTGGTGTTTGTTTACTTTACAAAGGCAATGCCTTCCCTTTTACCGGGATTTACGCCTTGGTGCTAGTCGCCATCCCCTGGCCGATGGAAGGCGGGCTTGGGGTAGTCACGGCACGGACCCCGAGGGCGGGCCGTGACAAATTGGTATCAAAGGAGTTCGGTTCTACCGCGAACTCTGATCATTCCTTTGTGAAGCAATAATGTTTAGCGTATTGAGTGTGGTTATCGGTCCAGGGAGTCCAGTGTTGGTGCGGCGGCCGACGTATCCGTACACCAGGACCCTGACTTCTGATTTCCGACTTAATGCACGAAAACATTGATTGCGTGTGTGTTTCAAAGTTTTCTTTGTGATTACTTATATCAGCTCACCAGGTATACTGTTTGACCGTGGCGCACCTGATTCCTTTTCAGGATGGCCCCACGACGGCAGCCAGCTAGGGTTCCGAGAGTCGAGTGTAACGACAGCCCACCGAGCGACGAGGCCTCGGTGCAGGGCCCTTTGTCAGTAGTGGCACCGGCGGTAGCTCTACCCGTCGAGCCACCAATACTTCCAGCACCAGCCGCTGACGATGCACGTCGCCTCAGCGCACTGTATGAGTTTCAGCGCCAGCGACCACCCAGGTTTCGCGGGGAGACGGATCCCCAGGTAGCCGAGGACTGGCTGGAGGCAGTGGTACGTGTGTTTAGGCTAGTGAGAACACCAGCAGACCTCATGGTGATCCTCGCTGCGAGCCTACTACACGCAGCAGTAGGACGATGGTGGAGCTTGATGCTCCAGGTGCACGATGAGGCATCTCTTCTATGGACGGACTTTGAGAGCCTCTTCCGCTCAGAGTTCGTCCCAGCCACCCTTCGTGTGGTGCGTATCCAGGAGCTTCTCCAGCTGCGGCAGGGCAGCATGACGGTCGCTCAGTACTCGGCGAGATTTACTGATCTCTCGCGCTACTCGACCGACATGGTACGGGACCCATTCTTCTGGGCCCGGACCTTCGAGCAGGGTTTGAGACACGAGATCAGGGCATCGCTGATCTCCCTCAGCATACCGACTCAGACAGGAGTACTGGAGCGGGCCCTTTTGATCGAGAGCTTCCTTGCTGAGTCTACACCAGCACCGAGACCCACCGCAGGGCGGCACGTGGCAGAGTCATCTGCAGCAGGCAGTCGACGGATGACTCAGGGGTCCAGGCAGACCAGACCCTCAGGCAGACAACCTCAGGACACTGGCTCAGCAGTGCGGGGCACACAGCGTGGGGCCAGTCTTTCGAGTGGAAGACAGTGCTATGCATGCGGCGGGCAAGGCCACATGGCTCGTGACTGCCCGACCCGCCATGCAGAGGAGCAGCAGACGGTTGAGGAACCACCTAGGCAGAGGCAGAGGTTCGACCGTGGCGGTCCGCAGGGAGGAGGCGGACGAGGCAGAGGAGCTGGCCGAGCAGCAGGTGGTGGGCGACGCTTTGAGGCTCTACCACCACCACCACCAGGAGGTCCACCCCGACCTCAAGGAAGAGCACGGCTTCAGGCAGCTGAAGCTTACGATCATGGAGCTCCGGAAGCAGGTGGACTATTTCGGGACTAGCTCCAGGCATAGAGGCCTTTGCCCATAATTCCTCTAGCTTCGTAGATTGTGTTTCCTTGTGTCCTTGTACTTTAAGTTGAAGTAATAAAAGATACTTGCCTTGGTGACTTTTGTTTTCTTGTCTTTTGTTTGTTTTTACTAAGAGGTGCCGGTTAAAAACTGTTGACTTGACCCTCACTTGCGAGATTCTTATTGGAGGAAACCTAGTGACCACACACTGATGCCGACAGTGTGACTCAACCCTTGGAGGCGAGAGTAACGGTTGGATCTCTTGGTAGCAGCGTCGAGGCCTTACGACGTCATCCACGCCATGAATTAACTAATCATGACAGGATTGACTGTATTAGGCAAGGAACGTGGTTCATCCAGGGGATGAGACCGGATTTCATGTTTCGGCAAAGGAGAAATCTTTGCAGTTTTGCCGTACGTTAAGGAGGAAGGGGAAACCCTTCGTGTGGTCAGACAGATGTCAGAAGAGCTTCCAGGAGCTGAGACAGAGATTGACCAGCGCATCTATCTTGAGGTTGCCTGAGGAGGGAGTAGGGTACATAGTCTACTGCGATGCATTAGGGACCGGA
This sequence comes from Viscum album, assembly GCA_963277665.1. NCBI lineage: Eukaryota > Viridiplantae > Streptophyta > Magnoliopsida > Santalales > Viscaceae > Viscum > Viscum album. The sequence goes on from OY728156.1 coordinate 2,016,790,371, forward strand.
CTCGGATGTGTTCTGATGCAGGAGCGGGCAGTGATTGCCTATGGATCACGTCAGTTGAGACCTCATGAGCAGAACTACGCTACCCATGACCTGGAGTTAGCAGCAGTGGTCTTCGCTCTGAAGACATGGCGACACTATCTGATGGGCGAGTGCTTTACAGTCTTTTCCGATCATCAGAGTCTCAGGTATATCTTCTCGCAGAAGGACCTGAACCTGAGACAGCGGCGATGGCTCGAGTTCCTCCAGGACTATGACTTTGAGATAGTCTATACTCCTGGTAATGGGAACGTAATAGCCGATGCCCTCAGCAGGAGGACGGGCATTCAGCTACTTGAGGAGGCGACGGAGCAGCTAGCCTCTTTACAGATATCCTTCGTGGATAGAGATGGAGCAGCCTTCCTCCAGTCTCTCACAGTCACCCCTCCACTACTGCAGTGGGTTAGAGAGGCACAGCGTGAGGACGCTGACTGTGAGACACGGCGTGCACAGATATCCTCGGGACAGGCACCTGATGGTTTCTCCCTTGGAGCAGAGCACGACATCCTTTTCAGAGGACGTACCATGGTACCAGTCGCTTTGCGAGAGGAAGTGCTGAGAGAGTTTCACACTTCTCCTTTGGCGGTACATCCTGGAGTGGCAAAGATGTACCAGGACCTCAGAGAGCAGGGCTCAGTGGAGAGCTTGGGACATCTCTACGTTCAGGATATTGTGCGGCTCCACGGTGTGCCATCATCTATCGTCTCCGATCGAGATGCTCACTTTACTTCTCGGCTTTGGAAGGGGTTACAGGAGGCGTTCGGGACGCAGCTACGTTTGAGCACAGCCTTTCACCCTCAGACGGATGGTCAGACGGAGAGGACCATTCAGACTCTCGAGGACATGCTCCGTGCATGTGTCCTCGACTTTGGTCGTAGCTGGGAGGACCACCTACCCTTGGTGGAGTTTGCGTACAACAACAGCTACCACTCCACCGTCGGGATGGCACCGTATGAGGCGTTGTACGGCCGACCTTGTAGATCTCCTTTGTGCTGGAAAGACCCTGGGGAGTCAGCACTGGTGGGACCGGAGACGGTCCAGGCCACGACAGAGAAGGTCCAGGTCATCCAGGAGCGGATGAGGACAGCTCAGAGCCGGCAAAAGTCATACGCTGACAGGAGGCGGAGACCACTAGAGTTCGAGGATGGTGACCACGTCTTCTTACGGGTCTCACCTCGACGTGGTATTTGGAGATTTGGCCGAGGCGGCAAGTTATCTCCGCGCTTCATCGGACCCTTCCAGGTCCTCAGTAGGATTGGTGAGGTGGCTTATCACCTGACTCTACCACCTCAGTTGCACCGGGTGCACGACGTCTTCCACGTGTCTCAGCTGAGGAGATACGTGCAAGACCCGACGCACATCATTGACCATGGGGAGCTTGACGTTGATGATGGGGCGACTTTTAAGGAGGTCCCGGTGGAGATAGAGGATCGACAGGAGCGGGTCCTACATGGGCGATCGATTCCTCTTGTGCGCATCAGATGGAAGCATGGGAACCTCCAGGAGAGCACATGGGAGCGGGAGGCTCAGATGCGTGCTCAGTACCATCATTTGTTTCCCTAGTTTTTGATGTATCTTTACGGGGACGTAAAGCCCTGAGGTGGGAGTAATGTAAAGACCTGTAAAATTCAAGGGAAATTTTTTCTTAATTTTCTTTGGAATTTTACAACAGCACGGTTTCTGACGGCACCTGATTCCGAGGCCCGGAGTGCCCGGAATCAACTTCCGAAGTTTGGCTCGGGTACGTTCAGTGAACGAGCGAGTGGGAATTTCTAACTTTTGATCCGGTGCTCGGAATTGAAATCTGAGGACACCGATGAACTCGCAGCGCCGATATTCGCTTAAGGAGACCTTTTCCGAAGTTGCGTTTATTGCGGGTCGAAAGTTAGTTTTTGGGAGAATTATAAAAAGTTGAATAAAAATGTGGAACACTTTTATTTTTCTTCTTGTTGGTTAACTCCTCTCAAAGGAAGTTAAAGGTGGGACACACATCCACTTAACCTCCCTTGGGAGGATTAAGTGTGGTGGGGCCCACACGAAACCCAACCTTCCAACTCCTATCAAAACTCCTTTAACCCCTCTTTAAATGACATGTCAACTTGTTATTAATTTTGGAGTTATTTTTTATTTGAATTTCAAACCTTTGAAATTCATTTTGTTAAGTTTGTGAATAAAATAAGACTCTATCTTATTTTGTTGGGTTAGAACTCTCTAGCCTTCTTGAGAGGATTTTGGGAGCTCCTTCTTCTTCAACCTTGACGAAGAACGCGAAGAACCTTCGAGCTCCGACGAAGAACGCCGCTCCTCTCATCTTCGTAGCCCGTTGTTTCCGAAGATCGACGACGTCTTCCGTGTCAATGAAAGGGAACGCCGCTTCCTCCTCGGACTTCCTTCGTCGGCATACGAAGATTCTCCAACGACGTACCTCTTCGGACGTACCTCTTCGTCATCGGATTTGACGAACGACTACCGCGACGCCCGACCTCCGCGACGTTGTCTTCCGCAGGTCGTTGACAATCTTCGAACTTGAACCCAAGGTAGGGATTGTTGTTGATTATTTATTTATTTATTTATTCTCGTTCGTGGTTCTAGCATGACAAACGTGAGGATATTTAAATATGTGTTATCGTTTAACGTGAGGGGGCCGGACCGCATGAACACGGCTGAACCCCCTCCTTTGTTCTTGTTGATTTATCTTGCGGATGAAACAAGATGGCGTGGTGTCGTCGCACCACGCGGAAATTCGCACCTTGGAAGAATCATCACGAACGCGATGCCGTCGCGCCGCGTCAAAGGGAATCTAAGGCGCCGCGGCCGGAGCGGGGCCGCGGCGGAGGGGCGCGGTGCCGTCGCACCGCGCCGGACAACGAACACCACGGCCGGTTCTGGGCCGCGGTGAGACGGGAAGACCGGCGGCTCGCCGGGCCGCCGGTGTCGGAAGCCGGAGGGGGTCCGGCCTTGCCGGTCCCGTTGAGGAAGGACCGGCTGGCCGGAAGAGAGATGTCGGGGGAATTAATTCCCCCGGCAGGCTACTAGAAGGCCCCCCCACGTGAGGGGGGGACCAGTTTCACAAAGGGGGGGCAGCGCCCCCCCGTTTTTCCAAACGGCAGGCCCCCACGAAGGGGGGCCGTTGATTGACAAAAAGGTGCGGCTCTTAAGTCGCGCCGCCACCTTGTGCAAAGCGGGGGCCTTGCCCCCCGCGCGTGACACCAGCGGCGCCATGCCGCGCCGCGCCGCCGCGCCGGACCGCCGCCGGCCGGGCCGGGTCGGACCCGGGTCGGGTCGACTCAGTTCGGGCCGACCTAGGGGGGTCGGGCCGGGTCGGCCCGGACCCGGACCCCCCGTTTTCGTGTCATCTTCGGTCTTTTGGCCATAACTTGAGCCACGGATCTCCGATTGACGAACTGTCAGCGGCTACGCGATCCTTGGATCGAGACGGTCGATTCAGTATATCGCACTCAAAGTTTCGGAATATTTTGAGTTCGGCCGGGTTGGTTCGTTCACGAAACCAACCGGGATTTCGGAGCAGAAACGCTCATATCTTGAGCTACGGACGTCCGATTGACGTTCCGTCAGCTTTGTTTTGTTCCTCTTAGTGAGACGGATCTTTTGGCATACTCCGCCCGAGGTTTGGATGCAGGTGGAGTACGGTAAGGTTGGTTTTGCCTTAAAAACCAACCGGGCCCCTGGGACGAAAAAGCCAATAACTCTCAGACCGGGCGTCCGATCGACCCGCCGTCTGTTGCGTTGAGTTCCTGTTGACGATACGGAACTTTTGGATACATCAACTCTGAACTTTGTGACAGTTGATGTATCAGCCTCTCGGCTCGTGGAGCGGACCCTCCTGTACGAGCTTGCTGTGTGCGGAAACCCTAGTGCTGACTGCGACTGTTACTGTTACTGCTACTACTGCTACTGCTACTATGACTGCGACGACGACAGTACTGAGATCCTGTGTGGATTCGACGACGACTACAGCACTCAGCGATCCTACGTGGATCAGTGCTACAGGTCATGTGTGGGCCCGATCCTGTGTGGGTCCGATCCTGTGTGGGTCCTTGCGCTCAGCGGTCCTGTGTGAACCAGCGCCTACAGGTCCTGTGTGGGCCCGATCCTGTGTGGGTCTTTTGCGGGGGTTAGTTACCTATCGATCCTTCGTGGGTCCGACGACTTAGATGGATCAGAGATCATCTTTATCGTCTTTCGAAGAAGTTTACATGTGTAAGCTAAATCCTGTTGCTTTCCTGTGTGGATTGTGTTGTGCTATCCTGTGTGGATTTCGTTTTACTTTCCTGTGTGGAATACGTTTACTTTCCTGTGTGGACTGAGTTGTACTTGGGCTCGGAGGATGGAGCGTGTTGAAATCGATGACTTAGGTATATGTATGGGCATATACCTAAGCAGTGTCGGTTGTTACTTCGTGATTGTGCCTTTTTTCGTGAATTATCCTTTGTGGATTTTGAGAGACCTTCAGGGGTGTCAGGTCCCTATTGAGTAGCTTATACTCACCCCTGCACGGGCTATGCCCGCACTACGTTGTGTTGGTTGCAGACGACGGACAGCGTTGATCTTGGCTGAGGCTTGCAGAGCAGGACGGTACCTGGAGGTGGACCACTGGGCGGGACGTGTTCAGAGCAGACGACGGGACCCGTGGAGCAGTGGAGCTATCTGTACCCACCCTTCAGGTGGAATTTCCAGTGGACAGTTCGGAGTAGCGGCTTTTACTTTTCAGTTGTTGTTTTCCCTTTTGAGTTGTACTTTACTTTCAGTTTGGGTTTGTATACTGGCCCATTTACTTTTCCACACTTTCAATTGTACTCTGTTTTTACTAGTGTTTACTTTCTGCTTGCTTACTCTGTGGTGTTTGTTTACTTTACAAAGGCAATGCCTTCCCTTTTACCGGGATTTACGCCTTGGTGCTAGTCGCCAGCCCCTGGCCTATGGAAGGCGGGCTTGGGGTAGTCACGGCACGGACCCCGAGGGCGGGTCGTGACAAAGATGATGATCCCAAATTCCCTAGTAGTCCATTGAACAATCTCGAAGAATATCCTCCAAAGTCTGAATCGTTCGTTCTGACTGGCCATCTGATTGAGTATGAAAAGTTGTACTGAAATTTAATTATGTGCCCAATGACTCTTGAAGTCCCTTCCAAAAGTTTGAAGTTAACCTGGGATCTTAGTCAGATACAATGGAAAGAGAAACTCCATGTATCCTGAAAATATCTTTTAGGTACAGTCGATAAATTTGATCCAAAGACATTGTATCTCAAATAGAAAGAAAATGTGCAGATTTTGTCAGTCGATCAATAATAACCGAAATTTCATTGTTACCTTGATATGTCTTAGGTAGTCCCACCACAAAGTCTATGGATACATTCTCCCACTTCCACTATGGATCTAGAAAAGGCTGAAGCATCCCCTTTGGTAACTTCTTCTCTGCTTTAACCTATTGACATTTCAAGTATTTCATGGTAAAATCAGAAATATCTCTTTTCATTCCATCCCACAAATAATATTCCTGAAGGTCTCTGTACATCTTAGTACTGCTAGTATGAACTAAAAATGGAGAACTATGAGCTTCACACAACAATTATTTCTTCAACTGGGAATCATAAGGCACACACAACCTTTTACCAAATCTTAAAACACAATTTTTGTCAAGGTTAAATTTTGGAAACTTACCCATTTTAACCAATTCTACCTTTTTCTATAGCTCATGGTCTTCCTTCTATGCTTGCTTAATTTTGTCTAATAATGATGATTGCATTGAAACCTGAGACAAAACAGAGGTATTTCCTGCACCAACAACGTCTAATCCAAAATTCATCAAATCATTAATCAAGGGATCATGTTCCAAACATAACATGATTAATAATGCATGGTGTTTTCGACTCAAGGCATCTGCCACTTTATTTGCTTTTCTGGGATAGTAATTGATTGTGCAATCATAATACTTTATCAGTTAAATCCATCTTCTCTTCCTTATGTTTAATTCCTTCTAAGTGAATATATACTTTAGACTTTTATGGTCAGTATATATTTTACATTTGGCTCCATATAAATGATGCCTCCAAATTTTCAAAGTAAAACCCACAGCTTCCAATTCCAAATCATGTGTGAGATAATTTAACTCATGAGGTTTTAGTTTTCTTGAATCATAAGCAATTACCTGATCATTCTGCGTCAAAACACAACCAAGTCCCTTCAAAGAATCATCACTATAGATTACAAACTCACCATTTTGGGAAGGAAATACCAAAACTGGAGCATTCACCAATCTCTTCTTCAGTTTCTGAAAAAAAAACATCACATTCTTCTATCCAAATAAATTTAACCCCTTTCATGTTAACTTAGTTATTGTTCTAGATAACCATGCAAAGTTATTAACAAACTGTCGGTAATAACCTACTAATCCAAGAAAACTACGAATCTTTTTAACATTTGTGGGTCTTGTCCATTCATCAACCACTATTTTTTTGGCTGGATTAACTGTTATTCCATCCTTATTTATAATGTTCCCAAGAAAAGAAATCTATTGCAACCAAAAATTACACTTGCTTAATTTTCCATACAGTTTCTTTTCTTTTAAGTTTTTTAAAACAACCCTTAGATGTTTTTCATGCTCCTCTTTATTTTTAGAAAATACCAGAATGTCATCAATAAACACAACCACAAACTTATACAAGAACTCATGAAATATTCTATTCATAAGATTTATAAATACATAAGGTTCATTAGTTGAACCAAATGGCATAACAACAAATTCATAATTCCCATATCTAGTACAAAAGGCTGTTTTTGGGATGTCATCCTCCTTCACCTTCAACTGATGGTATCCGGATCTCAAGTAAATCTTGGAAAAGTACTAAGATCCTTGGAGCTGATCAAACAAGTCATCGATATGAGGAAAAGGATACTTTTTTTAATAGTTATGTTATTCGATTCTTTATAATCAATGCAAAGTCTCATGGAACCATCTTTCTTTTTAACAAACAAAACAGGATCACCCCATGGTGAAGTGCTGGGATGAATAAAGCTTTTATCAAGAAAATCCTGCAACTGATTTTTCAATTCAGGAAGTTCTATTTGATCCATATGATATGGGAGTTTTAAAATTAGCTTAGCATCAGGAACTAAGTCGATTGTGAACTCAACTTCTTGATCGGGTATGACACTGGGTAACTCATCAGGAAAAACATCAAGGTATTCATTTACCACAGGCACATCATCAATCTGAACAGATCCCTTATTTTCAACAATATGAGCAAGATAACTTTCATTTCCATATTTCAATGGGTTTTTATCTTCTTGGTATGTTATCAATTTTATGGGTTCATTCTTGTATATAAACTGAAACTCATTCTGAAAAAAAAAACTTCTTTATCTCTACAGTCAATCTTAGCAGGATAAACAGAAATCCAATTCATTCCCAGAATAACATCAAACTCGACTAAGGGTAAAACAACAAGGTTTGCAAGTAAATTCTTTCCACAGAACACAATAGAAATATTCTTATAATTCCTCTTTTCTATAATATTTTCCCAGGGTGTTTTAATAATAAGTTTTGGTATCATTTGTTGAGGTGATATTTCCAATTTACCCAAAAATTTCTTAGAGATGAAGGAATGTGTAGACCCCGTATCAAACAAAACTTCATCAAAATTTGAGTGAACAAACAAAGTACCTTATATAAATTTATTGGATGTCCCAACATCTGTTGATGTAGTTGTAAAGGACCTCACTACACCTTTCTGCTTATAGTCTGTATTCTTTTCATCATTTGGATCTCTCTTTAGGTGGACATTTTCATAGTGACCCATCTCACCACATTTAAAACACTTTACAGTTTTCTTATCAGGATTAGTCTTTGGATAATTTTCATTACAATATCAGGCCATATGTCCAAACTTACCACATTTAAAACACTTCCTAGTTTTTCTAATAAATTCTTGAGGGTGCTTCTTGCCACACTTTTCACAAACTGGAAACTGGATTTTCTTACCATCAGATTTCTTTGGTTGATTCTTACCCATTGCTTTCCATCTGGACCTCTTCTTCTCCTTGTTTCCAAAATGCACGTGATCATCAGAAAACTCCATCTCTACCCTCTTAGCACATAGGATAAGTTTCTCATAACTTTTGAATTCACGGAAGTCCAACGCCCTTCAATACCTTGGCTTCAATCCTGAGTAAAAGTGGTTGATTTTGCTATCAAGATCCAGAATAAGATTTGGAGCATACCTCACCAGTCGGGTGAAATTCACTTCATACATAGCCACTAAATCTTACTCATTTTTCTTCAATTCAAGTAATTGATTCTCCATCCTAAGTCGCACCACCTTAGGAAAATATTTTTCAAGGAAAAGACTTTTAAATTCATCCCACTCTAAGGAATTTTTATCCTCTCTATCCATGATGTTCTTTACCATTGACCACCACTGATCAGCCTCACCTTCAAAATGATAAATGGAAAGACATAACTTTTGATTATGTTAACAACCCATTACATTAAATATCTTTTCAAGGGATTTAATCCATCCTTCAGCTGCTACTGGGTTAGAAGATCCATTAAAATCAGGAGGGTGTTGTCTCATAAAATGTTCCACTATTGTCATGTTTCGTTGTGGTACCTCTGGTTTTTCTCTTGAATGGATTCCACCACCATTTATTTCCATCATTATCTGAGCCATTATTGTCACAAACTGCTCAGTTCCAATCCCTACCATTCTGGGCTGTAGATTCGGAAGGATGTCGTTATGTCGGTGCCTACCCTCTTCAGCTTCCCTATTTCTTCTACGGACAACCATTCTGAAAAAACATATCTTAGACGAAGCAACATGGTAATCTTTAAATGATATAGCATTTCAAATTAATCATAGAGTAAAAATAATTTATGGTATTCTTTTAACATCATCTTAACCCCTAAAGTTATATAAACCATCCTCTGATACCAACTATAAGGATTCGACCTTATTACATTACATAATCTTGATTTTAGTCAAGAAATCACTTCCTTTTACATTGAGTATCTTTTCAAGTTTAGATATTTAGAGAATTGGGACATAATACATTCATAACATTACACATTGTTATAGAGTGGATACCATAAAAACAGTTTCTATTTTTTCAATATATAAAACATTAAAGCTTAAAACATGATTTCTTTGACAATTCTTCAAACATTTAACTTGGATTCCTTCTTTGTCTTACAAATCCTTACGACCTATTAAAATCATTTAAAAAACTTGGTATGAGCACAAAAATCTCAATAAGGGATGTAAAAGAAGGAAATAGCACATTAGTCCATGAATACTTGTAACGTATGAAAATATTTTTAAAAGATATACTCGTCTCTCATATATACTTACTTTGTGAAGCATGGGTTTTCCACATGATTTACACAATACATAAGAACACAAATATAACAATAAAGGTATCTTGGGGCATTACTTACATAATATTGTAACCCTCACATCTACCTTATAATTTATAACTCTCACAGCTACCTTACAATCTGTGTAACCATCGCAATTACACATGGAGTAACCATATGACCGACCTCTAACTTACACATACCCAATGCATTGGAGGGAAATATATGTCACACCCTTCATCATAAACAACTCCCAAGATCCATAACATAATCATACAACATGAATAATATCATAAAAACATTGCCTTTGAAATGTTGTAAAACAGAATTTTAAAAGAGGATTTTAAAAGAAAAGCCCCTTACATAAATCATATAATTGAAATGAGACTTAATAGAGTGTATGGAATATTTATATACACTTTAAATAGAAATAATTCAAAATAATATAAAAAAACTCATCCCACAAACAATTTTAATACCACATAAAAAACGAAGTAGAAGGTTAACCCAAAGAATGGAATTCGGGTTAAGAATTCACTTACCTCGGGTTTGTCTTACTTCCAACTCATTTAAACCTCCTGTATAATGGTTAAAAGAGTTTTATTAATATCTTAAAGAAATATATCCATATTTATAATACCTTATATGATCATTTTATTACATCATTGCACCCTTTAATTATTAGTATTTTGTTCCTTACGCTGTTTTTGGGTGAGTTCTTTACATGATTTCCATGATTGGTTCATGATGGTTGTTCTTATAGATTGGAATTCAAAATCAATAACTGGAATGGAGTAGTATTTACATATTTAAATAACCATAAATTATACCATTTATCATTTTGAATTCTTACATGAGGATGATTCATAAGTTAAAACATTAATGATGTTCGTTTAGATCATTTTAGTGGTTCTTTGATAATAACAACCTCATTTTGTTTTATAAATTAAAACCATGTGTACAAAAGAATTATAGAACCATGGATGAGACATAATACATATATTATAACCTGGTTCAACCATAATAATGGTTTCATGACCAGCCTTGAAGTAATTAAAGCAAATTGAAATCACATTATCCATGATGTTGGTAATTCGACACATCACGGACAATGTTTTTAATTCCTTGAATATGTGAGATAGGAGAGGAAGAATGATGATGAATTTTTCATGAACATGATAAAATATATAATATAAAAGATTTATAGAGCCTTCATACCTCTTGGATAAGAGGAGAATATGAAATAATAAGAATAGAAAGGAATTGGAAATAAAAGAATAGTTGAGATAGGTGGATACTGATGATGATATGTTATGTATACCTTGTATCATTCATTATGTATGTGTGTTACCATACCTTGGTGGTTTTTATCAGTACTTGAGATAGGTGTACCATCATGACATGTTTGTCCCTTAGTGGGGGAATGTGCTTGACTTGTGATGATGGTGACGAGGGACCTGAGCATAAGGTGGAGGTATGAGGTAGTCATGGAGACCGTGTTAAGGATGTACTCAAGGTATCATAGAATTTGTTGAGTATCATTCCCTCAAGGTATCCTAGTTCACAACTAGAGGTCACTGGGAAGTATGACCTACTTGATGGCTAGAGGAAATCCGGTAGCATGTTCACATGACTCTATGAGGGTGCCACACTGTGGATAGTTTTGTTACTACTGACATCTTCTATTATCATTCCAACATGGAGTTGAAGTAGATATAGTTGGGGGTTTGTGGTGACTTGGTTAGTGCATGACTACTTAGTTTTGTATTGTATGGTGTTATGCTTGTTATGAATTTATTATTATTATGGAATAAATATATTATAATTGAGAACACTAGGTTAAGAATGCATTGGTGGTGTCCTACTGAGTCTTATACTCACACCCTACTCGGTCATTTCAGTGCGCTTGTAGATTTTATGACGGATCCAGTGAAGGGAAAGGGCCATGTGGTGGATGGATGAGCAGAGGATCACGGAGCATGTAGCAGACCGGGACAGACTCTAGTGAACCCTCACTATTTATTTATTCATTTATTTACCTAATAATTGTTACACTAAATAGTATTTCCACATTGGGATCCACTTTCATTTATATGACATGTATTCCATTTATTAGTTTTTTCATATTTACTCTAATTATTTATTATATTGTTTATTGTTTATTATTGATATTATGACATGATATTGAGGGTTTAGTCTCCCCACTGATAGAATCAGACCCTTTCTTCCAGTCGGCAGCCTCTTGCATACAAGGAGGCATGCATGAGGTCATATGGCACTCCATCTTGGACCTAAAAGTTCAAGTCAGGGAGTTACAAACTATCTTTGAAAATGGAAAATGGGAAAATTATTTCATCCAAATTATATAACTTCTCCCCTGTCTATATTTGTAGGATAAGCTTCCTATAAAACCTTCAAATACTCCCTTTAGCATAATTTGATGCAATTATAGATATGGATTAGATTTCCTTATATAGAAATGACATAAATTTCTAAGAGAAGGAAATAACCCTTCATATAGAGAATCGCCCTATGATTTTATCCAATTTAAAGGAGGAGGAATCTCCTTTGGTATAATCATCTCAAGAATGGATATTATTTCCTTATAAACAAGCATATATCTCTCAAATGATTGAGACTAAGGAAAATATTATCCTTGAAGACATGCCCATTGTGATGGAATACACTGATGTGTTTCCTGAAGAATTTCTTGGTCTTCCTCTTAGTTGAGAGGTTTAATTTTCAATCAATCTTATACCGAGAGATTTTCCAATATCCAAGACTCCATATAGAATGGCCACTATTAAACTTAAATATTTGAAGAAGAAACTGTAAGAGAATTTAGAAAAAGGTTTTATATGATCAAATGCTTCAACATGGGATGCACCAGTCCTCTTCATCAAGAAGGAGGATAGGTAAATGCACCTCTAAATTGATTATCATGAGCTCAACAAGATCGTGATAAAGAACAAGTATACACTACCATAGATTGACAACTTATTCAATCAGCTATGTAGATCCCATTACTTCTCTATGGTGGATCTTAGGTTGGGATATTATCAAGTAAAGTTCAAGAAGGAGGATATCCCTAAGAATATTTTTCTTACAAGGTACGGGCACTATGAGTTCATAGTGATACCATTTGGGATCACTAAAGTTCTAGAAATATTCATGGACTTAATGAACAGATTCTCTAGGTATTACCTTGATAAATTTATGGTAGTATTTATAGATGATATTCTTATCTTATTCAAAAGCAAGGAGGAACATTAGAAGCATTTAAAAATTGTACTAAAGACCTTACAAAAGGAAAAGTTATATGTGAAGTATATTAAATGCAAGCTTTGGATGGAGAAAGAAACATTTGTAAGGCATGTTATCACTAGAAAAAAGATATCTATGGATCCTTTAAAAACAAAGGCAATTGAATAATGGTCAAGACCAACATTTGTGATAGAAATTCATAGTTTCATTGAATTAACTCACTACTACCATCAATTTTTTAGAAACTTATCATGATTTTCAATCTCACTAACTAAGCTAACTTAGAAGGGAGTGAAGTTTTTTTGGATTGATAAATGAAGGGATAGATTTAAAGAGTTAAAGAATAGGTTAATCATTGCACCTATGCTAACATTACCCACTAGAAGGGAAGTATTTGTGATCTACAGTGATGTGTCCAAAATGGGATCGGGTTGTGTACTCATGAAATATGAAAAATTGATAGCTTATTCCTCCCACCAATTAAAGATCCATGAGTATAACTAACCAACCCATGATCTATAATTGGTTGTAGTGATCTTTACACTGAAGATCTAGAGACATTATCTCTATAGAGGAGTGTGACATATATACGGATCATAAAAGCATCAAGTATATATTCACACAAAAGGGGATCAATATGCACCAATGAAGGTGGTTAGAGATAATCAAGTATTATGATTGTTCAATCCATTACCATCCTAGGAAGGTAAACAAAGTGGAAAATGATTTGAGTGAAAAAGATCTCACAACCCTATACATAATGAAGATTAAAAGGGATCTAATATTCTTATACATTCAAAGTATGGACATGGGAGTCATAAAAGGAACATCATCCTACCTTTTTCAAATAACTTCGCAAACATCCATTCTTAATAGGATGAAGTAGTCCTAAAAAGATGATGTGGAGCTACAAAAAAAAGGTAAAGAATATTATAGAGTTCAAATTTTCTAAAGATGGAATTATAATGTTTAGAAACCTAATATGTGTCCCATCAAAACTAGAGCTGAAGATAGAATTTATGTATGATGTGCATAAATCATCCTTCTCTATTTATCCAGGAAGCACAAAATGTATAGAGATCTAGAACAAAACTTATGGTGGGATAACATGAAGAGGGATATTGCAGAATTTGTGTCTCGATGTTTGGTATAATAAAAAGTCATGGTTGGATGGAAAAATTCTAAGGGGGTGATGAAACCATTTCCCATACCAATGTGAAAATTGGAAAATATAACCATGTATTTTATTATAAGACTCCCCATGACATCTAAAGGCAATAATGCCATCTGGGTGGTAATCGATTTCCTTACAAATTCAGCGTATTTCATTGTTATTAAGGAAGATTTCTCTCTTGAACAAATCATGATGATATACATAAAGGAATTTGTAAGACTACAAGGAGTTCCATTATCCATTGTATATGATCGATATTTTTGGTTTACCTCAAGATTCTAGAGAATTATTCAATAAATACTGGATATAGAGCAAAGTTCCAATACTGCTTATCACCCTTATATGGATGGTTAGTCTGAGAGAACCATTCAAACTACAGAGGATATGTTGAAATCTGGTTCAATGAATTTTCAAGGATTTCGGATTAGTACCTTCCCCTAGTGGAGTTCTCATATAAAAATAGTTTCCATTCTAGCATTCAAATGAAACATTATGAGGCTCTGTGTGGGAAGAGGTTTCAAACTCTGACATGATGGTATGAAGTTGGAGTTTGGAAGCTGATGGGACCTAATCTTATCCAAGAGATGATAGAGAAGGTTCAAACCATTCAATGTTATATGAAATCCATACAAATTCAACAGAAATTTTATACATACAATCATCGACATGACCTAGAGTTTAAGGTCAAAGACAAGGTGTTCCTTCATATATTGTTGTACCCCACACTCTTTGATTTTCATGATCACAATCACTTTCATATGTGTTTAACCTTGTTTCAAGTGTTTTTGGTTGATAGGAATCAAATCAGGTGGCCAAGGAATTGGGCCAAGAAAGAAAGAAGGCAAAGTGGACTGAAATTCAGTCCACCGGCCAACCGGTGGCTCTGTCACCGGCCAGCCGGTGACATCCAGCAAAACAGTGGTTGCTACTGTCTTGCCACCGGCCAGCCGGTGGCTCTGGCACCGGTCAGCCGGTGGCCCCTGGAAAAGAAGAACAGCTACTGTCTTGCCACCGGCCAGCCGGTGGCTCTGGCACCGGTCAGCCGGTGGCCCCTGGACAGGAATCCTATGCCTTTTTGCACACACCGGCCAACCGGTGGTACTGTACCGGCCAGCCGGTGGAGCCAGTCAAACTAGCCGTTGCAGTTTGACCAGGCTGGCCCACTTGGCTCCCAACGGCTCTTTTAGCCTCTCCAACGGCTCCGAAGCCTCCCCAAGGGTTCCATGCCTATAAATAAAGGCCAAGGAATCCCCGGACACTTACCGGAACACTTGTGAAGCCAACGTACACAATTCTCATCATTTGGCCAACCTCCGGCGACTTCCTCCAAAGGAACCCACCTTGCTCCAACAACTTCCACAACCAAGGAGCTCCTTCAAAGAAGCTTGGAAGCGGCCTTCAACATCTCCATCCAATCAAAGGCGCCCAAGGCTTCTCAAAATACGGTTTTTATTGTATATTTACTTTGAGCTTTAATTTTGGGTTTGTGCCTACAAACCCCAACACCTTTTCTCATCCCCCTTTCTTTTGGGTTTCACATCACCACTAAGGTGTGAAGAGGTTTCTTCAAGCCTTCCCTTTTAAAAGTCTTGTGTTTCGGTGAGCTAGCCTTCACCCGTTAAAAAGGCTAGTGGGTTCTTTCTAAACCATTAAAAGCAAGTGGGTTCTTGCTTAACCACTAAAAGCAAGCTGTAATAGGTCCTAGTGCTACCTCAAAGCCTAGTGGGTTTCTTGCTAAAACCATTGAAAAGCAAGCGGTAGGAATCTCTCAACAGTTGAGTTGGGAGCGGAGACGTAGGCCGGGTTTTGGCCGAACTCCGTTATCAATTTCTTGTGTCTTGCCTCTTTTATTTCCGCTGCATTCTTTACTTTGATTTTAATTTGTTAATCATTTTTTTAAAAAGGCAATTCACCCCCCCTCTTGCCATCCTTCCCGTTTGTTCCGACCCAACAATTGGTATCAGAGGAAGTATTTGAATAAATCCTTAAACGGTTTCAAATTAAAGATCCTATTTTTTGATGGCATCTACCTCTTTCGCCCCCGAGGGCTACTCATTAAGTCGGGCTCCATTTTTTGATGGGACCGACTATAATTATTGGAAAACCCGCATGACTACTTTTCTTAGAAGTATAGGGTATCCCATATATAAAATTGTCATGCAAGGTTACACCCTCTCCTCTCCCGATGAATCCAAATGGACCCAAGCCGACATTAGAAATTTTGAGCTTGATGGCAAAGCCATGAATGCTCTTCATTGCGGCCTTGACCGAAATGAGTTCAATCGAGTTTCCACATGCACCTCCGCACATGAAATCTGGAAACTTTTGGAGGTTACCCATGAGAGGACCAACAAAGTAAAGGATACTCGATTGGACATGTACCGTCAGGATTTTGAGTCATTTTCTATGCATCCAAATGAATCTATTTCTGAAATTTTTACTAGATTTACTGACGTGTGCAATGGGAGAAAGTCCCTTGGTGATGATGTTTCAGCTGAAGCAATGGTCAAGAAGATTCTATGGGTCCTTCCAAGCTCATGGGCACCGAAGGTCACGGCAATCCAAGAAGAAAAAGACATCAAAAATATGCCGGTAGAAGAACTCATTGGATCCCTCATGACGTACGAGATCACGATGAGGAGACAAGCTCAAAAGGAGGGCACACCAATGAAGACACCAAAGAACATTGCCCTCAAGGTACAAAAAGAAGTAAGCTCCTCCTCATCCTCATCTTCCTCATCTACTTCATCATCAAGCGGCGACTCGGAAATGGAGAATCTCGCCCGCCAAATGCACAAGTTTATGAAGAAGCACAAGAAGAAGAAATCCCGCAAGCACCGAAAGCAAGAACCCACTGCAAGATCCGAGCCCAAGGTAAAATGCTACGGGTGCGGCGAAAAGGGTCATTACAAGCCCGATTGCCCACTCAACAAGAAACGGGCCACGCCAAAGGAAAAAGAAAAGAAAAAGGTCCTCAAGGCGACATGGAGTGACACCTCTTCATCCTCCTCCTCCTCCTCGAGCGACCAAGGTACAAAATGCCTAATGGCATTCCATGAGGTAACATCTTCCGACTCCTCCTCTTGTTCTTCAAATTCCAATTCTTTAAATCATCTATCTTATGAAGAACTCTCACACGCTAGAGACCAATTAGAAAATGGTTTTCATGAACTTTCTTCAAAATTCGTTGCTTTAAAAAAGTATTTCAAAAAACTTTCTTCCGAAAAAGACCAACTTCTCAAAGAGAAGGAGGAACTCTCCCTTAAAATCCAAAATTTCCCAAATGTTGATTCCATGGAATCAACCATCAAAGATCTAAGAGAGACCTTAGCCAAGTTCACCCAAGGTGAACAAAATTTGAACAATTTGCTTGGTTCCCAACGAATATCTAGAACCTCCCATGGACTTGGCTACACCAACCAAGCTTCCTCCTCCCATGCACCCACTGTCTTTGTTAGGGGGAGCTCTAGTTATAAATTTTGTAATTATTGCAAGAAAACCGGGCACCTTATTTATGAATGTAATTGTAAAAACGCCCGGTATGGTCAACCCAAAAGCTTTTTCTTTTCGGACGAATTTTATAGGAGAAGACCCGCCATGAGACAAGTTTGGATTGAAAAATCCCTTCTTGCGAGTCTCTCCGGGCCAAAAATTGTTTCCTCTCCCTGGTGATTCATTGTTTTTATTTAGGGGGAGTTAGGATCTTTTAAGCCTTTTTTGTGTTTTCAAAAAAAAAAATTCATTTCAAACTCAACTCTTGGTTTCAAATTCTTTCAATTCAAAATTTTCTATTAAATTTTCATTTCTAAATTTCCATCAGTTGGTATCGAATTTTTTTTTTTATTCAAAACTTTCAATTCAAACTGTTATTCAATTTTTGATTCAAAAATTTCATTTGGTTTCAAATTTCAAAATTCAATTGGTTTTTGATTCAAAACTTTCAATTCAAACTGTTATTCAAATTTTTCAATTCTATTTTCAAAAATTCCAATTGATTTAAAAATCTTGATTTTCAATTGATTTAAAATCTCGTTTTTCATCAATATCCCTCAATCAAGTTTTATGCCCCATTCTATTTTGATAATCACAAAGGGGGAGAAATTTCTTGATTGATTGGGGGAGAATCCTTTTCATCGTGCTTAGCATTTCCTTTCAATTTCAGTATTTTACATTAATTGTTAAGTGATTGTGATCATCAAAATAGGGGGAGATTGTTGTACCCCACACTCTTTGATTTTCATGATCACAATCACTTTCATATGTGTTTAACCTTGTTTCAAGTGTTTTTGGTTGATAGGAATCAAATCAGGTGGCCAAGGAATTGGGCCAAGAAAGAAAGAAGGCAAAGTGGGCTGAAATTCAGTCCACCGGCCAACCGGTGGCTCTGTCACCGGCCAGCCGGTGACATCCAGCAAAACAGTGGTTGCTACTGTCTTGCCACCGGCCAGCCGGTGGCCCCTGGACAGGAATCCTATGCCTTTTTGCACACACCGGCCAACCGGTGGTACTGTACCGGCCAGCCGGTGGAGCCAGTCAAACTAGCCGTTGCAGTTTGACCAGGCTGGCCCACTTGGCTCCCAACGGCTCTTTTAGCCTCTCCAACGGCTCCGAAGCCTCCCCAAGGGTTCCATGCCTATAAATAAAGGCCAAGGAAGCCCCGGACACTTACCGGAACACTTGTGAAGCCAACGTACACAATTCTCATCATTTGGCCAACCTCCGGCGACTTCCTCCAAAGGAACCCACCTTGCTCCAACAACTTCCACAACCAAGGAGCTCCTTCAAAGAAGCTTGGAAGCGGCCTTCAACATCGCCATCCAATCAAAGGCGCCCAAGGCTTCTCAAAATACGGTTTTTATTGTATATTTACTTTGAGCTTTAATTTTGGGTTTGTGCCTACAAACCCCAACACCTTTTCTCATCCCCCTTTCTTTTGGGTTTCACATCACCACTAAGGTGTGAAGAGGTTTCTTCAAGCCTTCCCTTTTAAAAGGCTTGTGTTTCGGTGAGCTAGCCTTCACCCGTTAAAAAGGCTAGTGGGTTCTTGCTAAACCATTAAAAGCAAGTGGGTTCTTTCTTAACCACTAAAAGCAAGCTGTAATAGGTCCTAGTGCTACCTCAAAGCCTAGTGGGTTTCTTGCTAAAACCATTGAAAAGCAAGCGGTAGGAATCTCTCAACGGTTGAGTTGGGAGCGGAGACGTAGGCCGGGTTTTGGCCGAACTCCGTTATCAATTTCTTGTGTCTTGCCTCTTTTATTTCCGCTGCATTCTTTACTTTGATTTTAATTTGTTAATCATTTTTTTAAAAAGGCAATTCACCCCCCCTCTTGCCATCCTTCCCGAATTGGGCCAAGAAAGAAAGAAGGCAAAGTGGACTGAAATTCAGTCCACCGGCCAACCGGTGGCTCTGTCACCGTCCAGCCGGTGACATCCAGCAAAACAGTGGTTGCTACTATCTTGCCACCGGCCAGCCGGTGGCTCTGGCACCGGTCAGCCGGTGGCCCCTGGAAAAGAAGAACAGCTACTGTCTTGCCACCGGCCAGCCGGTGGCTCTGGCACCGGTCAGCCGGTGGCCCCTGGACAGGAATCCTATGCCTTTTTGCACACACCGGCCAACCGGTGGTACTGTACCGGCCAGCCGGTGGAGCCAGTCAAACTAGCCGTTGCAGTTTGACCAGGCTGGCCCACTTGGCTCCCAACGGCTCTTTTAGCCTCTCCAACGGCTCCGAAGCCTCCCCAAGGGTTCCATGCCTATAAATAAAGGCCAAGGAAGCCCCGGACACTTACCGGAACACTTGTGAAGCCAACGTACACAATTCTCATCATTTGGCCAACCTCCGGCGACTTCCTCCAAAGGAACCCACCTTGCTCCAACAACTTCCACAACCAAGGAGCTCCTTCAAAGAATCTTGGAAGCGGCCTTCAACATCTCCATCCAATCAAAGGCGCCCAAGGCTTCTCAAAATACGGTTTTTATTGTATATTTACTTTGAGCTTTAATTTTGGGTTTGTGCCTACAAACCCCAACACCTTTTCTCATCCCCCTTTCTTTTGGGTTTCACATCACCACTAAGGTGTGAAGAGGTTTCTTCAAGCCTTCCCTTTTAAAAGGCTTGTGTTTCGGTGAGCTAGCCTTCACCCGTTAAAAAGGCCAGTGGGTTCTTGCTAAACCATTAAAAGCAAGTGGGTTCTTGCTTAACCACTAAAAGCAAGCTGTAATAGGTCCTAGTGCTACCTCAAAGCCTAGTGGGTTTCTTGCTAAAACCATTGAAAAGCAAGCGGTAGGAATCTCTCAACGGTTGAGTTGGGAGCGGAGACGTAGGCCGGGTTTTGGCCGAACTCCGTTATCAATTTCTTGTGTCTTGCCTCTTTTATTTCCGCTGCATTCTTTACTTTGATTTTAATTTGTTAATCATTTTTTTAAAAAGGCAATTCACCCCCCCTCTTTCCATCCTTCCCGTTTGTTCCGACCCAACATATATCACCATGGAATAAATACATGAGATTTGGGAAGAAGGGAAAGCTTAGTACAAGATACACCAACCCCTTTGAGACTGTTGATTTCATCGGAGCTATAGCCTATCGACAAGCACTCCCACCTAACCTATCGACTAGCACTCCCACCTAACCTATCATATGTACATGATGTGTTCTATGTATCCATCTTGAGAAAGTGCATGTCGGACCCCTCACATGTACTGAATCTAGAGGGGGTACCCTTCAAGAATGGTCTTTCATGCAAGGAGTAGCCAGTAAAGATCTTGGATCATAGAGACAAGGTTTTATGAAACAATACAAATCACTTTGTCAAAGTGTTGTGGTGGAACCACAAGTTTGAGGAAACAACCACTACTACAAAAAATGTATTTAATAGCGCTATAATAGGCCTTTATCAGTGCTAGAAAAGTACTGAAAACTTCAGCACGGTTAAAAGGTCAAGTCTTTTATCAACACTAGAAAAGTGCTGATAAAGGGTGTCTTTATCAACGCAAATAAAAGCACTGATAAATCATACTTTTATCAGTGCTTTTAATTTTTTTGATAAAAGACACCATTTATCAATGCTTTTATTTATAACAGATAAAGAATCCCTTTATCAGTTATTTTATAGCCACTAATAAATATACCTTTAGCGGCGCTTTAGAAAGCACTGATAAAGGATCTATTTATGAACGCATTTATTAGCACTGATAAAAGTCTACCTTTATCAGCACATTTAGTAGTGTTGATAAAGGTTAAAACTACAGTGTGAAGCTACAACAAACTGCAGTACCATAAATAGGTGCAGTGTGTTGTAACAACACACTACATCAGTAGAAACAACAACAAAAATGACCAAAATACAGAATATAAATGAAATAAAATTTTGAATAAAAAAACTATTATAGAGTATGACAGCTATTTTTTTTACTAAAATTAATGTAAATTTTGAATAAAAAGGCACACTTTGAGTCATACAATCACACCGTGAGTCGAATTGAGGTGTGAATGATTTTTACGCATCACAAATGACTTATGGATCATTATCCTAAAGTACCAAAATAATCCGAATGTGAAACCCATGGTCCTTTTTTATGAAAATTTATTTATGTTGCTTACGAAAAGGGGATAAACCCACGAAATATCTAGAACCAAATAATGAACCTACACACAAGGCACAAAGAGCGATTTCTACAAAAATAAACATCTTAAAACATGCATGATAGAAAGAGGGGAACTAATTCATGGAAGGATAGCCGTTTAAAGTTTCACATTCAAAAAAACAAAACCATTTGAACTATGAAAGGATAATTTCATCAGACTTTTATAATGAAAGATGAACTTACAACATCCACAAAACAAAAACGAGGAAACTCCAAACATCTTCACCCCGACATGGGAGACAATAACTGATCCTATGTGTTGTATTCTTATTTCACAAAAACTCAGCCAAAAACACTTACTCCACCAACTTCTTGAAATAGATATCCTTGTAGAAGAGGATTAACTCCTTGATCTTTGGATGAAAACCCCCAATGAAAAGAGAAGCATTCAACAGATCCTACGACACCACCTCCAGAGAAAAGGAAACCAACTCTTTGAAGTGTTCAACATAAGTCTTCACCATCCACTAACCTTGTTGGAAACTCATGAGCTCTTCCCTTTTCTTGATATTCACCTCCTTAGGTATAAAACATCAGAAAAAGATGGACTTAAAAACTTCCCACGTCATCCCAACTTGCATCATTGGTAGGGAAAAACTCCCATTCTTCCAAATCTAGACCCCCAAGCAGACCCAAAACAGCATGAACTCTAACAGCTTTGGGAGTTCCAAACACTATGAAGACATGCTCAACTTCCTCAAGCCACTTCCCTGCCTCTAACAAACCTAGATTTCTACAGAAGATGGGCAGCAACTGGGGAGAACTAGAAACAGGGCGAGACCCACTAGAAACTTCAGGGACCTTTATGGGTGACATATTCTGAATAACATAAAAATCAAAAAATCAGGTTCATAATCAATTTGAAACATAACCAAAAGGAACATCTCAGGTCAAAAGTACCACCATATACATAATACTAGGTCACTGGGTTTTTGGTTGTGTTGACAGTGGCCCTACTTACACTATCCTATCAACAGGTACCTGGTTCCATTCCATCAGGTACTCAGTGTCTACCGCATAAGGGCACCTCTATCTCATCACCACTCTCTCCTATCAAATCCTCTAACCCCTCTTTTTACTCCCCTTCAACACAAAATACACCCAAAATGAGACTAAGATACTAATATTAAAGGGGATTACATGGTTAGATTGGATGGGGAATTTAAAACCTCCACAGCCTCAAGCATTTCATACTCAATAATATTCAACTAGATTCTTGAAGGAATAGATCCAACCATTGGGTTTTCATATGTGTAAGGCTAGCTGTTAAAAAATTTCCTAGAATTTTCCAAGAATTTTAAAAGGTTTGATATATTTCAAGGTTAATTTCCTCTTATTTATAATCAATTAGTGAACCAATCTCAAGGAAATATAAATCATTAAAATTAAATTAAAAGGGTCACCTCTAATGGTTACTATAGGACATTTGTTGACTTTGAGTAGTTTCAAAAAAAAATTGAATTAACATCACTCGGTTTATTATTTTTGGGACAAGACTAGGGCTATTCATAGGAGATTATTCTATCTTTATCCAACATAAAGGAGAGTAAAAATGTATTTAATATAATTCATCATATGGGTCACCTGGAAGCAAAAAATTTCACCCATAACCTCATTGAAAATTAATGTCCTCGCTATAACCAAGATAAAAACATCATATCCCTATCAGTTACAGCACTAGATGGGACACCTGGAAGCATTATTATTTATTTGACATACAATTAATCGAGTTTATCAACTGAGGAAGCCTCTTCAATATATAATAAGTTGTTCATATTAGTTAGGTGATCCACTATAACCCACACTACATATTTCTATTTAGTTTATCTTGAAAAACTGGTCAAGAAATCTTTCATAATTTCATCCCATTTCCTAATAGGATAAGAAAGTGTTGAAAGAGTACTTATTAGTTTTTTGTATTTTTCCTTCACTATATCATAGGTAAACAATTCAGCGAGGAATACTATAATTCATTTCTTCATTACAGGCCACAAAAATTAGTGACTAATATCATGGTACATCTTTATGATCCTTACATGAACCTAAAGGAGTCACGCCGGCAGTGGTGAGGAGATGAGATGTAGGGTTCGTCAAGGTTAAGAACAACACAAAAACACAAAATAAGGAACCCAAAAGATCAAACAACGATAGGGGAAAATTAGAAAATAACATACATTGGATTTTATCCTTGATTTGTCTGAGAGAACATAGAGGAGTCACGTCGGTAGCAGAGGAGTTCCACAAGAGCTTGAGAATCATGACTGAGTAGCACCAGTTAGGGTTCTTTTAATTAAATCGGGAACACTTTTAACATCACTTTCAGAAAAGCGATGATAAAGTTCTCTTTTATCAACATTAAATTAATAAGTGTTGATAAAAGGGATATTTATCATCACTGAAAAAGTGCTAATAAAAAAACATCTTTATCAGCGCTAATATTTTTGCGCTAATAAAGATTTTTTTAACAGCGCTTGTTTAGCGCTGATAAATATCGATCTTGATCAGTGCTAAAATTTTAGCGCTGATGAAGGATTTATTTAAACAAATTTATTATAATTTTTTAATTATTAAATGTTTATAATTGTTTATTTATAATTATATAAATACTTATTTAAAAAATAATAATTGTTTATTTATAATAATTATAAATTTATAAATTTATAAATTTATAAATATAGTAAATATACATTTATAAATATATTTATTTATAAATATTTATTTACAAATATATTTTTAACATTATTAGTGGATATATAATCTTAAATACATTCATTTTAAAAATGAGTGAAATTAAATAATTCAAAACGAGTACACTTTAAAAATATTGAAAAAATGGATAAGTTTTATTATTTAAATATAAATTATTAAAAAATATGGATATATATATATATTGAAGTAAAGATGAATACATATTGAAAATACTAAAACATAATAAATAAATATATATAAATAAATAACAGAAAATAATCAAATTTAAAAATAAAATAAAAATATTAAAAATGAATGCCCTAATTGTAATGGTATTAAAAATAAATAAATAAAATTGACCGATTAAAAACATAATATATTAAATGTATCATGTTTTAATGAAATTCTAAAATATACTGAAATTTAAATAAATTACATAAATATTAGGTATATGTGTTTCTATATATTGCATAAATATATTTGTGTGTGCGTTTGTATATAAAACTGCATTAATTACATATATATGTATGTATGTAAAATCAATATAACATAGGACGTTT
The DNA here is from genome assembly GCA_963277665.1 of Viscum album. Taxonomy (NCBI): domain Eukaryota; kingdom Viridiplantae; phylum Streptophyta; class Magnoliopsida; order Santalales; family Viscaceae; genus Viscum; species Viscum album. Next base: position 2,016,815,108 of record OY728156.1, read on the forward strand.
GATATATGTTAAATTGAAAAATCAAACAATATTAAAAATGAATAAGACATTAATATGTTTTTAATTAACATTTTATTCATTTTATATATATTTATATTTAATATATATTATTTATTTCTATTTATAATTAATATATATATATATATACATATTATACTTATGCATCTTTATTAATAATTGTTTCATTAATAGATTTTTAAATAATTTTGTAATTTATTCATTTTTAATTTTTTGTTTAATTAGATATTCATTTATATATTTACATTTAATGTATACTATTTATCAATATTTATAATCTATATATATATTAAATTTATTCATTTTTATCAATAATTATTTAATTTATAAAATGTTTAATATTTTTCTTAATTTACTCAATTTAAAATTTTTTTTGTTTAATTATTTCATTTTATTCATTTTACATATCTATATATTTGATATATACTATTTATTAAATTTTAAAATTTATATATATGTATATTCATTTTATTCATTTTTAAAAAAAATATTTAATTAATGAAATTGTTAAAAAAATTAATTTTATTTTGTAAACCTTTATCAGCGCTTTATTTTCATCATTGATAAAGGGTAACTTTTATCAGCGCTAAAAATAAAGCACTGATAAAGGGTAAAATTTATCAGTGCTGAAATAAAGCACTGATAAATGGTTCCCTTTATTTGTGATTTTATTTGGCATTGATAAATGTCCCTCTTTATCAGCGCTTTTTTTTTTGCACTGATAAAGATGGAATTTCTCAGTGCATGTTTCTAGCACTGATAAATGTCGGTGCGGTTAAAGGTGCGTTTTGTAGTAGTGAACTTGGAAACCGGAAGAGGTGATGAAATAGAAGTGCCCTCGTCTATTTTAAATGAAATTTTGAGGGTAAAATTTCTAAAGGGGGGAAGAATGTAACAAACCAAACTTTTATAAATGAAATCCTCTTTTTGAATGAATAAATTTTTTATTAAGTAATGTAGTTCTAGAAAACACATACATTGCTTTGGTTATTTTGGACCATTATAGCCTATCAGATTTAAAATAGCATTAAGAATCTTAAACGTTGATAATATATTCATTGTACAGTGGCAATTAAGATTATCATTTATTAAGGTTTATGATAAAATATGATTGACATGGACGGAAGAAGTGATGGTCTCGACCAGTAGGATCATACCATATGAAGACCATTTATCAGATCTTCTGAGGGATATGACATCACTAGGAATGTCCCTTAACCAAACTCAAATCGAGGTTCAACAACTAAAGCATGAACGAAATTGTTTATGGGAGATGTTCAAGCTTATCGAAATCACGACCCAAACTATGTTCACCAAACCACCCCAAGAAAGCTTCGTCATCACACACCTTACCCTTAGGGAAAACACTAGTTTAATAAGGGGTTGTGTATCTAGACAGTAGTAATATGAATTTTTATATTTTCTTTTCAATAAAATAATGATTATATTCATCCATTTTTGTTATGATTATATATAGTTTGATAAAAATTAGATTTTGATACGAAGAAATCAAAATTGTATTTTTGGAAAATATATATTTTCAATTAAGGCACTCTTTTGATAATTCAATAATTTTTTAAATAAAATTTATTTTAATACAATATTCTTATTAAATAATATTTATCTAAATATAAATGATAATATAATTTAAGTAAGTCCAATATAATCCTTGTAAGGGTCAAAAAAAATTGTTGTTGTCATAAAAACCAATATTTTTCAATGAATAGGTATTTTGATTTAGAAGTGTAAAATTATCATTTTTAGAGAATTATTTTGATAAAATAAATATTATTTTTGAAATCAACACATCGAAATTATCCAACAGTGAATTTTTTATAATTTTCTGAGATAGTCGAATTTTTTGGTAAATATTAAATACGATATAACTATACGGTATGTATTATGACATCATAATAACCCAAAAATGATATAATAAATATTATAAAGGGAATACATGGCCAAAAATATGTTTCCCCATTAAAAAAATTAAAGATATTTAATTAATTTTATAAACCCTTAATGAATCCTCCAAAACTTATATTATATTTTAAGGTTTTAAAGTCAATTATTTATAAACATGACTCACTTCCACATCACCAAAGGTATTATTTTAAGGATTTTGGTTCTTTGTCTTATATAATATTGAAATTAACTCCTCTTTGGAAGAAAATGTGGGTTAAAACCATGGGGCGGTTTGTGGTTTTGATTATTTTATCATATAGAGTCTAAAACCTAAGTTTAGAAATTAATAAAGAATTCCTCCCTCTTTTGCTATAAATATTCACCAATCCTCCTACTCCTCTTCACTCAAAACTCATTGAGCATGAAATTATTCTCTCTCTCCCTCTCTAAAGTCCTCTCGATGTGTTCCAAATCTCTTAAAAAGCTCATCCCAAGCTTTTAGAAGTGCCCTCTCATGGTAAGGGACTTTCTCCTCTCCTCTTTATTTGAAGTACTTTCTTTGTAATAAGACCTTCTAATTTCCAATTTTCCATGATGTAATATGTTTTTACACATCTCTCTATTGTGCTTATGATTCCCATGTAATAATAAACCATCTTTCACTCTCACTCACCCTTTTTATAAACCTTTATGTATATCTGTTATACTACTGGAATTATCCTGCGATTTTTCATGATAAACATTTATGTAGTGAATACCCAATCTCATTTCCACTCTTAAGGTATTCACCTAGATGTACATATCTTTCATTGATTGGAGACTTCCATGTATTTAACTATTACGGTTGAAAGGGGTAGCGGAATGAAAACCAAGCGACCATAATTATGCAAGAATCGAATTGGTGTTGTGTGTCAATAATGCAAGAACAAAAAAACAAAACAAAAAATGCAATAAGGGTAAATGGACACGATGATTTATGTGCTTTGGACCCTCAGGGGTCCTACTGCATGGAAAGAACACCACACACACACGCTGTTTATTAATCTCAAAAGAAAACGGATTACATCAAGGATATGCGATGAAAACAACAGTAAAAAATAAACAAAAAAACATTGTAAAGGGATCAAGAACACTGCAACATAACTTACAATGTCAGGGTAACATAACCCGGTAGCCCTGATCACTTCGCATCGCGCACTGCTAAAAGAGGAACGCGGCTGCTCCGATTGAATTTTCTAAGGGTGTATCTACCCAGATCTAGATGTGTGGTCAATGGATCCAAGTAATGGCATCACTTCTTCTTCAGGGAAGGAAGTCGATGAGCTCCACTAGGAACCACGGTCGGCAGGCCAAGGATCAACAAACTTCATTGAGGTTGAAAGAAACCACAAACATACAACAAGATTTCGAGAGCAAGGTTCAGATCTGTTCTCCTTGCTATCCAGTGAAGGAGATATTCCAGCGGCGATGGAACCCTCCAGCATCGAGAGATCCAGTGAGAGAACCCGAGAAAACCAAGAGATCACTACCTCGAGAATGAATCGCCTACCGGGAAGTGTCGGAATATGGGTGATGAAACCCCCTATGAGCGGTCCACTCCCCAAACGTTCTCCCCTATCTGTGAGTTCCATGAAGCCCAAACCCAAACCGCACTGTCGAACAAAATGTGAAACAGCACAAAGGAACGAATGACCAGGATTAATTGGGCAGTGCAAGGATCAGCGGTGGAAAATAACGTGGTTAGATAAAACCAGGATTGCCAACGTAGAGTCCATAGGATATCAAACAGGCCTCTCAAACAAGAAGCCTAGTAGGATATGACCCCCAAGGAAGATAAAATCCAGCATATATACATTGACATTAATATGTACAGGTAAAGCATAAATGGTAGGAAATTAAAAGACAAATTTTCATATGAAAATCAGAATTAAACAAACCTTAATTCACAAATCTCTACCATTTTCATATAAAATTTGTGATGTTCTTGCACCTAACCTATCAATTGAATCGGTAAATCATTCTAAACAACTTAAGCAAACCAAAACAGACAATAAACAATGGTAGTCAAACTATTCACTGCTTATGTCCAACATGTGTATCTATGTGATACACATTTTCCCTCACCAATTACCTCTAAACTAGTACTTAAACATGATTAGAATTAAAACCTCTAAACATAACTGCATAAAACTGAACTTACCTTCACGTACCTGAGTTTCTCGTTCCACATACCTCAACTCCCTGCTGATCACATGCCAATCTAGAGGTTCCTGAGATAGCTCAAGTGCCTGCAGAACACCAAAAAAACCAATCAATACCCATCTTCAAATCATGACAGCAATACAAGGTATGAACATAAACTCAAAGTGAAACAGCTCAAATGCATATAGTAGCGGTAAAGAAAACAACTCATGCAAATGAAAGCAAACAAAGCACAAGACTCGGAGAAAGAAAAACACTCACTCCACTTGAATCTAAGACAAATCCATAAGACTCTCCACCCAAGGAGAAGACACTATTTAAAACCGTTCCAACGAGAGAAGTTCATCAACAACTGGGTACCACTGCAAATCTCATGGAGTCCCAAAGACCAAAGGGAAAACTCTAAACCCACGAGAAAATGGGTGATCCAAGGGAAGCCCGCAACCAATCTAAGGAAACCCCCCTTAAATCTAGCCTGGCAACATCAAGCACCTAATTCCCAAGTACCCTTCCAATGTTGTCAAAGAGATCCTGACAAAACCGCCATGAAGCTCGATCATCACCGAACCTATTCACATGACACTCTCACTCTACACACTACCCAGACCCAATCACCATTCATAATGGGTCACACCTAGAGATGCCAGCCCAAATCAGGACACAAACCTAATGAACAAACCCAAGCTAATTACAAGCTCATTCTCCTAAGGCTAAAGGTAGAACCAAGAGACCCTCCACTTAAGGAGAAGACACAGCCTAGAACCGCACAACAGGGGATGACACCTCCTAACCTCAACCGTTATATAACCAATACAGCCCCAATCCTAGAGCCAACTCAAAACCAAGAGGAAACAAACCCAACAAGCAAGAGCAGCCCACTACTGACATAAGGAAACCCCCCCCCCCCCCACCTTAAATCTAGTCTGATGACATCAAACACCTAATTTCCAGGTACCCTCATCTGATGTCATTAAAGAGATACCTGCAATATTGTCATGATGTCTGGTGATCATCCAGACAATCACCCATGACCCTACTTCTCTAACCACTACCCAAAACCTCACTAACCTCACACCTAGTTAATCCTGAGAAGACCAACCCACATAGGACACAAAGAAGGAAACAAACCCTAGAGTTGAACCCACAACTCCCCCCCCCCCCCGCAACACACTAGACACACTATAGAACGAAATCTTCATCGAAACCAAGCTCAACAACATTGGATTGAGCCCCATTATCCCTTGAATCATTTCTTTTTAGACAATCCCTCTTAAAGTTCCCTAATTTCCCACACTGGTAGCACTTCAACGTTCTAAACTGACTTGAACCTTGTTTTTTACCCTTATCCATGTTATTCCCTTGACCCCTGACATTAGCTCTACCCAAAACACTAAGCCCCTCTCCCTCTGATCCTACCCCATTTTTAGTCTGCAACTCTTTTGAAAGAAGATTCAACTTAACCTCTTCTAGGATCAATGAATTCCTGTCATACATCATAGTCTCGGCAAGGGTGTTATAGCTATGGTTAAGAGAGATCAAGAGGATCATCGTCCGATCCTCATCATTTATAGAAATGTCGATATTGGCTAAATCTAACATGACTTTATTGAATTCATCTAGATGGGTTTTAATAGAAGTACTAGGCTTCATCCTAAAGGTAAACATTCGGTGCTTCTTATAAAGTCTTCCCACTAGGGAGGTCGTCATGTATAATTTTTTGAGTTTAAGCCATATTCCTGCATTGGTAGACTCATAAGCTACTTCCCTAAGAACCTTATCACCTAGGCAAAGCAAGAGGGAACTATGGGCCTTAACAAGCACATCATAGGGAACCGGTTGGTATTCTGTAATTGTCTGACTAGTTTCATTAACAGTAACAATGGGTTTCGTAGCCCCGCACAGGGAATCAATAAGACCTTGTTGAATGAGTAAAGCCCTCATTTTAATTCTCCATAAATTGAAGTCGTTATCTCCATCGAACTTCTCAATTTTGTATCGCATTGTAGACATATTTATCCAGATGAGTGAATGTCAAGTGATTGGAAACAACATTAAGCGTACGCCCCCAAAAACCGACCAATCTCACTGGGTAAACGTGTATCGTGAGATACGAAATGCAAAAAAAAACGTTTGATGAATACAATGATTTCAGATGAAAACAACAACAATCAACTATGCAGGTAGAATTAAAAAAAAGAATTAAATGCGGGAAAAAAAAGGCAGAACAAACCCGAATTAATAAACTCCAAACAATGTGCAATAAGCAGTAAACAGAATACAACTAGACAGATTTTAATAATTTTGTAAACAAGGTGCAAAAGGGGTTGTCAACAGGATGCTGGGAGCCAAGTTGTATAACAAACTATAAGAAAAATAAAACAAGGAGCAATATAACAGCTAAACATGTTCGGTTAAGGCAAGAAACGGGTTCAGCAACAATGTATATAGGGGCAGCAAGCATGCAGATTAAAGAACCAATTGACCAGCATGCAATTCGAGAGTTCAACAAAAGCTGTAAACAAATTACAGTAAGGCAAATTGCAGAAAATTGACAGAACCGAAAGTAGATCAAGCAAATATGAAAATCAAAATAGTACAGCAGTCAGGGAGGCTCTAATACCACTTGTTGTGGTTGAAAGGGGAAGCGAAATGACAACCTAGCAACCACAATTATGCAAGAATCGAACTGGTGTTGTGTGTCGATAATGAAAAAACAAAAAAAAAGAACAGAAAATGCAAGAAGGGTAAATGGACATGGTGATTTACATGCTTCGGACCCTCATGGGTCCTACTGCATGGCAAGAACACCACACAGGCACGTTGTTTATTAATCTCAAAAGAAAACGGATTACAGGAAGGATATGTAACGAAAATAACAGCAAAAAAATAAACAAAAGAACTATAGTAAAGGGATCAAGAACACTGCAACAGAACTTATGACGCCAGGGTAACATAACCCAGTAGTCCCGATCACTTCGTGTTGCACTTCGATTGCACTTGTCGAGGGTGTATCTACCCAAATCTAGATGTGTGGTCAACGGATCCAAGTAATAGTTGCACTTCTTCTTCGAGGAAGGAAGTCGATGAGCTCCACCAGGAACCGCGGTCGGCAGGCCAAGGATCAACAAACTTCGTCGAGGTTGAAAGAAACTACAAGCATACAACAAGATGTCGAGAGCAAGGTTCAGATATGTTCTCATTGTTGTCCATCGAAGGAGATATTCCAACGGTGATGGAATCCTCCAGCATCGAGAGATCCAGCGATAGAACCTGAGAAAACCAAGAGATCACTACCTCAGGAATGAATTGCTTATCGGGAAGTGTCGGAGCAGGGGTGATGAAACCCCCTGCGAGCGGTCCACTCCCCAAACGACCTCTCATATCCGCGAGTGCCACGAAGCCCAAACCCAAACCGCACAGCCGAACAAAATATGAAACAGCACAAAGGAACGAATGACCAAGATTAATTGGGCGGTGCAAGGATCAGTGGTGGAAAATAACGCAGTCAGATAAAACCAGGATTGCCGACGTAGAGTCCACAGGATATCAAACGGGCCTCTCAAACAAGGTGTCTAACAGGATATAACCCCCAAGCAGATAAAATCCAGCATATATACGTTGAGATTAATATGTACAAGTAAAGCATAAATGGCGGTAAATTAAGACAAATTTTAATATGAAAATTCGAATTAAAAAAACCTTAATTCACAATAACTCACACTCCTTAATCGTGGGATTGAAAGTGATGAAATGTGTTCATATGTTGTATGATCCAGCGGCACAATAATGCATATACATGATATGAATGTGACGGGTGGGCCTGAAATTATATAGCTCCCAATATATTGGATAATGTTTTTATCTTATGAGATACCATGTATGTTGCACAGGAGGTTATCCTAAACTCACTATGTTATGTTGCCTTGGCGATTAGCCTCGACTTTATAATGTCATGTATCGTGTTGTCTTGATGTTATCTTATACCATGTTTTGATGTTCATGATTATGATTCTCACCTTTCTATGTCATCATGTTATGTCTCTTGACTCACATATATTACTTTCATCATATTACACTTATTATTACTCTAGTGGACTTTATAGCTCACCTCATTGTTATGTATGTCCTCAAGTTATCTCGAAGAGTTTTAGATCATGGGATTTTAAGTGTGTTAAGAAGTTTTAAATAATGTTGTTGTGTCTGTTCCAAACTAATGTTTTATGTACTTAATTTTCCAAACACACTAGGTCTTGGGATTTTTTGGGATTGATTTATGCAATAAATTATGAATTAAAGTTTACTAAAAATATGAATTGTTATAATTCTTCTGTATATTTTGGATCTTTAAACACCATGCGATGAGTTCAAATTAAGTGTTATATGTTCGAACCAATGTGGTCCATTATTTAGTATGGAATGTCACCACGTGACACATGTGATGAATAATGCATAATAGTTGATAGGTGTGTGCATGATTGGTTTAAATTGGCCAAGCGAACCAGTAAGAATTGTTTGATTGAAAACCGATCCCCTCATTGGAAAAATAAAAAATAATTGATAAGCCCAAAATTATAATAAGCCAAACCGGTCAGTTTATATCAATACTAGTCAATCCGAAAATCATAACAAACCAAACCAATCAGATTATATCAGTTCTAGTCAATCACGCATGTGTAAATAGTCAGTGGATACAGATAAAAAATTAATGATAACAAAAATAATATCATAACTTGGTATTTTCTAAACAATCAAAAAAATAGAATACAAGTTTAAAACTGACGGAAACAAACCAAACATAGGTTCGCACTGTTATAATCATGGAATCCCTAACAATTAACCAAAATTCAAGGCGTAATTTGTTTAATGAAAGTCATTAGTAATTAAATTTAATTATAGTTTACAACTTACAATTTGAATAATATAATTTACTACTCAGCTATTTAAATTTTTGTAAACTGTGTCCAATTTTCGGAGGGCTGGCTACGGGCTATCCATGAAGCTCAGCTCTCTCTGCCGATCAACCACGATCAGCACCGTCCCCGGATTCTCTTCACACCTCCATTCCATCCCTTCCCTTTCCACCACCTCCATCACCTGACCCACAATTCCACAAGTTATTATCAAGTGTTACCAAACACACCCTAAATGATAATTAAAACGCATACCGCTTCCCTCACTTTCGACTTCCCCACGCCATGCGCTCCGCAGCCCGTTATCACCCTCAGCAACTGAATTGCTGCAGTTCATCACAAAATAAATCCACTCCTCAAAACAACCCTAAACCTAAATCAAAAGGCCTCATCGCTTCTCCTTACACTGCACATATCTTCCAAAAACAAGGTGAACCTTCAACAGCCGCACTGCTTCTTTCACATTTTGCCCGTGCAGATCAATCGTCACCACGTTCTGTATCCCCTCGTTTCTGCATTTTACATTACAGGTGATTTGAAAAACACCAACGCGGTTATATTGAAATGCAACGATCTAACCTGGCTTTAAATATATCCCTGCTTGCCCTTTCGTCCGCCTCTCGGGCCTTCTTACCATGCAATTTCCCCTAGTCCGACACATGGTGATGTGTTTACAAGACAAAACTTCAGCTTTGTTAATGATTTAAAAGAAACGCACCTGTCCAGAAAGATAGCCTGCGGATTGCCAATCACCATTAGAATACGCCGTTGCAGCCTGCCCAATATGTGTTTCAACCAATACATTAGGTGGCAAGTCATTACATCACATCATAGAGTGAGCAACGCAACTGGTTACCCTTTTATAACAGGCTTTCATTGAATCCCAATGCTGGCTTGCATCTTTCCTCAGCACATGGTATTCATCTCCTTTAGCTACAAGTTCAAAAATGTGAATTTTAAGGTAAGAGCATGTGATGTGATAAAGAGCATCCCTTCGTCACAATTTGTTGGAAAATTATCCCAACAGGGGAAGAAAAGTTGACTGAACAGCATACCAAACTGCCAACTTCAAACTAATCCATGGGGCGAAGTCTAAAATACCTTTCTGCCATGATCCTGCAGTGACAGGGGAAGAAAAGTTAACTGGGTAGCCCAGTGACTCCACTTTCTTCAATATATCCCTCCAGTTGAGAGGGCATGACTCGCATTCAGAAAACCCAGTAATATTAAACAACGACTCCAACATCTCTTGAGGAAGATCCGACTTTCCGTTTGTCGGGTTAGTCAAAGGCATTGCTTCAGAACCAGCAAAAACCTCTGAATACCTTCTGAAAAAACGGAATACAAAATATTATAAGTCGACCCATAAGACCCCTATGTTCACATGAGATATGGAACATACATCCATGAAAGGGATATTAAACACATGAAAATCGTTATTCGCCCTCCCATTTCATAAATTGCCATTTAAGAGAATTGCATTTTTTTTGGGGGGGGGGGTATAATACAGGTCTCAATTAGGTGAGAACTATCCTGAGGAGGTGAATCACAACAGTATACTATTAAAATACTTTCACTCAAATCTTTTCCCACTTGTGGATCTTGTTTCCAGAGTAGCAGGAATAATCAAAAACTTTCAGATCTGTTTTCTTAGATCAATCACACTTAAATAAAAGAATCATCCAAATGAACACACACAAATCAGCTCACTGCTGTAACACACAAATCACCATAATTTCACTTATAGATTTTGGGTACAAAATTCATAATGGGCACACTGCCAACTAAGGCTCCCTGCCTTTTAATGATAAACGGATCACTGTATTTTAATGATCAAAGCACTGCATAAGGTTTTCATCCTCCACAACCTTTTAAACCTGTAACATCTCTTGTACAACTGTCAAATCTTCAACAGATGTCACTCAAACCACTTCAATTCTGTCTCCACCACCTTGCCGGCCATGTTGACAGAAAATCCAACATGAAATCAAAATGGGGCTCAACGTCGTGCTTGTTGGCAACCCATACCTCCCACCTATTTCGAATAACAATTGCTCCCCTTTGACAACAAATTTCAAATTCTCATGACCTCTTCATTCTCACACTATCTTGATATTTTCCCCCCTTTGCCAACAAATGCAAAGGAGATTTTCACAGCAACTGCCCCGGTATCAAATGTCTCCATATTCTCCCACTCTAGAAAGCATCATCTCCCCCTTATATCAAACCATTTGAGGATTGCAAACACCGAATATAACGATGAACTTCACGGGGAAAAGGGGGAGCGTCCCTCAACTCCTCAATTGAAGGGAAGTGGTTGAACTCCCAAGTTCAACCTGTGTCTTTCAAACATTACTCTTCAGAGAGCCTTAGTAAACACATATGTCACTTAATCAGTTGTGGGTATGTAATCCAATTTCACCAAACATTGTGCAACATTTTCCATAATAAAATGATATTTTATCTCGGTATGTTTGGCCTTCGAGTGTTGAACAGGCTTCTTTGTGAGGTTAATAGCTCTACTATTATCAGTATACATAGAAATAAGCAAGCGTGACTTTTCACTCAAGTCCTCCAGCTGCAGCAGCATCCATGTCAACCGCGTGCAAGCTTGTGCGATTATGTAACCTGCTTCAGTCGTACTAAGAGAAATACTCCCCTGCTTTTTGTTTAGCCAGCTCAAAAACTTCCCAAATAAAATGCATCACCTGAAGCGGATTTATAGTCATCCACAAATACAGCCCAGTCAAAGCACCACAAACAACCAGAAAACAGGGCACAAAAATCAACAAATTCAGCAAAACAGAACTATACAGTAATTTTTCAACCTTTGATGTCAATTGTTGGAAGATGATGCAGGTCCAATGATGTGAGAAACATCCTGAGGGGTGAATCAGGACAATATACTTCGGAAGTTCTTTCACTCAAATCTTTTTCCTCTTATGGATCTTATCCCCAGATTGGCAGAAACACTCAAATATTTCAAATTTGTCTTCTTAGATCAATCAAGAGTAAATAAAAGAAGCATGCACATGAACACAAATTTATTTGGTTCACCTCTCGTGTAGAGGCTTACATACAAGGCATGTGATCAGCTCACAGTTCACACACACAAATCACTATGATCTCATGGAATATGGGTACAAAGTTCTGGAAAGGCTCACTGTTTTTAATGATAAATGACTCACAACCAGTGGATCAAGAAATTCAATGAGAACAGAGGTCCAAAGGCCTGTTACAATATTAGAGCGGAGAGCTAAATCTCACTGCGCCAAACTCAAATAGGTGCTCCTGTGATATCCATGATCAACGCCCCCCTTCACAAATAAGTAAAATTTTCATCCCCATGTATGCCACCTCATTCTCTTCACTCTGTATCTTCCGAAAATATTCAGTTCGGCTCATGGATTCTCGCTTTGCATTGAGAGATAAATCTGGATTTATACTCCTAGGCTTGGTTAACTCTTTGATCAACAACTGGCACAGAATACCATGGTAATTGAATCATGGGATTCGCCCATGTGACAATAGAATAATCCAGAAAATGTCAGCTCGTCAAAAAGGGTAACAACCTTTGGCCAGCTTAAAATAGATTCCCCAAGAAACTTCGAGCACTCATGTATGGTTTTGGAGCGATCAACTCTTCTTCATAAGGTTTTGGATGTGCTGAGTAAGGAGTCTCAACCTCCAAGCAAGGTTCTGCACTGATTACATATACTAAGGGCTTTATGTTCCACGAGTGGCTTTCGCTCAAGTGAGGTGCTGCGAATGGCTTTCCTGTACCCTGTCAGGTTTACTGCATCAAGACACAATGAATTGGGTTATTCATGCTTTCAGACCGCTATGGATACCTTTGCTCAGAATAGTGTGCTGTGTGAGGTTTTTCACCGAGTCAAGCACCACGTAAGGTTTTTGTCTTCAAGGCATGCCACGGATGGTTTCTTAAATAACACAACGGATGGTTGTGTTCTATGTCAGACTCCATGGATGGTTTCTCTACAATACCACCGCTAGGGATGGTTTTGTTTTGAACCAGGCACCACAAATGGTTTCTCTTCAACAACACCACTACAGATAGTTTCTGTGAAAACACCACTGATGATTTATCACTTAACAAAAGTGATAAAGGTGATATGGAAGGTTTCTTCCCCTTCAGAGCCCTACTTAAGGTATTCGTCTTCTATAGCATTCAAAACCTCAAACATCTTGATAAAGACTTTTAGCCAATGGTCCCCCAAGAGTTGCTTGAACTATACTCAGTAAGCAAACCAGAATTACAGAGAGGAGGAAAAAAAGAAGAATGAAGAAAATCGAGAGGTCCTGCAGCTCTCTCGCCCAAGCCAAGGGCCGTGCCCACTGTCCACCCCCCCCCCCAACTCATCTTGCAAATCAAAAATAAGCTTGTCTTTTTCTTGAGTGGAGCGTGTTTGGGGCCTGTTTTCAGCAACTTCCACAGCCAGAAGCTCCACCAAACTTGATTGGGATTTGTAACTCGGTTGGGTGTCCCCTTCAACACTTGCTGGCTGTCCTTTCCATGCAGAAACCTTCTGATATAATAATCTGGTCGGGCCCTCCATCCCAACCTTTTCCAACCTGAACATATCTATGAGTAATAACAGCCCCCTAGGATACGGTTTGAGTTGAATCCTTAAAAGGATACGCAAGGGCATATGAACCATGAGTACCCCATGCTGTTTGCTGTTCAGACTCAAAGGAGGACAAGGGAGTAATACTTCCAATAATTTCATGTTCCCCGTCATCATACAGGGATTTCTTCAAACAGACTTCTAATGTATTTGCCGGCAGAACCACTGCGGCCACAAGAAACGGCTAACATATGGTCTCCACAGTAACAACCTGCACTTGTTTCATCATCTCTGCAGTGCCACTTCATAGGGTGGCAGTGACGTCCACAAGAGAAATCAGAACAGCACAGGACAATTCTTTATGCCTAGCATAAGGGCGTGCCCATGGTGGTGGCTCGGTTGACGGCTTTGACAACAATTTAGGATGTGCCCATGGTGGTGGGCCTGGGTGGCGGCTTTGGTAACAACTCACATCCAGTGGCCTAGGGAACCCAAACTTCTCCTGCTAGCTGAAAACTCAGATCATGGTGATGTGCCTTCTTCCGCACGCTTTCCACTGGAAAAGCTTACTGAAGTTGCTGCTTCGCGACCTCCACCAGCCCCCTCTGGAAGTTTGCGCAGTGGGTGAGGCGTCCTTTCACTATTCCGCACCAATCCTCCATAGTTGGCAGAGCTTCTGGATTTGATACCTCGGCAGCCCTCTGAAGTCGATCCTCCTGTTTCTCTTTCCGTAGTTACATCTCCTCCCCCTGCGTCCACAATAACTGCTGCAGACCAGGACTCACTGTCTCCACCAGATTTTCTTCTTTCTTCCAATCCCATTCATCTTTTGCTTGCATCTCTAGCACAAGAAAAGGCAGACGTGCCAAGAACTCTGTCATTGTCTGTGTCTGGTCCTGTTGTTCGATTCTAGATGGCCGTGTGCTTGAATCCTCCATGGCCACGGGTGGTCACGCGGCGCCCTGTACAAGAGATGCCCTCGATTCTTCAGGAATCTGCTGAATGCGGAAATAAAGTTCAGCACATGTGCGCCTTCCCCAAGGATCCTTCCCATTAAAAATCAATAATTCCACTCCCCAAACGAGCAGTCTCGGGTCCCGCATAACACCTGCAGAATCTGTTGTCCAAGCCGTGTGCCGTTCCCGCATCTCCCAATCACTGACCCCTCCGGATCACACACCAGACTCCTCCATAGTCACCATCGACCGCTCCTCGTCCCGTAGCAGCATCTGCTCCATTTGGCACACCCAGCCAGTGACAAATTCTCAGAATTCCGCTTGTTCCTTCAACTCTTGGTACCAGCAGTGTTGGTCCCACCACTGTTGTTTTTGCGTGATGTTTCTCACTGTTGCAGCCAAATCGGAAAGTGCTGCTTCAGCGCACCCCAAACGATGTTACTCCCTCCATCCGAACCTCCTCCGCTGCTGAGTCGTGGTGTCGCGTCTCAGTGAAGAATCCCCAACATGTATCCGGCAGGTTGGACCAAGTGATAGACTTTGAGCCAATGGTCCACCAAGAGTGGACTGCTTGAACTATACTCAATAAGCGCGAACCAGAATTACAGAGGAAGAAAAAGGAAGAAGAAGAATGCAGAAAATCGAGAGGCAGCTGCATGAGTCGCGACGGACCTAGCAGGTTCAAACAAGATATTTTGCCGACTATACTGTTCAGCAATCTGCTCCTGGATTCTCGAAACCCCAGCTTGAGGTGTCCAGTCTGAAGCTGCAGCTGCTGGACTTTCCGGTACAGATGAAGGGAGAGGAGGACGTAGCGGTAAGCTTGAAGGTTCTCCAGACTGATCAGGACCGTTTCCACAGTTTCCAAATCAGGTAGGCCGGATGAGGAAATTCCAGATCCTAATTCTAGTAGAGACAAACGGAACAGACACAGTGGGCATGTCCTTTGCGAAGTCCACCAGACGCGTTGCATTGAGAGGTCACAAGCTGTCCGAAGGGAAAATTCCTTCAGTTTTTGGAGATGCCTTGTTGCCGAAGCATATACTGTGGACATGTCCTTTGTGAAATCCACCAGACACATTGCATGCTGGCAGTGAAAGAAAGCTTTGGTCCGCATATGTGCAGGAGTTGCCATGATTCTACAGTGTTGTCCGCAGTTACTGGGAATCAAAAGGCAGACATAGGGGATTGCGACCCGCCGCACCAGAAGGAGCATCATCTTATTCCCAGTACTAATGTTGTGTGTTATTGGTGAATTCTCCTTACCTCAATGTGAGGTGGAGGCATTCTTTTATAGATGAGTAAAAATAATTACAAGGAAGGTAAGTCCGATGTGGGACTCAGAAACACCCATTAAACTTAAATGGGGTCCAACACTCCCCCTCAAGCTGGATATGCCCAGATTGGATTGAGTCCCACAAAGAAAAAAGATGACAAGACACAAAGACCATCTCATACTCCCCCTCAAGCTGGGGCATGGATGTTGTGAATACCCAGCCTGGTAGTGAGAGAGTCAAGGCGAGCTCCTGGGAGGCCTTTGGTGAAGATGTCGGCAAGCTGATCTGCCGTCAGAATATGGCCAAAGCTGATATGTTTCTGCTCCAGATGGTGGCGAAGAAAGTGGCAGTCCACCTCGATATGCTTCGTCCGTTCATGGAAGACGGGATTCGAGGCAATCTTTGTGGCTGCCTGATTGTCACACCAGATATGAGCAGAGGTTTGTGCCGGGAAGCCGAGCTCATGGAGGAGATGACGAAGCCAGAGGAAATCAGTGGTGATTGTGGCCATGGCGCGGTATTCGGCCTCTGCACTCGATCTGGAGACGGCAGTCTGCTTCTTGCTGCGCCAGGAGATGAGGTTACCGGCGAAGAACACGGCAAATCCCGAAGTAGACTTGCGGGTAGCGAGGCAACCTGCATAGTCCGCAACACAGAAGGCCTCAACATCCAAATGAGCATGATGTGAGTACTGAAGACCACGTGCAGGGTCTTTCTTGATGTATTTGGCAATGCGGAGGACAGCATCCCACTGAGATCTGGTTGGATGCTCAATGAACTGGCTGACTTTGCCAACGGCGCAGGCAATGTCAGGTCGCGTCATGGTGAGGTAGTTAAGTTTACCCACCAGATGTCGATAGCTCTCGGGATGAGGAAATGGTTCCGAGTCAGTATGGAGATAGCGTTCCCCAGACTCAAGAGGAGTGTTCACTGCAGTTGTTGTGCTCAAACCTGCATCCTGCAAGATATCAAGAGCATACTTGCGTTGGCAGAGAGAGAGAGTGTCCTCAGAACGGGAGACCTCGATGCCAAGGAAGTAGGTGAGGGGACCAAGATCTTTGGTGTGAAAGTGGTGGTGAAGATGCGCTTTGAGGGTAGCGATTCATGTGGAGTCGCTCCCTGTGATGATGATGTCATCCACATAGACCACCAAGAGGATACAGCCAGCAGGAGTCGTTCTGTAAAAAACTGTGTGATCCTTCCTACTTCGAGAGAGGCCAAAATCAGTGACAACAGTGCTGAAGCGGTCGAACTAAGCACGAGGAGATTGCTTGAGGCCGTACAGAGAGCGGCGGAGTCGACAGACTTGAGACTCAGCGCCAGAGGCACAGAAGTCGGGTGGTTGTTGCAGATAAACTTCTTCCTCGAGAAAGCCATGGAGGAAGGCATTCTTGACATCCAGCTGATGAAGATGCCAACGATGATGTGCTGCCAGAGAGATGAATAATCGGACGGAGGTCATCTTGGCCACTGAAGAGAATGTATCAAAGTAGTCTACCCCGTAAGTTTGTGCAAAGCCCTTAGCCACAAGGCGGGCTTTGAGTCGATGGAGAGTATCATCGGGATTTAGCCGGATAGTGTAAATCCATTTGCTGCCAACCGCCTGTTTGTCTGCTGGAAGGGGGACAAGTTCCCAAGTATGATTGTCTTCCAAAGCCTGCAATTCATCCCGCATTGTTGCTAGCCACCCCGGGTGAGATTTTGCATCACCAATGGTTCGAGGAATCGATACTGTCTCCAGAGCTGACATACCCCTGTATGAAGATACAAATAAAGGTGTATTCTGGCACGAACGAGTACCTTTCCAGAGTGCAATGGGCAAGTCGTCTGGTGTCGGGGCAGGAGCATCGGACGAAGCGGGGACGATGGTGTCCTCGGCCGGGACAAGGGGTACAGGCAATGGGCGACAAGAGTAGACCGCACCAAAATGGTGATCAGCAGCAGCAGGGGGAGACACTAGTGGAGGGTGGATGAGGAGGGGAAGACAATCATCAATGTCAGTGTCTGGATGGGGAGAGAGAGATGAAAAAGGAGAGCTCTCAACAAATGATACGTCAGCAGAGATGATATACCGTCGTAGGTCCGGAGAGATGCATCGATATCCGCACTGAGTACGGGAATAGCCGAGGAATATGCAGCGGAGGGATTTAGGAGAGAGTTTGGAAAGACTGGGTCGAGTGTCACGGACATAACAGAGACATCCAAAGACACGCAAGGGAAGGGAGTGAGGAGGGAGAGAGGAGAACAAAGTCCGAAAAGGAGTCTCCTCCTGAAGGATAGAAGAAGGGAGGCGGTTAATGAGGTAGGTAGCAGTCAGGATAGCGTCGCACCAAAAATTGAAAGGCACCTTCATGTGGAAGAGAAGGGCACGAGCAGTCTCCAGAATATGGCGGTGTTTCCGCTCGGCCACTCCATTCTGCTGAGGTGTATCAGGGCAAGATGTCTGGTGAATAATGCCTTTATCCTTGAGAAACTGCTGAAGGGTGGAAGATAAATATTCTCATCCATTGTCGGAGCAGAGACATTTCAGCGAGGTTGAAAATTAAGTATGAATTTCATTGTAGAAGGTCTGAAAGGTAGAACACACTTCAGACCGATCACGAAGAAGGTACAGTCAGGTCATGCGGGAGTAGTCATCAATAAAGGTAATATAATACCGGTACCCGGGTTGGCTAGGAACCCTGCAAGGACCCCATACATCGGAATGAACAAGGTCGAAAGGATTCGCAGCACGCGGGTCCAATCAAGGTACATGTGTCACCCGATGATGTTTTGCAAACTTGCAGGGTTCACAATGTAAGGAAAGATTAGGACTAAATTGGGGGCAAAGTTTATGTAGGACGGAAGTCGACGGATGACCAAGGCGAGAATGAAGGTCAAGGGCACGGGCTGAGGTGGATGGGCAGGCAAGAGGGTGTGGGATATCGAGTATGTACACCCCGGCCTGAAGATGACCTCGACCAAGTTCCCGATTCGTCGATCGCTCCTGAAACACAACACCAGAAGATGTAAAAATAGCAGCACAGTTTAAATCTTTGTTGAGTTTGCTGATGGAGAGAAGATTAAACTGGTTGTGAGGAACGTGAGCAACTGAAGGCAGACTAATAGACGGGGTCAAAAGGCATGTGCCAAAGCCCGCAATGGGGATTGTTGATCCATCGGCAACAGTGATTGGAGAAGCACTAGTCGATGGATGGTAGGTAGTGAACATACCAAAACCCCCTGTCAGATGTTGAGACGCCCCGGAGTCGAGCATCCAAACTGACGGTCGATGAGATAGGCAGGCGGTGGAGCTATCAGTCTGAGCAATGGTAGCAGAGAAGAGGGCCGATGCTCAGGACGGGGTCGGGAAACCGCTGGAGGCGGACCGAGAGACCGCATCGGATGCAGGAGCCGAGAAGCGTCGGGAGACTGTCCAGCCAAACGTCGCCAGGAGTGTCGCGGGAGGGCGGGGCCGGATAACCGCATTGGAGCCAGAAAACAGGAAACTCCTAGATTGCGGGAGGAAGCACCGAACTGGAGGGCCGCAGTCGCCTAGGAGGAGGCCGGCATGGAGGGACCAGCGGAAAAGACGGGAGTCGCTGGACGTCGCAGGGCGGAGCGAAGCCGCGGGAGGCGCAACGATTTGAGGTGAGCGCAGGGGGTCGCCTGGATGAGGGCGCCGAGAGATGAATACTATGTCGCGAGGGATCCGACAGAAGACGTCGGAGAGGAGATGCTGCTGGAGGACCCTGAAGGAGAGAGTCGTGATGCAGGAGGGGCCCGCGAGCCGTGCGGGGAGGCGGATGGCCGGGAGGCAGGTCGGCTGGGACGCAGTTGGCCAGGGCGCGGCGCTGGAAGGAGTTCGCGCCGAAGGAGGACCGGCCGTGTGCCGAGCAGGAGAAGGGGGGCGGCGCTGTTCACTGAGCAGGAGGGGGGGTCGCACCGCTGTGCGCCGAGCAGGAGGGAACCGACGGATCTGGACACCGGAGTCGCGCGGGAGGTCGTCGGGTCTGAACGCCGGAGAGCAGCGGGCGAGCGCAACGGCAGGGGCGAGCACGACGGAGAGGCGCGGGCAAGCACGACGGCAGGGGCGAGCGCGACGGCAGGGGCGCCGAAGGGAGCCGGGATCTGGACGTCGGAGAGCCGCTCTGACGGAGGCGGGCCATCTGCTAGGGCAGGGAGAGGCGGGCCGAACAGAACCGAAAACCGCAGGAGAGGCGCAGGGAGATGCTGGCAGGGGGAGATCCGCCGAGAGGAGACGTCGAGAGCCGCACCGGGAGCCGGGGCGAGGGCGCCGGGAGGGGAGCCGCGGGCAGAGGAGGGAGGCCCGCCGGGAAGGGCAAAGGCAAAGGGGAGAGAGGCGGGGCCGGACAGAACCGGGAATCCGCAGGGGAGGGAGGGTTCGGGATTAATTTCCCTCTGATACCATGTTATTGGTGAATTCTCCTTACCTCAATGTGAGGTGGAGGCATTCTTTTATAGATGAGTAAAAATAATTACGAGGGCAAGTCCGATGTGGGACTCAGAAATACCCATTAAACTTAAATGGGGTCCAACACTGTGGAAGAAGTGAAGGCTACGGCTGCAGTTAGAACAGTGGTGGAGTGTAACATGAAGTCAGACAGAACAACATGCAGTTGGAGAACATTCCATACAGGCTTGTGATCTTCCTGCTCCACGGTGGAGGGCCAAAGGAGGTTTTATAATGAATGCAAGTTTTAATCCTGGTGCACCTGTTTTTGTGGACAAGCTCCAGGCCAGTAAGGATTCCACTTCAGATGGTACCTTCAAAAGATTTTAGTCATGGCCAACCAGATCCTATTCTCACAAATGCTCAGGAGCTGGTCAGTGTTATGTATGGGGAAAATCGATCTGATTTTGTAGCTGCTAGTGATGGAGATGGCGATAGGGAAATGATCTTGGGAAAAAAGTTCTTTGTTACTGTTACGTAACAGTGACAATCCGTATCAATTTGGAAACGAAATGAAAGAGGAATCTACAATTCATTATGTATCCAGTATCGCTTACAGCCACAGCGGAGCAATAAGAGGGGGAAGAATGAGTTACAGTATCTAGCACCGTAGAGAAACCACCTCCAGGTACCTCCAGCACGCTGTGTCGACACGGCACCAAGGGAGAGGCCACCTCCCTGAGTTCTGCATCCAGCAGGACCTCTTTCGATAGTAATCAAAAAATTACCCGGCCCAAGCACAACAGCTGCTTATTTATAGGCAGGAACAACTTGCCACTTCACCACCAAACAAGTGACTTGCCTCCTATCCCTCTGTCTCGGATAGGTATATATAATAGGTGGTCTAACACTGGCACCATCAGAATTCACTATCCCGTCACTAACAGCTACTCCCTCAGATTCCGTTGCAATCATTGCAGTAACTGCAGAAGATACCATACCATATTTTAAGGGTGGCTCTAAGGTTTTGGCTAGATTTATACCTACAGGTGTTGGATCTGCAAGGAATGAACAATCTCCACAAAAAGCAGTGGTGAACTTGGGTGATGTGACACTGTTTACCAGTGGATGAATACAGGGATATCAAGAAACTTGCTGATAACTTTGCTGCATCAGTGCTTGAAATATGCACATCTCCATCCATTGAACTCAGTAACGCGTGATCCTAGGCCTTGTAGGAAGTACGCCTGCAAAGTTTTTTCTGAACAGTTAAAGATGGCAAGTGAAAAGCTGTTACGGGAACGCGCATTGCATTTTGTAACTTTAATTTGGAGTTACATTTCCCTGTCAGCATCACTACTGAAAGCTGATCCTAGCCGGGTCAAATATGAAGATGTTCTTGCTAGCAGGCTTGGATCCACTTTTGAAGCCAAGCACTTGTCTGCAAAGGATAGATTCAGAATTTTAGATGCTGCTTGGGCACTATCTGTTGCTTGTCAGTATTCTTTGGCATCCTATTTTGATGGGTGCTTACAAGGATGAACTTAAGTATACCATGCTTTCCAACTTGATCATGTTGAGAGGGGTGTTGCTGAGTGCGCTTGCTAAGCATGGTCGTGAACAGAAGAAAGCCCACATTGGGAAACCTGCTGAATGATGCTTTGGAAGGAAGGCCACATCAGCCCGCTGCATTTATTAACGAAGAAAATCTGCTTTGGTAGTCGTCAGAACATCTCCTGAAATTCAGTCTCACCTTGCTCTTACTTAAGGGTACTGCCGGGGGCAGGTGAAGGGTTATACTGCTGCTGTGTGGGGTTAGGCAGCTAATAACTGCCAGGAGCAGAGATGTCTTTTCCCTTTTATTAGTTTGTTAGGGGCTGGTGGTAGCATGTGGAAAGTATTAATTGTGGGCTGTAGGTAGTAGTTGAGGCATTCTGATATTTCCTTTGGCATTCAGCTCCAACTGACTGAGGAGGCTACGGCCTTGGCTTCGAGGGAGAGTCCCGCGGAGCGTCTTCTTTCTTTCTTTTTTTCTGTTTTTACTGTAATTCCTTGGTTGTTCTCAATAGAATCTCTATTTTACTCACTTGGCGCCAACGATCCTTATCAGAACGTCTAAGAGTCAAATGCATAGAATTAAAGGGTCTTTTCAGAAAGATAGAGTGTTTTAAAGATAGTGCTCAAAGCAAAGCCGTATAGCATAACTGCAAAACGGGAAAAAAAGGAATGCCACGGAAGGCAGCTGAATTTAACAAATGCATAATTACAACTAGATGCCATGTTATTGTCCTTTTATAGCCCCAGCTTAAAGCTTACAAGAATGTTGGCCCCAAAGGTAGCCCCAAGAATGCATTGAGATGCAATAACAGGACCCAATTGAATAAGTTAACCATAAATCGGCACCAGTCACCAACAAATCATTCTCAGGTATGAATTAGTAATTCCAAAACATGTCTAAAAGGGTTCTTCCTAAATTTATTAATGTTAAAATTAATATAACCCCTTTACCAGTACTCAAAGTGTCCCGAACAGAAAGAAATTCCATTAATAGAAATATTCAACAGTGGTGTAATATTCAGATTCCCCATTGAGAAAATAAAATTTTAATTTTAAAAAATCGAGACATGCTTATTGGTGACAATTAATGTGAGTTACCTGTAACCACAAGCCATGGACTGCAAATTTTCTTGTGAGTCACTTTCAGATGAATGAGAGCATAAGTCCCCATCCAGAAATTGCTACACAATTTTCAAAAAATAACAGGAAGGCAAATAAATAGTGTGTTTAGGGTTTAACATACCAATAATTAATTATAGGAGAATAAAGAATCACATATCAAGATAAATCTCTAGAATATTAAGTAAAAACTTACATCCAACTTCAGGTTATAACAAAATAATTTACAAGTCATAAAAGGCACGGTCACCTTCAAATATAATTTATATGATTTCCACACACAAAAAAGTCCGTGATTGATTTCCTCAAGACCCATTGTCTCAATTGAATGGTAATCACAATTGATTTTCCTCCAGACCAATTGTCACGACTTTTAGAAGCAAAAACGATAATCACAGTTGATTTTCCTCAAGACCAATTGTCACATCGTTTAGAAGCAAGCACGGTAAAAAAGGCTTTATGCATTTAACTACAACGTGTATGATCAAGGGCCACAACAACAACAATGTCTCACACAAAGAAGTCAAACAACCATAACAAACATACCACCTCTTGCAATCAAAACAAGACTAAGCATGATAATTCCAACAATTACAATTCATGCTGCAAATGGAATTCAATTGAGACACAATAAAAATGCATATCACTTATGACACAAGCCAAGTTAAAGGTGCCGATTACCTATGAGAAAGAGTATAATCTACAAGAGGCAATGAAAGTGCATCCCATTGAATTAAAGTCCCATGCATCACACCTAGCATGGATGGAACAAATGGACCCATAATATCACTTATTCAAGCCCAAATGTGACTTCTAAATCCATGACATTTGGGTGCGCGAATTTGAAAGCCCAATCTCCTTAGATAATCTTCAAAGTCAAGGTTGGAGACAACAAAGTCAAATCCAATAGGCAAGGACAACAAAGTCAAAATCTATGTGTGAAAACCACCTTCCACACCTCCTTGAAGTCAAAATCAGCGGACAAAACCCATGTAGGTTTAGACTTTTGAGATATTAGACATTTGACCATTGTATTACTCCTTGGCTATAAATAGTCATTAGTGTTAGGTTTGCTAACAGCGGGTCGCTCAGCGGATTATAGGCAGGGGGATGAGATCAACAACTGATTATTCGGTATATTCAGCAGGAAACGAGATGGAAATACAATAGAAATAAGAAAAAGAAGAAGGAAGAAGAAATCTGCTGGAGAAGACCACTCTCCAAGAGACCTGGCGAGACCTCCCAAGGTGGACGCCCCAAACTGCTACCAAGCAGGAATTGGAAAATGAATATTGTACCCTCTCCCTTGCCCAACCCCCCTTATTTAAGTCCCCAACTGCCTAGCCAACCACCCCATCTACTACACCCTAACAAACTACTAAAGAGTAAAAGTACATCACTGCCCCCTGGGGAGTTGCACAAACAAAACCACCAACCTCCGACATTCAAAACAATTAGCACGACACTTGTATTCAATTCAAAATTGTACTAGTGAAACTCTTTGAGTTTGTTTTCTCTCTATTGTGAGGAACGTCCTTATCTTCTCTTTTTCTCTTGTGCATTCTTGGTTTATCGATCTACATGTTAGATTAATGATCCAAAATCATAAATCACTCAATTTGTGTCTCGAACAAAGTGCGTCGTTCTATGGAATGGTTAACTCATTCGTTGTGAAGTGTTCGTCTAAAAAGTAGATCACAATCTTTATCGTTGGTTGACTATTTGCTTCCACTTAACCCGAACCTTATCCTTCATCCACTACCCTGTCTTGAAGATTGGACCACCTCATGTGTCTCGCATCAGTTGGTATCAGAGCTTCAATTTATAATTCATTTCATATTCACTCATTCAAAAAAAAACATTTCATTGAAAACCTTCATAATTGGTCCTTGTTGTGCAAGATTTAAATAATCTACATAAAGTCGATTTCATTTAACCTCTTCATTTTTTTTTGTTTTTCCTTTATTAGCACAAATCATTTACTTTTCATATCACATCATTGTCTATTTTCTTCACCTCCATATTTTATATATTTAGTTCATTTTGATGTTAACTCTTTATCATGCATAACTACTGGGCAAAGCCTACATATCATACTCATACTCTTCTGTAGCCTTATACCCATCATGCAACCCTTTACCACCCCAAACGAGCTGTGTTAATTCATTCACCAACATCATCTTGGGCGAGCAAGATTTGGCGGTGTGTACCTTCTATGAAGATAAAGACTACATAAGAGCATAAGAATTGATTTGAGTGATAAGAGTGAAGAGAAAAGTTAAGAAAAACAGTTGTGTGTGTATCCTTGTGCGTGTATTCGCATCTTCATGTGGGTGTGTGCATCCTTGAGCGGGTGTGTGTAAGTGTGTGTGTGGGTCATGATGTGTGTGTGGGTCATGATGTGTGTGTGTGTATCTTGGTGTGTGTGTGCGCGCGTGTTACTGTAACTATCACGTCAAAAGATTGTAAAAAGGGAATTGCTCATGTCAGCATTGGAGAAAGCCGCAACCAATCATTCAGATTGGAAGCTACACAGCTCCAAATACAAGTTTTTGTGAATCATTTTGAGAAACTTCTTGATAAAAAGTAGTAACTTCACGAGCAGATCGACCACATAAAGAGTCAACCAAACCCAACGATGACTTGATGGGAAACCTGGGACATGCTTCAATAACACTTCATCCCCATGACATGGAGGTGACCATGGAAGATGATGATGATTTTGAGGATGTCTCACCGAGGAGGTTGTTTCAACAACCTAGAAGAACGCAAAGGAGACCAAGAGATAACAGTATCCTTTATCAGATCAAGGTAAAAGTCCCTTCATTTCAAAGGAAGAGCGGCCCCAAAGCGTACTTGGAGTGGAAGATGCAGCATTGAGCATAGTTGTCAAAGGTGCACGGCAAAGGTGCAAAGGTCGCTAGGGAATGTGGCGCGCGACGCGCGCCTCTCGAAACTAAAACGCATACCCTAAAAAATAAAAATTAAAATTAAATATACATTGCTTTCAACAATGTTTAAATTTAAAAAAAAAACAAAAAACTTAAATTCAACCAAAATAAAACAAATTAAAATACATACTAATTGTTTCAACCAAACCATAAACAAATAATCAATCCTAGAGAACCTAAACATCAAAATCATCATCAATGGAAGCTTCATCGTTATTGATGCACCCTTCATCTGACTCATATGCCTTTGAATCTTCCTCTTCTGCATCATTTATTGCATCAACAACCCGTGCACGTTTGGTACCATATGATTTAGAAGTGAAAGATGTCAAGTTTGATTTTGATCTGAAAATATATTCAGGCTCTACAACCCCAGTGGCAGCTGTTGGACCCGTGACGCTCCCGACAACAGACCAGAACCCCGCAGAGCCCGCTCACTGGGGGACAGTATCTGAACCCGGCCCAGTTGAGTGCATCCCCAGTGAGTGGGCTCTGCGGGGTTTTGGTCTGTTGTCGGGAGCGTCACGGGTCCAACAAAAAGGCGCCTTTTTAGCGGACCATGCGCCACTAACTGGGTCGCAAGCCGTGCACCCCCAGGCCCTAACTCGGGTCACTGGGCTCATCTGGGCCACTCTCTGGGCCGGTGCAAAGTACTGTCCCCGGGCCCTACCAGGATTTAATACGCCTCCCCCGCGATTCGAACCGGAGACCTCAGGCTTAACACCCAACCGGGAGCGTCACGAGTACCACTTTAGTGGTGGCAGAGTATGCTCCCCGGTGGCTATTATGCCAGTGAGCCCCAGGTTCGAATCTTTGCGGAGGCGAGATTAAATCCCCCGCTGGCAGGGGGACAGTATCTGAACCCGGCCCAGTTAGTGGCCCAGTTGAGTGCATCCACAGTGAGTGGGCTCTGCGGGGTTTTGGTCCGTTGTCGGGAGCGTCACGGGTCCAACAGCAGCATCATATGCACCTCATGTTAAACCTTCAGCACCTTCATCATTAAATGTGAGGGCATATCTTCGTCCTCTTCAAACATCTCAATCAACCATTCATTGTCATCATCAATGACTTGGGAGTAATGGGATCAATTGTGTCGTAGACCTAAAACCAATACTTCAATGTACGATTATATTAGATGTTGGCCAAATCATTTAGTTTCTATTAAGTCATCCAATTCCTCATTTTGCTATGAAGTTGCAGTATAATTCAATTATAAATGTTATAAAGCTTATAATAATAAATCAAATGTGCATTTAAAAATGAAACTTAGGTGCTCAAATGTGCTTCGGTTTCTCTTACATCCTGATGCATTGCATGTGAGATTAAGAACCTTCAAAGTAAATTTTTACAAGTTCGGGGTAGAATATCCAAACATAGACCACCATTCAATTGGAGCCTTCTTCTTCCTAAGTCTAATTTTCAAAGAATTTGCATATAGACCCTGCCTCCTTGTACAAAGTAATTTCATCCCTGGTTATTTTTGGATCTCGGGGCTTGGAACCAACCTTAGAATGGATTTAATCAATTCATCTTGTACTTCAAAATCCAATTGGATATTCGGATTTGAATAACAAAATTCAGCATTCAAAGCAACACGCAATGAAGCTGAATCACCCACTTGCGATCAATAATAGTAAAAAAATCCTTGTACTACTCTTCCATCATTAAAAAGGCTCTCATGATAGCCTCTTTCGCCCTATTCATGGCTTCATAAATGTATCTCATCGGTGCTTTTTCCTCTCCAAAGTGAAGAGAGATTGGTAAATCGTATCCAAAGGAGTTTGGATGAATTCAAAAATAATTCTGAAGTTATTGCATAAAGTCAATATGGGATTTTAGTACAAGTGGATGATTGTACGATTCACCTTGAGTTGTGATCGGCAATATGCATATGATGCATATCGCATAAGACGGTATAGCAATATCATTGTAGGCATGTGATGCCTATATTATATTGTACGATTCGGTCAACGATATGTGATATCGAGCACATGGTTGCACCCACGTCTTCCGAACGGTTCACCTTCGGTTATGAATCATCGGGATGATCTATTTATGACATGGAAAACATATTATGATCATTGAAACGTTCAACGATCATAATTCACCAACGGGCATGCGTTATGGGTAACGTATGTCGGTTGACAAACATTGGCAGCCAACGCTAGAGTCTTTTGACCATCACTAAGTGATCTCCATCAAACAAACTCCATCAAGATAGAGCTTACTGGACATAAGGTACGCTTGTTTATATTATGTTCTTCAATTATATGTTGATTTGATTATAGATCGAGCATTTTATTGGATTTCTTCCGCTGCTATGAGCGTGATAAGTTCCAATAAAACACATCAGAACGGGTCACCCTATTCATCTAGCATCAAGTTATGTCATTGTTGACCCCACGGAATTAACACCATGAGAAACTCCAACAAATATTATAAGACAAATGTGCACATCACCATTAAATATACATACTCATCCCCCCATCCATACATTGAAATGGACCAGAAGGTAGATGGTGGGACGGTGGAAAATATCACAACATTTTTCTTAGTAACATAATAAAACACTTCCCAAAAGGGTATGGATCGGTGTCAAATCATCCCAAAAATCGCAAACAATTGAAATTATTTTTTGCAATTGAGGGAAAAACAAATGGGCAAAGACGACCAACTTTGAAAGATAAAACATATGAACATAGATTACAAACTCGAAATTGTTGTTTATGAAATTTTGAAAAATGTGGAGGGATCAATAGTCAGTTGTGGCCAACATAGGTGGCCACGACTACCACAGCTGAAACAGGAGGTAAAATTGAATTGAAAATTGAAAATTGTAATAAAAAATATATCTTTATAATATTTCTATATCACTAATCGAACTTAATTTATAAAATTCTATAACCTAGCACCTTACAACAATACACAGATTTAATAAAAAAACAATGGTGAAACTAAGTTAAACAGAATGGATAATATCTAAACAAATAGTTCTGGCGCCGCAAAGGACACTAAATGATTAAGTACTGTTAGAACTAAAATTCAAAGAATTTGCATGGAAATACAAAGCAGGGCATGTGATAAAGATAACTTACAAGGGGATCATGTTCAGTTAGCAGCTTGGCATCTTCCTTATTGGCTGCAATGTCGTTACAGCAGCTACAGTTCTTTGAAAGCTCATTGGATGGAGCACATAATTTGAGCAAAGAATCTAAAGCCTAAAACACCATGTATATATCAATAGCATGACCGATTTTTTAAACAAGGTTAATTGTATAGAGAGAACTATCTAATTGTGACATCTTTTAATAGTCCAACTACCTTTCCAACATCATATTCGCAATGCCCTGCAAGCAAAATCCAAGAACATAGATCATGTTCAAGGTTTAAATTTTGTATAAATAGAGAAAAAGGCACCACAATAATACATGTATGCTGAGCAAAATTAGATTGTTGCAAATGGAAATGCAGCTTGCCGTGTCTGCTTCACTTCTAGAGATCAAAGCAAAAGCAATATAATAATTTTATATTTTCCACTTCAATCACCAACAGATCAAATGTAACGCACCGAGATTTTAGTATGTATTACTTTAAATATCTTGTTGAATAGCATGTGATATACGCAACACCGAAATAAAGTGAATAATACTTTATTAAAATGCTATACAGTGTGAAAACAAATAAACCGACACTCATTGGTTAAATGATATGAAATAAGGTTACGGGTCATTTTTCTATAAAAAAAAGTTTTTATTTATATTTTGTATTTTCATTTAAAAGTCAAATTTATGAATTTTCTAATTTGAATTTGATGAAATGAGATTCATTTTTTAATTCACCATATCAAAATTAGCATAGATTCAATTTTTGAGATTTTTCTAAAAAGGTTTTTTTTTATGAATAGAGAAAAATATTGTTTTATAAATACCGTGACTTCATTATGATATAAGCGTGACTTAAAAATATATGAAACATTTGGCTAGACTAAAGATGTATTTAAGGAGTAAAATAAAGCATCTAAAACTATTATATTGAATTTGAAAAGGCATGTTTTGCTTTTTAGAACCAAAGTGATGTTTTATTCTAATAAAAGAACTATTTTTTATCATTTTCTTTATACAGGGATACATTCAGTTTTAGATTGATTTTAAAGTCACATAACTTTCTTTTGTTTAGTCATAAACCAATAAATGTCATGAGGACCGATTTTATGCATGATTTGGTGTAATCCATTTTTATGCTTAAAAGGGCGTTTTTCTAAAAAGTGTTTTTCGTTGCGTTGCGCATACTTATATTAAAATTAATTTTTATCACCTCTAAAAATTGAATATTGCAAAATGAATTTCATATTTGGAATCATCATATTCAAATTATGTAATGAGTTTCATTTTATTTTTATTCATAAAAATTAAGTTACCAAGGTAAAAGTCAACGTGGTAAAGCCTAAAATAAGTAAAATTGTTTTATCTAAGGGTAAAATTAATAAATATCACAAAAACTAATCTTAAAATGGGTGGATGAGGTTATGCTCGACCTCTCCTGGTGTTATCTTCTCTAGATATCGATTTCGGTGTCACTTTCTTTTGATAATGAACTTTATTTTATTTAAGTTGAGTATTTACAAAAATGTCACTCTCACTTAATATTTTAAATAAGTTGTTATGATAATGATAAGATTAAAAATACATTATGAACGAATCTGGATAACTATAATGATAGGTATGAAATTATATTTATGTTAGTAATTTATTTTTAATTTTAAATAATAGTATAATTATCTAAAACGCTTATGTGGCGTTAGCATCGTTTGTGCAAGCACTAGAAAAGTCAAAGTAAATGGTTTTAAAAATATTAAAAGTAATAATATTTGAATGAACTGGAGTCTTGCACAACTTTTAGAGATAAACATGATAGGTAAGAAGTAATTTGAATGATTAAATTTGAATTTCATGGCTATCTAGATATCATTGAAGACAAATTATGTGAATAGTCTTAAAAACGACTTTAAAAGGTATTTAATATTAAAAAATATTATATTAATTGATTTAAAAATCACAAAAAATTTACCTTGAGTCAAGTGGATTAGAAATGGTCGGGCATACCATACATGGTCCATTTATGAGCCACTTGCATTTTTAAAATTACATTTTTGACCCTTAAAGATTGATTATTTGCGAAAACATCGTTGATTTTTGTCTAAAATGGAGCTCGATCTAACCTTTCCAAAAACACATGATACTTCGGTTTTCTCTCAAACTTCTACCCAAATCCTTCTCCACACTTCTCATACTACGTTCCAAAGCCCCTGGTGTGACCATAAACCTCTCTTCCAAAGGCTTTAAGTTCGATCGAAATGAGGATATTAAAAGAAGAGGTAATCATCTTAACCGAGTTCATTCAAGTTCTTTATACTTAATCCTTCTCCAAATATTCTATAACCATCTTAACATGGTGACATCAGTATCATTAGCTTACAGAAATGTTATTATGTTGATGGAACAATCATTCTCTACTTTTTTTCCATCTAGTGAAAAATGAAAATGTTGTCCATGTGCACGTGCAAAATGCTGCCTTCATCGACGACATTTCATTTTTCAACAAAACCTCACATAGTTGCTTATAAAGATGAATTAAATGAATAATTATGATATTTATAACATAATTATGATTCTGGAAAGATAAACCATTATCTACCTTATTTCATTTTCATCCATTGGAAAGTGAAAATATCGCTCATGTGCATGTGCGGACTACCGCCTTCATAAAACGACATGTTTCATTTTTTAATGATCGGCTAGCATGGTTGGTTCTAAAGATATATTTAATGCATAAACATAATAATTATGACTTAATTAAGATTCTGCAGATTATGGAACCATGACCTATTTGACCACAGTCAACCTACCGAAATTGTTTTGGAGATTATGAACCGAACGACCTCAAAACATCTGACATGAACTTAACCGATTTAACAATCAAATATAACATGATAATAAATGAAATAAAATGAATAATGATAATGGAATGAACATGAAAAGGGTTCTTAAGCAAATAGATAATTAATATAAGTTTATTATCCAGGAAAATAAAAGACGTGTGTGGCGGGTTCTTACCATGTGGATGTCTTTTATTACACATTTCCTGAAATTCAAGTGGAAGTGATTTTTCTTTAAAACTTTGTTTCAAACGTTTTAAATCATTTCTCTTTCATGTCCAGGTTCTTTTAAATGTTTTGAAAATGATCTTCATTATACTCTAAAGAAATGATTAAGGTCATTTTTGTAAGAACCCGTGTTTTTCTGGACTGCAATTTTGAGTAGAAATTTGAATTTTTGTTGTCGGATGCTTGTAAAGGGGTAAAATGGTCTTTTTCCCTAGTAGATGATCTCGAATAATTTTTCTGACCACTCGGTCCCAAAATAGGGTGTTTACCTTGAATTTTGACGGAATAATTAATATTTAATTTTTATTAAATTAAATATTAAATTGTTCGCGCTGGTTCGTTCGGCTGTATCATTTGAACGAAGTGTCGGATTGAGATTATGTCTCCGTCGTTAAGTCCGGAACGAGGAGTTTGGTGAGGCGTAAACTCGAGTAGGGCGTCGGGGCCGGCCCAGACCCCTTTTTCTTTTCTTGTTCTTTTCTTTCTTTTCTTTTTCTTTTCTCTTTTTCCTCCATTCTCGTGCATGCCCCTCTGCGGCTCCTCCTACGCCGCTCCACCGAGGGAGAAAAGGGAGAGGGAGAAAGAAAGAGGGGAGAAGGAAAGAGGGGTGCGTTGTGAAGCCCTTGACGCACTGGATCGACGTGCGACAGTCGTGGACCGTCAAATCGACCCAAGCTTCAGCGGTTTCTGCCCAAAGGTAGGCTCGTTTACATTTTCGCCACAAATCCCCTTTAAATGCGTTGTTTCAAGTTTTTATAGCCATATATTGTTTGCTTGAGGCCTCTTGAGGCCCGATCTATGGTTTCAGGGGCAAAACAGAGGTTTCGGGCAATCCAAGGGTTTTTCGTTCGGGAAAACCAGGTTACACAGCATGTGGTTCAGGGGAACACGTCGTGTGTTCTTCCAGTTCGGGGAAGATGAAGTTTAAAGGAGTACATGTCGTGTATGGGGTATACACGTCGTGTACTAATACTTGGTCGTGTGGCCGAGTACTCGGGCATGTCTACCCGTGTAAGGGTACATGGCCATGTAGAGTACACGGCCAGACCCCGTGTAGGGTAGCACGCCATGTAGAAGTACACGGCTTGGCCAAGTAGACCGCCAAGCCGGTTGAGGGACACGGGCATGTACCACGTGTTGGGTACACGTCGTGTACCCGTGTTACACGCTATGTACCTAGGGTGTTTACACACCCATGTGGCGGGTTGGGGGTACACGTCGTGTATCGTCCCTACACGTCGTGTACCCTTTTGAGGGTTTTTCATGTTTTCTTGCCCCGATGTCAAAATTGGACCTGAGTAGTCCATTCTGAGTAGTTTGTTTTTCGCGTAGATCGTGATGGTGAACCCCGTGGAGCGTTCTGAGGACTACCAATGGGTGTTTTGAGGCTTCTACCTTGATGGAGAGGTTCTTCCTCCAGTAATCGAATTCAGTTGTCTTCTGGGAGTGAGACCAGATCGTGAATGATAGGTTGGGTGTTCAGACCAGCCTAGTTTGAGATCTTGATCTGAGATGAGCCATGGGGTATCTCTCGTGATCGGTGCCTAGTAGCTTTCCGGTGAGGACATCTCTCGTGCGAGTTGTGTCCTTCTGGCCTATAAGGTCGTGAGACCAGATGCTTCTAAGGATCCCCTGAGGGATGCCTTTGCTTGTACGTTGATCTAGGGAGTCACTTGTAGGATCCTTGTACTCGTGTATCGTTTAGAGGATCCTCGTTGTAGGATGCCTACCGTTAGAGGATCCATGTTGGATTCCTCCTTTACCTTTACAGCTAAGGATCCCGAGCAGGATGTTTTCGCTTGTGTTTACCTGGAGGATCCCGAGTAGCATGTCTTTCAGTGCTTGGCTTGAGGGACCCAACGGGTACCCGTTGTTTGACCGACCCTGAGCTGTTACGTCGGGTTTGGGTAGAGATGGTGTTCGAGTGTCACCTAGAACCCGTGCCGAACTGATACGCTCGTGGGGTTGTGGCTGGGGTGTTGGGTTGGGCGTTCGGGCCACCCTCACTCGTTTGTTTATACATGACTTGATTTTGATGATGCAGCAGTGTTTACCAGAGGTGCTTCCTGGTTGGTGGCAGTTGAGTCTGACGCGAGGCGCCTTTCTTACTTATTGGGATGCCCAAACGTGCTCTCCTGGGATCCAGCTTCTAAGCCATGTTATTTTTGATATTTTACCGGTACCCAGAGGTATTATCTAGGAGTTGGTTGTTGAGCCTGGTTATATATATATTGTAATATATATTTTGTTGGGATGTCGAGAGGTGATTCTTGGCGTTCAGCTTTTGAGCCTTGCATGTTTATTGTATGCCCTGAGCGATACTTGGATTCCCGTTGTTGGAATGCCTTGGACAGGCTCAGTGGACAGTTTAATTAAACCTTGAGTGAACCATGGATCCAGTTGAGGGATGCCTTGGACAGACTCAATGGTTGGATATGTTTACACCATGAGTGATACTTGGATCCAGTTGAGGGATGCCTTGGACGGGCTCAGTGGGTTGTAGACTTATGTACCATGAGTGATACTTGGATCCAGTTGAGGGATGTCTTGGACGGGCTCAGTGGGTTATTGTTTTATGAACCTTGAGTGATACTTGGATCCAGTTGAGGGATGTCAGGGACGGGCTCAATGGTTGTTTATGTTTAAGCCTTGGGCGAATCATGGATCCAGCTGAGGGATGTCAGGGACGGGCTCACTGGCTGATTATAGTTATACCTAGAGGGCTGATGACTTCCACGCCTTGAGTGATACTTGGATCTAGTTGAGGGATGCCTTGGACGGGCTCACAGGCTGGATGTTGTATGATCGGAATGAGGATGCTCTTTCGGATCAGAGGGGAAGCATGGCGTCTCCCCGGATGTACGGACGGTTCTTTCGGAATCTTTCTTAATAGGATTGACCGTCTGTATACGGAATCCTTGTTTTGGTGATTGGAGCCGAGTACGTGAGAACTCAGGGCAGGACAAGTATCCCCCTATGGTGACGTACATTGCTCAGATACTTTTTTGGCATTGGCCGAAGCAGGTATATGTCGACTGGGATTACGGATCCAGAGATCGATTTGATGTTACACGGCTTGAGTGGCACAACATCTAGTTCAATGCCCTTGCACGGGATGTCCAGTTGAGCGGGATGATGGACCCAAGGTTCAACTGTTGACGAGGTTTTCTTATTATTTGATCCACATACCCTTGCACAG
The DNA here is from genome assembly GCA_963277665.1 of Viscum album. Classification (NCBI taxonomy): domain Eukaryota; kingdom Viridiplantae; phylum Streptophyta; class Magnoliopsida; order Santalales; family Viscaceae; genus Viscum; species Viscum album. The sequence goes on from OY728156.1 coordinate 2,016,850,341, forward strand.
TTGACGTGGTTTCTTGTGAATCAATGCCCTTGCACAGGATGTCCAATTGAGCGGGATTATGGACCCAAGGTTCGATTGTTGACGCGGTTTCTTGTTATTTGATTCACATACCGATGAATATTCATATCTATCCATATATGTATAGTTATGGACATCCATGCGTACGTATATAGTTATGGACATCCATGGTGACACTTGCCCAGTTGACAGGGATTGTACCTTGGGTTCGACTGTGGGCTCACGTTTGATTTACTTCCTTTGGTTGTGTTTCAGTTAGGCTGAGCACATTGCTTTTGCATACACTTTTAGCATCACAGTTACAAGTTGTTTGTTGGGGTAGCCTACTGAGATTCTTTCTCACCCCTGCACGTGCGCCTCGGTGTACGTGTAGACCTTATGTCTGCTTTTCAGGTTGAGCACAAGTTGCATGGTGGATAGGGCTGAGGCCCAGTGTTGCATGATCGAGCGGAGCTGCTCGTGTGGTTCTTGATCGAGCTGGTGCAATTCGACAGTGTCTGGAGACCGGGTACGTGGTTTGGCTCAGAGTTAGTAGTAGAGCCTTATACTTTTGCTTTCAGTGTATTTGTACTCCTATATCTGTATGGTCGGCCCAGTGGGTGACCAGTGTTGTATTGTATTGCATAGTTCTGCGGGCTTTTACAGCATTTCATTTATTATTACAGCATGTTCTACTTCAGTTGTTTACTGCTTCCGCACTCTGTTTACTTTCCACTATGTATGATACTCGGTTATTTTTCCGTTGTTGCTTACTCTAATATGAGCGCATAGTCTTCCTACTATCACACCTTGGCCCTCACTGCTAGTCGGCAGCCTTTGGCGTACGGAGAGGCGCGCTTGAGACCTCGTAACCCACCGGCTCAGAGCACCGATTTAATGACATCTGGGTCGGGACGTTATAATTTTCAAGTACCTTTGACTTTCTTACAAATGTTTTAAAAGGAATCTTTTTAACGTTTTTCATACAAGTCAATTTTGACTTTCTTTATAAAAAGGAGAAAAACATGTTTTTTTTAACGTTAACCGCTCGATCGTTTTTTCCTACAGCTATGATTGTTCTTCTTTATGAAGCATCATCTTCATGTTCATGTTTTCATGGTTTTCCGAAGTAAAGTCAATTGCCATTCTTTTGAGGAATTTTCCATTTTTAAAGAGTTGTTAAAAGAAAATAATATTTCATCTTATTTTAATGATACGTATTGAAAGTTCTCTTGGTTATGGGTTCAAATTAGTGTTATGGTGTTTCCAAATAACCTTCATGATTTATGTTTGCTTACGAGATTACTTTACGAAATGTTTTCACGGGGCTTGAGGTGTAGGAACTATAGCAAGGTCAATCATTCAGTTTTGATGACCCGTCTTGAACAAAGCAAAAGTGTCATGTAATGTATGGATTTTCCAGATTCTCTAAAACTCTAAACCTAAAAGATCATAAGAATATAAAAAAGCGCAATATTTTCAATTAAACTCATAATTACAAGTTGCCACATCAATAATGGACAATAAAATATCGCATCTAATATAGGTAATTGACCTTTAAGTTAACATAACAAGTAAATCTAGCAAGGCAGTCTATACAGAATAACTTGTGGAAGGGCAGTATTTGACACAGGGTAAGATTTAGGGAAAATGACACTTGAAAACAACGGAATCCAATTACTTCCAATTAAAGATTTTACATTTTAAACTGACATTAAAAAGACATTTTTGTTAATGGAAAAAAACCCCTTTGTAAGTATAATTTCAATTGTAAATAGTTGAAAATTTAATTATAAATATAGTGAAGGTCAGCAATTAATTGTGTATGAATTAGCATGTTTACAAGTGATTCTTAAAGCATTTTCAATTGCACATCATTACATTTACAAATAACCTTTCACCCATTTACAACTGAAATTACATCTATAAGGAGAAAAAATTTGCCCATTAACATATTTAAGGTGCCTAATCAAGATTAATTTAAGTCCATGATTCTTGGTTGTAATTTTCCCAAAAAAGATTCAATTATCCCCAGATGAGGGCAAGCATGAATGTAACAGGACATTGCTGATTTAAAGTCTATGCCGGACCAAATTAGTGCAAAAAAATCAAAGAAAGAAAAGAAAGAATCTCTGAATGTTTAGTCCCTCATTGTCTAGCAATGAGATGAAATAACCACAGCCCGCCATGATCAATCTGTTCTAAAAGGACAAGCTTAGACCATCTGAACTACTTCGTAAGCATATTGAGGGTGAACAGCGTGGGTGTGGCAAACACAGTCTTGGACAATCCCATATGTTGCTAAAAATTAAAGTCTTGAGATTCCAAACCCCCCACCCACCCAGACACAAATGGAAAAATAAAAGAACAAAAGAGAAAAAATAGAAAAATAAACAAAGTCTTGAAAAAAGAGCCCTTCGCAGCAAATTAACAACAAATATGACAATAACTCACCTAGCACTTCCCGAACAACGGCCATGCTTAGCTCGGACTCGTTGCCAAGCATGGCGCACAAAAACTGCTCCATGTCTCCTTTATTCAAGGCCTCGTTCCAATTCCGCTCCTGCTTCGACCGATCCCCTCTTCGGCGGCACGTCACATAATCCTTTCCCAGAACTGTTGATATAGTCCCGGCCGCTGCAACCACCCTCTTCGCCTTCCTTCCTCTGACACCCTTCGCACCGATCCCACTATCGACAAATTCAGACCCATCGATTCCCTCTGGAAAATAGAATCCACAACCAGAAGACAAACTTTCGCTCGAGCTGGAGCATTCAAACTGGTCTTCCTTGTTAACCCCGAAGCCCCCTAACAGCTCTGCAGCTTTGTTGGCATCCCCCTCGGCCATCATGTAAGCCGAAACGACCTCTTCAAAGGAAAAGGAGGAGAAAACCTCCGACAGTGCGTCGAGAACCATGCTTAGATCGTCCACTCCTACAACGCCTTTGCCTGCTGGTTTCTGAGCCAGGCTCTCAGGCTGTTGAAGATGATGCTTATCACGGACGAACGAAACCCGAGTTTGGGAAGCAATATGATTTGGGGAACCGAAGCAAACAATGGATCACTGTAATGCAAGTTCTCCTCGCCCGAAATGACCTGCAGTAGGGACCTCCGGAGCGAACAAAACCAAATGCAACTCTCGGGATTTTGAAGAGTATGCGAATCACGAACGAACGAGATCCGAGTTTTGGAATAAATGGGGATTGACGAATCGAAACAATCGATGGATCGCTGGGAAACCTAGATTTCGATTTAACCGAAATCGAGGCTTCGGATGAACAGCCAAGGAGAAGGGGGGTCCTTGAAGAGACGGTTGACCGTCGGTCATGCGAAATTTAGCGGACCCTGCGGATGGAGCAGCAGCGTTCATATTCTGGGAAATTTAACCTCGATAGAGATAGAGACAAAGGAGATTATAAAATAAATAAAATAAAATAGAAAAGCGGGCCTTGGTGTGACGGTTTGGCAATGTGATGTATATCATTAAATCATGTGTATTATGTTGTTCATATTTATGTTGCGGGTCTTGGTTTATGATATTATGGTTTATAAACATATCTTATGGGTGAACATCATGTTAGTTTTGGTTGTAATTTATGTGTGGGATTTGAATGTAATGTTGTGATGCTTCTTTATTATGCATATGAAACATTCCAATGAATGATATATCTTTATTCAACGATCTGTTTCATGATTCGTATTTCTTCAATGATCTTATGTTCGACTTTAAGATCATGTTATATTTCATTTTCCCATGTCATGTTCCTATATTATGCCTTATTGTTACCCCACATTATGATCCTATAGAATACTTTACGATGTTTGGTATCTCAAATTGATTATTTTTCCCATGTTTCTCTTTCCTCCCTCTTACTATGCTTTTAACTCGTCCTTTCTTTGATGTATGTTTTTAGGTGATCACAATTATTAAGAGGGTCCAACTTATAGGAGGTTTGTGATGGAGGATTTGAATAGACTATTATGGTATTATATAGTTTGATGTTTAATATGTGCCTATTTCCCATGGATATTAAACATAAGATTTTGGGATTAGTCATTGCAATTAAATTTTTAATTTAGTTATAAAATTATGTGTGTGTTGCATCAAACCTGGAAGTGTGGGTTTGGGCGTCTCATCTAGTATTATAGTGGAGTTTAGTTATTTTTTGGAATTAAGATATCGAGACATTTGGCTATAAAACCTTTGGCAAATAACATTTAGCTCTAAAGGACTACTTCAAGTATAGCTAATATGAAAAAATCAAGTGAACATTTCAACCCCATAAATGTTGAGTCATATCACAAATTAATAATGACTTTAGTGTAACTATTATGGTTATAAACTATAAACTAAGCATCAATAGGTGTTTATCAATGAGTAAAATTGTGAGGGCACAATTTTTTTAAAGGGGGTAGAATGTAACATCCCAATTTTTTTACATATAATTTTTTTTAAATTGTTTCTTAAATTATATGTGCAATACATTGCATTATCTTATATTTTGGGAATATGAACATGTAATTTATATAACACTATTTCCATTAACTATTTTCATACATGATTAATGAAGCGTGGTCGATTGTCGCCTATCGACCGTTCAAGGTTCTGGTGCTCTGCTAATGTGTAGAGTAACACTCGGGTCGAATCCTCAACGATTATACTTTTCAATAGTCGATTGTTTTTAGTTGATTGTATTTTGATCGGGGGGTTTGTTTGTAGAGCTAAAATGAAGTGATTAATGGCTGGTGTTTGATTTAACAATTTGATAAAGATTAGGGTGAGTTCATTTTTAGGGAGTTAAGTTTGTGATATTCTTGAGCTTTGCTTTATATTGTATTAAATAAACACCCACTTCACATGATGTCGTTGATTGAAATTCTCAAGTGTTAAGGCTTTAATCCAAGACATAACTTAACTTAGGGTTTTAATCTCAATCAGTACATGTTTATGGTAGTGTAATTATGGTTCCAATAATCCATAGAATCCATACGTTAAGCAAAATATGTCATTAATTCATGGCATTTTATGTTTAACATACACAATGTTAATTTAAAAAATGTCCATCGAGAAAAAGCTCTCAATCACTTAACATCAACAATTATAACTCACCCCAATAGAAGATTTACCCAACCATTAAGATGATTAGTTTAACAATCCCAACTTTTATTAATGAAAATTCCTCTTGATATATTTAAATGTCTTATTATGTAAAATGGTTATATAAATCACATGCACTTCCTTGGTTTTATGTTTTTGGATTTTAAAATACCGTTAAGAATTGTTACTGTTGCTAATATAGATGTTGAACAGTAATCACATGATTAATATAAATATAGGGCTTTAAAAAAATCAATTTACTCAGACAAAGGAAGCGATGACCTCATCCAGTAGAATTGCTCCATACGAAGCTCATTCGTTGGAGCTCAGAAAGGAGGTGATGTCACTGGGTTTCGCTCTTGACCAAGCCCAAGGCGAGTTTCAACATGTTAAGCTTGAACAGAATCTCCTACGGGAGAAGTGAAAGTTAATAGAGATTACCACTCGAGCGATGTTATCTGAGCCGCCCCAAGAGTCGGTCACCATCACACATCTTACCCTTAGGTCTTATGCGAGTGTTATAAGGGGTTATGTAACAAAACCACAACACTATGATTATGTGTATTAGTTTTGTATAAAATAATGAACACACATTCATTTTATTATTGTTACCTTGTAAATGGTTTTTAAAACGTAAATAGTATTTTTAGTGAATTTTTAAATTCAATTAAGAAAATTTATTTTGATGAATTAATGGATTTTTGAATTAAATAATATTTTGATAAAATATCATTATTAAATTACTTTTTATTAAATACAAATGATCATATAATTTTTGTATGAATGCAATTGTAATTTTTATTAAGGTTTGAAAGTTGTTTTTGTCAAAACCCATGAATTTTTTATAAATGTCGGTTTTTATTTTAAAAGTAAAAATTCATATATTTAGAAAATTATTTAGATAAAATGAATATTATTTTTGGAATCAGGACGTCAATATTATCCAACGGTGAATTTTTCATAATTTTATGAGAGTCGATTTTTTTGGGTAAAAATTAATTACCGTTTAAATATTTAATGTGTTTTATGACATCATAATGAACCAATAGTGATGTAATAAAATACTATAAAAGGGTTGTTAGACCAATATATGTTTTACCTTTAAAATAATGTGATTTTAGATTTATTTGATTTATTTTACAAAGCCTTAGTGGACCCTTCAAGACTTATAAAACATTTTAACATTTTAAAATGATTTTCTTGAGAGTGTGACTCACCTCCACATAAGAAAGCCTAATATTTTAATAAGTTTAGCCATTGACATTATAAAATAATTTTTTCTACTCCCCTTTTTCAAAAACCATGGGAAAAAACCATGTGATGGTTTTGTGGTTTTGATTAGTTTAATGTGTAGTGTCCAAAACCTAAATAATTAAAAATTCCCTCTTATTTTTTTTTATATAAACCCATTCAATCTCTCATTTCGCTTCACTAAAATCATTTAGAGCTCAACCCCCCCCCCCCCTCCTCTCTCTGGAATCCTCCCAAGGCCCCCCAAGCTCCCAAGAAGCCTCTCTAAAGACTCTCCCAAACCTTTGGAATCACACTTCCAAGTAAGAGATTTCTTCCTTTCTCATTATTGTCCAAATTTCTTTATATTGTTATACCCTTTTATTTTAAATTAAAAATGTTGAGGTACGATTTCTCACCTCTCCCATAACTCCCTCCTTATGTTTGAATGATTAGAGACCCCTTTCTCTCTCATTAATGTCTCCCATTACACTCGTTACCATGCCGAAATTCCGTAAGAGATTTCTCTCTCCTCATTTACATTCAAGCAATTATTTTATATTATGCAAATAAATTTCATTACATATGTTGGGATATTATGTTCAATGACCCCCTTACTGTCCATTTCACATATAAATTATGAGATACCCCTTTCTCTCTCACCAACCCATTTTACGATTTCTATTTGACGTTGTTATGCTGCCGAAGTTACACCAAAATTTCCATGCCAAAATCATCATGTAAGTGAATACCATACCCATTTCTCTATCAAGGGTATTCACATTTATGCACATGTACTTGTTGATTGAGGACTTATATTTATGTATTCCACATCTCTTATTCATGAAATAAATTATGATGTCTAATGAATCCATGTTGTATGATCTATGTGACACACATATGCATGAAATGCAATGTTTTTAAAGGGTGCGCCCTAATAGCGCTCCAATGCATTGTGTAAAGATTAGTATCATGATACGTTAAGTGCAGTGAGGGTTTACTTATTCTAATTCAAGTGCAATGAGGGTTTACTCATTCTCCATGTGTAATGAGCCTTGGATCATGCTAATACCATGTTAAATGTTGTTGCCAAATTTTCATGTTATGATAACCATGTTATATCATGCCTTTATGTTCATGTTTCTCTTATGCTTCATTGATATGCCTATTTCCTAACATGTATTTTATTCTTCATGTTATGCCTTTTTTACTCCCTTACTGGGCTTTATAGCTCACCCTTTTCACATGTATGTCCTCAGGTTATCCCATGCAATGCTAGGTACGAGGGAATGTAGTGGTCATGTAATGAAAGTTTTCAATAAAGATATTGTATTTTTATGTCTTAATTTGTCATGTAATGTCCCTAATTTTCCAAGACATTAGACCTCTCGATCCTCAAAGTTGTCTTAAGTACAATTTTATGTAATAAATCATGTTAAAGTGTGTAATAAAGAGCAGGGTTGTTATAGTTAGTATCAGATGATAAGATTAGTTATTTTTGGGATTGAGATTAGAAAACTCCAGTGAAAGCCTTAGGGATAAGACTATGTATAATAAAAATATCCCTAAATTTTGGTGAGTATAGAGTAATTGGTTTATTAAGAAAATATATCCCTGTCTGGATACGAACAAGTAGAGGTGGCTCTGACACAAATGTATCTAAGGGTAAAACCCGAAAACACCGCTTTGAGCTAGACTCGAACGAGAACTGGTGCATGACAATAGGCCTTTCTGCACTCTTGGTTACAACACTCCTGAGAGATATTATTTGGTAAATTCATAAGCTTAGTATAAACCATTATTAAGGGAATAAAAAAAATTCCCATAAGAATATATGTTGGGAAGTAGATCGTGGATAACACAGAATGAAACCTATAAATTCATAAGTTAAGGAAATAAATGTAATTTATAAGTTATATTTTTTTTTTGTAATTTGATTCCCCTTTATGTGTTACCCCTAACTTTTCTTTTATTCTAGCCAATGGCTAGTAATACGAGGACTCGAGCTAACAACCGATGCAAAGATCAATGTGATGACTGTTCTAATGAGATGCCCAATCCGATGGGAGTGGGAATAACAAACTTTGTCATGATACTCTCTTAGTTAACTTAATTTTTTAATATAAACATGGGTCAAGATGATCGTCTAACTCCCTCTAAGAAAGAACAAGTCACAATCAAGAGCTTCATGAGATAAGGACCTCCTACTTTTAATGGATCATCTGATCCCTCAATCACCGAACAATAGATCAAATCCATTGAAAAGATCTTCTTCATCCTTCAATGTTCCGAACAAGAGAAGGTTCTTCTGGATGCTTATCATATGGAGGGTGAAGCTGATCAATGGTGGACATTGATCAAAAATACAAATCCTGATGAAGAGATCGAGGTGTTGGAATGAAAGGATTTACAGAAAATGTTTTTTGATAAATATTTTCCTTGCACCCTCCGACTTAATATGGAAAGGAACTTCCTTTCCCTTAAGAAAAAAGATGACGAATCCATCAAAACGTATAAGGAAAACTTCACAAGGCTTGCACGATATGCCTCTAACTTTATCGTTACCCCTGAATTCAAGGTTGAACTCTTTTTTGGTGGGCTAAAACCTAGCCTACGGAAATCCCTGACGATCTGTGACTTCGATATCTATAAAGAAATTGCTCAATGTGCCCTCAAAGTTGAAATGGAGATCGATGAATCTCAAGGTTATCATGGAGATAAGAAGTGTAAGGTGGACTTTAATTTTGGTGGTCTGATGGATAAATCCAATGCTGCTAAGAAATTCCAGCACCTCACTTGCTAAAGGTGCAGAAAGACGCACCCTGGAAATTGCCTGAAGGGGACAAGAAAATACTTTAAGTGTGGAAGAGAATGACACCTGACCATTAACTGTCGACAAGAAAAACTTGTGGTTGTGACAGAGGAGAGGAACACTCCATTCCACCCTCAACACATTGTTCATTACTTCAACTAAAAAGAATCAGATCACTTTGAAAACTAGTGCCCTAAGCCAAGGGTTTTCAGAGGCAACCAACAACCTCCAAGGTAGAAAGGGTGATCTTTTTCCATCACTACTGTCTAAGTGAACCCCGAAAACAAATTTGTGACAAGTACTCTAGTTATTAATTCAAGAATAACAAACATACTTTTTGATTCTGGTTCTACGCATTCTTTTATATCCCAAAATTTTAGTAGAATGATCCTAACACCACCACAAATCATGGAAGTAAAGATGTTGGTGGGAACGGAAAATGGGGCAATTATTGCATCCCATGAATATAACTCCTCCCCTATCACAATTTGTGGATTGAACTTCCCAGAGAACCTCGTCATACTCCCTCTATGGTGGAATTTGATGCAATTTTTGGCATGGATTTTATTTCTCTATATAGAGCCAACATAAATTTTCGTGAGAGGGAAATCACTCTTCATATGGAGAATCGACCCCCGATTCTGTATAAGTGAAAGGAGGAGGATGAATCTTCTTTAGTACCATCATCTCAAGCATGAATATTACTACCCTATGACCATGAATATCTTGCTCAGATGATTAATTCTAAGGAAGCAACCATCCTTGAAGACATGCCTATTGAGAGGGAATTTGTTGAAGTGTTTCTCGAGGAATTGTTTGGTCTTTCTCCTAGAAGAGATGTTGAATTCTTGATTGATCTTATATCTGGGGTATTGCCAATATCCAAGACTCTGTATAGATTGGGTGTTATGGAGCTTGAGAAACTAAAGAAACAACTACAGAAGAATCTGAATAAAGGGTTTATACGCCCAAGTGCTTCACCATGTGGTGCACCAGTCCTCTTCGTCAAGAAAAGGGATGGGTCAATGTGCCTTTGCATTGACTATCGTGAGCTCAACAAAATCATGGTAAAAAACAAGTATATTCTCCTCCAAATTGATGGCTTGTTCGATCAGCTATGTGGAGAACAATACTTCTCCAAGGTGGATCTACAGTCGGGATATTACTAAGTAAGGGTGAAGAAGGAGGATATCCACAAGACTACTTTTCGTACAAGATACAAGCACTATGAATTCATAGTAATGCCTTTCAGACTCACTAATACTCCACCAATATTCATGGACTTGACGAATAGAGTCTTTAGAGATTACCTTAACAAATTTGTGGTAGTCTTTATAGACGATATTCTAATATACTCCAAAACCAAAGAGAAGTATGAGGAGCATCTAAGAACTATACTAGAGACCTTGCGGAAGGAGAAGCTCTATGAAAAGTACAACAAGTGTGGGTTCTAGTTGAAGTAAGTCTCATTCTTGGGTTATATCGTTACAAGCTATGAGATATCTATGGATCCCTCTAAGAAAAATGCAATTGAGGGATGGCCGAGTCCAACATCTATGCCGAATATCTGTAGCTTCTCTGGGTTAGCTGGATATTATCGCCGATTTGTGAAAAAATTCTCATGATTGTCAAACCCTCTTACCAAGATAACTCAAAAGGGAGTCAATTTTGCTTGGAGTGATGAATACGAAGATAGTTTCAAGGAGTTGAAAATGAGGCTTATCGCTGCACCCATGCTCACACTACCCACAAGTGGATAACTTTTTGTGGTATTCAGTGATGTTTCGAAGAAGGGCCTCAACTGCGTGTTGATGAAAAATGACAAATTCATTGCCTATGATTCAAGGAAATTGAAATTTCATGAGAAAAACTATCCAACACATGATATGAAGTTGAATGTAGTAATATTCGCTTTAAAAATTTAGTAACATTACCTCTTTGGGGAGAAGTGTGAAATATATAAGGATCACAAAATCCTCAAGTATATATATTCACACAGAAAGAGTTGAACATGCGCCAACGAAGATGGTTAGAGCTGATCAAAGACTATGACTGCTTAATCCATTACTACCCTGGGAAAACAAACAAGGTGGTAGATACTCTAAGTAGAAAGGACCCAACAATTCTATCATTGATGAGAATTTAAAAGGATCCAATCTTCTTATATTTGATGAAGATGGACATGAGAATCATAAATAAGGGAACATCATCAACCCTTTCACAAATGATTTCTCAACCGTCTCTTTTAGAAAGGTTAAAGGATGCTCAAAAGGATGATGTGAGAATTCAAAAGAAAGTGGAAACTATTAGAAAAGGGAAATCATGAGAGTTAAATATTAATGAAGAAGGAATTGTGAGATTTGTGACAAGGCTATGTGTTTCATCAAATCCGGAGTTAAATAATGAACTTTTGGATGATGCACATAGTTCAAATTTCTCCATTTACCCAGGAAACACAAAGATGTATCAAGATCTCCGAGAGAATTATTGGTGGGATAACATGAAGAAGGATATCTCTGAGTATACATCAAAGTGTCTGGTATGCCAGCAAGTGAAGGCTGAGAGGTAGAAGTCTAAGGGGATGATGCAACCATTACACATACCAATATGGAAATGGGAGAACATCACCATGAAATTTTTCATTGGGATTACGAAGACATTCAAAGGGAATAATTCTATTTGGGTTATTATGGATAATCTTACAAAGACTGCACACTTCATTGCAATTCGGGAGGATTTATCATTGAATCAACTTGAACAAATATATATCAGAGAAGTGGTAATGTTGCATGGAGTACCGCAATCTATTGTATCTAATTGAGATCTAAGATTCACCTCTAAGTTTTGGAAGAGTCTCCAACACGCTCTGAATACTAAGCTGAACTTCAGTACGACTTATAATCCTCAAACTGATGACCAATCTAAGCAGACTATCCAAACACTTGAGGACATGTTGAGAGCATGCTCAATAGACTTCAAAGGAGGATGAGATAAAAATCTTCCTCTCGTTGAGTTTTATTACAATAACAGTTTTCACTCAAGCATCCAAATGGATCCTTTTGAATCCCTTTATGGGAAGAGGTGAAAAACACCAACATGTTGGGATGAAGTTGGGGAGCGAAAACTCCTAGGTCCAGAAATGGTCGAAGAAATGGTGGAGAAAGTTAATACCATCCAGTAGTGCATTAAAGATGCTCAAAGTCGACAAAAGAGCTATGATAATAATCATCGAAGATACCTAGAGTTTGAAGTTGGAGACAAGGTATTTCTCCACATATCACCGTGGTAGAGATTTATGAGATTTAGGAAGAAGGGAAAGATTAGTCCAAGGTACATCGTTCATTTTGAGATCCTTGATCGCATTGGAGTAGTGGCCTATCAACTAGCACTCCTACCGAACTTATCTCAAGTACATGATGTATTCCATGCATCACTATTGATGAAGTACATACTTGACCCATCACATGTACTCAATCCAGAGGTAGTACCACTGGACAATGACCTCTCCTATGAAGATAAGTCGGTGAAGATCTTAGATCATATGGAAAAATTTCTACAAAATAAGACAATTCCCCTCGTCAAGGTGTTGTAGTGAAACCACAAGTGTGAAAAAGAAATGTAGGAATTAGAGGAAGTGATGAAGTAGATTTACCTGCATCTGTTTTAGTGTGGTAAAAAGAAATTTTTAGGACAAAATTTCTAAAGGGGGGAAGATTGTAACGACCCAAACTTTTATTAATGAAAATTCCTCCTAATCTAATTAAATATCTTATTATGTAAAATGGATATATAAATCACATGAACTTCCTTATTTTTATGTTTTTGGATTTTAAAATACCGTTAATAATTATTAAAGTTTCTAATATAGTCGTTGAACAATGATCACATGATTAGTATAAATATAAGGCTTTAAAAAATCCAATTTACTCAGACAAAGGAAGTGATGACCTCATCCAGTAGAATTGCTACATATGAAGCCCATTTATCAGAGCTTAGAAAGGAGGTGGCATCACTAGACTTTTCTCTTTAACAAGCCCAAGCCAAGCTTCAACACGTTAAGTTTGAACGGAATCGCCTACGGGATAAGTGAAAGTTAATAGAGATCACCACTCGAGCGATGTTATTTGAGCTTCTCCAAGAGTCTGTCACCATCGCACACCTTACCCTTAGATCTTATGAGAGTGTTATAAGGGGTTATATAAAAAAACCCTAACACTATGATTATTTTTATTAGTTTTTTATAGAATAAATAATATACATTCATTTTATTATTGTTACTTTGAAAATGGGTTTTAAAGCACAAATAGTATTTTTAGTTAATATTTAAATTCAATTAAGAAATCTATTTTGATGAATTAATGAATTTTTGAATTAAATAATATTTTAACAAAATATTATTACTAAATTACTTTTTATTAAATATAAATGATCGTATAATTTTTTTATGAATACAATTGTAATTTTTATTAAGGTTTGAAAGCTGTTTTTGTCAAAACCCATGAATTTTCGATAAATATCGGTTTTTATTTTAAACGTAAAAATTCAAATATTTAAAAAATTATTTAGATAAAATTAATATTATTTTTGGAATCAGGACATCGAAATTATCCAATGATGAATTTTTCATAATTTTCTGAGACAATCAAATTTTTGGGTAAAAATTAATTACCGTTTAAATATATAATGTTTTTTATGACATCATAATGACCCAATAGTGATGTAATAAAATAATATAAAAGGGAAGTTCAGCCAATATACATTTTACCTTTAAAATAATGTGATTTTATATTTGTTTGATTTATTTTACAGAGCCTTAGTGGACCCTCCAAGACTTATAAAGCATTTTAACATTTTAAAATGATTTCCTTGAGAGTGTGACTCACCCCCGCATAATCAAGCTGTATATTTTAATAATTTCGGCCATTGGAATTATAAAAGAATATTTTCCACTCCACTTTTTCAAAAATCATGGGAAAAAACCATGGGACGATTTGTGGTTTTGATTAGTTTAATGTGTAGTGTCCAAAACTTTAATAATAAATAATTCTCTCTCCTTTCCTATATAAACCCACTCAATCTACCATTACTCTTCACTCAAAGCATTTTGAGCTTGATAAAACCCTTAAATATTCTCTATATAATCCTCCCAAGGCACCACAAGCTCCCAAGAAGCCTCTCTCAAGCCTCTCTCAAGCCTTTGGGATCACACTTCCAAGTAAGAGATTTCTTCCTTTCTCATTTTTGTCTAAATTTATTTATGTTGTTATACCATTTTATTTTCAATTAAAAATGTTGGGGTATGATTTATAACCTCCCCCATACTACCCTCATTATGTTTGAATGATGAGATACCCCTTTATCTCTCATTAATTTCTCCCATTATACCCGTTACCATACCAAAATTCCATAAGGGATTTCTCTCCCCTCATTTACATTCAAGATTTTTTATATATTATACAAATAAATTCCATTAAATATGTTGGTATATTATGTTAAATGACCCCTTACTATCCATTTCATGTATAAATGATGAGATACCCCTTTATCTCTCATCAAACCATTTTATGATTTCTATTTGACGTCGTTATGCTGTCGAAGTTACACTAAAATTTCCATGCCAAAAATCATCATGTAAGTAAATACCATACCAATTTCTCTATCAAGGGTATTAACCTTTATGAAAATGTACTTGTTGATTGAGGAATTACATTTATGTATTCCACATCTCTTATTCGTGGAATAAATTATGATGTTTAATGAATCCATGTTGTATGATCTATGTGGCACACTTACGCATGAAATGAAATGTTTTTAAAGGGTGCACCCTGATATCACTCCAATGCATTGAGTAAAGATTAGTATCATGATATTTCAAGTTAAATGAGGGTTTACTCATGATAATTCAAGTGAAATTAGGTTTTAATCATGCTCCATCTACAATGAGTCTTGGCTCATGCTAATATCATGTTAAATGTTATTGTCACATTTCCATGTTATGATAATCATGCTATATCATGTCTTTATGTTCATGTTTCTCTTATGATCCATTGATATGCCTATTGCCTAAAATTTATTACATTCTTCATGTTATTCCTTGTTTACTCCCTTACTGGGCTTTATAGATCACCCTTTTCACATGTATGTCCTCATGTTATCCCATGCAATGCTAAGTACGAGGGAATGTTGTGGTCATGTAAAGGAAGTTTTCAATAAAGATGTTGTATTTTTATGTCTTAAGTTTTCATGTAATGTCTCTAATTTTACAAGACACTAGACCTATCGATTCCCAGAGTTGTCTTAAGTGAAAGTTTATGTAATAAATCATGTTAAAGTGTTTAATAAAGAGTAGGGTTGTTATAGTTGGTATCAAATGATAGATTTAGTTATTTTTGGGATTAGGATTAGAAAACCCTAGTGAAAGCCTTAGGGATAAAACTATATATAATAAAAACATACCTAAATTTTGGTGAGTATAAATTAATTGGTTTATTAATCAAATACATCCTTGTCTAGATACAAACAAGTAGAGGTGTCTCTGGCACAAATGTATCCAGGGGTAAAACCCAAAAACATCGCTTTGAGCTAGACTCGAATGGGAACTGGTGCATGAAAACGGGCCTTGCTTAACTCTTGGTTATGACACTCTTGAGGGATATGATTTGGTAAATTCATAATCTTATTATGAACCATTATCAAGGGAATAAAAAATGCCCCTAATAATATATGTTGGGAAGTAGATCATGGATAACATAGATTGAAGCCTATAAATTCATAAGTTAAGAAAATAAATGTAATTTATAAGTTATCTATTTTTGTCATTGGATTCACCTTTATTTGTTACCCCTAACTTTTTTTATTCCATCCAATAGCTGGTAATAGGAAGACTCGGGCTAACAACCGATGCAAAGATCAATGTGATGACTATTCTGATGAGATGCCCAATCTGATAGGAGCAGGAATCAAAAACTTTGTCATGATACTCTCTCAGTTAACTCAAGTTTTGAATAGAAACATGTGTCAAGAGGATCGTATACCCTCCCCCCAATAAAGAAAAAGTTTCAATTGAGAGCTTAATGAGACAAAGACCTCATACTTTTAATGGATCATTAGATCCCATAATCGCCGAACAATGGATCAACTCCATTGAAAAGATCTTCTCCATCCTTCAATGTTCAAAACAAGAGAAGGTTATTTTGGATGTTTATAATATGGAGGGTGAAGTTGATCAATGGTGGACATTGATCAAAAATAAAAAGCCTGAGGAAGAGATCGAGGTGTTGGAATGAAAGGATTTTCAGAAAATGTTTTTCGATAAATATTTTCCTCGCACCCTCTGACTTAAGATGGAAAGGTACTTCCTTTCCCTCAAGTAAAAAGATGACAAATACATTAGAGCGTATGAGGAAAACTTCACAAGGCTTTCATGATATGCCTCCGACTTTGTCGTTACCCCCTAATGCAAGGTTGAACGCTTCTTTGGTGGGATAAAACCTAGCCTACAGAAATCCCTGGCGATCCGTGACTTCGATAGATATGAGGAAATTGTTTGATGTGCCCTCAAAGTTGAAAGGAAGATTATAAAATCTCAAGGATATCATGGAAATAAGAAGCTTAAGGTGGACTTTAATTTTGGTGGTCTGATAGATAAATCCAATGGTGTTAAGAAATTCCATCACCCCACTTGCCAAAGGTGCGGAAAGAAGCACACCAAAAATTACCTGAAGGGGACGAGGAAATAATTTAGGTGTGGAAGAGAAGGGAACCTAGACATTAACTTATGATAAGAAAAACCCGCGGTTGTGATAGAGGAGAGGAACACTCCATTAAACCCTCAACGCATTGTTCATTACTTCAACTACAAAGAATCAAAGCACTTTGCAAACTAGTTCCCTAAGCCAAGGGTTTTCGGAGGAAACCAACAACCTCCAAGGCAGCAAGGACGAGCTTTTGACATCACTACCACTGAAACAAACCCCAATAGTGAAGTGGTGATAGGTACGCTAGTTATTCATTCAAGAATAGGAAACATACTTTTTGATTCTGATTTTATGCATTCTTTTATGTCCTAAAAGTTTAGTAGAATGATCCCAACACCACCACAAATCATAGAAGTAAAAATGTCGGTAAGAATAGAAAATGGGGAAATTATTGCATCCCATGAATATAACTCTTCCCCTATCACAATTTGTGGATTGAACTTCCCGAAAAACCTCGTCATACTACCTCTTGTGAAATTCTATGCAATTCTTGGCATTGATTGACTTTCTCTATATAGAGCCAACATAAATTTTCGTGAGAAGGAAATCACTCTCCATATGGAGAATCGAACTCCGATTCTATACAAGTGAAAGGGGGGATGAATCTTCTTTAGAACCATCATCTCAAGCATGAATATTACTACCCTATAAGCATGCATATCTTTCTCAGATGATTGAGTCAAATTAAGAAACCATCCTTGAAGACATGCCTATTGTGAGGGAATTTGTTGAAGTGTTTTCCGAGGAATTGTCTAGTATTCCTCCTAGAAAAGATGTTGAATTATCAATTGATTTTATACACGAGGAATTGCCAATATCCAAGACTTTGTATAGAATGGCTATTGTGGAGCTTAAGGAGCTAAAGAAACAACTACAGGAGAATCTGGATAAAAGGTTTATATGCCCAAGTGCTTTAACATTGGGTGAACCAGTATTATTCGTCAAGAAAAAGGATGGATCAATGTGCCTTTTCATTGATTATCATGAGCTCAAAAAAATCATAGTAAAAAAAAGTATCCTCTCCCCCAAATTAATGACTTGTTCGATCAGCTACGTGGAGCACAATACTTCTCCAAGGTGGATCTGTGGTCGGGATATTACCAGGTAAGGGTGAAGAAGGAGGATATCTCCAAGAATGCTTTTCATACAATATACGGGCACTATGGATTCATAGTAATGCCTTTCAGACTCACTAATTCTCTAAAAATCTTCTTGGATTTGATTAATAGATTCTTTAGAGATTACCTCGATAAATTTGTGGTAGTCTTATAGACAATATTCTAATATACTCCAAAACTAAGGAGGAGCATGAGGAGCATCTAGTCATTATACTAGAGACCTTGCGGAAGGATACGCTCTATGAAAAGTAAAACAAGTGTGAGTTCTGGTTGAAGGAAGTCTCATTCTTGGGTTATATCATCACAAGCAATGAGATATCTATAGATCCCTCTAAGACAAATGCAATTAAGGGATGACTGATGCCAACATCTATGACAGATATCCGTAGCTTCTTTAGGTTAACTGGATATTATCGCCAATTTGTGAGAATTTTCTCACAATTATCAAACCCTCTTACCAAGCTAACTCGGAAGGGAGTCAAGTTTTCTTGGAGTGATGAATGCCAAGATAGCTTCAAGGAGTTGAAAAGGGGGCTTATAACTACACCCATGCTCAAACTACCCACAAGTGGAATTTTTTTTTGGTATTTAGTGATGCTTCAAAGAAGGGTATGGGCTATGTGTTGATGAAAAATGACAAAGTCATTACCTATGCTTCAAGGAAATTGAAAGTTAATGAGAAAAACTATCCAACACATGATTTGGAATTGGTTGTAGTAATCTTCTCTTTAAAAATTTGGTGACATTACCTCTTTGGGGGGAAGTGTGAAATATATACGAAATCACAAAATCCTCAAGTATATATATTCACATAGAAAGAGTTGAACATGTGCAAATGAAGATGGTTAGAGCTGATCAAAGACCATGTCTGCTCAATCCATTACCACCCTAGGAAAGTGAACAAGGTGGTAGATGATATAAGTAGAAATAACCCAACAATTCTATCATTGATGATAATTTAAAAGGATCCAATCTTCTTAGATTTTATGAAGATGGACACGAGAATCATAAAGAAGGAAACATCATCAACCCTTTCACAAATGATTGCTCAACCATATATTTTAAAAAGTTTAAAGGATGATAAAAAGGATGATGTGGGAATCTAAAAGAAAGTGGAGACTATCAAAAAAGGGAAATCCTCATAGTTTAATGTTAATGGAGAAGGAATTGTGAGATTTGGGACAAGGCTATGTGTTCTATCAAATCTAGAGTTAAAGAATGAACTTTTGGATGATGCACATAGTTCGAATTTCTCCATTCACCCAAGAAACAAAAATATGTATCGAGATCTCCAAGTGAATTATTGGTGGGATAACATGAAGAAGGAGATCACTGAGCATACATCAAAGTGCCTGTTATGTTAGCAAGTGAAGGATGAGAGGCATAATTCTAAGGGGATGATGCAACCATTACCCATATCAACATGGAAATAAGATAAAATCACCATGAACTTTGTCACTGGGCTTCTGAAGACATCCAAAGTAAACAATGCTATTTGAGTTGTTGTGGATCGTCTTATAAAGACTGCACACTTCATTTCAATTCGGGAGTATTTCTCATTGGATTAACTGGAACTAATATACATTAGAGAAGTGGTAAGGTTTCATGGAGTACCATAATCTACTGTATCTAATTGAGATCCAAGATTCACCTTTAAGTTCTAGAAGAGTCTCCAATACTCTCTAAATACTAAGATGAACTTCAGTATGACTTATCATCCTCAAACTAATGGCCAATCTGAGTGGACTATCCAAACACTTGAGGAAATGTTGAGATCATTCTCAATGGACTTCAAATGAGGATGAGATCAACATCTTCCTCTAGTTGATTTCTCTTACAATAACAGTTTTCAATCAAGCATCCAAATGGATCCTTATGAAGCCCTTTATGGGAAGAGGTGCAAAACACCAGTATGTTGGGATGAAGTTGGGGAGCGAAAAATCCGAGGTCCATAAATGGTCGAAGAAATGGCAGAGAAGGTTAAGATCATCCAGCAGCACATTAAAGATGCTCAGAGTTGACAAAATATCTATACTGATAATCATCAATGAGACCTAGAGTTTGAAGTTGGAGATATGGTATTCCTCTGCATATCATCATGGAAGAGAGTTATGAGATTTTGGAAGAAGGTAAAGCTTATTCCAAGGTACATTGGCCCTTTTGATATCCTTGATCGCATTGGAGCAGTGGCCTATCAACTAACACTCCCACCGAACCTATCTCAAGTACATGATGTATTCCATGTATCACTCTTGAGGAAGTACATACCTGACCCATCACATGTACTCAATCTAGAGGTGGTACCATTGGAGAATTACCTCTCCTATAAAGAGAATCCAGCAAAGATCTTAGATCATAGGGAAAAAGTTCTACAAAATAAGACAATGCTCCTTGTCTAGGTGTTGTGGAGAAACCATAAGTTTGAAAAAGCAATGTGAGAATCAGAGGAAGTGATGAAACAGAGTTACCCGCATCTATTTTAGTGTGGGAAAAGGAAATTTCAAGGATGGAATTTCTTAAGGGGGGAAGATTGTAATGACCCAAACTTTTATTAACGAAAATTCCTCTTGATCTAATTAAATGTCTTATTATGTAAAATGGATATATAAATCACATGCACTTCCTTAGTTTTATGTTTTTTAATTTTAAAATGCCATTAATAATTGTTACTGTTGCTAATATTGCCATTGAACAGTGATCACATGATTAGTATAAATATAGGTCTTTAACAAATCCAATTTACTCAGACAAAGGAAGCGGTGACCTCATCCAATAGAATTGCTCTATACGAAGACCATTTATTAGAGCTTGAAAAGGAGGTGGTGTCACTAGGATTCCCTCTTAACCAAGCCCAATCCAAGATTAAACATTTTAAGTTTGAATGGAATCGCCTACAGGAGAAGTGAAAGTTAATAGAGATTACCACTCGAGCGATGTTATCTGAGCTGCCCAAAGAGTCTGTCACCATCACACACCTTACCCTGAGGTATTATGAGAGTTTTATAAGGGGTTATGTAATAAGACCCTAGTACTATGATTATGTGTATTATTTTTTTATAGAATAAAAAATATACATTCATTTTATTATTGTTACTTTGTTAATGGTTTTTAAAGCACAAATAATATTTTTAATTAATATTTAAATTCAATTAAGAAATATATTTTGATGAATTAATGGAATTTTGAATTAAATAATATTTTAATAAAATATTATTACTAAATTACTTTTTATTAAATATAAATAATTGTATAATTTTTTTATGAATACAATTGTAATTTTTATTAAGGTTTGAAAGCAGTTTTTGTTAAAACCCATGAATTTTCGATAAATGTCAGTTTTTATTTTAAAAGTAAAAAATTAAAATATTTAAAAAAATATTTAGATAAAATTAATACAATTTTTGGAATCATGATGTTGAAATTATCCAATGGTGAATTTTTTATAATTTTCTAAGACAATCAAATTTTTGGGTAAAAATTAATTACCGTTTAAATATATAATATTTTTATGACATCATAATGACCCAATATCAATGTAATAAAAAACTATAAAAGGTATGTTGAGAAAATATATGTTTTACCTTTAAAATAATGTGATTTTAGATTTGTTTGATTTATTTTACAAAGCCTTAGTGGACCCTCTAATACTTATAAAACATTTTAACATTTTAAAATGATTTCCTTGAGAGTGTGACTCACCTCCACATAAGAAAGCCTAATATTTTAATAATTTAGGCCATTTTAATTATAAAATAATATTTTTCAGTCCCCTTTGGAAAAAAAGGGCAAAACCATGTCATGATTTGTGGTTTTAATTAGTTTAATGTGTAGTGTCCAAAACCTAAATAATAAAGAATTCCATCTCATTTCCTATATAAACCCACTCAATATCCCATTACTCTTCACTAAAACTATTTGGATATGAACCAAACCCTTACCTCTTCTATCTATAATCCTCCCAATGCACCCCGATCTCCCAAGAAGCCTCTCTCAAGCATCTCCCAAGACTTTGGGATTACACTTCCAAGTAAGGTATTTCTTTCTTTATCATTTTTGTCCAAATTTATTTATGTTGTTATAATATTTTATTTTCAATTAAAAATGTTGGGGTGTGATTTAAAACCTTCACATATCACCCTAATTATTTTTTTAATGATGAGATACCCCTTTCTCTCTCATTAATGCCTCCCATTACACCCGTTACCATGTCAAAATTCCGTAAGGGATTTCTCTCTCCTCATTTACGTTCAAGCAATTATTTTATATTATGCAAATAAATTCCATTAAATATGTTGGGATATTATGTTCAATGACCCCTTACTGTCAATTTCATATATAAATTATGAGATACTCCTTTATCTCTCATCAACTCATTTTACAATTTCTATTTGACGTCATTATGATGCCGAAGTTACACCAAAATTTTCATGCCAAAATCATCATTTAAGTGAATGCCATACCCATTTCTCTATCAAAGGTATTCACCTTTATGCACATGTACTTGTTAATTGAGGAATTAAATTTATGTATTCCACATATCTTATTCGTGGAATAAATTATGATGTTTAATGAATCCATTTTGTATGATATATGTGGCACACTTATGCATGAAATGAAATGTTTTTAAAGGGTGTGCCCTGATAGTGCTCCAATGCATTGGGTAAAGATTAGTATCATGACACATCAAGTGCAGTGAGGGTTTACTCATGATAATTCAAGTTCAATGATATTTTACTCATGATCCATGTGCAATGATTCTTGGATCATGCTAATATCATGTTAAATGTTGTTGTCACATTTTAATGTTATGATAATAATGCTATATCATGCCTTTATGTTCATGTTTTTATTATGATCCATTTATATTCCTATTTACTAACATGTATTTTATTCTTCATGTTATGCCTTGTTTACTCCCTTATCGGGCTTTATAGCTCACCCTTTTCACATGTATGTCCTCAGGTTATCCCATACAATGCTAAGTATGAGGGAATGTTGTGGTCATGTAAAGTAAGTTTTCAATAAAGATTATAGAGACCCAAAGCTTGACTTACATGGACATTACATTACTTTTGCGGAATACTTAATACATAAAAAAAACAGACACCAAAGGACCGTAATAGTTTAGTGTCTTTGGAAACTTGGAATATAAACTTCTAATCATGTTGAAAGATCTTCAACATCTCCCATAACGATCTTCCCATTTTTGTTTCCTTACCTAAAACCTTTCTTTTATTCCTAGGGGAAAAGAAAACATAAAAAGGGTGAGCTAAAATTCTCAGTAAGGGTAAGCATGGATAAAATAAAACAAACCATATACATTTGAACTTAAAAACATGAACATAAAACATCAAAATCTTGAGCAATGACATAAAACATGGAAGTACGTAAGGCATAGATCATAATGGAACATCAATCATGATAAAATAGCATGGGAATAAAACTTTTAATTGTGGAAAACATTAATCACATGTTATTATTTCTATAGTATACAAGACATTGCTGCCAAGACCATCTTAGTGGACAAAGTCCCTTACTGAACCGGGTTTTCTTGTCGTTCCAGCCCTGTATTACTGAACCGAATTTACTTATCGTTCCAGCCATGTCTATCTCATGAGATATAAATCTTTACCCAATGAATTTGAGGGAGATATAGGTCCCACCCATCTCATAATGAAATCATTCTTTCATGTGCCACAAAATCATAAATCATACATCATAGCATAACCCATGTAATAGAATAAGATTCTTAAATATCATGCCATTATAACATAATCCATATAAAAAAATGGATATCATTTCATCATAAGAATAATCAAACCATGTAAATAATGGATACATTATAATTGAAACATAAACATATTAAATAATGTCATTTTTTAGATGGAAAATAGTTTTGATAAAACACTTGAAATGAATTCTTTAGGAAAATATCCTTTCTTCTTCAAAATCATTTTATTTTCACAAAATGCCATGCAATATTAAAAGAAAAGGGGTTTTTTGAAAATAATCATGCAATCTTGTATAGGAAGCTTCATGAAAATGAGGCGTTATGAAACCTTAAAAATACGTTCACCTGTATAAGTTAAAAATAACATTCTCCTCGTACTTTTGTCGGAAAAGTCAAAAAGTTTCTCGTATGGTAAAAAAAAGAAATACTCCTTTCATAACATGTCATAAAAGTCAAAAATGAGTAAAAAGGGATTTAAACATACATACAAACACTTTTATAAAACATGGACATGGATGATAACAATAACCCCAGTAAATACTTACGAATAAACAATCTCCGATAAGAACGAGATTGGAATAATTATCCCTTACCTTAGGTCCGATATGCTTCGTACGTATCCGAAACTCCTATATAATGATTTAAATAATGTAATTTACTTATTAAATAATCATATTAATTGTTATTATATCATATATGGTTCAATTAGGTATTTATATTACCCGTTCATTTGTCAATTTCATGTTAAGGTAGCGTTTTGGGTAAAATCGTTTCATTTATCGTACGTGTTTGGACTTGTTGTTCTTGATATTATTACTTAAATCATGATTTACTTACTTAAATAATGTAAAAAATGATTTATATATCATATATATTCATTATATATATATAATAGATAGATAAATGAAATGAAACACACCGTTCATGGAGACAGTAGGCCGTACGTACGCATGAACGCTGTTTTCCTTTCCTTATTGACTTGAATGGAAGTAAGTAGATGACATATATATATATACATAAATCCAGTAGCATTTTTATGTCATATATTTCATTATTATTCATTATATATACTTTATAATCATTCATGAATGGTTATCATGAAGAATGAATCTCATCGCGTTCGTGGAGATGGTATTCCGTACGTACGCACATGCGATGATATCGTTCCCATAATTATTGAATAGAATTGTAGTGGATGATATAATATCTTAGAATAAGTATTATGTTATAATAATCATATATAGTTATTATTTATACCATTATACCCATCCAAGTAAGGTGGTGGTGGAAAAACTGATTACACCACGGCGTGGAGACGGTATTCCGTACGTACGCATGCACGATGATTTCATTTTCCGTAGGATGGATAGAAGGTAAAATATGGTTGTTTCATATTTATAATAACATATCAGTATATGAGTTATACTTATGTTATTAATTTATTATGAAACAAATAAATAATAAGTATAAGAAGAAATAAATCGGAAAGAATCGGTAAAGTATATTACCTCTTCTTTGACGCGCCTCTTCTTAACCTCCTCTTAGGGCACTAAAGATGGTCTTTAAAGAAGACCAGGACCTCTAGGATGTTTCTATGGAAGTGTAGAAGAGAAATTGGCATGAGTTTTCTGAGATTTAAGGCTCAAGGTTGTGTAAAGAGGAGAGGGAGGAGGTGCCCTTTTATAAGGGAGGAGAGGGGCACCTTTGGAATTCTCAAAAATATAATTTTAATATAAATTCAAAACCTACATAAAAACATCAAAAAATGACTCAATTCGAAGATGATATGAGATAGGTTTGTAATATCATCAAAAAATCAAATTTATACATGTTTTTATTTTATATTAAACCTTATCATTTTGATTTATCCTTATTTAATCTATTTAATTTTATTTGTGGTAATAAAATTCTAAATTTTAAATGGTTATAAATAATCACTTATGTGTTGTTAATTTTACATAATTGGATACTTTATGACATTATAGATTATTTAAATTTAAATTTATAATTTTTAAATATTTTTGTGATTTTAAACAATTTAATAATATGTTATTTTTATAAAATAACAATAGTGTCAATTTTGACAATATTCATTTATTTGAATTTAAATAAAATCCACACAGAGGATATATTCGAACTAAAATATTTAATAGGTTCCTAAAATGTCATAGTATTCTATAAAATTAGTTTAGAACATTAAATAGTTCGTATAATATTTATTTTACTATTTGTAAAACCATTTATTTGATATTTCTCTTAATAAAATAATTACTACAACATTTTTGTATAATTATTAAATATACTTATATGTTGCATAAAAATTAAAAATAAAATACTAGGATAAATATAAATCTTATATATTTCATAATAATACTTTTAGTCAGAATTATCTTCTAAAACACCCAACTTTTAAAATGTTATATTTATTAAATTATGAAGGTGACAACTTTGACATCATTTAAAATAAAATAATATAAGTGTCATAATCACTTTTATAAGACTCCAAATGATCATATATTCGGTCATTGTATGATTATGGTATAGATATACACTACCAATAAGTTTTGGTCAGGTTTTTGGGCCTTTTAATGGGTATTATTATTTCAATAAAAACTATATTACTTATTTTTCACTAAATAAATAATTTTTGCATCATTAATGTATAAGATATTAAGGTAATTAAATATCTCTTAAAAATTATAAATAAATTACCATAACAAATAAAAACATTTTAGATTTCAAATGAGTATTTATAATCGAATTTATATTCTGTATAACCTTATATTAAAAATACTTTAATTATTAAAGTTTGAGTGAGACATATTTCACTTTCCTTTAAATAAAATAAACTAAAGGTCTTAATCAAATTCAAGTGGGTTCCATTAGATTCAATTTAGACCCAAATATGATTTAGGGAAAAATATAATCATCCAATTATATTAATACAAGTTTTATGGTAATTTTATAATATTATATTTACCCTTAATTACCCGATTTACCGTTAACTATGATAAATAAAATTTACCGTAGTTACTATTCATAATGCCTGAAAATAAAAAGTAGATTATTAACATAATTTGGACCTACTGATTCCAAATATGGAATCAATTTTTTCAAATTCAAATCACAGAAGTTACATAAATTAATTTAAAATTAATCTCTCTCTTAAGAAAACGAGTTTTAAAAGTTAAAATATTGCAAAAGATTGAAATGATTTTACCTATGAATTCAATGTAAAATCAATGATAATGACTTACATTATATTAAATAGTAAAAATATATTATATTTATACTTTAAAACTATTCAATATTATAATTTAACCATATAAATTATTACGATGAAAAAAATTTGTTTTTAATTAAAATATAGCGTGTTTTTACTATTCATTAAAATATGAAAGTTATCAGAATAATATGAAAAATTTATCCAAAGTAAATTTTTATATCCTGATTCCAAATAATAATTTTATTTTGTCAAATTGGAATTATAAACATGTCAAAAACTATATTTAAAGTGGGTGTGCCATCGAAAGGCGGCAAAACTTCATTTTTTGAAAAATAATTATTTTACTCGAAAAATTTATTTTGTTCTCACACGATGTTCTAGAAAATTTGTAAGATGAATAATAATGTTATAACATTAAAAATGTAGTTAATAATATTCATAACGGCTAGTTCGTGATAATATTATAACCATATATCGTTGTTTAGTGAAACCCGGTATTACGTACAACACACGCTATCGAGGAAGGTCGCGATTGCGTGTAATGCAAGCCAAGTCAGGGCTGCGTATAGTGCAAGACTCCTTTGTTATTGCATATAACAAAATCCAACCATATTTCATTTATATATTTAATATATACACACACACACACACACACACTCAATGTTTCTTAGAATAACTACTTTCAAACAAACTTGAAATTGTGTGTAACACGATCCAAGATTAGTGTTGCATATACAACAAGCTAATATGGTGTTGCATATAGCGCAAGATAATCTTGGTGTAGCGTACAACAGAAGACATCAAATAAATTAAAATAATAATAATAATTATAATAAATCTCATAAAATCTCAGGGTGTTACATTCTACCCCCCTTAAAATGAATTTCGCCCTCGAAATTCGTCGGGATTATAAATGGTTTGTTACTTGAGAATTTCTTTCATAGAAACCCACATCGTAAAAAGTAATACTAAAACTTAATTTTAAAAAATGAAGTATGAAACATAACGGTTACCCAAATTAACTCATCACTAGGTTTCCACATAGGATATCATAGGTGAAAATATGGATATGGAGGAGAAATATAACCATCATGTTCTGATGGAGAGTGGTAGAGAACATGGCTATGAAAAAGCCAAAAATCACAAAGCCATAAATTTGTGATGATCTAAGGTAACATCAGATTCATCGGATATGAGTACTCTAGGACAACATTTTGGATTTTCAAGATCATTTCCCTAAAGTTGATGAATTAAAAAGAAATACTTACACGATTTTGGCACAATCTTACTATTGTTCGTGCCTTGAACAATTTCCACTTCATATCTTAAAGAAATGAAGTTGAATTTGTTATTCGTGAAGTGTTAGCAAATCATGCGATAGAATGATAGGTCATTCCATCTGTCTCAAACATAAGGTTAGCAAAAGTTATATACATAAGTCCATCTTATGGTGAGATTAATCGTATATGGTTCCAAAAAAATGGACTTATACTTCATCTATCATACCGCTTAATAAAATAAAACTAGTTTCTACTAACCAGGGACTTCCTGTAGGCCAGTAGTAGGCGATAAAGGTCTGTCGCACTTCGGTTGTGGGTTCGATTCTCACAGCCTTGTCCGACGCGACGAGTTGTCGCCCGTCCTACAGGTTGTCCTTTTTCTAAAACTACATAATTATAACATTCCATTAATAATATCAAAAATAGTTCTAGACTTAAACAATACTAACTTATGTCCAACATAATTCATTTCAAATATTTAGGCTTATCCAAAATACTTCTATCCAAGCTCATAGTATACAGAAAACAACTACTAGAAATGTCATCTACCGAGCATGTGAATACCATCATTTATCCCCGATATATCTTGTTGGTCACATTCCAATCATGTGAATACCTTAATCATGTATTCTCTTGAAAAATTAATACCCATTGAACCTTAGTAAAAACATGAATGCTGTTAAAAGTTAACACTTTCCACATGCCAAAATCCCAAAATTTCTATATACTCAAACCATGATATCACTTTGTCCTTATATTAGTCATGAGCTCATTAATACTATCAAACATCTCATTATTTCCTTATCCTTTCATTATGCACATATCATCTACCTTCCAAAAATATTTGAATAACCTTTAATGGTTACCAGTACCATTCATCATATACTTTCAAAACTCAAGCAAAGGAAATAGTGTAACAATCCTTAGATTTTTCTTTATTCCATAGTACCATACATTATTCTTGATAAACATACAATCATTACACTACCTTCTTAAACCACTGACTGAGATTCATCATTTCTTTCATCTCATATTTCATTTGTAGTCTCTTCATCATCATCCACATAAATACTACCCATATGACCATACTTATTCTCTTTATGAGATTTTACCTTAGGGCATTGGTTTGCATAATGCCCATACATTCCACATTTAAAACACTTAACCGTTGTTGATGTCTTAGCAATACCATTATCCTTGTCAATGGTGTTAAATGAACCTTTTCCTTTACAATTACTAGCTTTGTGTACTTCTTTTCCACACCCAAAGCATCTTATAGTTCCTTTGAAACATTCTCCCTGATTCCTCTTCCCACATGATTTACATGAGGGAAATTGAACTTTCTTTCCTCTATGATCATCATGAAACTCCATCTTTCTCTTATTAGCTGAGTCGGGAAACTTAATAAAGTTGAGATTATTGATCATATTATGAGATTTCTGATTAGGCATAATAACGATATGTGGACTTCCAGATCCAATTTCATTTGGTTTCTCATGAAGAATATCATTCCATTGTCCATCATATCCTCCATTATCGTGAATATTCCTGTTTACAGCCATTTTCTAAAACCCAGAAAGAATAGTGTTAGAGGCAAAAATCATAATCAAGGGGGAGTAAATTCAATATCTAACATATTAGGTTTAATTCTAATATAGTTACCATAATTCTAGGACTATAACCTATACTTATACTTAACTATAGAGACATCCCTAGACATACCTTAGAAATATCTCTAGGGATCTCACTAAAGTTTTCACATCCTAGTTTCCAAAGGTTAACTAAACCTTTCCTCTAATACCAACTGTAGAGACCGAAAGCTTGACGTACATGGACATTACATTACTTTTGCGGAATACTTAATACATAACAAAAACAGACACCAAAGGACCATAATAGTTTAGTGTCTTTGGAAACTTGGAATATAAACTTCTAATTATGTTGAAAGATATTCAACATCTCCCATAACGATATTCCCCTTTTTGTTTCCTTACCTAAAACCTTTATTTTAATCTTGGGGAAAAAGAAAACATAAAATGTGTGAGCTCAAATTCTCAGTAAGGGTAAGCATGGAGAAAATAAAACAAGCCATATACATTTGAACTTAAAAACATGAACATAAAACATCAAAATCTTGAGCAATGACATAAAACATTGCAGTACGTAAGGCATAGATCATAATGAAACATCAATCATGATAAAATAGCATGAGAATAAAACTTGTAATTGTGGAAAAAATTAAGTACATGTTATGATTTCCATAGTAGCCAAGACATTGCTGTGAAGACCATCTTAGTGGACAAAGTCCCTTATTGAACCAGGTTTTCTTGCCATTCCAGCCCTGTATTACTGAACCAGATTTACTTGCCATTCTAGCCATGTCTATCTCATGAGATATAAATCTTTACCCAATGCATTAGAGGGAGATATAGGTCCCACCCATCTCATAATGAAATCATTCTTTCGTGTGCCACAAAATCATAAATCATACATCATAGCATAACCCATGTAATAGAATAAGATTCTTAAATATCATGCTATCACAACATAATCCATATAAAAAAATGGATATAATTTCATCATAAGAAGAATCAAACCATGTAAATAATGGATACATTATACTTGAAACATAAACATATTAAATAATGTCATTTTTTAGATGGAAAATAGTTTTGATAAAACACTTGAAATGAATTCTTGAGGAAAATATCCTTTCTTCTTCAAAATCATTTTCTTTTCACAAAATGCCATGAAATATTAAAAGAAAAGGGTTTTGTTGAAAATAATCATGCAATCTTGTAGAGTAAGCTTCATGAAAATGAGGCGTTATGAAACTGTAAAAATCCGTTCACCCGTATAAGTTAAAAATAACATTCTCCTCGTACTTTTGTCGGAAAAGTCAAAAAGTTCCTCGTATGGTAAACAAAAGATATAATTCTTTCATAACATGTCGTAAAAGTAAAAAATGTGTAAAAAGGGCTCTAAAAATACATAAAAATACTTTTAGAAAACATGGACATGGATGATAACAATAACCCCAGTAAATACTTACGAATAAACAATCTAAAATAAGAACGAGATTGGAATAATTATCCCTTACCTTAGGTTAGATATGCTTCGCACGTATCCGAAACTCCTATATAATGATTTAAATAATGTCATTTACTTATTAAAGAATCATATTAATTGTTATTATATCATATATGGTTCACTTAGGTATTTATATTACCCGTTCATTTGTCAATTTCATGTTAAGGTAGCGTTTTGGGTAAAATCGTTTCATCTATCGTACGTGTTTGGACTTTTTGTTCTTGATATTATTACTTATATCATGATTTACTTACTTCTAGAATGTAAAAAATGATTTATTTATCATATATATTCAGTATATATATATATATATATAATAGATAGATAAATGAAATGAAACACACCATTCATGGAGACGGTAGGCCGTACGTACGCATGAACGCTGTTTTCCTTTCCTTATTGACTTGAATGGAAGTAAGTAGATGGCATATATATATACATAAATCCAGTAGAATTTTTATGTCATATATTTCATTATTATTCATTATATATATTTTATAATCATTCATTAATGGTTATCATGAAGAATGAATCTCATCGCGTTCGTGGAGACGATATTCCGTACGTACGCACGAGCGATGATATCGTTCCCATAATTATTGAATAGAATTATAGTGGATGGTATAATATCTTAGAATCAGTATGATGTTATAATAATCATATATAGTTATTATTTACACCATTATACCCATCCAAGTAAGGTGGTGGTGGAAAAACTGATTACACCATGGCGTGGAGACGGTATTCTGTACGTACGCACGCACGATGATTTCATTTTCCGTAGGATGGATAGAAGGTAAAAAATATTTGTTTCATATTTATAATAACATATAAGTATATGAGTGATACTTATGTTATTAATTTATAATTAAACAAATAAATAATAAGAAGTATAAGAAGAAATAAATTGGAAAGAATCGGTAAAGTATATTACCTCTTCTTTGACGCCCTCTTCTTAACCTCCTCTTAGGGCACTAAATATGGTCTTTAAAGAAGACCAAGACCTCTAGGATGTTTCTAGGGAAGTGTATAAGATAAATTGGCAGGGGTTGTCCGAGCTTGAAGGCTCAAGGTTGTGTAAAGAGGAGAGGGAGGAGGTTCCCTTTTATAAGGGAGGAGAGGGGCACATTTGGAATCCTAAAAAATATTAGTTTAATATAAATTCAAAACCCATATAAAAACCTCCAAAAATAACTCAATTCAAAGATTATATGATATAGGGTTCTAATATAATCAACAAATCAAATTTAGACATGTTTTTATTTTATATTAAACCTTATCATTTTGATTTATCCTTATTTAATCTATTTAATTTTATTTGTGGTAATAAAATTATAAATTATAAATGGTTATAAATAGTCACTTATGTGTTGTTAATTTTCCATAATTGGATACTTTATGAAATTTTAGACTATATAAATTTCAATTTATAAATTTTAAATATTTTTGTGATTTTAAACAATTTAATAATATGTTATTTTTATAAAATAACAATAGTGTCAATTTTGACACTATTCATTTATTTGAATTTAAATAAAATCCACACAGAGGATATATTCGAACTAAAATATTTAATAGGTTCCTAAAATGTCATATTAATCTATAAAATTAGTGTAGAACATTAAATAGTTCATATAATATTTATTTTACTATTTGTAAAACCATTTATTTGATATTTCTCTTAATAAAATAATTACTACAACATTTTTGTATAATTATTAAATATACTTATATGTTGCATAAAAATTAAAAATAAAATACTAGGATGAAGATAAATCTTATATATTTAATAATAATACTTTTAGTAGGAATTATCTTCTAAAACACTCAACTTTTAAAATGTTATATTTATTAAATTATGAAGGTGACAACTTTGACATCATTTAAAATAAAATAATATAAGTGTCATAATCAATTTTATAAAACTCCAAACGGTCATATATTCGGTAATTGGATGATTATGGTGTAGATATACACTACCAATAAGTTTTTGTCAGGTTTTTGGGCCTTTTAATGGGTATTATTATTTCAATAAAAACTATATTACTTATTTTTCACTAAATAAATAATTTTTGCATCATTAATGTATAAGCTATTAAGGTAATTAAATATCTCTTAAAAATTATAAATAAATTACCATAACAAATAAAAAAAAATTAGATTTAAAATTAGTATTTATAATGGAATTTATATTCTGTATAACCTTATATTAAAAATACTTTAATTATTAAAGTTTGAGTGAGACATATTTCACTTTCTTTTAAATAAAATAAACTAAAGGTATTAATCAAATTCAAGTGGGTTCCATTAGATTCAATTTCGACCCAAGTATGATTTAGGGCAAAATATAATCATCCAATTATATTAAGACAAGTTTTATGGTAATTTTATAATATTATATTTACCCTTAATTACCTGATTTACCTTTAACTATGGTAAATAAAATTTACCGTAGTTACTATTCATAATGCCTAAAAATAAAAAGTAGCTTATTAACATAATTTGTACCTACTTATTCCATATATTGAATCCATTTTTCCAAATTCAAATCACATAAGTTTTAGAAATTAATTTAAAATTAATCCCGCTGTTAAGAAAACGAGTTTTAAAAGTTAAAATATTGCAAAAGATTGAAATGATTTTACCTATGAATTCAATGTAAAATCAATGATAATGACTTAAATTATATTAAATGATAAAAATATATTGTATTTATACTTTAAAACCATTAAATATTATAATTTAACCATATAAATTATTACGATGGAAAAAAGTTGTTTTTAATTAAAATATAGCGTGTTTTTACTATTCATTAAAATATGAAAGTTATCAGAATAATATGAAAAATTTATCCAAAGTAAATTTTTATATCATTATTCCAAATAATAATTTTATTTTGTCAAATTTGACTTATAAACATGTCAAAAACTAGATTTAAAGTGGGTGCGCCACCGAAAGGTGGCAAAACTGCATTTTTTGAAAAATACTTATTTTACTCAAAAAAATTATTTTGTTCTCACACGATGTTCTAGAAAATGTGTAAGATGAATAATAATGTTATAAAATTAAAAATTTAGTTAATAATATTCATAACAGCTAGTTCGTGATAATATTATAACCATATATCGTTGGTTAGTGAAACCCGGTATTACGTACAACACACGCTATCGAGGAAGGTCACGATTGCGTGTAATGCAAGCCAAGTCAGGGCTGCGTATAGTGCAAGACTCCTTTGTTATTTCATATAACAAAATACAACCATATTTCATTTATACATTGAACACACACACACACACACACTCAATGTTGTGTAGAATAACTACTTTCAAACAAACTTGAAATTGTGTGTAACACGATCCAAGATTAGTGTTGCGTATACTGCAAGCTAATACGGTGTTGCGTATAGCGCACGATAATCTTGGTGTAGCGTACAACAGAAGACATAAAAGAAATTAAAATAATAATAATAATAATAATAATAATAATAATAATAAATCTCATAAAATCTCAGGGTGTTACAAAGATGTTGTATTTTTATGTCTTAATTTGTCATGTAATGTCCCCAATTTTCAAAGACACTAGACATGTTGATCCTTAGAGTTGTCTTAAGTGAAATTTTATGTAATAAATCATGTTAATGTTTATAATAAATAGCAGGGTTTTTTATAATTAGTAATCTGGTTTATTATTTTTATGATCACTACTGGAAATATGACCTTTCCCAACACTTCTATACCCCCTTTCCCAACGCTTTGGCCAAACCGTTGGGAAATCCCACTTTGTGGCCACCTTTCCAAACGGTTTTCCAAAACCATTGGGAAAGGGTAGGCTTTCCCAACGGTTTGGCAAAACCGTTGGGAAAGGTCCAATTTGTGGCCACTTTTCCCAACGGTTTTGGCCAAACCGTTGGGAAAGCCTACCCTTTCCCAATGGTTTGGACAAAACCATTGGGAAAGGTCCAATTTGTGGCCACTTTTCCCAATGGTTTGGCCAAACCGTTGGGAAATCCTACCCTTTTTCAACGGTTTGGACAAAACCGTTGGGAAAGGTCCAATTTGTGGCCACTTTTCCCAACGGTTTGGCCAAACCATTGGGAAAGCCCACCCTTTCCCAACGGTTTGGCCAAACCGTTGGGAAAGGTCCCCAATATTTCAACATCCCTTCCTAGATTCCAGGGACCTATACCAACGGTTGTCAAAACTGTTGGTATAGGTCTATACCAACGGTTTTGACAACCGTTGGTATAGGTCCTTTGATTTTTTATCGGATCCTCTTAACCAGAACATTCTATAAATCAAAATTTAAAATAATTATGATAATACATATATTAATTATTTTTATACATTACTAAATATATGTTTACTTATAAAATATGAATTTATTTTACAAAAAACAAAATTTAATGATATATATTTTCCTTCATTGTATAACATTAAAATAATTTAACAACCGAGACTTTTATACAAATGAAATTTGTCTTCTGAATAAACATGTATGTCATATTTTGGAATATATTATTGTATACAACACATTAATAAAACAATAAAAATTTTATCACATTATGTCATTAATTTAAAATAATGAATTTAAAGATTAATAAGAGGTAATGAAATTGATAATATTATAATGGGACAATAAACATGAAAAATAAAATAATTAGAATAGTAAAATTTGAATCATCTCGATCTCCTAGAATTATCATAGCCACGAATAAAAACTATAAAAAAGAAACTAAAAATTATTAATGAAATAGATATTTTAAAAAATTAAAATATATAACCTTGAGATGAATCAACGTGAAAGATTAATGAAGAAATTAAGAGGTATTTATAGAAAGTAATATAACCATTGAAATAGTAATGTGATCATTTAGAATAGTAACCTAAGCATTATAATAGAAAATTAACTAATAAAAAATTATAATGGAATTCAAATAATTTTTACAAAATATTCATTTAAAGTAGAAACTCAAAGAAATTATAAGCACATTTAAAAAAAACTGTATTTTAACATATTTTGTAAAAAACACATATTTTTATATTAAGAAATAAAAATTCCTATGTTAGAAAATTATTTTGATAAAATTAATTTAAATATTGGAATCATCACATAAAATTTTTCAAAGGTTGAATTTTTTTTAATTTTCTAAGAAACTTTAATTTTTATGTGAATAGTAAAAATACAATTATTCAAATACCGCATGTTTTGAAACATAATAATGATGTAATAATAACCTAATAATTCATTAATTTATTATATTGATTCAATATTAATTTAATAAGATAATTTTTGTTCATTTAAAAATAATAAATTTAATTTCTAAACATTAAAATTAGCTTCCAAAGTCTAAAAATATGAAGTATTCCATTAAAAAACAATTTTTCATTTTTTCTTCTTTCCTTTTGAATAAATTAATAAATTTAGGGGTGGAATGGATTAAAAGCCATAAAATCATGTTATTTTATATATATAGGATTAATAATTTTAAAAATATCATAATTACAATTCTTACCTTGAAAATTATAATTTATTCAATATTTTAACCCAAAATACCCCTCATCAAGTATAAATACCCACCTCCCTTGAAAAAAACCCCCCTTACACTTAAAAAACCTAAAAATCTACCCAAATATATACTCATAAGTCTCTTTTTAACCCTAAGTTTTTTTTTTCAAATCCAATCCCAATTCTTGAAGTATTCAATGCTTTAGAAAAGGAGTTAAGCTTCAACAAAGAGGTAACCCGCGAGCCACTCTTTTCATTTTTATTCTTCTTGTCTTTTATACTATCAAAATATATTTCTTTGTCTAAATTACAAAAATATAATTATATTTCATATTAATATTATTATAATAGTGGTATAACTATTTTAATCAATTTATAGTATATATACTCTCTTCTTCCTCTTTTGATAATGTCCTATCAATAGTCAATTCATTTGCCTATGAGGACATTGTCAATGCTTTAACTATCACTGACTAATTTGATAGTGATTGTATAGTATGAAATATATTTATAAATATATTTTAATTTATTTTAAGTTTCTTTAAGTAATTTTACCATGGGATAAGTTACAAAGAATTGAAATGGAGAAATGAAAATGAAATTCGGATAATTCAAAAGAAAACATGACATCAAACCATCACACATTTGACCAAGAAGATTAATAAATAAAATCCAATGGATATAATTGATTAAGTGTAAAAATATATATTATAATTAACTTCTATTTACATGTTTTCATAAATATAATTTTATTATATAATAGGTGAAAAGGTGATGAAATAATTCGGGACCTAATGTAAGGGGATATCTCACGACCTCTCTTTATGGGATTATTTCTCTTTATCAAACCCGATTTCAATTTTTTTAAATATATAATTCTTTTTTTTTATTTTTCTTTAATATACATATTCCTTTCATTGTGATCTCAAATTTTTACGATTATGTTATACCTTGAAACGTTCTTAAGGGGATTCTCTCTCGAGCTTTCACTTTAGGGTTATATCTTTTTATCAAATATTCTTTAAAATGTTTTATATATATTATCTACCAAAATTTTCATGATAAATTTACTATTAACCTTTTATGGGGAATTAAATGACTATTAATTTAAATCAAAAATCACTACTAGAAATAAGATCTATACCAAAAGTTTTGGGCAAACCGTTGGTATATGTCACTAATTTGGTGCTATACCAACAGTTTTGGGCAAACTGTTGGTATAGTTTAGTAATTTGGACATATACCAATAGTTTTGGGAAAACCATTGGTATAGGTCCATTATAGAGACCCTATACCAACGGTTTGTCCAAAACCGTTGGTATAGGTCTGTACCAAATGTTTTGAGAACCGTTGGTATAAGTACATGTATTTTTAATGGAATCTTATTACAAAGGACATTAAATAAATCAAAATTTAAAATACTTATGATAACACACACACACACACACACACACATATATATATATGAAATTATGTTCACAAAAGTAAGTTAGGTTAGTGGTTAGGTCGTTCAATAAAAAACCGGAGGTGCTAGGATCAAAACCAACTGAATGATTCTTTTTTGAATTACATATACCAACGGTTTTCACAAAACCGTTGGTATAGATCTATCCCCACAACTTTCTAGCCAAACGGTTCTTCAAACCATTGGTATAGGATATACCAATGGTTTGGATTCCTATACCAACAGTTCCAAACCATTGGTATAGGGTATTTTTCCAGTAGTGAATAATTATGATCAAGTTACACCATATATTTTTCGTAAGGTGAATCTTGAACCCAACTCTTAGCTTTTGGGGTCATCACATATTTCTCTTTCTTTCTAGTATGGAATATTCTAAAATACCTTATAGATGTCCTTTAAATATTATTTCCATTTTTTTTCATGGTTATATGCATGATTTTACTTCATTGACATGAATTCTAAGTGACTGAAAATGATTTTTCAAAAAGATTTTATTTTCAAAAATAACTCACTGGTTTCTCTTAAGTTGTTCATTCATTTCTCCATAACCTATTATCTATTTATGATATTATTTTTTATTAAAAATATATTTTCCCTTATTTATTTAGTAACCTACAATATTATTCAATGAAATATTCATTAATACATCTTTATAAAAACCATTACTTTCTATGGTTTTGTTTCATGTCTACATTTTTTATATGTTTCCTTTCCATATGGCTTGCATGATTATGAGCATATTATGATGTGATGGGTGTAAAAAGAATAATATATCCCTAAAATTCATTGTTTAATGATATATATCTCATAAGATTATTTGTATTATGCATGAGAATAATGTTATCTTTTTTCACATTTATGATGTTAGTATTTTCACACATATGTTATTATTGAACATATTTCTAACTTTTTTTACAACTTATGTGTAGGATTTAACCACAATTTTATGATGTTTCATTAGTATGAATATTCTATATTATTATTAATGATATATATTTATTCCATGGTCTATTTTTATGACTCATGTTTCTCTAATGATTTTATGTTTCTTTTTAAGATCATATAGTATTCCACTTTCCTATGCCATGCTCATTTATTATGGTTTATTGTTACCCCATATTATGTTATTATGGTATAATTTATGATATATTGGTGTCTATAATTGATTATTTTCCCCATGTTTTATTTTTCTTCCAATTACCAAGCTTTTATCTCACCCTTTCTTTGATGTATGTCCTTGGGTGATTGTAAGTTTTAAAAAGGGTCTAGTCAACTTGTTGGTGGTATATAATGAAGTATTTGAATAGATTGTTATATTTTTATATAGTTTTATGTCATAATATGTGCCAAGTTCCCATTGACACTAAAATTAGGATTATGGGATTGGTTATTATAATTAAATTTTCAATTTATGTATGAAAGTATTTATGTGTTGCACCATATCAAGAAGTGTGGGTCTGAGGGTGTCTCATTTAGTATCTGAGTAGAGTTTAGTTATTTTTGGGAATTAGGATATCAAAAAAATTTGGGTATAAAGACTTTAATAGATAACCTTTAGTTCTAAATTACTAGTTCAAGTATAGATAATATGAACACATAGTGTGAACACTTCAACCACATTAATATTGAGTTATATCATGAACCGATAATGACTTTAGTGTAACTATTATGGTTAGGAACCATAGAGTAAACATCAATAGGTATTTATCAATGTGTAAATTTTTTAGGATGCAAATTCTTTAAGGGTATAGAATATAATGTCCTGAATTTTTGACATGTAAATTTTTAAATAATTTTATTTCTTAAATTATATGTGTAATACATTACAATAGTTTATATTTTGAGAATATGAACATGTAATTTATATAAAACTTTATCCATTAATTATTTTCATACATGATTAAATATATATTTACTTATAAAATACGATTTTTTTATGAAAAACAAAATATGATGATCTATATTTTTCTTAATTATAAAACAATAAAAGAATGTAATGACCTAAACTTGTTTACAGATTAAAATTTCCTCCTGGATATACAAGTGTGTCATGTTTAGAAATATAGTATTTAATAAAACACATGCAACACAAAATAAAAATGATATCACATGATGTTATTAATTTAGAACATTACATTTAGAGATTAATCTGATTTAATAAAATCGATAATATTACAATGGGATAATAAATAGAAAAAAAATAAAATAACTAAAATATGAAAATTTGGAATATCTAAATGTTTTGTAAAAACCATAACTTTTATTATAATAATTAAATTTACCTAAGTTATTTTTGATAAATTCAGTGTCATTTTTGGAATCACCACATTAAAACTTTCTAAGGGTGGGTTTTTTATAATTTTTTGAGAAACTTAAAATTTTTAGGTGAATAGTAAAAATATAGTTGTTTAAATACCACATGTTTTACGACATAATAATGATGTAATAATAATCAAATAAATATTAAATTGGTTTTATTGACCCATAATTAATTTAATAATACAAATTATTCATTTTAAAAAATAAACTTAATTTACAAACCAAAAAAGGTAGTTTCCAAAGTCTATAAATGTGAAGTATTGCATTAAAAAACAATTTTTGATTTTTTGTCTTCTTTCATTTTGAATAAATTAATAATTTTGATGGTGAAATTGATCAAAATTCCTAAAATCATGTTCTTATATATATATATATGATTCATAATATCATAAATATCATAATTACAAGTCTTACCTTGAAAATAATATTTTATTCAATATTTTAACCCAAAAATACCCCTCTCCTCAAATATAAATACCCCCACTCCATTGCATTGGAAAACCAATTACCTTCCACTTATCAAAGATAAATATATACCCAAATCCATCCTTATAAGACTCTTTATATCCTTATGGATTTTTTTTGAAATCCAATCCCAATTCCCCAAGCATTCAAGGCTTTAGTAAAGTAGTTAAGCTTCATCGAATAGGTAACTCGTGAGCCTCTCTTTTCATTTTTATTATTTTTTTATTTTCTACTCTCCCAATATATTTATTTTTTTACATTCATAAAATATTTAAAATATAATAATATATCATATTAATTTTATTTAAAAAATTTATAAATATTTCAATCAATCTATAATATATACACTCCATTCATTCTCTTTTGACAATGTCTTGTCAATTGTTGGTTCATCCGCTTTTAAGGACATTATTAATGTTTTACCTATCACTACCTACATGTATGGTTAGTTTAGAGTATTTAATATATTTATAAATTTATTTTAATTTGTTTTAATATTATTTATATAATTTTACATTGAGATAAATTTCATAGAATTGAAATGAAAAAATTGAACTAAAAATAGGATATTTCAAAAGAAAACATGACATCAAACCATATCACATTCAGCAAAGAAGATTAATAAATAAGATCCAATTGATATAATTTATCAAGAGTTAAAAAATAAATATAATCCACTTATTATTCCAGGTTTTGATAAATTTATGTTTATTATATAGGAGATGAAAAGGTGATGAAATAAATTGGGACCTAAGGTATGGGGAACTCTTTTGACCTCTCTTTATGGGATTATTTCTCTTTATAAAAATATTTTTCAAAATGTTTTAAATGTATTTTATTTTCCAACCAAATTATTCATTTTATTATTATTCTTTTCTAGGGATATACATATACCTTTCATTATGATCTAAAATGTTTATGATTATTTCATACCTTGAAACGTTCTTAATGGGATTCTCTCTCGACCTTTCACTTTGGAATTATCTCTTTTTATCCAATATTATTTTAAATATTTTATATGTATTATCTACCCTAATTATAATAATAAATTTATTATTAACCTTTTCTATGGATTTACATGTCTATTCATTGAAATTCAAAACAATTATGATCAATTCAATCATTATATTTTTCATAAGGGGAATCTCAAACTCAACTCTTTCCTTTTGGGCTTATCACCTATTTCTCTTTATTTCCATTATGGATTATTCTCAAATACCTTTTGTATGTCCTTTCACCATTCTTTTCCTTTTTTTTCTAAGGATATGCATGATTCTACTTCATTGTGCTGAATTCTAAGCAACCAAAACTGATTTTTCAAAAAGAATTTATTTTTAAAAACATATAATTGATTTCTCTTAAGTTTTTCACTCTTTTATACATAATATATGATCTTATTTATCCCATTATTTAATGTCTAAAATATTTTTCCTTTTTAAATTTACTAATTTACAAGGTTATTCTTTGAAAAATTATTCAATAAATCTTTATGAAACCTATTTCTTTCTATCGGTTTATTTCATATCTATGATTGTTATATGTTTCATTTCTATGTGTCATACTTGATTATGAGCATACTATGATGTGATGGGTGGTACAAAAATTATATATCTCACCAAATAATAGGTTAATATAATATATCTCACGAGATTATGTGTATTATTCATGAACATGATGCTAGATTTGTTTATATTTATTATGTTATGATTTGTACACATATGTTATGTGTGAACATGATGTTTTCTTTGTTTACAAATTATGTGTGGGATTTTACCATAATGTTATAATTTTTCATTATTATATATATTCCACATTCCAACAAATTATATATCATTATTCAATTGTCTATTTTTATGTATCACATTTCTTTAATTTTCTTATGTTCACTTGAAGAATATATGGTATTCCAATTGATGTCAACGATATTTTTAGTGTGATCATTTTGGAGTAATGGTGTTAATCCGTATTGGTGTTGATTTTATAAGATATGGAGTCATCAATTCTAAGAAGTGATTGGAGATGATGATATGGTCCTCGATGCAACCTCAATCATCATGTGAGAGGCAGGTCCAGAGATGTGAATGTGGATCTTGATTGATGTAAGCTCGATGTTTTTGAAACTTGAAATCCATAATTTGAAATATGAGTTGTGTTTGTTTTTCAAATAGTGGTTGGTTATTTTTTTTGGTCTGGATTTGGCTAATTGTATTTGGTTCCCACTCAATCTAAAAGTTTTTTTTATTCTAAAATAAAAAATGGATTTAGATGGACTTGGTGTTCTAATTTTCTATTCCATTTTCCTCTATTATGCCTTACTATTACCCCATATTATGATCCTATAGAATAATTTATAATATATTTTTATCTCACATTGATTATTTTACCCATGTTTCCCTTTCCTTACCCTTTCCATGCTTTTAGCTCACCCATTCTTTGATGTATGTCCCTAAGTGACCACAAGTATTGAGAAGGGTTCAATCAACTTATGGGAGGTATTAATGAAGGATTTTAATAGATTGTTATGGTAATATGTATTTTGATATTGTAATATGTTCCCGAGTTTATAAATACACTAAACCTAGGATTTTAGGAGTGTTTGTTGAAATTAAAATATGAATTTTTGTATAAAAGTATCTATGTGTTGCACCATATCCGAAAGTGTGGGTCTTAGGGCATCTCATTTAGTATCAGAGTAAAGTTTAGTAATTTTTGAGAATTAGGATATCGATACATTTGGGTATAAATCCTTTGGTAGATAACCTTTAGTTATAGAGAACTAGTTTAAGTATAGCTAATGTGAACAAATAGGATGAACATTTCAACCCCATTAATGTTGAGTCATATCATGAACTGATAATGAATTTAGTGCAATGATC
The DNA here is from genome assembly GCA_963277665.1 of Viscum album. Lineage (NCBI taxonomy): Eukaryota > Viridiplantae > Streptophyta > Magnoliopsida > Santalales > Viscaceae > Viscum > Viscum album. Next base: position 2,016,894,310 of record OY728156.1, read on the forward strand.
ATGATTAAAAACCAGATAGTAAACATCAATAGGTGTTTATCAATAAGAAAATTTGTGAGGAAGTAATTTTTTTAAGGGGTTAGAATATAACATCCTGAATTTTTGACATGTAAATTTTTGAATAGTTTTATTTCTTAAATTATATGTGTAATACATGCATTGGTTTATATTTTGAGAATATTAAAATGTAATTTATATCACACTTTATCCAATAATTATTTTTATACATGATTAAATAAATGTTCAATTATAAAATATTAATTGATTTTATAAAAAAACGTGATAATCTATATTTTAATTCATTATAGAACATTAAAAGAATGAAACGACCCATACTTCTATATAAATGAAATTTTCCTTCTAAATAAACATGTGTGTTATATTTGGGAATATAGTATTTTATAAAACACATGAAACACATAATAAAATGATATCACTTTATGTCATAAATTTTAAAGATTGTATTTAGAGAGTATTGAGAGCCAATAAAATCAATAATATTATAATGGAATAATAAATAGAAAAAAATAAAATAATTAGAATATAAAGATCTGGATCATCTCAATCTCTTATAATTATCACTTCCATGAATAACACTATAAAAAATAAAAATAACATTAGTAATGAAATCAACATTATCAAAAATAAAAATATTCAACCTTGAAATGAATCAAGGTGAATGATGAATAGAGGAATTAAGAAGTATTTATAGGAATCAATATAACAGTTTGAATACCAATATAACTATTAAAAATAGTAACCTGATCGTTATAATATTAACCTAAACAATAAAAAATTATAATGGAATATAAAAAATTTTTACAAAAAAATATAATAAGTAAATATAATTATATTAATACCACAAAATAAATATTTAAATTAGAAACACAAAGAACTTATAAGCAATTTTTTAATAAACTATATTGCTTATACCAATGATTTCAGTGTCTGTTGTGTAACATCATATTACTTGTTTTTATTTATTCCTTGACCCTTGTTTGTTTTCATTTTTGGTTATACCTTATTTAGGGGTGCTTTGAGTGAAATTTGGAAAAATTTATAGGTTTTTTGGACTATGCATGGTTGATGCATAGTTTTCCCAAACCGTTCATCCCTCTAGTGAAAACCGTGCAACCTTAGACAATGGGGGTTTATACGGTCGGTGCATGGTTTGGAAAATTGTGCATCCACCTAGTAGAAACCATGCACCCCAGTGTAGGGGCACACAATTAGGGTGCACAATTTATCTAACTGTGCGGCCATGCCCAACTAACTGCGTGCAAAAGATATATATTTTTTTCTGAAAAATTATTAAAAAATTTCAAATACCCCGTTTAAGTTCCTTCCCAACTCCAATTCAACCTAACTCAATTTCCTAGGCTTTGGAGGCTCTCAAGAACCAATTTTGGTACCTCCAAACCCTTTACTTGGAGGATCGAAGTGTGGCGTTTCTCATTTAATCTCCTCCGGGTAAGTGGATCTCCTCTCTGGCATCTTCTCCTACTCTCCTTTTCTCTCCTCCTTAGGAAGTGTCAGATTATCATGTTATTGATAGATCTAAAATCTGTTCAATTAAATCTTGAATCTAGGTTTGATTTCTTGATCTCTGTCCTTTTCCTTCTTCATTGTCGAATCCTGTTGTGGGTGTTGATATTTGATTCCATGATTAAAGGTAAGTGGTTCTATTTGAGATTGGTCATATGATTAAATCTTGATTTTCTTGTTTTTTTAATTATATTTCAATTGATTTATGGAAACCAAAATGATATGAATTGGAATTAGAATTTGAAGTGGTTCTAATGAAATTGTAATTTGGGGCATATTTTAAAATTGATTGAATTGATGAATTTATTTGAGAATTGATTTTATAAAATGGATTAAATTGAATTGATAAAAACCTATGATTGGTTTTATATTGAAAAGGTATGAATTGATGAAAAACCCATGTTTTAGTTTTGAAATTGAATTGGAATATCAGAATTAAAAATTGGGCAATTGAATTGTAAATGATGTTTGATTTGAAATGAGATGATTTTATATTTTTCTATTGATTGATAGTGGTTTATTTAGAAAAATCATGATATGATGATTATTCCCTAACAATTGATTGATGATGACAACTCTAACAAAAACCTAGTTCAACAGATCTTTTCCCCAATGAGATATTGACGAGTCCTATTCAGATTGATCCAGAGGGATGTGTGTACACATATTGTTGAAATAATTGATATGAGATATGTGAAGATCCTATAAATAGAAATTATCGTACCACAGGGTAGATGACCATGGTGCTTATTGTGATTATTTTGATATATATATATGCCATTGTTTATAGAACTGTTTTCTTCATGCTAGTTGATTTATATAATTTTTTTATATAAAATGTTTATTTAAGCCATGTTTGAAATGTTTTCTATCATTTTGAAATGAAAGTATGTTTTGTTTTAAATATGAAAACATATTACCATACCCTATTTTATTTAAATTTAAAGCATTATTTGGTTTATTATTATGACATATTTTTATGGAATACTTGGTGAGACCCTAATGAGATTTATAGCTCACACCCTACCTTTGCCTTCTGGAGTTTGTAGATTTCCTTATGCCAGGTCTGAGTAAAGGGAAAGCACCTCTTGTAGGAGGTGGATTTTCTTTATCTTTTGGGCTTATAGTGATGTTTCTTTTGGGATGTTATATTTCTATTGAGTACTTGATGATATACTGTTTTGGTTTTTGGTTATACCTGTTTGGTTTTTGCTGAGTACTTAATGATGTACCTATTTTGGTTTTTTTCCTTTAGAGTGTTGAGAATGTTGACTTGTAAAATTTTATCCTCTACTGTTTTGTGGAAAATTAATTCCCTCTTATTCTTGTATGATTCCAAGTGATAACCTCCAACTCATGGGGATTGAAAACACTATTCAGGTCATGTCAGAGATGAATTTGTTATCAGGGTACCGGGGTATCTGGGCTGGTTCGTGATGAATTGGTATCAAAGGTGCATGTTTCACATCTTTCCTTGATGTCAGTATACAGTTTGGAGTATCTTATCAGGAATTAGGTGTTAGTTGTGAGTGAGTGTCTGACCAACTCTTATCATAATGAGACTTAAGTTACTATAGATGGTTTGGGAAAGGTGTATTGGGGAATAATTTGATCTAATTATAGTTTTTTACTTACTTTTGATTTGGATAGGTTAAAATCCAAATCTCGACATCTTATCTGATGGGATTAATTTTCCCGTTTCTCTTGTTTGAGTTGTTGATCTGAATAATATTCTGATGTCTTCAATGTTGTTTACTGATATTGTGTATAATCATGTCTCTGAGAAGACATGTGAATATGATCCAAGAGGAAGATACTGAATAACTATAGCAAGTGAATCCTCCCATGGACCAGAATGTCATTGCGATTATTGTGCTACCATCCAAGCTCTGGGATAGGCACCTACACCCATTCTTGTACATGCTCTAGCTATGAAACCTCAGAGGGATAAATCTTGGAATCATGATCAGGAGTTACTTTTCTAGAATCCACCAGTGTTCCAAGGTTGAAATAGTCTTCAAGAAGTTGAGGATTGGTTGAGGAAGATATATATTTTCTTTGAGTTCTTATAAATTCCTGATTCAATTAAGGTGAAATGTGTCACCTTCAAGCTAGAGAGACCTTGTAAGAGATGGTGGGACTAGATAGTGATGGGGAATAAGAATGAGGAATTAGAGTGGAAGGAAGTTTCTTTTCATTGACTAGTTCTATCTAGAGTCTATGGTGCTAGCTAAGGCTATGGAGTTTTTCAAACTCGAGCAGGCAGATAGGACCGTGATGGAGTATGCAAACTACTTTGCTGAGCTTGTGTAGTTTTCACCTAAGATTATATCAAATGAGAAGATGAAGAATAAATGGTTTGAGATAGATCTTCGACCTGATATTCATTATTAGGTTTTCTTGCCGAATCTATCTTATTATGCTAATGTATTGGATAGGGCATTAATGGTTGAGATTGACCTAGCTGGTAAGTCAGGGTTGAAGGGAGTTCATTTTTATCCCAGTGTCGGTTCTGTGAGTTCCTTTAAAGGAAAGAGAAAGTGTGATGATTCTTGTGGTGTATATCGATAGTAGAGTTCTTCCATACCTCCTACAGTGCCTGAAAGTGTCCCTTTGACTTACTTCTAGTGTGGAAAGCCTGGGCATTTGAAATGGGTTTACACTAAGGCAACCAAGATCTTCATTTCTCATAGATGCTCAGGATAATTATAGAAGTTTTGTTATATCTTTTCTACTCTATATAGTGGAACGGGTTCATCAACACCTAAATTTAATGTGGTGTAATTATATGCTTCAAGATATAAGGGGTTATAGCCACATACATATGGAACGAAGCTTATTCACACATTTGAAGAGTCTCCAGAGGAAGTAGGTATGGGTCTACTGATTGTAAGAGGTACCATCACTATAGATTCATATTTAGTGAATTATTTATTTAATACTGGTGTATCTCATTCTTTTATATTTACTCGTATTGTGAACCTTCTAAATCTACCTATGGAGCTTTTGTCTTATGTGATGGATATTACTATACCCCTTAGAACGAAGAGAGAGCAGGGTCTCCATTGTCCTGCTTGTGTTTTATCTTTATCAGACATCGAGATTACCTGGGATTTTCTAGTTCTCAACATGAAACCTCTTGATGTAATTTTTAGGATGGATTGAATCATTAATAATAAGGATCAAATTGACTATTATCTTTGATGTTCCTTATTTACTATGCCTGATGGGGTGTGCTATATATTTCAAGGAGAGTGGGACCTAAGGTCAAGTAGAGTTGGACCTTATTATCTAGAGTTAAGAAAAGTAATATTAGTTTTTTTCTTTTGATCTGGAATGATAATATTTGAGCAATGATCTCCCTTTAGCTGTTGTCGAGTTTCCTGATGTTTTTTCTTCCGAATTCTCTTGTTTTACACTAGTAAGGGATATAGATTTTTCTATTTATTTAGTGCCTAGTACTCAAAAAGTATCTATTACTTCTTACCATATGGAAACAACTGAAATGAAAGAGTTAAAGACTTGGTTGGATGATCTATTAGAGAAAGGTTTTATATGCCTTATTGTGTCAGATTGGGCGACGCCTATTCTCTTTGCTAAGAAAGCTGATGGAACACTTTGCTTATATGTTGATTACTTGAAACTCAACTGAGTTACGGTAAAGAATAAGTATATTTTTTCACATATTGATGATTTTTTTGACCATTTTAAAGGTGTGAAGTGGTTCTCAAAGATTGATCTTCGATATGGTTATCACTAGTTGAGAATAAAAGAATCTAACATTTATAAAATCATCTTCCAGAGTAGGTATGGAAACTATGAGTATCTTTTCATACCATTTGGTCTAACCAATGATTCTATAGTATTTATTTATTTAATGAAAAAGATCTTCCATTAGTATCTTGATACATTTATGGTGGTATTTGTGGATGAAATCCTAGTTCACTCTAGGTTCGAGGAGGATCATGTGTGCCATCTAAGAGAAGTTCTAGAATTATTGAGAAATAACCTACTTTTTTACAAGCTATTAAAATGTGATTTATGGATTTTGGAAGTGAAGTTATTGGGACACATGGTCTCTGAACATGGTATTTCAGTTGATCCTGAGAAGTTGAAAGCTATTATGACATGGGAGCAACTATGTAATGTTTTTTAGATTCAAATATTCTTGGGTTTAGTTAGGTATTATCATCAATTAATAAAGGATTTATCAAAGTTAGCTTCTCTAATGACTGCTCTCACTCGGCAGGGAGTGAAGTTTGCTTAGGATGATAAATTTCAGAGTTATTTTATTGATCTAAAATTCCTTTTGACTTCTGCACTGGTGTTGACTCTTCCAGAGGTTGGGCAGGGCTATGTGGTCTTCTATGATGCACCAGGTTCAAGTTTGGGTTGTGTTCTTATGTAAGGTGATCACATGGTAGACTGTAACTCTCAATAACATTGGCCACATGAGAAGAATTATCTGACTCACGACCTTAAACTCACATCCGTGCTACATAAACTCAAGAGTTTGTGGCATTACATTTTCAAATAAAGGTTTACCTTGTATTATGACTACAAGAGTTTTATTTATATATTCTCTAAAAAATATTTGAATCTCCACCAGAGGTGTTGGGTGGAGTATCTACAGTCTTTTGATTTCGACATTGCTTATACCTTGAGGAAAGATAATGTTGTTACTGATGAATTGAGTAGGAAACTTCCAATCCAGGCCATAAAAGAATCATTGGAAGAGTGTAACTTGATGGATATTTTTACTTAGTTGCATATAGAAGTTTGGGAAATAGGATGAGGTTATTTTCAATAATTTTCAGTTGACCTTCTCTCTTCTCTAGATGATTATTTATGAACAACAGCTTGATGAAGAGTTCTGTAGAATTAAGAACTCTATTTATGGTGGGGATACCATTGGTGAGTGGTCATTCTCCACATAGGGTATTCTATGTTTCTGGAATCAGTGCATTGTACCTTTTCCAGTGAGGAAATCTGTGGCAAGGAATTACCATAATTCCCAGTGGGTTGTGCACCTAAGAACCAAAAATAATATTTATGACATGTGGTGATGATTATGGTGGTCAGGTATGAGAAGATACATTTCTGGTTTTGTTTCTTGTTATTATAATTTCCAACAGGTCAAAGCTGAGTGCCAGAGACCTTCGAGTTTGCTTCAACCACTTCCAGTGATGGATTGGAAGTGGGATGGGATTTATATGGACTTTTTGGTTGGGTTTCACCTACCCTGATAAAGAATAATGTGATATGGATTGTGATTAATTGGATGACCAAATTGTCTCATTTTATACCCATTCATGATACAACCAAAGTTGAGGGGTTGTGAAATCTCTATGTGAAATAGATTGTTCATTTTTATGGAGTTACATCTAATATAGTCTTTGATAGAGATCCTAGTTTTACTTTTTTATTTTGGAGATTCCTACAAAATGTATCGGGATATCAAGTTCATTTCAGTATGGTATACCATATGTAAATGGATGGATAGATAGAGAGGGATATACATATTCATGAGGATATGCTTCGTGCCTATGTTCTTGACTTTGGTGGAGATTGGGATGACCATTTGGGGCTGTTTGAGTTCTATTAAAACAATAATTACCAATCCTTAATCAGAATGGATCTTTTTGAGGCCTTGTATGGAAGGATATGTAAATATCCATTGCACTAGTTGGATATTGGAGAAACTTCCTTGGTTGGACTGAGTTTGCTCAAAGAGATGATAATTAAGATTCAGTTGATTCTTCATAGAACTTTGTTGACACAAATTTGGTATAAATATTATGTTGATAGTCATTATAGATCATTGAATTTTTCTATTGGTGACCAGGTGTTCTTGAAAGTTTCACCTTGTTTGGGTCATAGACAACTTGGGAGGAAAGGGAAGTTTTCTCCTCATTTTGTGGGACCTTTTGAGGCTACTGATCAGGTGGGGAAAGTGTATTACCATTTATTACTTCCACCATAGTTTACATCTATACATAATGTGTTCTATATATCTCAATTATTAAAGTATATTTTTGACCCATCTCATGCCTTGAGTTGGGAGGATCTTGATATTGAGCCTGATTTATCTGTGACTGAGAACCTAGTCAGGATAATTGATTCTGAGATAAAGGTACTTTATGGCAGGATGATACCTTCATGTACTATGAAAGCATGGTTCTGATTCACATGAGACTTGGGAGAGGGAGGCACTGATGAGAGAGTAGTGACCTCAACTCTTTGACATGGAAACTTATTGAAAGGATTTTTGGGGACAAAAAGTTTATATAGTAGGGTGGTTGTAAAATTCTGTTACTAATTTTAAGGTATTTCTTGAACCTTTTTTTGTTTCTCTTTTTTATTAGACCTTTTTTAGGGGTGATTTGGGTGAAATTTGGAAAATTTTAGAGGTTTTTTGGGCTGTACACATTTGGCGCACAATTTTCCCAAACCGTGCACCCCTTAATTGTAAACCATGCAACCCTAGATAGTAGAGATTTGAAAAATTGGTGTATGGTTTACCAAACCATGCAACCAACTAGTAGAAATCACGAACCCTGGTATAGGGGTGCACATTTAGGGTGCATAGTTTTTAACCATTCGGCTCTGTCTAACTAACCATGCGTGTAGAATATTTTTATTCTAAAAAATTATTAAAAATTTCTCGAACCCCTGTTTAAGTTTCCACTTAACCCAAATTTGACTTAACTCAATTTACTATGCTTTTAAGTCTCTTAAGAACCAATTTTGGAACTTCTAAAACCTTTAATTGGGGGATATAATCATGGAAGATCTTGTTTGATCTCCTTCAGGTAAGTAGATCTCCTCTCAGGTTTCTTCTCCCATTCTCCTTTTCTCCCCTCCTTAGGAAGTGTTAGATCATTGTTTTGTTGATAAATCTAAACCCCGTTCAATTTAATCTTGAATCTAAGTTTGATTTCTTGATCAATTTCATCATTATACTTCGTTGACATATCCCATTGAAGGTGTTGATATTTGATTTTGTGATTAAAGGTTGGTGGTTCCATTTGAAATTTTCCATATTATTAAACCTTGATTTGCTTGAATTTGATTTTTCAAAGGGTTTAGGGTCAAGACTCCTTTATTGAATGAAAAATAGATCAAACCCCTTTTGAAAATGGGTTAGGAGGGAACCCAAAAAAAGCATTGGCACAAATTCCATGAAGAAAGAAAACCCAAAGGGATGACATGGAACAAAATGTTCAAAGGAAAACCAAAATAAAACAAGCTTCGATGAAAGTATCGTTTCCCCCTTGGTATAAAAATTCAATAATAGAGTCTGTTAATGGTGAGATGTCTCCCCCCATGCCAAGAAGTTATGTCATGCTGGAAACGCAACATGGCAGAGAACCCCTCCTTCCCCAAGGATGAGGAAGGAGGGGCAGATGACAAGTGCCAACACACCTATCCCTCTTTCGAGCCACCCACCCAATAAGTAGAAATCACTATAATTCCAACCTGATGCAACAAAAACCAGACAAACCAATCTATGAAAGATGTAAAAAGCAGGTTACCCGTCTATTCAAAAGGAAACATATGGCTGATGATGGGTGTCAACACATCCATCCCTCCTTCAAGGTCGTCCACCCAACAACACTTGCATGTACCACACCAAATGCAACCATACAAGGACCAAAGCACGAGTTTAATTATCTTTCAATTGATTCATGAAAACCTAGTTCAATATGAATTGTAATTTTAATTTTAAGTGGTATGAATTTTGAAAAAAAAAATCCAATTATAATGGAATTGTAATTTGAGGCATATTTTGAAATTGATGGAATTGATGAATTGATTTGAGAATTGATTTTATAGAATGGATTAAATTTAATTGATAAAAACCTATGATTGGATTTATATTTAAAAGGAATTAATTAATGAAAAACCCATGTTTTGGTTTTGAAACTGAATTGGCATATTGAAATTGAAAATCAGGCGATTGAATTTTAAATGATGTTTGATTTGAAATGTGATGATTTTCCCTTTTTCTATTGATTGATTGAGAACATGTGAGCCTGAGTAGTTAGTGTGTTATTTGGGATAAGAAAACTAGGATGATTATTTCCTAGTAATTGATTAGTGATGAAAACTCTAAAAAAGACCTAGTTCAACATATCTTATCCCTGATGGGATGTTGATGAGTTCTAGTTGGCCTAAGACTGAGGGATGTGCATACACATATTGTCATCATCACTGATATGAGACATGCGGGGATATTATAACTAGAAACTATCATAACACAGGTCATATGACCATGGTTCTTATTGTGATTGTTTTGATATATATTCCATGCATTGTTTATAGAACTATTTTCTTCATACTAGTTGATTTATATAAACTATTTTATATAAAGTATTTATTTAAGCCATGTTTGAAATTTTTTCCATCATTTTGAATGAAATAATATTTTGTTTTAAATATTAAAATGTATTTCCATGACTTATTTTATTTAAATTGAAAGCATGATTTGGTTTATTATTATGGAATCTTTGTATGGAACACTTGGTGAGATCCTACTAGGCCTTATAGCTCACACCCTACCTTTTCTTTGGGTTTTTGTATATTTCCTTCTTTCAGGTCTGAGTAAAGGGAAAGCACCTCTTGGAGGAGGTGGATGTTCTTGATCTTTTAGGCTTTGAGTGATGTTTCCTTTGGGATGTTATCTTTCTGCTGAGTACTTGATGATGTACTATTTTGGTTTTTGGTTATACCTGTTTGGTTTCTGGTATTTTTTCCCTTTAGAGTGTAGATCATGCTAACTTTTAAACTTTTAACTTTCACTGTTTTGTGGAAAATTTGTTCCCTCTTGTTCTTGTATGATGCCAGTTTCTAGTCGCCAACCCGTGGGGATCAGAAATTCCCTTTGGTCAAGTCAAAGTCATCTTAGTTATCAGGGTACTAGGGTATCTGTAAAGACCCGGAATTTCCATGTATTTTTTTTAATATATGGTAATTTTACAAGTCCGTGAAAATTGATGGTTCATGATTCCGAGGCCCAGAGTGCCCGGAATGAATTTATGAACTTTTTTTTGGGTACGTTCAGTAAACGTATGAGCAGGTTTTTTTAACTTTTGAACCGGTGCTCAGAATTGAAATCCAAGGTCATTGTTGAACTCATAGCACCAATATTCTCTTAAGGAGACATTCACCTCGATGACAGTTGGTCGAGGGTGAAAGTTAATTTTTGGGTTTTTCGTGAAAGAATAAAATAAAATAAAATTTTGAAACATTTTATTTTATTTTTCCATGGAACTCCCCATATGGATGTTGAGAGGTGGGGACCACCATAATTAAACCTCCCATGTGAGGTTATGGTGGTGGGGATTACCCGAGACTTGAACCCCTTTGAACTCCCTCTCAATGGGGAGAAACCTCTTGAGCTCCCCCACTTAATTATGCCAACTCTTCCCTTTAATTAATTAAGACAACCCATCAATTAAATAATTAAACCAATTTAAAAATTATGCCAACAACTTAATAGATACCATAATCTATTATTTTGGGATACTTATTCATTTTGGTGGAATTGGGAGGAAGGAGCCTTGGGAGAAAGCTCTCCAATGAAGAACGCCAATGAAGAACGCCGACTTCGACTACGACTTCTTCCTCGATACATTCGTTGACAAGGAACGTCTTCAACGTCAATGAACTGATGATTGAGGAAACGCCGACGTCACCGACGTCCGTCTATTCCCAACGACATCGTCTCCTTTCCCACAGACAATCTTCAACGAATCAAATGAACGAGGTAGGGGTTGTTATTGAATTCATGAAATTCCTCATTCTTGGAAAGCATGGAGAATGCAGATCAACCTAAACGAGTTGATCCATGATTCTTATGAAATTGTTGAATTTGACATTCTTGATTCAAGGTTTTTGTTGAGCCTCTTGCTACCGCTCTAACATGGAGGGTGCGGGCCAAACAAACATGGCCCGACCCCTCCACCGTTCTTCATTATTTGTGTGTTCATCGCGACGGTGACGGAAACCGGTGTAGGCGTTTGGCACCGGTGGAACACGAGAATGGCGGCCGACACCACAGATGGCCGCGACGAAGGTGAAAATGGAGGGCGGCTGGTCAAGTTGGCCGTCGATGAAGACATAGCGCACGATCGTGCCACACGACCAGCTACGACAGACTGCCGCCCTGTGGCCTCCACCGTCCGTAGCTCCGCCGCCCCGCAGCCTTCATCGTCTGCGGCTCTACCGCCCCACAGTTGTGCCGCCCGTGGCCCCGTCGAGCCGCCCCGTAGCCCTCCGAGCCGCCCCGCGGCCCTCCGAGCCACCCCACAACCCTCCGAGCCGCCCCGCGACCTCCCCCACCCCCGCGGCCCCTCGCGGCCTCTGCCGCCCCGCGGGCTGCTGCCCAGGCCGGGTCGGTCCGACCGGGTCGGACCAGACCCGGACCCACTATGACTCATTTACGCTCTTTTGGCCATAACTTCGGCACCGAACGTCCGATTGATGAACCGCCAGAGGTGATGGAAACCTTGGAGCGAGAAATTACCTTTGTTATACCCCACTAGATATTTGGATAATGTTGTAATATGGTCAGGTTGGATCAAGCATGAATCCAATCGGGCCTTCGAGACTAAAAGGCTAATAACTTACAGACCGGACATCCGATTGACACACCGTCTATTGCGTTGAGACCCCTATGATGTGGTAGTCCTTTGAGATACTTCTTCATGAGACTTCATGGTAGTTGGAGTATCGACCAGTGGCTTGAGGAGATGATCCTCCTAGAGACAAACAAGCCTAGTGTGGGAACCCAATAGCTAGCTATCACATGAAGAATGAAGAGCAATCATATGTGGGTCAACACCGAGCGATTCTGTATGGGTCAGCACCTAGCAATCCTATGTGGGTCAGCACCGAGCGATCCTGTGTGGGTCAGCACCTAGAAATCCTATGTGGGTCAGCACCGAGCGATCCTGTGTGGGTCAACACCTAGCAATCCTGTGTGGGTCAGCACCTGGCGATCCTGTGTGGGTCATCACTGAGTGATCCTGTGTGGGTCATCACCGAGCGATCCTGTGTGGGCCAGCACCGAGTGATCCTGTGTGGGTCAGCACCGAGATATCCTATGTGGGTCAGCACCTAGCGATCTTGTGTGGGTCATCACCTAGGGATCCTATGTAGGTCAGCACCGAGCACTCCTGTGTGGGTCAACACTGAGTGATCCTGTGTGGGTATTCCTCTTAATAGAGTAAGATGATTCAGTAGTTACATCTAATCATCTCTAATACTTTTCTTAAGTTATACCTGGTGTGAGATGAGTCTGTACCTTGTGGTATTTTCCTTCGTGGTAATACCTTGGTGGTATTCTTCTGTGTGGCGTACCTATGTGGTACTTGTCTTCGTGGTATTTCTTCCTTTGTGGAATAGTTGAGATTTGGGCTTTTGAGTTGGACTCTATGTTGCTTCATGATTGAGATGGGTTTACTTGATAACTTAGGTATATGTATGGACATATACCTAAGTAGGGATGTTAGTTGATTTCATGCTGTGTGGTTTATCCTTGGTGGATTTTGTGAGACCTTGAGGGTCTCAGGGTCCCTACTGAGTATCATTATACTCACCCCTGCATAGGCTATGCCCGCACCTCGTTGTGTTTGGTGCAAATGATGGACAATGCTGACAGAGGACGAGAGTACCAGGACTGGTGGTAGCTCATAGGTGGAACTTAGATGAGGCGTACCGTAGAGACAACTGTTCAAGAGCTATACCTACCCTTCAGGTAGGATCCTTGGCGGGTGATCATAGGAGCTGTTCCAGTTTACTTGTACTTTCAGTTTCTTGTACTTTCTAGTTGGTCTTGTATTCTGGCCCCTTTTACTTACTGTACTCACTCTGTTTACTATTTAGTTTTACTTGAGTTTGTATATTGCTGTGTTCTTGGTTGTGTGTTTTACAGGTTATAAAGGCAATTCCTTCCCAGTTTTATGAAATACACCTTCGGTGCTAGTCGCCATCCCCTGGCCTATGGAAGGCGGGCTTGGGGTAGTCACGTCACAGGCCCTGGGGGATGGGTTGTGAAAATTTGGTATCATAGGAGTCGGTTATACCATAGAACATAGGACTCTAATATTTTTAACAGCAATAATGTTAAGTGTAGTGAGTGTGGATATTAGTTTAGGAAATTCAGTGTTGGTGCGGCGGCCGACGTATCCATACACCAGGACCCCGATTTCTGATTTCTGACTAAGAGCATGAAAACACTGATTACATGTGTGTTTTGAAGAGTTTTATTTGTGATCTCTTTAATTCAGCTCACCAGGTATAACTTATTGACCGTGGCACACCTGTTTCTTTTCAGGATGCCTCCACGCAGATAGCCAACTAGGGTTTCAAGAGTTGCACACACTGACATCCCACCAAGCGAAGAGGCCTCGGTGCAGGGCCCTCTTCTAGTAGAGACACCAGTGGAGGAATTACCCATTAGGACATCGATGCTACCAGCCCCAACAGCAAAGGGTGCACGCCGCTTGAGCACGTTGCATGAGTTCCAGCGCCAGAGGCCACCCAGGTTCAGGGGAGAGACGGACCCACAAGCGGTTGAGGATTGAATGGAGTCCATGGTGAGAGTCTTTTGATTGGTAGGGAAACCAGCTGATCTCATGGTGATCCTTTCCACCCGCCTTCTACAGGAAGCATCAGGCAGATGGCGGAGCTTGATTCTCCAAGTTCACGACAAGGTTACGCTTCTCTGGGCAGACTTCGAGATCCTGTTTCGGGCAGAGTTTTTCCCAGCGACTCTTCACGCAATACGCATACAGAAGCTTCTTCATCTGCAGTAGGGAAGCATGACTGTGGCTCAGTAATCAGTGAGGTTCATTGACCTCACACACTACTCCACAAATATGGTACGAGACCCATTCTTCAGGGCCCGGACCTTTGAGCAGGGACTCAGGTGGGAGATCAGGGCTTCGATGATCTCACTCAGCATCTCGACACAGGCGGCGGTGTTAGAGCGAGCCCTTTTAGTGGAGAGTTTCCTTACAGAGTAGTCACCAACAACGAAACCCACTAACAGTCATCACATAGAGAAGTCTTCTGCAGTAGGCAGTAGAAAAATGACACAGAGGTCTAAGAGGACTAGACCTACAGGTGGACGACCACATGATTCAGAGTCGGTTGTGTGGGGCACTCGAGGCAGAGCCGATCATGCTAGGAGTAGGCAGTGTTACGCATGTGGTGGGTAGGGTCACATGGCTCATGACTGTCTGACCCTCCGTATGGATGATCATTAGACAGTCGAGGGACCGCCCAGGCAGAGACAGAGATTCGATCGAGGAGGTCCGCAGGGAGCAGACAGACGTGGCTGAGGAGCTGGCCGTGCAGCTGGCGGTGGGAGATGATTTGAGATTTTACCACCACCACCACTAGGTGGTCCACCCCTGACCATAGGGAGTAGAGATACAGTGGCGAGCTCAGCTCCAGGAAGCTGAGGCCTATGATCACGGTGGTCCGGAGATGATACAAGGTACGATCTGTGTCTATTCCACCTTAGTTGTAGTACTTATAGACACAAGTTCCAGTCATTATTTTATTGCCACTGCCCTTGTTCAGAACTCGAAGATTCTGACGGAGCCGTTGGCTCGATCCTTATGGCTATAGACTCCTATGGGAGCATATTCAATGATTATGCACTGGTTCTGGTAGCGTGACCTTACTCTAGGAGGAGAGAGCTTCAGCTGGGATCTCCTAGTAGCAGCGTCGAGGCCTTACGGCATCATCTTGGGTATGGACTGGTTATCTATAATCTATGCTCATATTGACTGTATTAGGTGCAAAGTGTGGTGTGTCCACATAGATGGGACCAGGTTTACCTTCACCAGAGAGAAGGGAGCCTTTGAAGCACATGATGGACTTACCTGGAGGAGGGTGCATCCGATTACACATCAGTTGGATAGCCTTACCCTCGAAGCAGTTGATGTGGAGAGTCCGAGTTATCCTATAGTGGTGGACTAGTACATGGATGTTTTCCGTGATGATGTTTCGGGTCTACATCCTCGCAGAGAGGTGGAATTTTACATTGAATTGTACCCTGGGACGACACTGATATCTACACCAGCGTATCGGATGGCTCCTGCAGAGCTTCGTGAGCTACAGGTACAGCTAGAGGATTTGCAGGGGAATAGATTCATTCGGCCCAGTGTATCTCCTTAGGCAGCCCTGATTTTGTTCTCCAAGAAGGCGTATGGGAGCTTGAGGCTTTGTGTTGACTATCAGCACCTGAACCAGGTGAACGTGAAGAACAAGTACCCACTTCCGAGGATTAACGACCTCTTTGATCAGCTGAAGGGAGCACAATAGTCCTCAAAGATAGACCTCAGATCAGGCTATCACCAGCTTAGAGTGTGAGTCGAGGATGTGCAGAAGATGAATTTTAGATGTCGGTACGACCACTACGAGTTCTTAGTTATGCCATTCATCGTAACTAACACTCCAACAGTGTTCATGGGACTCATGAACCGGATATTTCAGCCATACCTTGATCACTTTGTAGTAGTCTTCATCGACGACATCCTGATCTACTCGACTACTGAGGAGGAGCATGTCTGTCATTTGTAGGTAGTACTGGATACACTCAGAGAGCACCAACTTTATGGTAAGCTCTCAAAGTGCCAGTTTTGGATCCGAGAGGTTCACTTTCTAGGACACGTCATCTCAGAGGCTGGAGTTGCAGTAGATCCAGCAAATATTGAGGCGGTACTTTCTTGGGATCCACACAGGAGTGTGACGGAGATACAAAGTTTCCTAGGTTTGGCTGGATACTAATGGAGGTTTTTTCCAGATTTCTCCAGAGTTGAAGCACCACTATCAGTATTGACGAAGAAGGGGTAACCCTTCGTGTGGTCAGAGAGATTCTAGAAGAGTTTTCAGGAGCTGAGGAAGAGGATGACTAGTACCCCCCCATCTTGAGGCTATCAGAGGAGGACGTAGGGTATGTAGTCTACTGCGACACATTAGGGACCAAACTCAGATGTGTCCTGATGCAGGAGCGAGCAGTTATCGCTTATGGTTCTCGACAGCTGAGACAACATGAGCATAACTACGCTACCCATGACCTGGAGTTAGCAGTAGTGGTCTTTGCCTTGAAGATGTGGCAACATTACTTGATGGGTGAGCGTTTTACAGTATACTCTGATCACAAGAGTCTCAGATATATCTTCTCTCAGAAGGATCTAAACCTGAGACAACGACATTGGCTTGAGTTCCTCTAGGACTATAACTTTGAGATAGTCTATACTCTTGAGAAGGGGAACATTGTAGCAGATACACTCAGCTGGAGATCTGGTATAAAGCTACTAGGTGAGGCAACGGAGCAGCTGGCTGCTTTGCAGATATCGTTTGTAGATCGGAATAGAGAAACTTTCCTTCAGTCTCTTACAGTCACTCCCCCACTTCTTCAGTGAGTCAGGGAGGCGCAACGTGTGGATGCTGACTGCGAGGCTCGACGTGCTCAGATATCCACAGGGCAGACACCTGATGGGTTTTCTAAAGGTGGGGAGCACGTCATCCTCTTCAGAGGACGTACCATGGTACCAATATCACTTCAGGAGGAAGTGATGAGGGAGTTCCACACATCCCCTCTAGCGGTACATCCTGGAGTGGCGAAGATGTACCAGGACCTCCGACGACAACACTGGTGTCCGGGAATGAAGAAAGCAGTTGTAGAGTTTGTCTCTCGGTGCCTCACTTGTTAGCAAGTGAAGGTGGAGCATCAGGTACTAGAAGGCTTGGTTCAGCCTTTAGAGTTCCCATAGTGGAAGTGGGATGAGATATCCATGGACTTCGTGACATGACTTCCATGTACATCTAGGGGTCATGACTCGATTTGGGTGATCATCGACCAACTCACCAAGTCGGCCCACTTCCTACTGATCAGAGAGTAGGGTTCAGTAGAGAGCTTGGGACGCCTCTATGTGCAGGAGATTGTGCGGCTACATGGAGTACCCTTGAAGATTGTCTCTGATCGTGATGCACGTTTTACTTCCTGGCTATGGAAGGGGTTGTAGGAGGCTTTCGGGACGCAAGTTCATTTAAGCACCGACTTCCATCCTCAGACGGATGGCCAGACTGAGCGGACCATTCAGACCATCGAGGACATGCTGCATGCTTGCATCCTCGACTTCGGTCACAGCTGGGAGGATCACTTACCTTTGGTGGAGTTTGTATACAACAACAACTATCACTCCACCATTGGGATGACACCTTTTGAGGCATTGTATGGGTGACCTTGCAGATCACCTTTGTGCTGGATTGACCCAGGGGAGTCAGCACTAGTGGGACCAGAGATGGTATGGGTTACCATGGAGAAGGTGAAGATCATCCAGGAGCAGATGAAGACTACACAGAGTAGGCAGAAGTCTTATGCAGACAAGAGATGGAGACCTCTAGATTTCGAGGATGGTGACCACGTCTTTCTATGGGTCTCACCTCGACGAGGTTTACGGAGATTTGGCAGAGGTGGAAAGTTATTTCCAAGGTTCATCGGACCTTTTTAGTTCCTCAGTAGAGTTGTCAAGGTGGCTTACCGCTTAGCTCTTCCACCTCAGTTGCACCGGGTGCACGACGTCTTCCATGTATCCCAGCTGAGGAGATACGTGCACAACCCTTCTCACATCATCGACCACAACGAGATGGACGTTGACGATGAGGAGATTACGGAGGTTCTAGTAGAGATTCAGGATCGACGGGAGCAGGTCCTTCGTGGGTAATCGATACCTTTGGTGCACGTTCGTTGGATGTACGGGAACCTCCAGGAGAGCACATGGGAGCAGGAGGCTCAGATTTGTGTTCAGTACCCCCACTTGTTTTCCTAGTTTTGAGTTGTGGCTTATGGGGACGTAAATCCCTGAGGTGGGGAGAATATAAAGACCTGGAATTTCCATGTATTTTTTTTAATATATGGGAATTTTAAGAGTCCGCGAAAATTGACGGCGCATGATTCTGAGGCCTGGAGTGCCCGGAATGAATTTATGAACTTTTTTTGGGTACGTTCAGTAAACATATGAGCAGGTTTTTATAACTTTTAAACTGGTGCTCGGAATTGAAATCCAAGGACACCGTTGAACTCGCAGTGCTGGTATTCACTTAAGGATACTTTCACCTCGATGGCAATTGGTCAAGGGTGAAAGTTAATTTTTGGGTTTTCTGTGAAAGAATAAAATAAAATAAAATTGTGTAACATTTTATTTTATTTTTCTTTGGAACTCCCCATGTGGATTTTGAGAGGTGGGGACTGCTAGAAGTAAACCTCCCATGTGAGGTTATGGTGGTGGGGACCACCTGAGACTTGAACCCCTTTGAACTCCCTCTTAATGGGGAGAAACCTCTTAATCTCCCCCACTTAATTATGCCAACTCTCCCCTTTAATTAATTAAGACAACCCATCAATTAATTAATTAAACCAATTTGAAAATTATGCCAACAACTTAATAGATAACACAATCTATTATTTTGGGCTACCTCTTCATTTTGGTAGAATTGGGAGGAAGGAGCCTTGGGAGAAATCTCTCCAATGAAGAACTCCGATGAAGAATGCCGACTTCGACTCCGACTTCTTCCTTGGGACATTCATTGATGAGGAACGTATTCAATGTCAATGAACCGGCGATTGAGGAAACACCGACATCACCGACGTCCGTCTATTCCCAATGACATCATCTCCTTCCCTGCAGACAATCTTCAACGAATCAAATGAACAAGGTAGGGGTTTTTATTGAATTCATGAATTTCCTTGTTCTTGGAAAACATGGTGAATGCGGATCAACCTAAATGAGTTGATCCATGATTCATATGAAATTTTTGAATTTGACGTTCTTGATTCAAGGTTTTTGTTGAGCCACTTGATACCACTCTAACACGGAGGGTGTGGGCCAAACAAACATGGACCGACCCCTCCGCCATTCTTTATTATTTGTGTGTTCATCACGATGGTGACAACGACCGGTGCCGACGTTTGGAACCGGTGGAACACGAGAACGACAGCCGATACCACGATTGGCCACGACGAAGGCGACAACAGAGGGCAGCCGGTCAAGTCGGCCACCGTCGAAGACATGGCGCACGACCGTGCTGCACGGCCAGCCACGGTGGAATACCGCCCCTTGACCTCCGCCGTCTGCAGCTCTGCCACGCCGCCCTGTGGCTCTACAGCCTCGCGGCCCCACCGCGCTGCCCCGCAGCCCTCCGTGCCGCCCGCAACCTCTACGACCCCCCCCAAAGCCCCTCACAGAATTCGCGGCCTCCGTTGCTCTGCGAGCCACTACCCAGGCCGGGCCGCCCAGCGCGGGCCGGGCCGGACCCACTACGACTCATTTACGCTCTTTTTTCCATAACTTCAGCACTAGACGTCCGATTGACGAACTACCAATGACAATGAAAACCTTGGAGAGAGACAATCCCTTTGGTATACCTCACTAGAGATTTGTATAATGTTGGAATATAGTTGGGTTGGATCGAGCATGAATCCAACCGGGCCCTCGGGACTAAAAGGCTAATAACTTACAGATCGGACCTCCGATTAATGCACTGTCTATTGCATTGAGACCACTATGACGTGGAGGTCCTTTAAGATACTTCTTCGTGAGACTTCATGGAAGTTGGAGTATCGACCAGTGGCTTGAGGAGAAGATCCTCCTGGAGACGAACAAGCCTAGTGCGGGAACCCAGTAGCTGGCTATGACATGAATAATGAAGAGCGATCCTGTGTGGGTCAGCACCGAGCGATCCTGTGTGGTTCATCACCTAGAAATACTGTGTGGGTTAGCACTGAGCGATCTTGTGTGGGTCATCACCTAGAGATCTTGTGCGGGTCAGCACCTAGTGATCCTGTGTGGGTCAGCACCGAGCGATCCTGTGTGGGTCAGCACCGAGCGATCCTGTGTGGGTCAACACCTAGCGATCCTGTGTGGGTCAGCACCGAGCGATCCTGTGTGGGTCAGCACCTAGCGACCATGTGTGGGTCAACACCTAGCGATCTTGTGTCGGTCAGCACTGAGTGATCCTGTGTGGGTCAGCACTGAGCAATCCTGTGTGGGTCATCACCGAACGATCCTGTGTGGGTCAGCACCGAGCGATCCTGTGTGGGTCATCACCGAGCGATCCTATGTGGGTCCGCCTCTTAACAGAGTAAGATGATTCAGTAATTACATCTAATCATCTCTACCAATATTCTTAAGTTATACCTGGTATGAATTGAGTCTGTACCTTGTGGTATTTTCATTCATGGTAATACCTTGGTGGTATTCTTTTGTTTGGTGTACCTGTGTGGTACTTTCCTTCATGGTATTCCTTCCTTTATGGAATAGTTGAGATTTGGGATTTTGAGTTGGACTCTGTGTTTCATCATGATTGAGATGGGTTTACTTGATAACTTAGGTATATGTATGGGCATATAACTAAGCAGGGATTTCAGTTGATTTCATGCTGTGTGGTTTATTCTTGGTGGATTTTGTGAGACCTTGAGGGTCTCGGGGTCCCTACTGAGTATAGTTATACTCACCCCTACACAGGCTATGCCTGTACCTCATTGTGTTTGGTGTAGACGATGGACAACGCTGACAGAGGATGAGAGTACCGGTACTGGAGGTAGCTCAGAGGTGGACCTTAGACGAGGCGTACTACAGAGATGACCGTTCGAGAGCTGTACATACCCTTCAGGTAGGATCCTTGGTGGGTGATCGTAGGAGCTGTTCCAGTTTACTTGTACTTTCAGTTTCTTGTACTTTCAAGTTGGGATTGTATTCTAACCCCCTTTACTTACTATACTCAATCTGTTTACCATTTAGTTTTACTTGAGTTAGTATCTTGCTGTGTGCTTGGTTGTGTGTGTTACAGGTTATAAAGGCAATGTATTCCCAGTTTTAGGGAATACGCCTTTGGTGCTAGTCGCCATCCCCTAGCCTATGGAAGGCAGGCTTGGGGTAGTCACGGCACGAGCCCTGGGGGACGGGTCATGACAGTATCTAGGTTGGTTCATGATAGTGGGGTGATTTAATTTCAGTATAAACCTATACTAATGGTTTTACCAGGTTGTTGGTATAGAACACTTATAACAAGAGTTCTCAAACCATTGGTATAGGTAAATTCAATGGGAAGACCTATACCAATGGTTTGATCAAACTGTTGGTATAGGTCTTTTATTGAAAAAAAATTCCAGCATTGGGTATTGATCCCACAACCTCATACTTATACTCCAAATACTTTACCACCATACCATAACATCTTATATGTTTACACACACACACACACATCTGTGTGCGTGTGTATAAAAAATTTATTTATATTGAATTATTTATTATTATTGTTATTATTATGAATAAATAATGGCACCACCTATACCAACTATTTGGTCAAACCGTTGGTATGTGTGGTTATAGGGAATGCCTATACCAACGGTTTGACCAAACCGTTGGTATAGGTAGCTAAAAACAATACCTATACCAGTGGTTTAGGAAAAATCATGTGTACAGTTTGCCATATATCATACCTATACCAACAGTTTTTACCAAACCATTTGTATAGGTTCCATATACCATACCTATACCAATGGTTTTGTATAAATAATTAGTATAGGTTCCATATACCATACCTATACTAATGGTTTTCCCAAACCATTGGTATATGTGCTTATACTAATGTTTTTTCAAACCATTGGTATAACTCAGATTTCCAGTACTGTATCCAACATGAAGACATACTAATTTAATCTTCAAATCCTTAATAATGACACCCAAAGTTCAACTTAAATCATTTCATAAACAACTAACCTTAAAACTCTTCAAAATATGTCAGACCAAAATTAAATCTCAAATATTAGGATGATTTGATCACATATTCTTCCAAGATAAACTTAAAATTTATCTCCAAATAATTTCAATCACTTATAAAGTCACATACCAAAAATTTATATTCTATAATCATATAATCTTCAAAATGTGATAATATTTTAAATAAATAACCAGAATCACCATAAAGTCATAATAAAATCATAAATGCTTCCAAAAGATAATGCATCCTTTATTTATAAAATAAAATCTAATATTAGACAATAATATTTCAATTTAATTTAATCATATAATGTTTCTAATATAATAAACTTTTAAAAAATAAATTTAATCATTTATTCCCTAAATCACCTTTTAATCCCATGGTTATCTATAAGATAAATCTTATGTTCCCAAAATGTATTAACCATTTTATCCCAATTAACCACAATTATATAAACATTAAAGATAATATTAACCATAAAGGTTATCAATAAATTTCAAATTATTTCCATAAAATATTAAATAATTATTCCTCAAATAACCTTTTCACTTCAAAATAAGTTAAACTCAAGGGTTACATATGTAACAACATGAGATTTTAAAATAGGAACATCATTTTTGATAACATATATGACATGAAACACCAAGAATATAAGATAATGTAACACCTTGAGACTTTATGATATATTTATTTTTAAATAAATCCAATCTCTTCGATAACTTGCAATGCATGGAACACCAGGTTTGAATGAAACACAATACTCTATTAAAATATTATTATTTAAACATGACCATTATAACCTAGCTGTTAAGTTGGTGGGTATGAATTGTACTAAATAAATTATAAAAATTATATGGTTACACATGTATAAAATTTATTCAATGGTTATCTATTTATTATAAATAAAATATGAACTATTTTAAAGAAAAAGAAATATTTTCTGAAAAACTATATTTTTTTTCTTCTAAAAGGCGGTTTAGTCGTGCTCTGCATACATAATTTAAAATTAATTTTTACCACTTTTAGAAAATTGATTTGACAAAATAAACTAATTTTTTTAAATCTACATGGAAAAATTATCTTTTGGTAATTTTTTTTATAATTTTTTGAAAAGATAATTTTTTTCAATGAATAGTGGAAAATACTGGTTCTTATTAAGAATTTTCATTTATTTTAAAGCCTTTATAAACTTAAAAAAAATTAATATGGGTTTAAAAGTAAAATTAGTTTAATTATATATATATTTATCCAATTTAGGTCATTTTAATCAATTTAATATTGAATTTTGATATAAAAATATTGTAACCTTCTGAACATTTTCTCTTTGAAAACTCGCTTTCTCGTCATGTGTGCGAGATTAATTTAAAATTAAAATTTGCCACTTATGTGAATAAAATTTGAAAAAATAGATTCCATATTTTTTATAAGAATAATTTAAATTATATAATAATTTCAACTTAATTTTTTACCATAATGAATAGTAAAAATAGTAAAAATTATTTACCACGGTTAAGGTAAAAATGGGCTTACCGAGGGTTAAACTAAAAAGATATGGGTTAAAAATGGACAAAAATTTTCCAAAAAGAATTGGATAGATATATTTAGATATTATATATTATAGGTTCTATAATGGTCCATTTTTTTTCCTTGATTCATGTTAAAAATGTGGGTACACCTTTTCTTTTTAAAAATTATAAGTGTGCCACTCACCTCACTTAAGGTCACCCCCTCTCCTATCCTCTTAATACTTCCAAAACCATTTGGTTAGGCCAAGAAAAGCCCAAAAACATTCCTTAATTATATAATATCATCCCAAAATCCTTATTTTGTCCATAAATCCATCCTAAGAATCCATTTGGTGCAAACCAAAAGAAGTTGTCTGAAGACAAGATAACATCCCTAACCGAGTGTTTTATTTTACTTCTTCCCCCACCAACTTAAATTATTATCAATCCATATTAATAAAATAAAATAAATATATTATATATAGTAATATGTTTTTATTTTAAATTAATGACCTATATCTATCTCATCTTCTATCAAATGAGTTATAAAATCATCATTCGTGTGTACGACAGACTATTGCCTCGCGAACTGCTATTATTCATTTTGCATCACCACCTCTCATGACTGGATATAATGATGGATTTATTATTTATATATTATATTTATGATATTATTATGATTATTTAATCATTATATCAC
The DNA here is from genome assembly GCA_963277665.1 of Viscum album. Classification (NCBI taxonomy): domain Eukaryota; kingdom Viridiplantae; phylum Streptophyta; class Magnoliopsida; order Santalales; family Viscaceae; genus Viscum; species Viscum album. Next base: position 2,016,918,865 of record OY728156.1, read on the forward strand.
ATATAACTTCTTACTTTCCATTCTTTGAGGGATACGATAACGTCGCTCGTGTGTACAACAAACTATTGCCTCACAAAGTGATATGATTTGTTTTTGAATTAAGCTTTACATAGAAGGTAATAAGAATAAATTTAATGAATACATGTGATATTTATGATCTAAACATACTTATGGAAATCTAATATCACATATAACTTCTTACCTTCCTATCCATTGGAAAACAATAACATTGCTTGTGCATATGTGTGGACTACCGACTCCACGCAGCGATGTGAAATGTTTTTCATTTTATTTTTACATGGATGATAATAAAGATAAATTTAATTAATAATATATATATATATATAATAATTATTCTTTAAAGGTTAATTAATATTTTTTTTATTCCATCTATCGAGAAAAATGGAAACAACGTTCATGCGTATGTACGACCTACCATCTCCGTGAAGGGAGTAATCCATTTTCTATCTTTAAATTTTATAGATGACTCTAAATAAATATATAAATAATATATATATATATATATTATATTAATATCATGGTTAAAATTATTTATATTAATGTAACCATGATCAAATTAGGAGGACCAAAATTACCAAACCAAAACGTACATGAAAACGAAGCAATTATCACATGAAACAGCGATCTTAATAAAGAATTTCTAATAAATGAGTGATAAAATACTATAATTAAATCATATATGGTATGAGATATATTATTATAGTTCTATAATTTATGTTTAATAAACCTATATTTATTATATAGTAGGTTCAAACACATATGAAGGAAGTCAAACAACTGGTAAGGGTTTCTCGTCTCACTTTCACTTTCGTGAGACATACACCATATTCAAAAATTATTCCTTTGTGTGGTGTATATAATTCCAATTTTGATATTTTATATCATTAATATATTTATATTAATGTTATTTAAATTTTTATGTGAAGTTTTTTCTTTTATGGGGCTTATGATTCAAAAGTTACTAAAGTGGTAAGGGTTTATTTCACAATCTCATAATTATTCAGGATTGTTTTTTATTTAAGCATCCCTTAGAGAAATTTCTTGATATTTATATATTAAGATAAATATATTTTCTTATAATACGTTTATTCATGAAATTTTTCAATTAATAGTACCATTTCCCACTCTTTGGTACTTAAAATGATTGAGAAAGTGTTTTTAAGAAAATCTAACTTTATTTCTCTCTGCGGTCAAAAATCTTTTTTCATAAAAATCCATGTCTTCTAAAAAAGTTTCCAAAAAAATGTTTCTATCCTTTTAAAAATGATTTATTAAATAAATTTGTACCCATTTATACTATTTACAATTTTTTAAAAGGAATCTTCATTTTTTTTTCAAAACAAGACCCATTTGGCTTTTACTGAAAATGTTAAAAGAATATTTGTTTTAACATGTATGACATCGATGAAATTTTCAAAATACATGAACAGTAAATGTTTTAAATATTATTTTACAAGTTTTAAAAGTTTATTTTCAAATAAAATTATTTTCAAAATAGTTTTTTAACTTTTAGTTTTAAAATATTTTCAAAGTGAAAAGGTTATTTTTCTAAAAAAAGTTTTAAATTGAATTTTTATGGTATTTCCATTCTTCAATGACATCAAAACTTTATTGTACTTATCATACAATAGGGATATTTTATATTGATACCATACTTATTATTTCACTAGATGGTTTATGATCAGTTTGACCGGGGATGTACAATTTTATTAACATTCACCATATTACTCTGGATTTTTTAAGATTATGTTTATTGATTTGGGTAAGTATTGACATTTTGTATGTTAGTTTTTCAATATGAATATTTATGTTGATTATATTTCAACCCTTTAATATTAGGAATTTATTGGACTCATTAAGTTATGGGTGGGTCTCAAAATTACATAGTCCCTCGATGCATTGGTAGGTCTCATGAGAGAAATTAGTTGTGGTATCTGGCTAAGGCCTTAACCATTTATGTAAGATGTCTTGGAATGATTCCTTGATGGTAATAAATCTTGGAATGAGGCCTTCATGGTATGTTTAATATGTCCTAAATTATTAATTCTATCATTATGAATTCATTTATTGATATTCCATGTGATTATTTGATTAGTTAGAATATCCATGGTTCAGTTTCAAGCTCATATGAATATTTATATGGCATTATTTGATCATCATTTATTCCTTCTATATTGTGATCAAGTTATTGATTAAATGGAACGTGTTTTAGTTATTTATCTTGCCATATTTATTATATTATATTTATTCATAGTTTCTATTGCACGCTTGCCCTTACTAAGCATCTAAGCTAACCACTTTCTTATGTTTTATTCACCCTAGGATACCAAGAAGTGTTTTTTGATTGATATGAAAGGATACACTATAAGAAATAATGGAATTATCAAAGAATACACTTTGTGTATTATATGTTTTCAATTATAATTATAATTTCAAGTATTTATCTAGTTTCCTAAGACTACTAAACTATTCAATCCTTCAGGATGAAATTACTTGCATCTTATGAAAATATTATAAAGTAGACCCTGATGTTGGGATACTAGGGTCAGGTTCACCATAGTTGGTATAAGAGAAAGTTTAGTATAAAACTTGAGAACTAGATTTTAGAAAACATAGATTAGGGAACATAAAACTATGATATAATTTGAGGATAAGTATAAAAGAACATTATAAAGTTTGTTAAGGAAGATATTATGTGGTTTTTACTAGAAATACATCCCAGTTTGGATACTATAAGTAGACATGGTTCTAGAATATATGTACCTAGGGGTAATAACTCTGAAAATGGTATATTGGTATTGACCTGATCATCACCTAGTGCATGATAATGGGCCTTACTGTACACCTGGTTTGACACTCCTGGGGAATATTCTTAGGATAATTCACATTTTCTTTACAAACCATTATAAAGGATTTAAAAATAAATATTTTTCCAAAGAAACCATGTTTATGATTATGATATTAGCTATGCATAAATTTTTCAATTTAGGTTAAGTGTTTCACTAGTTTGGGGATTATACATTATTTTTCATAATTTTTTATCTAATCTAGTGTATTACATTGTTTATAAATATTTATTAATATAAGGAATGAGAATTATATCAATGCATGTAATCCATGTAGGGATTTCTCTCCTGGGAAATATAATAAAGCAGGAGTTAGAGCTGTAGTCAGAACTGATCAAATTATAACCGTATTGGGATAGCTAACTTAGGTTATGAGTAATAACTTTTCTCATATAGATTAACCTGATGATCCACTACATAGTGTAACAATGTCAGATTTCTTTATGCATCAGCAACCTCCATCATTCAATGGGAATAAAAATCCATTTTTAGCTGATAAATGGATAAGTTCCTTAGAGAATATATTTTTCACTCTAGAAATTAGTGAATGGGAGAAAGTTTTCATGGAAGTTTATCATCTATCAAGAGATGCGGATAAATAGTGGTCATTGATTCAAAACACTAAGGGTGAATAATAAATAGTAAAAATGGAATGAAAGGATTTGAAGGTACTCTTCTTGGAAAAATATTTTCCTCATGAGAAATGAGCGGATATGGAAAGATAGTTCTTGAGTCTAAGACAAAAAGAAGAGGAAAATGTTTCTAAGTATGAAGATAACTTTACAAGGTTAAAAAGGAATACTGCAGACTATGTACGTAATCCAAAGATTAATATTGATAATTTATTTGATGGACTTAAGCTAATACTTCAAAGAGAACTAGTCTCCCAAACTTTCTCATCATATGAGGATGTAGTATCATGTGATATCAAGAAATAGAAAGAATTATTCACATCTTAATGATTTTAAGGGAATAAAGAGGAGAAGAGGATGGAAAAGAAAAAAATAGATAAAGGTAATAAGAGAAGAATGATTTTCCCACATGTGATACTTATGGAAAGAATCACCTTGGTACATACCTAAAAGGAAAAGAAGTTTGCTTTATGTGTGGAGAAAAATTCCATCATGCTCATGAATGCAAGGGTAAGGTAGAATCCCTAAAAGTATAATGATTTAGCTATAAGAAGATAAAGAACTATTCCAACCAATGCCCTGAGTTTAAATAGAATATACCTCAGAAGAAGCTAAGAGATCAAGGTTAAGCTTATGTTATTGATACAACCGAAGTGGAATGATTATTGTGATTTTGTATTTGGATCCAAGAAATATGTTGTAAAATTATTTTATTGATGATATTCTCATAATCAGAATCATGAAACGTATAAGTATTTTATTATAGTAGTATTTCTTTATGGATTTAAAAGCATGCGTTGAATGGTACCAATAAAATTGATTCAGTGGAAAGTTGATCTTTTTGGAAAACACATGATTAAGGGAATATAACTCTTAATATGTGATTTATGTTGATATAATAGTAAAAATGATATGTTTAGGGGATAATATTGGTGACCATGAAATTACCTAGTGATTTTATGGTTTATGTTATCTTTACTGGAGTTTAATGCATGTTAGAATCTATGGAATATATTCTAAAACATGATATTTTTTAGAAGCATACATGTTTTCATTAAGGTTTTATAGTGATCAGGGTATTCACATATTTCGAATATTACATTAAGATACACTTTATATTTTATGGGGAATATAATGTTGATTTAGTGACCTTAATTCAAAAAATTTGGGCTTTGAATTTGGAGAGACATCTTTTGGATGAGTCTTAAGGTTAACAATATATGGACTGGATTAAGTTGAACTTTTGGTGTTATTGGATAATGTGTTCTAACCATTTTTATTTTAGAAAATATCTAGAGACTGGAGGAATGACTTGGTATTCTAGTGATATGTTAAATGTGCTTTGGGAATAAAAATTCATTTTGGATATTCATTTCTTGGAGTATTAAATGAAGTTTGAATTGATTGAAGAACAACCAAAGGATGAAATTGTTCCTATGAAATAGAAATATATCAAGCAAGTACATTTTCATGTGTTTTAATTCTAGATAGTAAACCGATTTCTCAACTTTAAGAAAAGGATCTTGAAATAAAAATGTTATCCTAATACCCTCATTTTTTATGAACTGATGGTCCTTTATACCTTTATAGATTTATGGTTTTTTGGTCATTAACCTTATATGTATCACTCACTTTATTATGATCAATTATCTCAAAAAATCTCTATAATTATTTATGCTTTTCATCCATGTCTAAATCTTCACTTCCCACCTATGTTCTCCTACTTGAAAACCGAGTTATGTAATTATTCTAGAATACCTTCGTAATTCCCTTTCTCTCTTATAAAGAGGATGTTTTATTAAAACTTCTCACAATGTGGTATTTCAAGAAAGGTATTTTCAAATCTAAAACCCTTTATTACTGATATCGAGATTAAATTTTGATGACACAATTTACTTAAGGGGTAGAATGTAACACCCTGAGATTTTAAGAGGAACATAATATTAGATAGCGTACATGACACACAAAACTAATAATAGAAGAGAATGTAACACACAAATAATTTAAGATATATTTCTTTTTAAATAAATTAAATCTCTTCAATAGCTTTTAATGCACGCAACATTAGGTTTGAACAAAACATGATACTCTATTAAAATATTGTAATTTAAACATGGCCATTATAACCTAGCCATTAAGTTGGTGGGAATGAATAATAATATCTAAATTATAAAAATTATATGTTTTATACATGTATAAAATAAATTAAATGGTTATATATTAATTATAAATAAAATAATAACCATTTGAAAGAAAAAGAAATGTTTTCTAAAAAACTGTTTTCTTCTTCTAAAATACCGTTTAGTCATGCTTTACACACATAATTTAAAATTAATTTTTAAAAATTTTAGAAAATTTATTTGAAAAAATAAACACCAATTTTTAAATCTAAATTTAAAAATTATCTTTGGATGATTTTTTGATAATTTTCTGAAAAGATAAAATTTTTAGTGAATAGTGAAAAATATTGGTTTTTATTAAGAATTGTTATTTCTTTTAAATCCTTTAAAAACATAAAAATTTATTTAATAGGGTTTTAAAAGTAAAATTAGTTAAATTATATATATATATATATATATATTAATCTAATTTAGGCCATTGTAATCAATTTAATATTTAATTTTGATATAAAAACTTTGTAAACTTTTGACCATTTTCTCTTTGAAAACCCGCTTTCTCATCGTGTCAGCAGGATAATTTTAAAATAAAAATTTCCAATTCAATGAATTGAATTTATAAAAATAGGTTAAATATTATGAATCTTCATAATTTATATTATCTAACAAAGTCAACTTAATTTTTCACCATAATGAGTTGTAAAAATAGTAAAAATTATTTACCGTGATTAAGGTAAAAATGGGTCTACTGAGGGTTAAACTAAAAATATATGGGTTAAAAATGACCCAAATTTTTAAAAAATCATATTATATGTAAATATTTTGACCTTATATCTTCTAGGTTCCATAATTACCCATTTTGGATCCTTGTGGCATGTAAAAAATGTGGGTACACCATTTTCTTTTAAAAAATTATAAGTGTACCACTCACCTCACTTATAAAATGCCACCCCTATCCTCTCCTATTCACACTTATAAAACCATTTAGTTTGAAAAAAAAAACTAAAAAAACTTCATTAATTCTATAATATCATCCTATAATCCATATTTTGTTCATAAATTCATCTTAAGAAGCATTTTGGTGAAAACCAAAAGAAGTTTCCCAAAGACGAGGTAACATCCCTAACTGAGCATTTTATTTTATTTCTCCCCCCACATAATTCAATTATAATTAAAAAATTATTATATAATAACCTCATTATAATAAATATAATTATATTTTTTTATGTTAAGTTCATGACCTATATCCATCTCATCTTTCATCAAATGGGTTACGAAATCATTATTCATGTGTACAGCGGATTAACACCTCGTGAACCGATGTTATTAGTTTTCCATAACCACCTCTCAAATCTAGATATAATGACGTATTTATTATTTATATATGATATTTATGATATTATTATTCTTATATAATCATTATATTACATATACCTTATTAATTTATATTTTGTGAGGGATAAGATAACGCCGCTCATGTGTACGGCGGACTACCACTTCATGAAGCGATGTGATTCATTTTTCACTTATGATTTATATGGAAGTTAGTAAGTATAAAATTTAATGAATATATTTTATATTTATGATCTAACCATACTTATATAAATATAATATCACATCTAATATCTTACATTCCAATCCATTGTAAAACAATAATACCGCTTGTGCGTACGTGTGGACTACTGCCTCCACGCAGCGATGTTTCATTTTTTTACATGGATGGTAATAAGGATGGATTTTATTAATATAAATGATATATATAACATAATATTTATTATTTAAAGGTTAATTAATATTTATTTTCCTTCTATTCCATCCGTCGATAAAAATGGAAACAATGTTCATGCGTACGTACGACCTACCGTCTCCATGAACAGTGTGATCCTTTTCCTATCTCTAAATTATATATATTAATATAAATAATTATATAATGAATATATATTATATTTATATCATTTTTAACATTATTAATATTATGTAACTATAATAAAATTAAAATTACCAAAATTACCGAACCAAAACATACATGAAAAATGAAGCAATTATCACTCAAAACAGTGATTTTAACAAAGAATTCACTACTAAAAAAGGAATTTAACAACAAAAAAATATGAATTTATAAACTCTAAAAAATAAATGAAAATAAGAGTGTGTTTAAAATCACAAAACTTTTATCAACGCTAAAAAATCACTGTTAAAGTCCCCCTTTAACAGTGCTTTTTTTTGCACTGTTAAAGGACCCTTTTAACAATGCTTTTTTTAGCAATGTTAAAGGGGGCCATTAATAGAAATTTTTTAACACTAATAACATTAGTGTTGTTAAAGGGGGTAAAATTATATCTTTTCATACGTACATGAATCTAACCCCTTTATCAGTGCTTCCAAGACCCCTTTAACAACGCTTCACCCCCCTTTATTAGTGCTTTTCACCCCACCACCCCTTTTATCAGCACTTTAAAAATTTCCAGCCTCATGAGAACCTACCTGGATTCAAACCCTACACCTATCCTTTGAAGATGGAGCTTTTTTAACACTAAACCATGTTGTTTTTCTGTGTGTTTAATGATATTTATATTTTTTTTATACATATTACATATATTTATATAATTATTTTTTAAATACATTAATACAATATATATATGTGTGTGTGTGTGATATATATATATATATACTTAAATTTATTTAAATATATTATATATTATATTCATTTACATATACTAGAATATAATATAAATATATATCTGTTTATTAATACACACATATATGTATATGTATCTATAATGTAAAAAATTGTTAGATATTATTTTAAATACATTTTTAGAAGATGTATTTATTTAAATATATTAGAATATTCATTTTTATGTAAATATGTTGATATATGTATTTATATGAGTGATTTATTATAAGTAAATATATGAAAACATGCATATATTTAATTATAAATAAAATTAAGTTGTGAAAAATGATGAAATTTCAAAACCATAATATAAATATAAATGTAAGACCTGGGAATAAATTTAGTCTCAACCAAAAAAGGCAACAATACTCCCTTAAACAAGGCTAAAAATCGATTGAATGTTAAAAAATTGCGGTACCCTGATTAAAAACTCGGTTTTAGAGGCCTTTTGGGCCTTTTTTGCCTTGAAAAATGTGTCAAAGGTTTAATTGTGTTAGTTAAGGTATAGATCTCATTGTAAGCTTTGATTTGATATGTACTAGATCCCAACAGAAACTTGAATAAAAAGTTACAGCTGTTTGAAGTTCGAGTTACATTTTCAACTTATTTTAGATATTTTATTAATTTTTTTATTTTTTATCTTCAATTTGATATCAAATGATTATTACTCAGTAATAATAAGAAAATTATTCATTAAAAATATTTTTTAAATTATTTTATAATCCATTTTCACTAAATATCTTATATATTAAGTGTCAATGTCTTTTATCTTATCTAAAACATATTTTAAAAAATATATATTATATTTATATCAATATAAATATATTTATATATTAATATATTATTTTTAATGAAATATAATTTTTTTTGAAGTATACCATTATCAGCACTACTAAAAAAGTGCTGATAAAAGACCCCATTTATCATTGCTTTTTTAAAAGTGTTGATATAGGGTGAGCCTTTATTAGCGCTTGTAAAAAAGAATTAATAAAGGTGGGTCTTTAATAGTGTTTTTTAGAACTGTTAAAGACCCCATTTAATAGTGATAAAAAGTGATGTTAAATACCCCCTTTGACAGTGCTTTTTTTAGCACTGACAAAGGGGGTCTTTAGCAGTGTTTTTAGCTAGCGCTGTTAAATCCCTAGTGTTGGATAAACCCATTTTAGTAGTAATGATTGCTAATAAATGAGTGATAAAAGGCTATAAGTAAATCATATATGGTATGAAATATATTATTATGATTATTTAATGAATGTGTAATAAACCTGTATTTATTATATAGGAATTTTGGACACATACTAAGGAATTCGAACAACTGGTAAGAGTTTCTCGTCTCACTTTTACTTCTATGAGACATACACCATATGAACCACTTATTCTTTTGTGTGGTGTATATACTACCCATTTTGATATGGTATATCATCAATATATTTATCTTAATGTTATTTAAAGTTCCATTTGAAGTTATTTCTTTCATGGGGATTATGATTCAAAAGTTACCAAAGCGGTAAGGGGTTATTTCAAAATCTTAAACTACTAGAAATAAGATCTGTACCAATGGTTTTGGGAAAACCATTGGTGTAATTCACTAATTTGGAACTATACCAATGGTTTGGCCAAAACCATTGGTATAGGTCACTAATTTGGAGCTATACCAATGGTTTTGGACAAACCGTTGGTATAGTTCACTAATTTGGACCTAGACCAATGGTTTTGGGAAAACCGTTGGTATAGGTCCATTATAGAGACCCTATACCAACGGTTTGACCTAAAACCATTGGTATAGGTCCCCCCTACACCAACAGTTTGTCCAAAACCGTTGGTATAGGTCCCAAAATCAAAGAACCTATACCAACGGTTCTCAAAACCATTGGTATAGGTCTATACCAACTGTTTTGAGAACTGTTGGTATATGTACATGTATTTTTAATGGAATCCTTTTACATATGACATTAAATAAATCAAAATTTAAAATACATATGATAATACATATATATATATATTTATGAAATTATGTTCAAAAAAGTAATTTAGGTTAGTGGTTAGGATGTTCAATCACAAACAGGAGGTGCTGGGATAAAATCCAACCAAGTGATTCTTTTTTGAATTACATATACCAACAGTTTTATGGAACTGTTGGTATAGATTTTCATATTACTTATACCAACAGTTTTCAAAACTGTTGGTATAGACCTATACCCAAGGATTACTTACCAATGGTTCTCCAAACCATTGGTATAGGCTATACCAATGGTTTGGAGGCCTATACCAATGGTTCCAAACCGTTGGTATAAGGTATTTTTCCAGTAGTGTTATCATTATTCAAGATTTTTTTTGTTTAAGTATCCCTTGGGGGAATTATTTGATATTTATATATTAAAATAAATATATTTTATTCTACTTTGGTTATTAATTATCTTTTTCAATCAATAATACCATTTTTCCACTCTTTGGTACTTAAAATGATTGAGAAAATGTTTTTAATAAAATATGACTTTATTTATCTCTTCAGTTGAAAATATTTTTTCATCAAAATAAATGTCTTATAAAAATGTTTTTATCCTTTTAAAAATGATTTATTAAATAAAATTTTACCCATTTAGACTATTTAATTTTTTTGAAAGGAATCTTCATGCCTTTTTCAAAACAAGAACTATTTGTATTTTACTAAAATTGTGAAATGAATATTTTTTTAACATGTATGACATGAATAGAATTTTCCACTATCATAACCACTAAATGTTTTAAAGATTATTTTACAAGTTTTCAAAGGTTATCTTCAATGAAATTTATTTTCAAAATATTTTTTGAACTTTTAGTTTTAAAAATATTTTCAAAGTGAAAAGGTTATTTTCTTACAAAAATATAATGACATTTTCATAGTATTTATATTCATAAATGAAATCAACCCTTTATTGTAATTATAATACATTAGAGATATTTTGTATTGATACTATCCTTATTATTTATAAGGATGGTTTATGATCATTTTGACTGGGTATGTACAATTTTATCACCATTCACCATATTACTCTAGATGGTTTATGATTATGTTTATTGATTGAGGTAAGTATTAACATTTAATATGTTATTTTTTTAATACAAATGTTTATGGTGATTATATTTCACCCATTTAATATGAGGAATTCATGGGAAATATTAAGTGTTTGGGGTGTTATATTGTAAGATACTGGTTTTTCTAATATGGTACAAACCTTTTAAATTCTGGTTTAAATATCTCTTTTTTATCCTTATGAAAGTGCCCAAGGGAATGAGGGATGTTTTAGGGGTGTCTAGGGCTTGTTTGGAGCCTGAATCCCCAAAATTTTTAAGAAATAGATGGATCACATGGTTTGTTTAAACTGTGACACCCAAGCCACATTGTTAGTTAAAACTGTACGGGGTACTCCAGTGCACTGTCAAGGGGCTGCGCAATTTTCTTAAACCATGTAGCCCAAACCACACAACTATGCTTGGAATTTCATAGTTCCCACAGTAAGGCACCCAAGCTATACACGAATTTTCCAAAACATGTTCCTATCCTGCACCCTTAGTGCCACTTAGGTAGTAAGGGTGCACAGTTGGCATAGGGTTTGGCCAAACCGTGTGGCCAAATCGTGCACCCTTAAAAAGATTGAAATCTATATTTTCTCCCACCTCCTTTTATGTGTTAACATCATTTTCTATTCCTCTCTACACACAATTCTCCTCTTCTTTCACTCTCCCATGGTTCCATCCTAGGATTTGAGATAGGTTTCTCATATGGTGTCTAATTCCTCCGTAATCGGCTGAATTGGATATCCAACGGTGATATCACCATTCATATTCCTTATTTACCTTATTTATCTCACCATATTCAGTGTTATTTTTATGTGAGATAATATGAAATATTTTAGGGAATTTTTCTATTTCATCGATTTCTTCCATTCTAGCCTAAATTAAATCATAAAAACGGATGAGGAGAGCAATACTAAGCTAAGGTAGGTGGTCTAGTAATTTCCCCCTAAAGATGAGTTATTCTATATCATGTTTCATTGTTCCACATATCAAACCTTCCATGCATTACCTTAAATTTATAAATTTCTTTAAACTAAATTGTTATTCATGTTAAAATTTCTATGTATACCCCTAATTGTAGATGGTGGATGAGCCCTTTGGACTAGTTCCACCAGTTGCGGTGTGATTAAGTGATTCCCCTGACTTATTGAATGTTTATATGGAAAACCACCTTATAAGTGGTCTTGGATTGATTTCTAAATCAATTGAATACTTTCAATTAAATGGAAAGTGAGTGGTATGAGCAATTCACATGAATTATATGAAATTAGTGAGTTATACTCTTGATTGAATATAATGTTAATTAATTATAAATTATCCTTTGGATTTTATTAAGCATGACCGACCTTTAATATCAATTATAATAATCAATCATGGAATCCCATATAAAATGTGATACACGGGCATGGTGACCCATATGATTCATGATACTTGTCCTATATAAAATATGATACATGGGCATGGAAACCCATATTCTTCATGATACTTGGGCATGGAATCCCATATAAAATGTGATACACGGGTATGGAGACCCATAGCCATCATGATACTTGGGTATGACACACCTAATTAAATGTGATACCTAGGCATGGCGTCCCATGTATTTATGATACTCAAGTATGGTGTCCCATGTATTTATGATACTCAGGCATGAAATCCTCCTACTACTTGTGATACACGGTCATAGTGACCCATATGATTCATGATACCTAGGCATGGAGTCCCTTGACACTCTTTGAGACTCTTACAACTATCCATGGATTCTTGAGTTGCACCTTGGGTCCTAGCTAGTAATAATATCTATATATGTGGCTATAAACATAACTATGTATATAAACCATATACATATATACATATATATATATATATACATATTGTCCCATGTTTAGAGATATATTGGGTTTAGGAAAAGCAGGTAGTGTCTGCCTGGTGTCCTTTAGGAACCAGTACCGACCTGTTTACAGTTTATGTGTCTATTTCATACTATTATTATACACGCACATTGATCAATTTATATGAACCAGCTGGATTACACTAAACACCGTTGGTGGTGGCCTAATGACTATATCTCACACCCATTTTGGCCTGCTGGTTGGTACCCAAATAGATCTTATGAATGTAGGTAGGGACAAAGGGAAACATCTAGATTTGGATGCCTGATTTTAGTATACTAAGATGGATCATAGGAGTAGAGGACTGAGCTTATGATCATGGTTCTAATTAAGATATCTTTTGGTGTAACTTCCCCAACCTTAAGGCCACTAAAATGGTGTCCCGAGCTGGGTCGCCACATGACCTCAAGCATACCTCCTCATACACCATAGTTTACCGACTATCATAGAGGGTCTAAATAAATACATGCGGAGACTATACCCTCTTTATCAGAGTATTCCATAGCAGATAACAATATAAAATAAAGTAAATAATAGACAATAACCAATAAACATGAATTTATAACCATTTCCCAAAATTGGGTACAATCCCATAACCAACTGCTAAATATTCCATGTCATGCAACCAATGTAAAAAGTGAAGAGAACCCAAAATAAATACCAATAGAATCATCCCCAAAATTGGTACTGATTCCATATATGGATCCTCATCCATGCACATCCCAAGCCCAACTCAACCCTCTAACATAGGGCATTTTCCCATATCTTGACCCGAAACCACGAAATCCGCTCGGGTACCCAATGGCAGCCCATGTAGGGTGTGAGTACAACTCAGTAGGCCACCACCAATGGTGTATACAAAATATATAGTCTAAGAAGATATTTAATTCATGCACTAATATATAACAAATAAGCAAGGAATAATAAGATACCATTAGAAAATAATTATTTTACTAAACCATCATTATCATTTAAGTCTGTGGGTTAGGTGTTCCATTTATTACACCATGACCTAAGATGGTCAACCACTATGCATAAGGTAATATATCAAGTTCCCTAGATCACTAGGGAAAACATCACACAAGTAAACTTATTTCACATACATTGGAGAGTCAGTCCAGGTAATCTCAACCAATTTCATCACACCTACCTTTGAGACTTAGTCCAGGTAATCATCCAATGTATCCATTAGGGGACTAGAAGCATCAGTATGATTCCCTAAACCATGCATTCTAGTGGTGGGGTTTAGAGCCTCATTCCAACTTGAACCGTGGGTGTAGAGCATCGGTCAATACCCACAACTACCAAGCCATGTGCACATCATTCCATTAACAAGTAACCACATTTACCATATTCCAAAACATACATAATCATTTCACATAACATTATAAATTCACTACTCAATCAACACATCAATTCATCTTCATGTCTAACTCATTAACATATTCCCATTTCATCCCATGAGACATTTTTACCATCACTTTAATTCATTTAACCCACCCACAATGTTCCAAACAATCTCTTATACCCTTATCAAAGTCTAGACACAACCACCAGTAGTGCCTTTCATAATTTAATCAAAATTATTAACACATATATATCACGATCTTTACTTTATCATAACAATTCCATGTTCAACATCATAATTTTTCATGTTTGAGATGTTGGTGCACCCCATGGTTGACCCAATGATCGGTATAATCAACCTAAATTCATCCCATAAGAATCATGAGGGGTTGAATTCATCATTTATCTAACCATTTTACCAATTACTATTAAAGTCATCAAAAAAACAACAAGAGAGAACTAAAAACACAACCACACATGAAAAAATAAACTTCAAGACTATAGGATATAAACTGTAGACCACCTACCATGAATCCATAGATGAACACCCGCTTAACCTTAGCCTTAGATCCAGATTCCAAAACCCTTTTAAGTACCAACCTAAGATCCATTAGAAAAATAGGGTTTTAGGGCTTCAGAAGAACATAATGATAATCCCTAATCAAAAAAAGAAAAGCAAGAGGAGCGTTATACTTACCTAGATATTCGATCTGCAACCAACGACACTCTAAATGGCCTAAAAAATGAAGGAGATCGGCCCTTGGGAAGATTTTGGGGTTTAGATTCATCACTAGGGATAGAGGAGAAAGAAATGGGAAGAAAATCGGGTGAAACACTTAAAATCCTGAGGGGGGGGGGAATGGTAATTTCTCACTTTTAATGAGGCACATAGTTTGAATGCATAGTTTTCCAAACCATGCATCGACTGTGCACCAACATCTATCAAAGATGGGTTAAGTCACATAGTTACATGGGGAACTCTACATGGTTTGACAAACCATGTTCCAACCGTGCGAAATGCCTCTGTCTAAGTCTGCATGGTTTGGATTTCTCCCTTGTATAATTTCAACCAAACTGTGCACCCTTCCTATAGGCTAGCACGTTTTGGGTGCACGATTTCTACTAACTATGTTCCAACCATGCAATATTCATAGAATGGACTGATTTCCCTTTCTTTCGTGTCCTAAATCCCCAGGACACCCCAAGCTTCCTCATACACTAGGTAAACATCTAATTAAACAACATTAAGGAATTTAAACAAAGATTTAATCAGGAATATACCTCCATAAATTTTGGGATCTCACAACCTCCCAACATTATAATGGCTCATCCTTAAGACATGCTTCCAAGCATTATTAAGGTTTTGAAGTAAAGATATTGGGCCACTAAGCCTGTATATCTGACTCCCTCTCCCATGTTTCTTCTTGAACGTTACCATGTTTCCACAAAAACCTAACCAAGGGTTTAATATTGCCTTTCAAGAATTTATAACTAAAATCTATAATATGAATCAGATGCTTCTTATAGGACACATAAGCCTCAAGCTCAACATCCTCAAAATCAATCACATGAGATGGGTCAAGGTGATACTAACAAAGTTGTGACATATAAAAAACATCATTCATATGACCATACCATTATGGAAGATCCAATTAGTATGCCATCGACCTAATCCTATCCATAATCTCAAATGGCCCCATGAACTTGGGTGCCAACTTACCATGTTTCTGAAACCGACGATGACCCAACCTTGGCGACACCTAAATAAACACATGATAACCCAACAAAAAATCAAGAGGTCCATGACACCGATCTAGATATGACTTATGCCCACTATGATACATTTCCATATGTTTCCAAATCAACTGAACTTGTTATAACATATCTTGTATGAGACTTATCCCAAACAACTCTAATTCCCAAGCTTCCATCCAACACAATAGAGATCTACATGGTCTACTATAGAGTGCCTCATACAGTGCTGTCTGAATCATATTTTGGTAACTATTATTGTAGGCAAACTCAACAAGTTACAAGTTCTTCTCTCATGATCCACCAAAGTCTAGGACAAAATTCCTTAGCATGTCCTCCAGTACCTGAATAGCATACTCTAATTGCCATCTGTCTGTGAGTGGAAAGACGTACTCAAAAACACCCGGGTACCAAATACCTTCTGTAATCCCTACTAAAAGTGTGATGTAAAAAGCATATCATGATATGAAACTATATTCCATGGAACCCCATGTAACCACACTATTTCTTGAACATACAACTCACCCAACTGATCCATGATGAAGGTCTCTTGAATCAGCCAGAAATGCGCCACCTTAGTTAACCGATCTACCACTACCCAAATCACATTATTCTTTTGGGGGAATACTTGGAAGAACCACTATGAAATCTATCATTATGTTATCCCATTTTAATTCCAGAATAAATAGTGGATGCAACAAACCACCCAACCATTGATGCTCATACTTCACCTGTTGGAAGGTAAGGCATCACGCTACAAAACCTACCACCTCTTTCTTAATATATGGACAAAAATACTACCTATGAAGATCACGATACATCTTGGTCAAACCAGGATGAACCAACCACTTTGATTCATGAATCTCTAGCATCAAATATTCCTGTATATACATTGACACAACCACACACCCATGAACATAAATGATCCCATCATCCCCAATGGTCCAACCAGAAGGTGAATCCCCACTTTTAAGACTTTCCCTTAAATACAAACATTCTGAATCCTTAAGATGCCTCTCCTTGATCTGGATTATAAGCATGGAATCAACTGACAAGGATGTAAGGTTCATATCCCATTGACCACCCTTCACCTCCAGGTGCATCTCAAGAAACAACTCCATCATTCTCCACTCGAATCTAGATTCCTGAACTACCTAATTTTGAGTCTCCTAACTCAATACATACGCCACACTATTTACCTTTCCCAACATGTAAACCAACTCAAAGTCAAAAGAATTCATGTACTCAACCCATATTTTCTACCAAAGATTCAAATCACACTGAGAGAAGATGTACTTAAGTATTTTATGATTGGTATACATCGTGAATCATTCTCTAAAAAATTAGTGTTGCTAAAACATTAAAGCATAAACCACCGCAGATAATTCAAGATTGTCTATATGACAGTTTCTTTCATGGGGAATCAATTGTCATGACCCATACATGATGAAACGATCTTCCTACATCAACACTGCCCTAACACCAACACTAGAGGTATAAAAAAACAAGGTATTCCCCTAGTTATCTCAGGTAAGATTAGAATCGACACTATATTAAACCGTTTCTTTAACTTCTGAAATACATTCTCACATGACACAAACCACTCAAACTTTATACTCTTCTTAGTTAATACTAAAATTAGTTCTTCTAAATGGGATATGTATTTGATGAACCATCGGTAGTAACCCACTATTCCTAGAAAACTTCATACATAAAAAACATTCTTGGGCTACTCCCAAGACACAACTACCTTCATTTTTTCTAGGTCCATTGACACTCCTTCCTCAAAGATGATGTGACCTAAGAAATGAACCCTATCGATCCAAAAATAACACTTGGATAACTTGGCATATAACCTATTCTCTATTAGTGTACTCAGTTTGGTGTAAAGATGTTTATCATGATCATCACAAGTTTTAGAGTACACCAAGATATCATCAAAAAATACAAATACGATCTGATCTTGGTGTGGGTGAAAGATTCAGTTTATTAGGGTCATAAAAACTACCAGCGCGTTGGTCAATTCGAATAACATCACAAAAAACTCATACAACCCATAACTACTCTTACAGGCAGTATTCAATACATCAGAAGGTCTCACACTTAACTGATGATACCCTAATCTCAAATCAATCATGGATAACGTTGAATCACCTCTCAACTAGTCAAAAAGATCATCTATTTGAGGATGATGGTATCAGTTCTTAACCATCATCTGATTCAACTTCCAATAATCGACACATAACTGTAACGATCCATCAAAATTCTTGGAAATCAATACTAGAGATCCTCATGGTGATATACTTGGATGAATGGACCCTTTATTCTCCAACTCCTCTAATTGATTTTTATGCTCCTAGAGTTTTTTTAGTTTCATTCTATATGGAAGAATGGAAATTGGTTCTTCTCCCAATAGTAACTCTATTGTGAACTCAACATCTCTCTTGGGTGGTAGTCCCGAGAAGTCCTCAAGAAACACATCTTGAAACTGATCCACCATAGGAGGAAAATACAAGCTACTACTAATCCCTCATCATCAAGAATGATACAAACCACTTGGGTTGTGAGTTCACCGAAATGCTAACAAACTAGTCCTGGACGACCTGCCCAAACATCCCATTCACCATGATGGAAATAAGTTTCTACCTCAAGAGACCTAAACGTTACCCTATTACAGTAACATTTAATATAGGCACAGTATAACACTATCCAATCCATTCCCAAAATCAGATCAAAACCTAATATATAAGGCACAAAAAAGTCCCAAAAAAATGGTACCCACCAACCTCGAGAGCACACACCTTAAATTTATGAATATTTTCTTATCTCACCCCTAATAGCATGTCAATTGACAAAACCCCCCACACACATTCCACCGATAGACCCAAAACCACCACAAACTAAGTAGAAATAAGAGAATGAAGGGCACTTGCATAAAAAAAAATCACTAGAAATCATAGAATCTACAAGGATTATACCTCAAATAGTCAATAGTCCAACCTTTCCACCTCAAAGTGAAAACTGAAATGCATAAAGCTGATTATCCCCTCAACCCTTGGATTCGGTCTAAGAACCTGGTGCTATACTGCCCTGCTGGTATGGATGCTCTCATCCTAGAGTACCACACCCACCACCTTGACTTGTAAGACTGGTAGAGTTCCAACTACCTGCTTGATATGGGGCAACTGACCCATTTCATTCACTATGTACTAGCCTCACCCCTCCATTATTTCTCAACTATCGAGAGTTCCTACAGAACCTCTGCACATGCTCCAACCTACAGTATGATCAGTACTCAACTAGTGGTCGAGGAAACTGACCTTGTATGTTTCCCGAGCTACCGTAGTGATAACAGAAGACTCAATCACTTCCCTAAGAAAATGGTTCCCTTCTCTGACTACACTACCCACCGCTGCCCTGATGGAGACTCTAAAAATGGTGCTTCTTAACATCAGAGTTTGCACCACCATATTTCCCAACTAAAACCTCATGAACACCTCTAGGAGCCTCTTTGAGGTTCCCCTATGATATAAGAGCCTGATCCATCACCTCCGCAAACTCTTTAAGCGGAAGATATTTACCTAGGGCTTGATCTCACATCTAAGTCTATCCTAGAAACACCTCGCCATTACTGCCTCATCCCCTATCAAATTTTCAAAAAAACATTTCAAGTTGGTGAAACGACATGCATAATCCATCACCAACATAGTCCCCTAGGTCAACCTCATAAATTCCATAGCCTTATCCTACCTTAGAGTCTCTATATAGTAATGATCTAGAAAATTTTCCTAAAAAATCTTCCACAACATACCTCCTACATGCTCAGTCTGAACCAAGATGTCCCACCAGTTCTTTGCCTGATCACTCAACATGCAGGATTCCAACTTAAGTCTCTTCTCAGGATGAGTCTCTAAGTGATCAAGAATCTTATGGATGGACTCAATCCAGAACTTGGCTACCTCTAGCCCACCCTCTCCAGTAATGTTCGGAGGGTGATATAGCTGGAACTCTCTAGTGAGCTCAAACATGCTTGGTGTAACCCACCCCAGGTCTCGTTCCATCATCTGCATAAAATAAGAAAAGTTCTCCCAAAACTGATCCGATCCTCTATTATCCTAGTTCATTGGGGTCTCTTGCTCCACTTACGGGGGAGCATTATCAGTGATATCCTCTTGTTAATCAATCAAAACATGTATTTATGGTGTCATTTCTCTACAATTCCAAACATGAGTCTTATAATACATAACATAAAGCTTCTACATTTTATATAAATAAATCCCTCCACTAGCTATAAACAAATCATCTTACATACACTGTCCCAACAAATACCCTCAAACTAAGAATGCTACCCTCAACCATCCCTACCATAGGTCATGGTTAACATTTGAGTAAACCAACTTACATAGTCACTAATTTTTCATTGGACACCATTTTTTTAAACCATTTTCACTTTAATAACACAAATATTTCACTTTTAGGTACCTTTCCCATTTCGCAACTTGTTACAACCAACATTTTATCTCATTTATAACCCTTCATTAAGCATGATTATTTAACCATTCTTTAACATTCTTCCTTTTTACCCATTTGCATAATTTTTATCCGATACTATTTTCTTCAAATTTTTCAAGAAGTAAAATTAATTTTACCCTTCATGTCTCACACACCCATCCTGTGTGTTCCTATCATGATGCATTCCACCTATATCCTTAGGTGGCTATAATGATGCATGAATGAATAACCTTGTGTCATTCAATCCACGATCAAAATATCATAAAACAATCACATCACACAATAATTTCATCACCCAATGGTGAAATATCATTCAACTGTAAAAACACACATCGAGAACAATAATTTCCACCCTGGGTACTTGGGTTTTCCCCTGTATATGGGTTAGCTACTCCCAAGCATGAGCTTATTACCAAGGCCCGACACATCCTAATATCATATCTACCATCCCCAAATAATAAGACTATGTAAAAGAACCTCCTTTAATACCACTTTTTAATGTACCCAACCTAGAGGCCACTATACCAGTGCCCCAAGCCAGGGCGCCACATGACCTCAAGTGTAACTCCACATATGCCAGAGGTTTCCAACTAGTAGTGAGAGTATAAATAAATAAATTAGGATATTATGACCTCTTTATTAGATTATTCCAAAATATATAACAATAGAAATAAATGAAACACTATAAAATAACCAATAAACATGTATTTCCAACCATTTCCCAAAACTATGTACAAGCCTATAACCAACCGCTAAATATGCCATGTCATGAAACCAATGTCAAAAGTGAAGAAAACCCAAAATAAATACCAACTGAAGAATCCAAAAAATGGGTCTTGACTCTATGTATATATCCTCATCCATGCACATCCCAATCCAAACTCAACTCTCTAGCATACGGCCTTTTCCCTTTTACTGAACCGCAACTATGAAATCTGCAGGGTACCCAATGACGGCCTGAGTAGGGTGTGATTACAACTAAGTAGGCCACCACTAATGGTGTCTAAAAAATATATAGTATAAGAAGATAGTGTATACATGTACTAATATATAAAAAATAAATAAGGAGTAATAAGATTCTATTAGTAACTCATTATTTAACTAAACCATCATCATCATTTAAGTCCATGAGTTAGGTGTTCTCTTTATTTCACCATGGTCTAAGATGGTCAACCACTATGTATAAGGTAATAAATCAAGTTCCCTAGCTCACTAGGGAAAACATCACACTAGTAAACTTATTTCACATACCTTGGAGAATCTGTCTAGGTAATCTCAACCAATTTCATCAAACCTATCTTGGAGCCTCAGTCCGGGTAATTATTCAATTCATCTGTTAGGGGCCTAGAGCATTAATACAACTAACTAACCCATTAATTATAGTGGTGAGGTTTAGAGAATTAGTTCAACCTAACCCATGGGTGTAGAGCATCAGTCAATACCCACAACTACCAATCCATGTGCACATTTTTCCATTAACCATTAACTACATTTACTATATTACAAAACATACATAATCATTTTACATAAAATTAGCAATTCACTGCTCAATCAACACATCAATTCATCTTCATGCCTTCACTCATTAACATATTCCCATTTCAACCCATGATTCATTTGTCACAATAACTTTAATTCATTTAAACCACCCACAATATTCCAAATGATCTCTTATACCTTTATCAATGGCTAGACACAACCACTGTTAGTGAATTTCATAATTTAATCTAACTTATCAACATATATATATCATGGGCTCTACTTTATCATAACAATTCCATTTTCAACATCATTATTTTATATGTTATGGATGTTGGCGCACCTCATGGGTGGCCCTAAGAGCAGTCTAATCAACCTCAATGCATCCCACATGAATCATGAGGGGTTCAATTCGTCATTTAGCCAACCATTTTACCAATTCCTATCAAAGTATTCAAAATAAAAACAAGATAAAACTAAAATAAAAACCACACATGCACAAATCAACTTTAATAATATGAGATATACCTTGTAGACCACCTATCTTAAATCCATAGATGAACACTTACTTAACCTTAGCCTTAGATCCAAATTAAATCACCCTTTGAATCCCCAACCTAAAATAAACTAGAAAAAGAGGGTTTTAGGGATTTATAAGAATAAGAATGAAACCACAATCCCTAATCCAAAAAATAGAAGCAAGTTGAGCGTTAGACTTACTCGGAGCTTCGAGCCACAACTAACAACACTCCAATCAGACTATAAATGAAGAAGATCAACCCTTGGGAATATTTGGGGGTTTAGGTTCATCAATAGGGACGAAGGAGGAATAATTGGGAAGAAAATTGGGTGAAATAATTAAAATACATAGGGGAAAAATGATAATTTCTCACTTTTAATAAGGCATATGGTTTGGATATATGTTTTTTCAAACTATGTGCAAATTGTGCACAAACCTCTGTCCAAGAGGGGATAAGTCACACAATTATTTGGGGAGATCCACACGGTTTGAAAAACCATGCACCAACCACGTGGAATGCCTCCATCCAAGGCCACATACTTTGTCATTCCCCCTTAAATGGTTTCAACCAAACTGTGCACCCTTCCTCCAGGCTAGCACGGTTTGGGCACACAGTTTCCACTAACCATGTACCAACCGTGAAACATGTACAGGATGAACTGATTTCCCTTTCTTTCATGTCTCGAACCCTTGGGAAACCCTCCGAGTTTCCTCATACACTGGGTAAATATTTAATTAACCAACTTTAAGGGATTTAAACAAAGATTTAATTAAGAACGTACCTCCATAAAGTCTGGGATCTTACATTTGGTATTTTTTTCTTTTTGTATAGAATGTTGTATATGCATGTACCCCTATTCCATTTTTTATATAATACGACACGAGAATTATTTTTTATATAACTATGATTTTGTTTCTTCTAGTTTATTACGTCTATATGATTTATTCTTCCACAGTCCTTTTGTTATATTTTTTTCACTGCTTACTATTATTATATACCACTATGAAACACTCCAATCATGAGGGTATGGTCTCCTAACTATTCTATCTTATACCCTTGCTTCTAGACAATAACCTCTGGTGTACAAGGAGGCATGCTTTATTTCATGTGGCCAATCGGGTTCAGTTACTTATGAGTGAACCAAGTCTATGATGTCACAAAGTGGTATCAAAACCATTTTTCTTTTTATCGTACTGTTTGGGTATTAGACATGAGACTAGGAACGTGTAAAAATTTGATAATGATCCTATTATCAGGAGTAGCTAACCCATGTATAGGGGAAATCCAAATTACCTAGGTTTGGATATTGCTATTTTGGTTTGTACTTGTTACAGTTATACTAATTTCACCATTGGGTGACACATAAATGTTGTGTAATTTTGTATCATTGTGAGTTTTCCTTTACCCTTGTACCGATGAGGTAAAGATTTATCATGTCATACATCATTATATGCACTTGAAGATTCAAATTTCATGCATATGAAATTAATATTTCATGCCATATTTATATTATTGCATGAATTTCCTACTGCATATTATTGGTTCCTTGACTATTGTATTTAAAAATGTTCTAATGATTCTTGTAGGGATAAAATAATTGGATTAATTAAAGTGTATGCATCAAAATAAATGGGTTTTTCCCATATAGATTGATGGTGGAACATTAATTAACCAATTATGCCATGTTTGAGCCATATACCTCTGTTTCCATGGGATGAAATGTTAGATGATTTTGATTACATGAATTCCAATTATAATTTATGATGCATGTATTTATATAAATTGGGAATTCCTATTTATCTAATGAAATCCTTTTATATGACCCATTATATATTGATATCATATGTAAGGGTTAGGTCATAGGTATATGACATTCCAATTGAAACTTATAAAGCTTATGCCTTTATAATTTGGGAATAGTGATGAATTTAACTAGACCGTGATATCTATATATATATAAATGAGTACAAACTTAAATAAACCTAAATTCTTAAATAAAATGGTTACCATTAAATGGGGATTCCAATTTCAATGTAAAGGGTGTTTTCCTCTATACCTTGAAATTTACACTCCATATATTAGGACCTCTACTATGTAGTGTGAGACCTTATCCCTGAACTGGTTATAGTTTTGGGTAGTAGGTGGAATATCTTGTGACCTTTATAATCATTCTTATTGCATAGACTTGGCTTTAGGAGAAGTTAGAGAGGTGTGACCTTTTTTATAGGAAGGTGCATACTTGTACTATTCTTTTTTTGTGATCCTAACTATGTTAAATCTTATCTGAGGCATGTTCTTAGAAATTGTAGAGCTATTTCCCCATGATTTCCATGAGTCATGTGCAAAGAAGGTGGTGACGATCATTCTCTGAAGGTGGTGGGCCCCGATCCACCATAATTACCTCCAGTAGTTCCACTTGAGGAACCTCCTATTATTCATCATTTGGGTGTTGATGATTAGTTATGAGAGATATTACTATGGTTTATGCAGTCTGTGTAAGGAGCTTCATGATTTTAACTTTCTATGGTAGAGTTGATGTGAGAATTACAGCAGCAATATCCACATACCTTCTCAGGGGATAGTGGCCCCCAGACTACTGAGTCATGGATAGAGGCCATGTTGTTTATATTAGATCATCTGGAGATGCCTATAGAGAGGAGGGTCAAGATCATGACTTATATGATTCATGATTCTGCCAAGCATTGGTGGGATGTGACTACCCAGGATATTCATTATTAGATCATGGTCTAAGTGGACTTCAATATGACCTTCTATGATTAATTCTTTCCATATATACTAAGAGAGAACCACACTAGGTAATTTATGCACCTACAGTAGGGTGTTATGTTTATCATGAAATATTCAGCTCATTTCACTGAACTACAACACTTCATACTGATACTTACTGATAACTAGTTGATGATAGTGAGATGGTTTGAGGATGGGATCATATATTCCATCATATCTCATGTTAATGTCTTCCAGTTGACCACTATTTATAAGACAATGAATCATGCCCTCATCACTAAGTATAACCTAAGAGAATATGATAGTGTGGGAAACAATTGTTTCATGCTGAGACAAGAAAGTGGTTATTTGAGTGGAAGGAAGCGTCACTTCGAGTCCACACATGGGGGTAATAGTATTCATATGAAAACAACTAATAGTTTGTGGTGTGTTACAAGTGTAGAAAGCTAGGGCATAAGAATCCTAGTGTCCTAGAGATCCCCTTGTGTGTTGAGGATATAGAAGGTTTGGGAATCTTTATCATTTCTATAGGACCTTCCCATATGCACCTAGTAGGAGAAGATCCATATTATATTATCCATCAGGAGCAGGATTAGTAACACCTCATTAAGAGAGTATATGGGGTACTACCGATTGTTCAGGTGAGGAGGTGGTCATGGATGAGGTATCCAAGATCTAGACATTTAGTTCCAGCAGATTATACTTTTCTAGGGTAGTTAGGTTGTATCTCAGGGTTGTGGGTCTGGACACATCTATATAGTGTAGCCTACTCCTGATGAGAAGAGTGTCGGGCCTTTTATAGTATGAGGTACTATTATAGTAGCCTCTACTTTAGTATCTTTTTTATTTTACATAGGCGCTTCACATTCCTTTATATCTGTAGAAATTATGGAAATTATGGGCCTAAAGATAGAGTAATTTTGTGGCATAATGACTCTCAATATACCATTGGGAACCCGATCCGAGAGTGTGCATTGGTGTATGGAATGAACCTTGATATAGGTGGTTATATTTTTATATAGAACCTCCTTGTCCTTGAGATGACATGTTTCAATGTCATACTTGGGATAGATTGATTAATATCTTACCATGAACACATTGATTTATATCGTTGGAGGGTGTCATTTACCTCACCCAAGGGTGGTACCTATATTCACAAGGGAGAATGGGATATCTATGCAAGTTGAGTTGGATCAGATAATCATGGGCTCGGTGGAGTGAAAAACCAGATAGATAGTCTCATTATTTGTGATTAGGGAATATGATGTATGGAATTCCATCCTATTGTGGATCATTTGAAGGACATCTTACCTGGTGACATTTTTGGATTACCTCCAATAAGGGAGGTGGAATTATTTATTGAGCTAGTTCCAGGAGCATGAATAGTGTTTTCCCTCCTTATATGATAACACCTACCGATCTCCAATATCTCAAGAAGTAGATATAAGATTTGGAAGCTAAGAGCTTTATATGACCTATTACTTCTCCATGAGGTTTACCTTTCCTTTTCCACAAGATAGTAGATGGTACCCTCATGCTTTTCATGGATTATCGTCGGTTGAATCATATCATGATAATGAACCAGTATCCACTGCCACACATAGACGACCTCTTTGAATATATCCTAAGAGTGAGGGTTTTCTCCAAGATTTATTTGAGGTTATGATATCATCAGGTGCATGTAAGACCATCAAACATACCATGTATGAAATTTTTAGTAGATATAGCCTATATGATTATTTGGTTATGTCGTTCGGTCTCATGAATGCACCTACATTCTTCATGGATCTAATGAATCAGATTTTCCACCTATATCTAGATTCATTTGTGGTAGTCTTCATAAAAGATATCTTGGTGTATTATCATACTTGACACACCCATGCCAAATATATTAAGACCATGTTGAATACACTGAGATAGCACCAGATGTATATTAAGCTCACCAAATGACACTTTTGGATCAATAAGGTACACTTCATGGGTCACATAATCTCATAGGAAATAGTATCTATTTACCTAGATAAGGTGAGTGTTGTAGCTTCCTGTGAATAACCCAAGAATGTATTTGATATATAGAGTTTCTTGGGAATGGATGGCTATTATAGAAATTTCATTTAGGACTTACCATGCCTAGAGACACCTCTCATGGGATTGACTAAGAAGTGTGTGAGGTTATTATGTTATGAAACCTAAAATGAATCCTTTTAGGAGCTAAAAGGGAGACTGAATTTAGCACTGATGCTAATTCTTCCATAGTTAGGAATAAGAAATAAAATTTATTATGATGCATCATGCATTAGGCTAGGAGTAGTTATGATATAGAAAGATCGATTCAGTTGATGACACATGAGAGGAATTACCTGATGCCTAATCTCAAACTAGCATATATGGTTTAGGCCTTGTATTATTAGAGGCACTATCTATTGGGAGAGCATTTTTTAGTGTATACAGACCAAAAAACTCTCAAATGAATCTTTACACAGTGTGAATTAAATATTAGGTAGTGGAGGTTGGTTGAATACCCGAGGTACTTTGATTTTGAGTTTTCAAACATACCTGGGAAGGGAAATATTGTTACTGATGCACCAAGATGGAAGACTCAGATACAGGCAGTGTAGAAGACCTGCGGCGAGTGGTAGTTGATGAACATGTTTTCTAATATGCACTTAGAGGTCCATGAGAATCAAGGAAACCTATCCTTATAGTCTTAGTAGTGAATTATTCTCTTCTAGAATAAGTGAAGATGAGGTAGATTTATGATCCCAAAGGCTTGGTCCAATGGGAGAGTGTTTCAGGCAAGGACACACCACTTGGCTGGGTTGTTGATGAGGATGAGGTATTGCACATTCATGGATGCATCTAGGTTTCTATAGACATATGATAGGAGTTGATGTGAGAGATCCATACCTCAGTTTTTGTAGTACATCCTGGTGTCACCAAGAAGTATCATGATTTACACCACCAGTATTGGTGGTCGGTGATGAAGAGGAAGATAGTGGGTTTTATCACCCGATGTTACACCTATCGTCAGGTGAAAGCAAAACACCAGCGACCGACATGGATTTTGTAATTGTTTCCCATTCTTGAGTAAAAATGGGATGATTTTACCATGGACTTAATGACATGTTTACCTAGGTTACCTCAAGGTAATGAGTTATCATTGATCAGATGACCAAGGTCACCCACTTCCTACCTATCAGAGAGACCTTTTTAGTGGCCAATCTTGGGAGGATTTACATTCTGGTGATTGTATGCATTCATGGTGTTTCCTATTCTATCATATTAGATAGGGGTGCCTATTTATATATCATTTCTAGAAAGTGTTGTAAAAGTCTCTCGACGCACATGTGCTTTTGAGAATAACCTTCCACCCACATAACGATAGGAAATCTAAGCATATGATTCATATATTAGAGGATGTGATCTGAGCATATGTCCTTGATTTTGGAGGTTCATGGTATAAACACCTACCTCCTCTTGAGTTTTCCTATAATAACATATTTCAAAAAACTATATTGACGGATCCACATGAGGACCTATATAGTAGTCTATTCCATTCAACTCTATGTTTAATAGAGGTAGGAGAGGTAACACTACTCAAAACTTATCTTATCTAGAAGACTTCAGAGCTAGTAAAACTTTTTTTTGAATTGTATGGCTATATATCATTCTAGGAAGAAGTCTTGTGATGATGGTCATCACCATCCTTTGTATTTTGAGGGGGAAATCGGGTCTTCTTGCGTGCTTCGCCTTGGATGGGTCATATAAAGATTTAGAGACAAATAAATTTATCTCCTCATTATATTAGGCCTTTTGAGATATTTGAGAGAGTCATACTGGTATCCTATTAATAGACTTACCTCAAAGGTATCGGGCCATGAACGACATCTTTCGTGTATCTTATCTTCACCATTATTTTCTATACTTGTCTCATACTTTTGATCACAAAGATAGTGAATTCGAATATAATACTTCCTTTGGGGAGTATCCTATCAGGATCATTGATTAGAGAATAAAGGTTCTCTGAGGAAGTTTAGTTCCTTTAGTATGAGTGTTATGGATACATGACCATGTATAGGATGCGACTTGGGAGAGAGAGGCTGACGTACATGCTTAGTGGCTGGAGTTATTCTCATATGACACTTTAGCACCCTTATGAGTGGTATGTGATGTTTTCATGAGAAATTAAGTATATTATTGGTCAACAATGATAATTTATGGTCTATAGTGATGGAAAATAGTTTCTTATAACACTTTTATGGCTACAAAACATTAAGAAAGGCTAAGGGTATGGGTCTATCTGTTTTTTCCAAGTGAAGCTTGTAAATTTTCATCCCCATGGAATGTTTGAATTCAGGTGAGTTACTATTACTTGGACAGTGATATATATATATATAAAGTGTTTGTGGGTACAATTACATGACACACACACACACAGACACACCACACACACATGCTAAAAAGGTAGGTCATAACCCCCCAAGGGGTAAACTACCCATCAAGAATTATTTATTCAATACATGGATTGAAGGCTCAGTGGGCATGAATCCCAAAACATAGTCCAAAGGATAATTAACAAGCCTGAAGGACCAGTGCAGCGTCATACCTGCATCATACTACCTGCGTCACCAGTCCTATGTTATGCCTACTTCACCGCTTGCCTACTTCATGACTGTGACACCACATGTCTGTGGAAATTTACTCTCACTCGGATTTGAACCCGGGTCTAATACTTGGGAGTAACTTATCCATTACATAGGGATATATCCCTTTTTTCAAAGATTTAATTATTTTATTAGGTAATGAGTGTGGAAACCCATGTGGTAGATAATCAAGGTATCATGATGGATATCAGCAGACAGTGGATGGACTCTATCTAGAATCTCAGGAATCACCAAAATTGAGATTTGATTTGTAACACATGGACTGATTTGGGGTGTTTGGTGTCTAAAAATAGCATTTTTTAGTAAATTGTCCAATTAATATTTGGTTTTTGGAAATTTTGATCCTAGTTAGTAGAATATGATGGTGAATATGAGGATATTTGGATAATATTTGGTAAACTAACCCTTAATGAATAGTTTACAAGTATGGTGTCAATGATTTAAAAATATGCGTGTGTACAAAATTGGGTGGGTAAAAACTATACTTGAACTATTAATATTGACTACTATAGTTTTTTCTCAGTGATAATTTTCCTCTAAGGAAATTTCCATGGTATGTAAATTGATGTTTGAGAAAGTGTTTATGGTTGGGATAGGGATAATTTAGAGTAAGTCAGTACATTTGATTGATAAATTTTTCTTTTCAAGTGTTATCCATAATAGAAAGGTATAAGTGGAGTTTGATGCATTGTTTTGGAAATGAAATATGTGTTGTATATTGGAGTGAGAGTCTCTTAGAGTAATGATGAATAAAATTAATTTGGTACATGTAAAGCATGAATGTATACTGTGGGGACATGGGAGCAATATATCTCACCAAACCCTAGTGAACAGGATAAATCCTAGTGAATAAATGATAATTATTCTAGGATATTAGAAGTTGGATGGTGTTAAAGTTGTTAATGAATCACACTATTTCATATTGGTTGTACTAGAGAAAAACTAAACTCTAATGGAACCAAAGATGGGGGATTTATTATTTTTATGATTTTATTAGGATTTTATGTGATGGATTAATAAATCATGTATGGTTTTCAATGTGTCTGGGGAATTTGGGGGTGAATAGTGGAAACTATAGGTGATTAGGAGGGTGTTTCTCTTACAATATTATTAGAAACATCATTAGAAACTATTAGCGAGTCACTGGGTAGATGGTAAGTTTCTCTTGGGAAGAAAAACACATTAGGCAAGATACCAACTAGCTATTGTCTCTAGAGTAGGTGTCAAGTAGCCACATGGTAAATAGTATAAATCAAAATAACTTTTTTAACATGGGTTTTATGGGTATTGAGATGTGTTTTTTTATCAAAACCCCCCATTAAGTGTTCTACTAGGGAGGTCAACACAAAGGGGTATACTCCATTTTTCCAATCCCCTTTTTTCTTTCTCTACCTTGATTTAATATGGTTAATAATTGATTCATCACACCACTGAGGTAAGGATTCCTCTCTATATTCATCCCTCTATATTCTCTCTTATTTTAATTAACTTTTGGAATATCCCATTTTGGGATTTATGATAGATTTCAAGGGAGAATGGTGAAATCCATTTTCAATGAATGTTTTTTGGCTTGTGGTTCCTAGAGGAGGTGGAGAGATGATGAAGGCACCACATTGCATACAATTTTGATGAAGTCAAGTCACTCAAGGACATATCCTATGAATTTCATTGATTATATTTCAAATTTTTGATTTATTTAATTATATATTATGTGTATTTTTAATTTAATAAAAACAAGGACATGACATAGACCATCAACATATCATGACTAGTGGTTTTTTAATCACTTTATCACTTGGCCTCATGTTCTTGAGGATGATCATCATAGGCATAGAAGAGGATGAAAAAACATGAATATAGGGGTTAATTATATTTAATGCGGTAATTTTTTCATATATTACTAATTAATTCATTATATGTGTTTGTTTATAATGTAATATGTGGTCATCAGTACTCAATTCATTGTGAAATTAGTGGGAATCAATAGAATTTGGGTGAGTTAGATAAATAGTTAAAACCATTTTAAATTTAAATTAACACTATGTTTAAAACATAATGATCATGAAATCACTTATAGGTTGTTTCACCTTGTCATATTAGGGTGAATTTATATCAAAATAATCCCAATGGAAATAGGTGAGTTAATATAAGAGACCTATTTCAGTTTATTTTGATGTTGAGGAAGGTTTTCGGCTAGCGGTGAGTGGTTTGATCAATATCTTGGAAATGGTTTTTCCATGTTAAGGTGTTGTTAAGAAGATAAATGAAGTATGGTATTATGAATTTGTGAATAAACTTAAAATGGATTCTTGGTA
Source organism: Viscum album (assembly GCA_963277665.1). Lineage (NCBI taxonomy): Eukaryota > Viridiplantae > Streptophyta > Magnoliopsida > Santalales > Viscaceae > Viscum > Viscum album. Next base: position 2,016,951,445 of record OY728156.1, read on the forward strand.
TAGTATGGGTTATATCTTAGGAAGCTTAGAAAGATCATGTGTTATTTAGAGGGATAGTACAATAGTTATACTAGGGTGTGAATCAAAATATTATAATAGTCAACAGAGAGTAGAATATTATGTTGATGATAATTGAATGACTCTCCTTAGTAGATTGAGGGAATACAATATGTATAAAAGAATCCTAATGGATTTAATATCACCTTAAAAGTGAATGAGTGAATGGAATGCGAGTTGAGTGGGGTCCTTCGTGACCTTGTGGGATGACTTACTGAGAGTATAATGGGTTATCTAATTATTCAAACATAGTTTGAATTGAGAGTTAAGGTATGGGAATACAAGGTTAAAACATGTGGGTATAGTAATCATCTAGGAGATGATCTTGAGAATGATGAATACTTCCTAGGTTGGGAGGTCTTGGTATACATAGTTCTTGGAAGGAAATAGTTATTAGCCAAAAGACATGATTGATGTGGGTTATAAAACATGAGATATGTTTTAGTAAAAATACAACAGATATTTGTGGGTTGTTTCATTCCTAAGTTTGTTATTTCCTTCTCACAATGGGTTAAAAATGTTATGAACTAACTGAGATTTTGTGTTTTGAACAATTCATTTATCTCCCATGTTTCCACAAATACTAAGGGCCTATGGTTAGTCTTGATTTTCCCATGGTGAGGATTATTCCTAATTGATTCATATACTAGGGGACCCGATGGACATTCTCATGAATCCTCATAGTGTGGTTAATCTTAAGGGATCTAGATATTTTATACCACTCCCATATTTAATTCCAAATACTTGTTCAAATACTAGGGGTCCAACAATGTTCTATAGTACCTATTTAGGTGATATTATCCTAGGGATGTAGGTAATGTTACACCTCCTCCATGATCTAGATACTAACCACTTTTTTGGTGGTTCAACTTGATGTAGGGGGTTCAACCATGTTATGGTATTTGGAATTTCATGTATGTGTGACTGATACTAACCAAAGACAGAAGGATCAAGTTTCATAGTGTCCTAGTTAGCACATGATAGCTCAACAATCTATTGTATGAAAATTGTTATGTCATTGATTATAGCAATGTATATACACTCACACTATATATTTTGGTATATTTTAGGGGCCTCATTGGTTGTTTACTATTGATTTTCATACTCATTATCTATATATTCACCCCAGTGGATGTGAAACCCTAGTTTTTTAGTTAAAGGTTATGGGAGGGTCATGAGTATAATGATTTTAGATGAAGTATATTAGCAAGGATATTAGTTGGTTTCCTATATGGGGAAAGAATATTTTAAGTGATGACATTTCCTGATTTTTATTTGGACTATTTTAGCACCTTTACATGTATATTATTTACCCAATGTGTTTAATCTAGTGTATATGTATTTAATGTATGTTTTAGTATTGGTTTTATTTTGTTATAACATATGTAAATTTATTTATTATGGTAGGAATTACACTATATTTCCATATTATAATTTATTAAATGTTTTATAGGTTTATCTATCTATTGTTATTGTATATTTATTATACTAAGTGTATAGTCTCACCATTATATATAATATACCTTCATCTCTATATGTAAACCTTTATATTTTGGGGAGGTATTAAGATGACCCATGATAACATATATACATTATACATGATTTTAATAATTTAAACATTACATCTACAATATAATATCACAATAAAAGGACCAAAAGGTTTAGTGTATTTGGTGATTAGGAATATAAGAAACTTATTTTTCAATAACATAAACATTTATTATAAGTAATATTCACATGAGACACCCTTTTTAAACATATCACACTCAATATTCTTCTTCATAACCTGAGGAACAAAAACATAATAAAATGGTGAGCATAAATTCCTAGTAAGGGTAAACATGAGAGATATCAATCAAATATCATTGGTGAGAATAAGATAAGAAAATGGAAATGAGAAAATAATTAGAGTGAAATGTCATAATATAAGATATTCATACCTAATAAAACATGAATCATAAATCATAAAATTATGGCATAAAGGTTTTAGTGTAAACATGAGTTATAAATTAATAATCATAAGACATGATATCATAAGCTTCAATATATATAATAAGAGTGTGTCATAGACATATTCATAGAAAATAATTTTATTTTTCATTTCTCTCTACTAATACCATCATCACATCATGGAAAAATTCCCTTATTTGATTGGGTTTACTCCCCATTCCCTTTAAACCTTGTTAGATAGAGTCCCTTAGTGGATTGGGTTAACTCCTCATTTCTGTACATGTTATATCATGAGATATAAAGCTTTTCCATAAATATTTTAGGGATATAATAGTATTAACAATCAAATAATTATAAACCATACATATGTATTCCATAATAACATAAGAACAATCATCATTCCTTCAAAGATTAATTAACCCATGGAAAAGAAATGTTTTCAAGATAATTTCATTAAAACATAATAATAATCCATCTAGGGAAAGAAGGTGGATAGTATCATTTGATAATATACCCAGTGAAGTATAAAAATAATTAAATTATGTTGAAAAATATAAAAAAAATACTTTTATAAAAGCATTATACATCTACTTTGAGAAATAAGAAGAAATATCATTTTCTTTTGGTAACCTATAAAAATGAAAAATTCTAAAAATATTGGGAATATTATTTTCATTCATAAACCATATAAACATTTCAATGAATATTAAGAATAAATAATTCATATAATGGTGGTAAACATTATCAACTTCTAAACATTAAAAAAACATTCTTTTCACACCTTTACAAAGAATGTAAAAAATAACCCATATGAAAAAAGTTATAAGAATTATTTTTAAACCAGTATAAATAGGGTAAAATATATTTGAAAATGATATTGAAAAATAATTGAAGTATATATAATACAATTCTTGAAAAAATATTAAAAACATTAGCACAAAATAAAATGAGTTGTGTAAAATACTTCAAATCTTTTAATGTAAAGATTTAAATTAAAACCCCGTACGACTTCTAAAATCAAAACCCCATTGAAAGAAATAAATTTAAAATGAATAGAAAATACCACAATTATAAATTTATTTATGATATAATATTATAAAGAGTCAATATATACACCATATAAATTAAAATAAGTACATAATATACAACATGTCTTAAAGAAGTGGAATTGAGATAAAAACCCTTACCCTGGACTTCCATATAGTCAGGAACACTCTAAAATCCATCTATAATTAATTTAGGTTTATTATTAATATGAGTAAGATCATTATTAATTTTTTATTTATACTATCCATTTATCATTCCTTATTAACCATATATTAATGTTTTATTATTGAAATTAATATCTGAGTGTTAACTATTAGTTTCCCTTACATGTTTCGATTTGGTGGTTTCATTCCTTGAGTCTCGTTCATGGGTTCATCACCTCCATAATTTTAATTCATTGAAAATAATGTGTTTGATATATTTTAGTCTTTTTATATCAATTTCATGGAACTTATTTTGAAGGTTCACAATGAACATTTAAAAATTCCCTTATTTGGTGATTAATGAATAAAGAAAAGAATTTAATTTATTAATAAATATACATTTGAATATTAAAATCCATAATTATGAAAACATATTAAATTAATCATTATTATATCTTATTACTGGTATTTAATATTTCTTAATAATCAATTACATAAAAATTATAACGTCATCCATATAGGTGGTAAAACTAACTAAAATAAGAACATTTTAAAATGGTTGAATGGGTAAGAACATGTTACTGTATAGTCATAATATTAATTTTAAATAAGATTAATGGTTTATAATTTTTTTAAAGTGATAATTAAAATTTAGGAAGGGGTATATAAAGATGATATAGAATAATAATCAAGAAAATAATATTACTTATATTGAGAGATTTAATCTTCTCTTGAAGGATCACTTGGAAATGAGTGGTTTAGGATTTATTCAAGGGACCATATGTCACAAAAAATTAGAGAGAATTATGAGGGAGATTATGTTTTTAGTTTTTAAATAGTATTTTAAGTAATGGTGTGTATTGATGTGGGAGGAGGAGAGTTCCTTTTATTGATGAGAAGGGTGGATTTTTTTTTAATATTAATTTCATAATAAAAAAGTAAAATTATTTATCAAGGAGAGTGGATCGAAACTTGTTAAATTTTAAAGTTGATATAGTGGTGGTAAATAATCCACCCATACAATAAATTTGAGATTTGGTTTTGTGATATTATATGGTCATATCCACAAATTTAACCCCTTCTTAACCATTTTAACATTTACTGGGGTGACTAACTTTTTCCATTGCAACTTATTTTTATAAAAAAAAATGAAATGGACCTTATTAATTAATTTGAATATGGTGATTCAAAATATGTTTTTTTTAAAGATTCAATTTCTATATGTGGTAAAAATTAATTTTAATATAAGTACACATAATGCAAGAAAAATAGTTTTTAAAAATATTCCTTTTAATGATAAAAATGAATTCATACACATTTAATACCACTAAAGAATAATTAAATGATGGGTAATTTGTTTGAAAATAAATATAAATGATTCATTTCATTAAAAAATATTTAAAATACAATAATTTTATTTTTTAAATAAAACATATAATATATAATAAAATAACGTTTTCAAACAAAATATTCTTTTATCCCTGAATAATGAAAGAAATGATACTTATAATTACTTAACTATTTATTTAAAGTTACTAATTGATTTTATTAATAATTAATTTAATTTTATTAATTCATTTTATGGGTAAAATTATTCAAAATTAATAAATTTAACACATATTAATAATTTATTAAAATGATTTCAATAAAACTAATGGCATTTTCCTATGTAAATTAAAAAAAATATTTTAAAAAAAACATTTAATTAACTAATTGTATTCCATTTAGATTTATTGTAAATTATTTTATTATATAATATATAAGTAATCAATTTAGTTTGGTGTTGTGTGTATTATAATATTTTGAACACACTAAATTTATTTAAAGTAAAATTCATATTAAAATAACGGGGTGTTAAATTCTATCGCCTTAAAAAAATTTCATCCTCAAAATTATATTAATTAGATTAAAATAGGTTAGGATAATTTTGTCTCATTGCATCATCAGGATCCCACATAGCTTCCACAAACTTATTATTTAGCCATATAACTTTAGCCATGTGGTGGTCTTGTTCCACAATACTTTGCCTCTATGATCCAAGATCTCCACTGGTTATTCCTCACAAGAGTGGTCATGCTCCAATTTAATAGCTTCTAGGTTTACTATATATGATGGATCTGGGTTTTAATTCCTCAAAAGTTATACATAGAACACATCATCCTCCTGAAATAGGTTTGGTAGAAGTGCTAAATGATAATATATTATCCATACTTGATCAAGAATCTAAAGGGGGCCAATGTATCTAGGGTTCAAATTTTCCTTCCTTCCGAACCTCATAACCCTCTTCCAAGGAGATATAGAAAGTAACACTTTTTTCACTCACTTAAAACTCTAAATCTCATTGATGATTATCAGTATATCCCTTATTTTGAATTTGTGTTTCCTTCATATGTGGTTGAATGGTTCGAACCTTTTATGTCATTTCTATGACAAATTTTGTCCCTAACTATTTCTATTCACTAACTTCATCCTATTATATTAGAGTACTACATATCTTCTCATATAGAACCTCATATAGTTCTATTTGAATTCAAGTGTGGAAACTTTTATTATTTAAGAAATCAAACAGAGGAAGATATTGATCTTAGTTTCCTTTTAAATCCATAGAGTAAGATCTTACCATATCTTCTAATGTTTAAAAATTCCTCCTAGGTTGATCATTAGTTTAAATATGACAAACCATGAAAAACCATAGCTTTATATCTAGTTCTTATTTAATAATTCTCTAAAATTTTGATGTGAACCTCAAATCTTGAATAATTACAATTTAAAGTTGTACTTTAGGCAACCTTAACACTTCCTTTATGTATAACTTGGAAATTTTATTGAGAGATAAATCCTCTTAGATACCAATAAAACATGTCATATTTAAAATTTGATCCACCACTAACTATATAGATTTTTTCCTTTAAGAGTCTTAGGAAGACTGATGAAGAAGTTCGTGGTGATTTTTACCATCAAAATACTAGTATAGATAATCGTTTCATAATTCCCTTAAATTTATGACATTAAACCTTTACTTTCTGATGAATTAAGAATAAAAATATATACTCTATAATATAAATTTTCATTTGGTCCCACCATAAGAATTGCTGAGGATCTTTATAAATATTTATACTTTTGGCATGAACAGAGAAGGATGGGTTATGTGCATCATTTAGTACTTCATTCATTTATTATGGTTTTCAAGGGATATTTTCTTAAAAAATATTATAACTCCACCATTTTCAAATTTGAATTTTGAAATACTTTCTACATTCTTCTATAGCTCAAAGTTATCTTTCCAAGCCTCTTTGATCTTTACATAGATGGATGGTTGAGAAAAAAATTGTGAAAGGTTGGATTTATTCCCTTAATTTATGACTTAAATTTCCATCTTTTAAATGTTTAGAAATATTGGGTACCTTTAAATCCTCATCAAGTTCAAGGTATTTACAAGGATCTGAAATTTTGGACCCTTTGAATTAATATTATCTTCAATAGCTTATGTCACAAGAAACACCAAACCAACAAAACAACCAACTAAAATGAACCAAGAAATATTAAATTAAATAAATAATATAATATATAGTAGATTAAAATATAATAATCAATTAAAATAGTTAAATATTATTATTATTATCATTGATTAATATTTTAAAAAGGATGCCTATCAAAGAACCATTTAAAAAAAGGTATTTTATTTTACATTAATAAATAAAATTGATCACATTTAAAAGTTTATAATAATAGGTAATATATAAATTTATAAACTAATATGTCAATATTCAATTATTAATAAATTTATATGAAATAAAATTAAAGACACTATAACTTTAAAAAATAATTTTTAATAAAAACAACTTTTCTTTATATTTTTTATTTTAATTTAAATAGCTAAATATATAAAATTTATAATTTTAATTTGATAAAAATAAGTTCAGTTTTGAATTTATAATTTCATAATTATATTAGGTTTAATTTTTTTTTATATTTTTCTAAAATAATTTATTTTCAGGTGAATATTTGAAAATACAGTGTTTACTAAAATGATAGCATTTATGACTATATCAAGAAGTAAGTCTAACTTAAAAACTTATAAAACATTTTTAATTATAAAATATGTATTAAAATATTAAAAATATATATTTAATAATACTATTATATATTTATAATACCTATATTTAACAACTTAATCAATATTTTCCAATAAAAAAGGTTTTTGTTATTTTCTTTTAATTAAATATTATTTTGGTAAAATTCTGTTTTGGATTGATTTTAAATCCAAATAAAATTTAATTTTATATAATAAAAAAATTTATATCTTAAAATTAAAAGTCATAAATATGTTTACCCTATACATAAATTTAAATCTTAAGAATACATTTTTCCTAAAAACGGGTTTTTACACGTTATATGTGCTAATTTTAAAATTGATTTTTTACACTTATAAATTTTATCAGATAAAATTGATTTAATATTTATAATTTTTAGGTAAAAATTATTTATTATGATTAATTTTATTTTTAGGCATTAAAACTAAATTACTTTGGTAAAACTAGTTACCACTACAAAACCCAAAATAGTGAAAGTGAAAATTCTAAGAGTAAAGGACTTGAAAAATGTTTAAAAAAATGTTTAGATGAATGTTTGAGGAATTATATACCTTATATAACCCCAAAAAACTAATAAATTATTATCTATTTTAGATTATTCTTTAAATATTAATCATGTTCTCTCTTCATATTAAGTTAAAATATTTACAAAAATGATATTCTCACCACTTATAAAAGGGCCTCTTACCAACCCTTCATGAACACTCCAAAAATTCGTTTTTTGCCTAAAAATCTACACATTATCATTATATTATAACCCTATTCCTTTTTATTGAGTCTATGGTCTCAATTTCCAAGGAGGCTTCCAAGGGAAAGCCTAAGTTCTCAACATGTGTACTTTTTTCCAAACATGTTTTGTTTTCTTCCTCACCTTCCAAATTTAATTTTCTAATTACCAAAAAAGGACATTAGTATTGTTTATATAGTTAATTTTATTATTTATAGGGGATAACTATCAACCACCTTTCCCATTTTATATTAATAAGAATGAACCTGTTATTTGTCTGTTGAGCGGAATACTACCTCCATGAAGCGACGAATTCCGTTTTTTTCACGACTACCCCTATTTGATGATTATATTGGTGAAATTGAAAAATAAATGTAAAATATATTATATAATTATGATTATTTAGAGACAAATTATAATCCACCTTCTTTCCTTATCTTTCTTTGACAAATGAAAATGTTAACCGTATGTTGTGCGGACTACCGCCTCTATGAAGCAACATATCACATTTTTTTCATCTAGTTTCTTTATTATTTATTAAAATATATAAAAATATGATTAAAAAAATTAAAATTATCTAAATTATATCATCATTATTCTTTAATAATGATATTATTCCAAAATAAACCGCTTTTATAATAATAATCATCCATTATTTATGGTATGTTCTTACTTAGGTTGCTCTGATCACTTACTTGAACAATACTGTAAAATAATATAATATATGACTATGAGAACTTAATCAATGATAATATATGATATAAATAATTAAATAATTATTTTTTTATAGAGTGTTAAAGTTAATATTGAACTCATTAATTAAGATACCAATGCCCCTTTGTTAAAAATCCTTAAAACACAATCATCGCCAACTTCATCTTTAAGGATTGAAAAAATCCCATTTAATGAAATTATAAAACTATAAATAATTATAAAACATCAATTCCTATAGTTTTTATGATTTTATAATTATTAAATTTTTTATAAAAGTAAATAAAAACACCATTATTATGAAACTAGTTCAGAATGATCAAGATTACTCACACCTGATATTAAAAATAGATAAAACATACTAATATACATGTATATAATAAATATAAATAAAGTTTATAAAATTTAATAGATATGAATAAGGTTATGAAATAGGTGATTAATATATATATTTTTTATAGAGGAAATTCAATCTCTTTAGTGGAAGATAAAAATTAATGTAAGGGTTTTGTTTCTCAAATTTAATTTCTTAAGACATATTTCTTATTAGACACCATGTTTTTATTTGTAATGGTTTATATACTTCCCCATTAATATTTTTTATCATTATAATCTAATTATTCATTGAATTTATTATTTATTTTTAAATAATATCCTTTGATGGTTTTTTATTAAAAAGATTCTAGTAAGGGTTTCTTTGTCTCATTTTCCAATCCAAGAGACATGTTTTCTAATTCACACCATAATTTATATTATATGGTGTGATTAATTCATAATAAATTAATTCTTCCATATTCATGAAATTAATATGGTTTTAAGGTCCATATTGCGTTCCTTCTTTATGTATCCTTCGATTAAAAAGATACCAAATTTGTAAGGGATTTTTTTTAACTCTTCTCCCTTCATTGAGTTAAAATGCTTCTTCATGAACTTACTCCAAATCCATTTTTTCATTTTCTAAAAACACTTTTAAGGTTCTTATTCATAAACTTAAATCTTCCATGAATTATTTATTCCACTCTAATATTCTATTTCATTATATTTCCTCTTTATATTTTAGTTAAAAGGATTTTTAAGTAAAAATATTTTACCTTTATGAATATATTTATCAAAATGTATACCATTATTAAGAATAGTTCACATCCTTTTTAATGATGGTTTTTAAAAAATTTCTATGTTTCTTATTCCCTAAAATGTTCTAATTTATATTTTTAAACCTATTTATATGTTTTTTTCATGTGAACTTCATCTTTCCTTTCTATTATTTTAAAAATTATGTAATATTAAATCTTTTTACAAGGTGGGTTTTCAAAAAAAGGTATTTCAAAATATTAAATAAAAGGTTTTCCATCCTTTTAAAATCAAATGCTTTATCTTATACTCTATATTTATTTTGATAGACATCATATAATTTCAAGGATATATTATTGAAGTTTGTTTTTCAAAGGTAACTTTTTTTCAATGTTTTCACTCAAAATTTTTGAAAATAATTTTTAAAAGAGGCCTGTAACTTTATCTTTTTATGAATGTCTTATAAAATCTATTTTTAGCATTTTTACATGTAAAAAAATTATTTTCCCCCCTTTTAATTTTATATTAAACTTTCTTTATATGTTTTTATGGTTTCTAAAATAAATTAATTTTCACCTATATTTATAAAATATTTATTTTAAAATTCATTAAAAATATAAAGGATATTACTTGTTATTAGATTAAAAAATACTCCTAGAAATAATGATGAAATATAGGTTATTTTTTAACTCCATACCAAATATGAAAATTTACAATATATAATAGAAGATTTACCTCTTAAGAACCTTTCACGACTCTATATTAATGAAGGTGTAAGAGTTCATGGTGCACCTATTTCAATTGTGTTTGATCATGATCTATGATTTACATCAAAATTATGGAAAAATATTTAAAAGGCTCTGGATACTAAGCTTCATTTGAGTATTTTCTATCACCATCAAACTGATGGAAAGACCAAAAGAACTATTAAAACTTTAGAAGACATGTTGAGGTCATGCTCACTTTATTTTCAAGGCATATGGGATTAGTATATACCTTTGGTGGATTTTCCTATAACAATAGCTTCTATTCAAGTATTCAAATGGTACTATATGAAGAATTATATAGAAAGAGATATCATACTCCAAATTGTTGGGATGAATTTGATAAAAGAAATATTATGGTCCTAGAACTTGTTGAGGAGACAACATTGAAGATAAAGTGTAACAACCCGAGATTTTATAAGATATATTCCTTTTAATTTCTTTCATATCTTCTGTTGTACGCTACACCAAGATTATCTTTCGCTATATGCAACACCGTATTAACTTGCAGTATACACAACACTATTTTTGGATTGTGTTACACACAATTTCAAGTTTGTTTGATAGTAGTTATTCAATGCAACATTGAGTGTATATATATATTCAATATGGTTGGATTTTGTTATATGCAACAAAAAAGGAGTCTTTCACTAAACGCATCCCTGACTTGGCTTGCATTACACGCAATCGCAGCCTTCTTCGATAGCGTGTGTTGTACGCAATACCGGGTTTCACTAAACAATGATATATGGTTATAATATTATCACGAACTAGATTTTATGAATAGTATTAAATAAATTTTGAATTTTATAACATTATTATTCATCTTACTCATTTTCTAGAACATGGTATGAGAATAAAATAAATTTTTCGGGTAAAATAAGTATTTATCAAAAAATGCAGTTTTGCCGCCTTTTGATGGCGCACCCACCTTAAATCTTGTTTTTGACATGTCTATAAGTTAAATTTTACAAAATAAAATTCTTATTTGGAATCAGGATATAAAAAATTATTTTGGATAAATTGTTTATATTATTATGATAACTTTCATATTTTAATGAATAGTAAAAACACGCTATATTTTAATTAAAAACAACTTTTTTCATCGCAATAATTTATATGGTTAGATTATCTTTTTAATTAGTTTTAAAGTGTAATTAGAATATATTTTTACCATTTAAAACAATGTTGTTCATTGGAATTAATTTCACTTTGAAATTCGATATAAACAAGTATCAATCTTTTGATAATTTTTGTTTCTTAAAAACACGCTATTTGTTTTGATAACGGGAATTAATTTTAAAATTAATTAATGCCACTTATATGTTTTGAATTTGAAAAAATAGACATCACTTTTGAATTCGGAATATCAAATAATGCTTAGGCTGAATTTTTGTTATTTTTCTGAAAAACTTCAATTTTCGATGAATAGTGAAACCACTTAGTGGTAGTTAAAAAAACTGACGTTTTCATTTAAATGAAATTTTACCACTTCTATGAATTGAATTTTGAAAATCTGAGAGACACGGTTAATATCAAGGACTAAAATGTTGTTCAATGAGATGAAAATAATTTTTGGTGAATAGTAACTTTTTTACTTTTATTTACCACGGTTAAAAGTAAATAGGGTAATTAAGGGTAAAAATGATATTAATATTACCCCAACACATGTAATAATTCTATTGGATAAGTTTAATTCGACCAAAAACAACCTTAGGAATAAAATTTGACCATTTAGGCCCACTTGTATTAGATTAGGACATTTAATATTATTTTATTTAAAGAATAGATAAAATAGTTAAAATCAATGTTTAATAACTAAAACATTTTTAATATAGGGTTATAAATAAGATAAATTAGACTATAAATATTAATTAGAAATATAAAAAGATTTAATACACAATGGCATTTTATTTATAATTTTTATACATTAAATAATTTAATTTATTTATGACACAATGATGATGCCGTAATTATCTCATTAATGAAATATTGACATAATTGATGTTATAAATACTCAAATAAATGTAATTTGAGACTTTTTATGAATTCCACTGATTTTATAGGTTAATATGACATGTTATTATTTATTTAATTAACTTTTTTCGAACTAATCATTCTGTTATGATTTTCACAAAAATCAATTACCAAATAGTGTCAAAATTGACCTAAAATAGTTTTTAAAACAAATATTATATTATTAATTGTTATTTTATTCCTAAAAATATAAGTTTCAGCCAAATGACTTAGATAAGGTTATATATATTAATAATAAACAACTTGGGGTTCTTTTGGCTTGTTATAGTAAGTTTATTAACTATATAGTGTAAGAAAACAAGAAGACACAGTAAAAGTAAAATTATTTAACTTAAAGTTAAATCTAAATGATAAGGTTAAAATATAAACCTAAACTTGTCTAAATTCTATTGGATGAGATGATTTCGACCCATCCCCACCTTATCTTAGAAATAAATCAATTTAGATCTATTAAAAACTGAATATGACTTTATAATAAAATAATATTTTTAGTTTTTCCAAAGGTGCCCCTCTCCTCCCTTATAAAAGGGAACCTCCTCCCTCTCTTCCTCACACCACTTTGTGCCTTCAAGCTTGGAAAAACCCTGACAATTTCTCTTCTCCACTTACCTAGAAACATCCTAGAGGTCATGGTTTTCTTCAAAGACCATCTTTAGTACCCTAAGAGGAGGTTAAGAAGAGGCGCTTCAAAGAAGAGGTAATACCCGTTACCGATTCTTTCAACTTTATTTCTTCTTCTACTTATTCTTATTTAGTTGTTTCATTATGAAGTAATAACATCAGTATCACTCATATAATTATATGTTATTATAATTATGAAACAACCTTATTTCACCATCTATCCATCCTATGGAAAATGAAATCACCGCGTGTGCGTACGTACGGAATACCGTCTCCACGCCGTGGTGTAATCTGTTTCGACTACCACCATACTTGGATGGGTATAATGGTGTAAATAAATAACTATATATAATTATTTTAAAGTGATATTGATTTTGAAATATTATACATACACTTAAATACAATTCCACGATCATGGGAATGATATCATCGCTCGTGCGTACGTACGGACTACCGTCTCCACGACGCGATGAGATTCATTCTCCATGTTAACCATTCATGAATGATTATAAAGTATATATAATGAATAATAATGAGATATATGACATAATAATGATACTGGATTTATGTATATATATATATATATATTTCATCTACTTAATTCCATTCAATTCAATAAGGAAATGAAAACAACGTTCATGCGTACGTACGGCCTACTGGCTCCATGAACGGTGTATTTCATTCCATTTATCGATCTATCATATATATATATATGTATATTATGAATATATATTATATATAAATCATATTTTACATTCTGGAATTAAGTAAATCAGTATATAAGTAATAATATCAAGAACAACAAGTCGAAACTTGTATGATAAATGAAACGATTTTACCCAAAACGGTGCTTTAACATGGAATTTACAAAAGAACTGGTAATATAAAGTCATAAGTGAACCATATATGATATCATAACAATGAATATGATTCTGTAATAAGTAAATGAAATTATTTAAATCATTATACAGGAGGTTCAGAAACATATGAAGCATATCCGACATAAGGTAAGGGATAACTTTTCCAATCTCGTTTTTATCTGAGATTGTTTATTCGTAAGTATTCACTGGGGTTATATTTATCATCCATGTCCCTGTTTTCTAAAAATGGTTTCATGTATGTTTAAAGTCCTTTTTACCCATTTTTGACTTTTACTACATGGTATTTAAGGAATCTTTCTTTTGTTTATGTTACGAGGTACTTTTTGACATTTTCGACAAAAGTACGAGGAGAATGTTATTTTTAACTTATATGGCGTGAAAGGAATTTTTACGGTTTCATAAAGACTCATTTTCATAAATATTCCTCTACAATATTGCAAGATTATTTTCAAAAAAACTATTTTCTTTTAAAATTGCATGGCATTTTTTGAAAAGAAAACAATTTTGAAGAAGAAAGGATATTTTACTCAAGAATTCATTTCAAGTGTTTTATCAAAACTATTTTCCATCTAAAAAGACATTATTTAATATGTTTATGTTTCAATTATAATGTATCCTTTATTTACATGGTTTGATTCTTCTTATGATGAAATGATATCCATTTTTTATATGGATTATGTTATGATGTTTAAGAATCCCATTCTATTACATGGGTTATGCTATGATGTATGATGTATGATTTTGTGGCACACGAAAGAATGATTTCATTATGAGATGGGTGGGACCTATATCTACCTTCAATGCATTGGGTAAAGATTTATATCTCATGAGATAGACATGGCTGGAACGGCAGGTTAAACCGGTTCAGTGAAACAGGACTGGAACGAGGAGTGAACTCGATTCAGAAAGGGACTTTGTCCACTAAGATGGTCTTGGAAGCAATGACTTGGCTACTATGGAAATCATATCATGTGATTAATGTTTTTCCACAATTAAAAGTTTTATTTACAAGTTATTTTACCATGATTGATGTTCTATTTTTATCTATGCCTTACGTAATTCCATGTTTTATGTCATTGCACAATATTTCGATGTTTAAACATTATGTACATGTTTTTATGTTCAAATGTATATGGTTTGTTTTATTTTATCCATGCTTACCCTTACTAAGCATTTGAGCTCACCCTTTTTATGTTTTGTTTTCCCCAGGATATAAAGAATGGTTTTAGGTAAGAAAAAAAGGGGGGAAGATCTTTATGGTAGATGTTGAAGATCTTTCACCACGATTAGAAGATTATATTATGAGTTTCCAAAGACACTAAACTATTACGGTCCTTGTGCATCTATTTTTGTTATGTACTAAGTATTCCAAAAAAGTAATGTAATGTATATGTACATCAAGTTTTGGGTCTCTACAGTTGGTATCAGAGGAAAGGTTTAGTCAACCTTTGGAAACTAGGATATGAGAAATTTAGTGAGATCCCTAGAGATATTTCTATGGTATGTCTAGGGATGTCCCTAAGGTTAAGTATTAGTATAGGTTATAGTCCTAGAATTATGGTAACAATCTTAGAATTTAACCTAAGATGTTAGATATTGAAGGTAATCCCCCTTGATTATGATTTTGGCCTCTCACACTATTCTTTTTGGGTTTTAGAAAATGGCTGGGAATGGGAAGATTCACGATAATGGAGGATATGATGGACAATGGAATGATATTCTTCATGAGAAACCGAATGAAATTGGATTTGGAGGTCCACATATCGTTATTATGCCTAATCAGCAATCTCATAATATGATCAATAATCTCAACTTTGGTAAGTTTCCCGACTCATCTAATAAGAGAAAGATGGAGTTTTATGATGATCATAGAAGAAGGATAGTTCAATTTCTATCATGTAAATAATGTGGGAAGAGGCATCAAGGAGAATGTTTCAAAGGAACTGGAAGATACTTTGGGTGTGGAAAAGAAGGACACAAATCCAATAAGTGCAAAGGAAAAGGATCAGTTAACACCATGGATAAGGATAATGGTATTGCTATGATGACAACAATGATTAGATGTTTTAAATGTGAAATGTATTGGAATTATGCAAACCAATTCCCTAAGGGAAAATCTCATGAAGAGAATCAACATGGTCATATGGGTAATATTTATGTGGATGATGACGAGGAGACTACAAATGATATATGAGATGAAATAAGTGTTGAAGCTTAGTCAATGGTTTAAGAAGGTATTGGAATGATTGTATATTTATCAAGAGTTATGTTGTATAGGTAATTTAATGGTACTATGGAATAAAGAAACATCTAGGGATTGTTACACTATTGTTTTTCCTAAAGTATTTGAAAGTATATGTTGAATGGTACTGATAACCATGAATGGTTATTCAGATATTTTTGGAAAGAAGATGATATGCACATAATGAATGTATAAGGAGGAAATAATATGTCTGATAGTATTCATGAGCTCATGATTTTTATAAGGACTAAGTGATATCATGGTTTGAGTATACAGAATTTTGGGATTTTGGTATGTGGAAAGAGTTAACTTTTGACAGCACTCATGTTTTCACTAAGGTTCAATGGGTATTCATTTTTCAAGAGAATACATGATTAAGGCCTTCAAATGTTTGGAATGTGACCAACAAGACATATCTTATGATATATGGGGATCAACGATGGTATTAACATGCTTGTTATATGAACTCTCTGGTAATCGTTTTCACTATAATATGAAATTGGACAACAGTATTTTGGATAATCCTAAAGATTGGAATGTATTATGTTGGACATAAGTTAGTATTGTTTAAGGCTAGAACTTTTTCGATATTATTGATGGAAAGTTATAATAATGTATTTTTAGAAAAAAAGGAAAACCTGCAGGACGAGAGACAACCCGTCACGTCTGACAAGACTGTGGGAATCGAACCCACAACTGAAGTTCGACAGGCCTTTATCACCTACCACTAGCCTACAAGAAGTCCCTGTTTAGTAGGAATTAGTTTTATTATATTAAGCAGTATGATATATGAAGTATAAGTCCATTTTAGGAACCATATATGATTAATCTCACTATAGATGGACTTATGTATTTTTGATAACTTTTTCTAACCTTTTGTTTGAGACAGATGGAATGACCCATCATTCTATCACATGATCTGCTAACACTTCACGAATGAAAAATTCAACTTCATTTCTTTAAGATATGAAGTGGAAATTGTTCAATACATGAACAACAGTGAGATTGTACCAAAATCAAGCAAGTATTTCTTCTAATTCAAAATTTTCAATTTTAGGGAAATGATATTGAAAACCAAAAATGTTGTCCTAGTGCTCTTATATCTGATGAATCAGATGGTACCCTAGATCATCACAAATTTATGGCTTTGTGATTGATGGATTTTTCATAGCCATGTTCTCTACCACTATCCATCAGAACTTGATGGTTAGATTTTTCTTCCATATCCATATTTTCACCTAGGTTCTCCTATATGGAAACCCAGTGATGAGTTACTTTGGGTAATCGTTACATTTCATACTTTAGTTTTGAAAATTAAGTTTTAGTATTCCTTTTTACAATTTGGGTTTCTATGAATAGTAAACTATTTATAACCCCAACGAATTTCGAGGGCAAAATTCATTTTAAGGGGGGTAGAATGTAACAACCCGAGATTTTATAAGATATATTCTTTTTAATTTCTTTCATATCTTCTGTTGTACGCTACACCAAGATTATCTTTCGCTATACGCACCACCGTATTAGCTTGCAGTATACGCAACACTATTTTTGGATTGTGTTACACACAATTTCAAGTTTGTTTGATAATAGTTATTCAATGCAACATTGAGTGTATATATATATTCAATATGGTTGGATTTTGTTATACGCAACAACAAAGGAGTCTTGCACTAAACGTATCCCTGACTTGGCTTTCATTACACGCAATCGCGGCCTTCTTCGATAGCGTGTGTTGTACGCAATACCGGGTTTCACTAAACAACGATATATGGTCATAATATTATCACGAACTGGCCCTTATAAATAGTATTAACTACATTTTGAATTTTATAACATTATTATTCATCTTACTCATTTTATAGAACATGGTATGAGAATAAAATAAAATTTTCAGGTAAAATAAGTATTTTTCAAAAAATGCAGTTTTGCCACCTTTTGATGGCGCACCCACCTTAAATCTTGTTTTTGACATGTATATAAGTTCAATTTGACAAAATAAAAATCTTCTTTGGAATCAGGATATAAAAATTTACTTTGGATAAATTGTTCATATTATTTTGATAACTTTCATATTTTAATGAATAGTAAAAACACGCTATATTTTAATTAAAAACAAATTTTTTCATCGCAATAATTTTTATGGTCAGATTATCTTTTTAACTGGTTTTAAAGTGTAATTAGAATATATTTTTACCATTTAATCCAATGTTGTTCGTTGGAATTAATTTCACTTTGAAATTCGATATAAACAAGTATCAATCTTTTGATAGTTTTTGTTTCTTAAAAACATGCTATTTGTTTTGATAACGAGAATTAATTTTAAAATTAATTAATTCCAATTATATGTTTTGAATTTGGAAAAATAGACATCACTTTTGAATTCGGAATATCAAATAATGCTTAGGCTGATTTTTTGGTATTTTTCTGAAAAACTTCAATTTTCGATGAATAATGAAACCACTTGGTGGTAGTTAAAAAAACTGACTTTTTCATTTAAATGAAATTTTACCACTTCTATGAATTGAATTTAGAAAATCCGAGAGACACGGTTAATATCAAGGACTAAATTTTGGTTTAATGAGATGAAAATAATTTTTGGTGAATAGTAACTTTTTACTTTTATTTACCACGGTTAAAAGTAAATAGGATAATTAAGGGTAAAAATGATATTAATATTAACCCAAAAAATTTCCTAATTCTATTTTATAAGTTTAATTCAACCAAAAACAACCTTAGGAATAAAAGTTGACCATTTGGGCCCACTTGGATTAGATTAGGACATTTAATATTATTTTATTTAAAGAATAGTTAAAATAGTTAAAATCAATGTTTAATAAGTAAACATTTTTAATATAGGGTTATACATAAGATAAATTAGACTATAAATATTAACTAGAAAGCTAAAAATATTTCCTACACAATGATATTTTATTTATAATTTTTAGACATTAAATAATTTAATTTATTTATGACACAATGATGATGCAGTAATTATCTCATTAATGAAATATTGACATAATTGATGTTATAAATACTCAAATAAATGTAATTTGAGACTTTTTATGAATTACAATGATTTTCCAGGTTAATATGACATGTTATTATTGATTTAATTAACTTTTTTTGAACTAATAATTCTGTTATGATTTTAAAAAAAATCAATTACCAAATAGTGTTAAAATTTACATAAAATTGTTTTTAAAACAAATATTATATTTTTAATTGTTATTTTATTTCTAAAAATATAAGGTTTGTCCAAATGACTTAGATAAGGTTATATATATTAATAATAAACAACTTGGGGTCCTTTTGTCTTGTTATAGTAAGTTTGTTAACCATATAGTGTAAGAAAATAAGAAGACACGGTAAAAGTAAAATTATTTAACTTAAAGTTAAATCTAAATGATAAGGTTAAAATAGAAACCTAAACTTGTCTAAATTCTATTGGATGAGATTATTTCGACCCATCCCCACCTTAGCTTCGAAATAAATCAATTTGGAGCTATTAAAAACCGAATATGACTTTATAATAAAATAATATTTTTAGTTTTTCCAAAGGTGCCCCTCTCCTCCCTTATAAAAGGGCACCTCCTCCCTCTCTTTACCACACCACTTTTAGCCTTCAAGATCATCCAACCCCTGAAAATTTCTCTTCTCCACTTCCCTAGAAACATCCTAGAGGTCCTGGTATTCTTCAAAGACCATCTTTAGTACCCTAAGAGGAGGTTAAGAAGAGGCGCTTCAAAGAAGAGGTAATATCCGTTACCGATTCTTTCAACTTTATTTCTTCTTCTACTTATTATTATTTAGTTGTTTCATTATGAGTAATAAAATAAGTATCACTCATATACTGATATTTTATTATAAGTATGAAACAACCTTATTTCACCATCTATCCATCCTACGGAAAACGAAATCACCGCGCGTGCGTACGTACGGAATACCCTCTCCACGCCGTGGTATAATATGTTTTCAACTACCACCTTACTTGGATGGGTATAATGGTGTAAATAAATAACTATATATGATTATTGTAAAGTTATATTGATTTTGAAATATTATAAATACACTTCAATACAATTCCATGATCATGGGAATGATATCATCGCTCATGCGTACGTACGAACCACCGTCTCCACGACGCGATGAGATTCATTCTCCATGTTAACCATTCATGAATGATTATAAAGTATATTTAATGAATAATAATGATATATATGAAATAATAATGATACTGGATTTATGTATATATATATATATGTCATCTACTTAATTCCATTCAATTCAATAAGGAAACAAAAACAACGTTCATGCGTACGTACGACCTACCGTCTCCATGAACGGTGTATTTCATTCCATTTATCGATATATCATATATATATATATATGTATATAATGAATATATATTATATATAAATCATATTTTACATTCTGGAATTAAGTAAATCAGGATATAAGTAATAATATCAAGAATAACAAGTCGAAACTCGTACGATAAATGAAACGATTTTACCCAAAACAGTGCTTTAACATGGAATTTACAAAAGAACTGGTAATATAAAGTCATAAGTGAACCATATATGATATAATAACAATGAATATGATTCTGTAATAAGTCAATGAAATTATTTAAATCATTATACAGGAGGTTCAGAAACATATGAAGCATATCGGACATAAGGTAAGGGATAACTTTTCCAATCTCGTTTTTATCCGAGATTGTTTATTCATAAGTATTCACTGAGGTTATATTTATCATCCATGTCCCTATTTTCTAAAAATGGTTTCATGTATGTTTAAATTCCTTTTTACCCATTTCTGACTTTTACTACATGGTATGTAAGGAATCTTTCTTTTGTTTACGTTACGAGGTACTTTTTGACTTTTCTGACAAAAGTACGAGGAGAATGTTATTTTTAACTTATACGGCGTGAACAGAATTTTTACGGTTTCATAACGCCTCATTTTAATAAATCTTCCTCTACAAGATTGCAAGATTATTTTCAACAAAACTATTTTCTTTTAAAATTGCATGGCATTTTGTGAAAAGAAAATGATTTTGAAGAAGAAAGGATATTTTCCTCAAGAATTCATTTCAAGTGTTTTATCAGAACTATTTTCCATCTAAAAAGACATTATTTAATATGTTTATGTTTCAATTATAATATATCCATTATTTACATGGTTTGATTCTTATTATGATGAAATGATATCCATTTTTTTATATGGATTATGTTATGATGACATGATGTTTAAGAATCCCATTCTATTACATGGGTTATGCTATGATGTATGATTTATGATTTTGTGGCACACGAAAGAATGATTTCATTATGAGATGGGTGGGACATATATCTCCCTCCAATGAATTGGGTAAAGATTTATATCTCATGAGATATACATGGCTGGAACGGCAGGTTAAACCGGTTCAGTGAAAGAGGACTGGAATGAGGAGTGAACTCGATTCAGAAAGGGACTTTGTCCAATAAGATGGTCTTGGCAGCAATGCCTTGGCTATTATGGAAATCATATCATGTGCTTAATGTTTTTCCACAATTACAAGTTTTATTTACAAGATATTTTATCATGATTGATGTTCTATTTTGATATATGCCTTATGTACTGCCATGTTTTATGTCATTGCAAAAGATTTCGATGTTTAAACATCATGTACATGTTTTTCTATTCAAATGTATATGGTTTGTTTTATTTTCTCCATGCTTACCCTTACTGAGCATTTGAGCTCACCCTTTTTATGTTTTGTTTTCCCCAGGATATAAAGAATGGTTTTAGGTAAGAAAAAAATGGGGGAAGATATTTATGGGAGATGTTGAAGATCTTTCACCACGATTAGAAGATTATATTCTGAGTTTCCAAAGACACCAAAATATTATGGTCCTTGTGTGTCTGTTTTTGTTATGTACTAAGTATTCTGCAAAAGTAATGTAATGTATATGTACGTCAAGCTTTGGATCTCTACATAAAGATTATTCAAACCCATATTAAATCATCATAAAGAAGAAACAAGTTCTATACTGATAACTAAAGGAAAAATTTGTAATTTAAAGTATATGATCATGTTTTATTAAAATTATCTCCATAGAATGGTGTTATATAGTTAAATAATAATGGAAAACCTATCCCCAGTTACATTGAAACTTTTAAAATTCTAAAAAGAATTGATGTTTTGGATTACCATTTGGCAATGCCATCTAACCTCTCTAAAGTACATGATGTGTTATATATCTATTTATTAAGGAAGTATATAAAAGATACAACACATGTGATCAACTATGAGGAAATAGAATTTAAACCTGATTTATCTTAGCATAAAGAGCCTATCTAGATTCTGGACATTAGATAACAAGTGTTGAGGAATCAGACAACTCAACTAGTAAAGGTACTTTGGAGAAATCATAAGATAGATGAAGCGACATGGGAACCCGAAGAAATTATAATGAAAAAATACCCAAATAAATTCATGAGGTTACATTATATAAATTTTGAGAATGAAATTTTTTAGAGGGAAGAATGTAACACCCGAGCTTCAATAATAATAAGTTTATCTTTTTAAAGGAACAATAACACAATACACATAGTTTTATTCAAGAATGTGATTGAATGCTAAATTAGAAAATTTTATAAATTTAATTTTATTAAATTAATTTCATTTTTTAAATCATAATATCAAATTAACCTAGGGTGAAATTTTGGTATTTTTCTAAAAGTATTAATTTTTCAATGAATAGTAAAAATACTTATTTTTCAAACACTATCATTATTTTCATTAAATAAAGTAATTTAAAAGTAGCATTATATTTTGGATTTAGTATTAAAGTAAAATATTATCCATTTTATTTATAATAATATAATTTTAATAAATAATTTTAATGCTTTTTATACAAGTTAATTTTTATGCTTAAAAATGCATTTTTCTAAAAACTTTTTTTCACTGCTTTTTACTTATTTATATTAAACATAAATTTTACCACTTATAGAAACTGAGTCTTTAAAAATGGATAAAATATTTATAATCATGAGGTTTAAAGTTTTTAAATATTTCCCATTTATTTTTAGGCATTATGAATAGTAATCATGGTAAAATTTATCACATCAGTAAAGGGTAAATCGGGTAATTAAGGTTAAAAATAAAGTGATAAGGCCTAAATATATCCTTAAAACCTTTCTTTATATTATTTTATAAGTATTTTTCTACCTTTAACATTTGATATTCTAAAATATTCCAATTTCTTTCCACTTTCCTTTGATTATAACATTTATATTATTTTAAGTAAATATAAAGTAAAAAATGTCACTCTCTTGCTTTTAATATATATAATATTTTGTGATAGAGATAAAAACAACTTATGTTTGGTTATAAATTATTATTTTAGTGATAAATTATTTTTTTATCATGTTAATTTTATTTTTATTTTTTAGTGATGAAATAATAACCTTAAGTTCTTATATAATGTCGACATAATATTTATTCACTAAATAGAGAAATAAAATAAATTATTTCAAAAACTATAAAAGTAATATTTTTTGGGAAAGTTATAGTAAACCATGAATTTTATAGATAAATGTAACATATTATAGATTTTTTAGAAGTCTATATTTTAATTATATATTTGTATTGATGTTTTTAAAGTCAAATTAAATGAATAGTGTCAAAAATGACATTAATGGAATTTTATGACAATAATATTCTATTAAATTATATGAAAATCATAAAAATATTTCAATAGGACAATAAAGATAATTAATGGTCTATAATTTCATTCTTTTCCATTTATTATCAAATTATTACCTCATAAATAAAATTATAACCCTTTATGATTGAAAAATTTGTTACTGTGGTTAAGGTTGAAATTGTTTAATAAAGGGGTTAAACCAAAATATAAGGTTTAAAATACCACTTAAACCTATTAAAATTTTATTGGTTTAATGTATTTCAACCATATATTATCTTATATTTGAAATAATGTCCAAATTTTTCCACTTGTTCATGAAAATAATTTTATTATATTCAAATATTTTTATTAATTTCATGAGTGTCCTTTCATTTAATATAAAAATGAACCACATCTCCTATCTTCTATACACCACCTGTAGACTCTTATCTCAACAAAACCTTGAATAAACCTATTATAAAAACCCTTCTTCATATTATTGATGTTATTTTATTCCTAAAATATAAACCCTAGGTCCTTTAATAGAATATATAAAGGATCTCTTTCAAAGAAGAGGTAATCGTCTTTACCGACTCTTTCAAAATTCTATCCTTTTTAAATTACTCTAAATCTTCTATAACCATCCAAAAATAATAAATTCAGTGTTATAAATATACTGATATGTTATTATTATTACGTAACAACTATTTTACATCTCTTTTATATCCTAAAAAAAGTAAAAATATCACTCTTGAGTATGTTCGGATTACCATCTCCACATACCAGTGTAATTCATTTTTCATTGCCACTTTAATTAGATAGTTATGAAGATTAAACTAATGAATATATTTTATGTTTATAAAATATTAGTTTGGATTTAGATTAGTGTTAAACACCCCATAATTCTATCCAAGGTTTGGGGTTGAAATCCCATGGAGCGTAGGTACTGTAGCGACAATGTAGAAGGGGTATTGTAGCAGCGGTGGGCATGACTATAACAGAGGGTACTGTAGCAGTGTCAGTACCGTAGTAGCCCAAATACTATAGTAATACTATTCACATAATGTCCTTTGGGATAAATTTTATGCTTACATGCCATGTAATGGGATTCATGCCCACCGGGCCTTTGAGCTAAATATATATAATGTAACAAAGCGACTAGTTGGGTGAGTTATCCCTAAGGGGGGGGGATATAACCTACCTTTTAGGCCTGTGTGTGCATGGTGTGTGCGTTTAAATGTATTTTTACCCCAAATAACCTAATATAATATAATTATATTTATAAAATAATAATTATTCTTTAATTATAATATCATTTATACCTTATTACCTTCCAATCCATTGTAAAAAGATAACGCCACTCATGTATACGTTTGGACTATCACCTCCATGAAGCGATGTGATATATTTTTCATTTACTATTTACATGTATGGTAATAATGATAGATTTAATGAATATTTATGATATTTATATCATTATTAACATTATGTAGATCATGTAACCATAATAAAAGTACAAGAACTGGAACTTCTATGTCAAGACATGCATGGAAAAATAAAGTAGTTAATAACTAAAATAATGATAATAATAAAGGACTATTAATGAACGAGTGATAATATGTTATAATAGGATCATATATGATATTTTAAATATTAATATTATAACATCCTAGGGCCCAAAATCCTTGATCCGGTACTAAAATCGTAAAATTTACATTTCTGACTTTGATATTGATAATTGTGACCCATTTTCCATCCAAAACGTATAACATCAAAAGGAAAAATTGGATTACTTATATTCTCGAGGAATTTTTAGGATCCTACATAAACAATACCCATGTTGTAAAATTATCATTTCTCTCACTTAAACCAACTTTTCTTATTTCACATCAAGTCATCATCATCATCCATATGAAATCCCTTCTAGACATAACTTATTCAACATCATTCTTTATAATCTATGGAAAAGGAAACATAAGAAGGGTGATCTTAAATGCTCAATAAGGGTAAATATAAGAATTATCAAATTTAATGCCATAAATGAGCATAAGAAGTTAATAAGGGTATGGTGACATAATCAGAGTGAAAGAGCGAATCATAAAAGAAATCATACACATCGATACTTAGATCATCAAATATAAAAATAGGGAAAAGTAAAGAGTTATTAGAATCAATAATCACGAGCCATGTGATATCAATATTGATCATATGAAAACATTATAAACCCATATAAATCATAAAAAAAAATGCTTCGGTATCTTGGATCATTTTTCTTCATAACTCATGTTAAACCCATGTAAGAAATAATTAGAGCCCAGTTAAATCTATAGGAGAAACCCTCAGGTAAATCCATCCTTTCCTCTAAAGACAAGGTACATTACCTAATTCATTAGAGAAAAGTTTGGGCACACACATAATTTAATCTATAATGGCATCACTCAGCGCTATCTGGGCCTCCCCATTGTATAAGTTGTAACAGGATCACCCGAAGCTATCTGGCCCACCCCATCATATAACTAATGTCCAAGAACTAAAACATGAATAAGTAAAAAGAGATTTAATTTCATTATAAAACTCAAAAAAACAATAATTATTCATTTCATAACATATTTAACCCATGGAAAAGAAATGAGTTCCATAAAAATCTCTTTAAAACATGATTAACTTATGGAAAAGAAATGGGTTCCATAATAATCTATTTGAAATAATCTTAATCCATCTAGAGAAATAATAAGGATGGTATCATTAAAAAATATCCCCATCGGAGAATAAGTAACAACAAGGTTTGTTGACATTGATGAATGGAAATACCATTAAAATATCATTAAAAACCTTCTTGAGGAAAATATCCTTTTAATTTCATAAATCACTTTTTAAAACATAAAATATTTTGAAAATCCTTTTATTTGAAAACTAATTTTAAAAACTATGAATTTAAACAATGTTAAGAAAAAAGTTTCTTTAAAAATAATATTTTAAAATTTAAAAGGAATCTTCAAATAAATGACGACCATGTTGGTGTGTAATTCCATTCATTTCATAAATAATATTCCTTTTGCACAGTAAAAAGGTTAGAAAAAGGCCTTGTTCAGAAAGTGGAAAAAATATTCCTTTGGAATAATTTTAAAAAATAAAAAATGGTTAAAAATTTCTTTAATAAATTATTTTTAAAAGGTTAAAAACATTTTTGAAAATATTTTTAGAAAACATAGTTTTAGAAGAAAACAGATTTCTGATTGAAGAGAGAAATGAAGTCGGATTTTAATAAAACCAAATTTTTAAAAAATTTAAGTTCCAATGAGTGGAAAATGGTATAATTAATTGAAAATATCTTGAATAATAAGAGGAAAATAGAATTCAATAAATTTATAATATTTAAATATTTGAGACTTAATCATAGAGAATCCTGATAAACAATGAGATTGTAACAAAACACCCTTACCACTTTTGTAACTTTGAATCATAATCCCAATGAAAGAATAACACTAAAACAAACTAATAATATCATTAAAATAAGTATATTAATTATATAACTTTTCAAAGGGGTAGTATTAAACCTCATAAAAGAAGATATGTTTTTAACATAACATATGTCTCAAAGAAAGTAAATTGAGACAAAAAACCCTTACCGCTTTGGTAACTTTGAAACTATAAACCCCATGAAATAGAGACCCTAAAATGAATTTTTAAATCCCAATAAATTTAAGTATAATATTAATAAAATACATTAATGGGTATTATATACACCATACAACAAAATAAGTGGTAAAATATGGCATATATCTCACATAAATAAAAGTGAGACGAGAAAACCTTTACCTCACGCTTCATTTTGGATGAATGTTATTTAACCTACTATATAGTGGTTATAAACATGTTATTAACTCATTAAAGAACCATATTAATATTTATAATATCATATATTATCATTTTATAATATCTTATCATCCATTTGTTAATAATATTTTATTATTTTCATCGTTTTGGGTGTTAATTTCCTTGTTTTTTCATTCGTGCTATGTTAAGAAAGTTTCAGTTCTTGTGAATATAATATAGTTATATCATATCCATAATAATAATCATAACATAATTATAATATTTATACATCAATTATACTTTTAAAACCAATCAATAAATATGGTTATGAAAAAATGAACTAATGTTACGATCATGGAGACGATAGGCCGTACATATGTATGAGTAATGCTTCCATTTTTCATTAATCATTATAGAAATAAGGTAAGTAAAATTTATCTTTAAATAATTATAATAAAATAATAATTTAAATATTATTTAATTATATATAATTATATATATTATTCTTTTGGTGTGGTTATGAAAAAAGGAATCACATCGCTTTGAGTAGGCGGTAGTCCACACATCCACGAACAACATTATCATTTTTCCAATGAGTGAAAAGGTAAATAGAAAATGATATATTATATTTAAATAATGATAAATATATAATTAAGATCATAAATATTTAATTTATATCACATATATTTATTATATTTACCCTTATTACCTTCCAATTAACGCGTTATTGAAAAATGCATCACATCGCTTTGCGGGGCAGTAATTTTCCATACAAATGAGCAATGTTATCATATCCACTATGATATGGAATTTAAAAAGGTATATATGATATAATGACTATTTTTTTAATTATTTTAAAAATATTATATATAAAATTTTTATCCATCATCATACCCAACCGTGAGAGGCAGTAATGGAAAAAATGAATGACATCGTTTCATGAGATGGTAGTCCACCGAACACACGAATGATGATTTCATAGCCCATTTTGTGGAATTCTGTGCGGTTTTAGGTCATAAAATTAAGATGAAATAATCAAATTATATGAAATATATTTATTTATTTTATATAAAAATGGTATAATAATAACCTAAGGATGTGAAGCAAGAAATAAAATAAAAATTCTCATTGAAGAACATTACCTCTTCTTCAGGCATCCTCCTTAGGTTTCCACCAAAGGCCTTCCTAGGTTAGATTTATGAACAAAATAATGATTATAGGATTATATTAAGGAATTTGGGAAGTCATTTGGGTAGTTATTGGCCTAAAACAAGAGTTTTGAAGGTGTGAAGAAGAGATGAGAGGGGGTGACCTTTTATAAGTGGGGTGAGTGGTACACTTGTAATTTTTTGAAAGAGTGAATTCCACCCACATTTTTTTCATGTAAAAAGGCCCTAAATTTTTTTCATTATCTATTATAGAAGTTATAATGTCTAACTATGAACATAAAATTGGCGATAGATAAGTTTCTAGGCCATTTTGTCCCTTATGTTTAAAGTTTAATCCCTTGATAAACTCGTTTTTATCTTAATCACTTTGATTAATTTAAATTATTTTCACTAATAATTATGGTAAAAAAATTATGGCCTTATTATACATTATAAATTATTATGATTCAAAATATTGAATCTTTTTTTCTAAATTCCATTCACATAAGTGGAAAAATTCAATTTAAAATTAATCCCACAAACGTGATGAGAAAGCGGGTTTTTAAAGAGAAAAAGTTCAAAAGTTAACAATGTTTTTACATCGAAGATCAATATGAAATTTATTAAAATGACCTAAATTGGATTAATTTATATAAAATTGAACTAATTTTACTTTAAACCCAATTTTATATATAATTTAATCTTATAAATAATTTAAATGAAAAAGGTAGTTTTTCAATTAAAATTCAGTATTTTTTACTATTAATTAAAAAATGAAACTTTTCATAAAATTATCAAAAATTAAACATAATATATTTTTGGAATTATGATTTAAAAAATGAATTTTATTTTTTCAAATAAATTTTATAAAAGTTTAAAAAGTTAAATTTAAATCAAAACCAGCATACGCGATGAAAAATAGGATTTCAAGAAGCGTATTTTTTCTAAGAACAAGATGGTTTTATGTTAACTATATGTCTAATAATAATAATTGTATGAATACAAATTAAATTTTATTTATATATAATATATAAATTTCATTTAAATAATTGCTCATTATGGGTTATTTTAATTAATTAAAATTTAGAAACATTATGTACTTTAAAATAGTTTTTAGGAAAACCTGTTTTTAAACCCAAAACAAGATTATACTAAAAACTAATATAAAGTTGATTAAAATTAATTAAGTGGATTAAATAAAACTAAATAATACTTAGGTTACTTGAAAAATATTAAAAACATATTGGTTCTTTTAAATTTCTTAATTTATGGAAAATAAAATACTTTTTACAAAAATTAGTATTTTTCACTATTCACTGTAAAAATCAATATTTTCTAAAAAGTCACAAATTTTACCCAAATTAAATTTTGATATTATGATTAAAAAATTAAGTTAATTTTATAAAATAAAATTTATAAATGTTACAATAATTTATTTTAATATATTTTTCATTAAAAGCAATAAAAAAAGTCATTTTTAAAGAAAACATATTTTTGAAGAATAAAATCACTTTACTAAAAATTGATTGATTATTTACTAAGCCTTTATCAATAATTTATATTGAGTAGTAAATTTATGTATATATATATATTTCATAAATTAGTTAATACTATTCATACACAATAATTTAACGGATAGGTTATAAGAGTTATATATATCATGGGTTGTTTAAGCTCGATGTTGCATATTGAATACGCTATCAAACATAAAAATATCAGGGCTGTGTGTAACGTAAGATAAATTGAGTTTTGCATATAATTCAATATGAATATATTGGTGCATGTAATTAAAGATAAACTAAGTCTTGTGTGTCCTTTATGCCATCAAATATAATTTTCTTCTTTTAAAATCTTGAGGTGTTACATCTTCCCCCCTTTAATAAATTGCATCCTCGCAATTTGAACTTTATCTTGGTAATCAAAGGTTGGAAATTTGAAAATACTTTTTTTAAAATACACATATTAAAAAGGGTTAATAAAATATCCTCTTAATAAGAGAGAAAGATAAGTACAAATGTCATATGGAATACCATATAGCTAGGTTTCCAAATACGAGAACATAGGTGGAAAGTGAAGATATAGATATGGAGGAAAACATAAATAATTATAGAGGGTTATTGAGTACATTTATCAAAAACAAGTGAATGATAAATGGAAAGTTAAGGGCCTAAAAAAAAATCTATGATGATTTAAAAGACCATAGGTTTGTCAAAATTGAAGGTACTAGGATAACATTTTTGTTTCAAGATCCTTTTCTTAGAGTTGAGGAAATATATTACCATCTAGACTAATATAATATTGACATATACTTGCTTGATTAGTATAATTTTACCCTTTAATCAATTTACACCACAATATAATATTTTTATACAAAATATTTGTGTTTATCATGATGTTTTAATGCATGAATCATTAAAATAAAATTTTAAAGGCTACATAACTATAAAAGGGATAACAAGATATTACTTCTATATTTAGACATTAACCAAAACCAAAATGGTTAGAACATGGTAAGATAATTCCAAAAATTAATAAAAACTCATACATTAATCTCCAAATTTCAACATTAATACCCAAAGTTCAAACCAAATCATTCCATAAATAAATATCCTTAAAATTCTTCAATTTTTTCTTTACTAAGTTCGAAACCCAAATATTAGAATGATCTGATCATATATTCTTCCAAGATAAATCAACCTTTATTTCTCAAATAAAATACCATATTTTTCTAAAATAAAATTAATATTTACCTATAAAAAATTTCATATTAACCAGGATATCATGTAGGCCAGTGGTAGGTGTGAAAACCTTATAGTCCTTTGGTCATGGGTTCAAGCCTCACCACCTTTCTGATTGTGATGAGTTTTCACCCAACATACGGGTTGTCCTTTTTTTAAACATGAAAAATAATTCTTCCCAAAATAACACTTCATGTTGATTGTAGGGGTTAAAAATACCCCAAACTAATAAACATCTCCCAAAATTTCATTAATAACCTCAAAATATTTGCTACTTGTATAAGACTTTGAACCCATGATCAACCTTAATATTATAGACCTATAATGGTATCCATAATTCTTAAGATAACATCACATAAAAACATCCTAATCTCCAAAGTTATATAAACTGACCTCTGATACCAACTACAACAGCCCAGAACCCACACTCCCAGATCAAGTGCTAAAATTGTAATCTTTACATTTCCATCTTTGATTCTGATAATTGTGACTCATTTTTTCCATCCAAAACTTAAAAATTCAAAAGGTAAAATTGGATCACTTACATTATATAGGAACTTTTAGGTTTATAGTTTTAGATAATTATGAAAAACTCTTACATAAATAATACTCATGACATCAAATGAGTATTTCTACCACTTAACCTAGATTTTATTATTTTACATTTAGTTATTATCACCATCCATATGAAATCCCTTCAAGACATAATTTTTTCAACCTCATTATTTATAACTTGGGGAAAAGGAAACATACGAAGGGTGATCTAAAATTCTCAATATGGGTAAACATAAGCATTAGAAAATTGAATGTCATCAATGAGTATAAGAAGTGCATAAGGGTATGATGACATAATCAGAGTTCAAAAGAGAATCCTAAAATAACTCATAACTATAAATACCTTGATCATAAAATATGAAAAATTGGAAAATGAAATATTTATTGGAATCAATAATCATGAGCCATGTGATATCAATCATTATCATAGGAAAACATTATAAACCTATAGTAATCATAATGAAAATGTATTGGTATATTTAAACATTTTTCTTCACAACTAATGTTAAACCTATGTCAAAAATAATATAAGCCCAGTTAAATCTATAGAAGAAAACCTCAGGTAACTGCCTCCTTATTTCATCTCAAGAAAAGATACATTACCCAATGAATTACAACACTTTTTGGGTACACCCATTGTTTAAGCTATAATGGGCTCACCTGGTGCTGTCTGGGCCACCCCATCGTATAAGCTATAACGGTCTCACCCGACGCTATATGGGACACCCCATTATATAATTAATGTCTAAGAACCAAAATATGAATAAAGTATAAATAGATTTAATATCATCATAAAACTCATAAAAAAATAATTATTCCTTTTTTAACATGGTTAACCCATGGAAAAGAATTGAGTTCCATAACATTCTCTTTGAAACATGATTAACCCATGGAAAATAAATGGGTCCCATAATTATCTCTTTAAAACAATATTAATCCATCCACAGAAATAATGATAATGGTATCATTATAAGATATCCCCATTTGAGCATAAGTAACAACAAGGGTTATTTATTTTGATGAATGTAAATACCATTAAAATATCATTAAAAACCTTCTTGAGGAAAATATCATTTTCATTTTGAAAATCACTTTTTAAAACATTAAACATTTTCAAAATACTTTTATTTGAAAATAAATTTTAAAAACTATGAATTTCTAGAATATTAAGAAAAAATTTTATTTAAAAATAATCTTATAAACTTTTAAATGAATCTTCAATGAAATGATGTTCATATCGGTAGGTAATTCCATACATGTCATAAAGATTATTCTTTTTTTCATAATAAAAAGGTTAGAAAAGTGGCTTGTTTGGAAAGTGACAAGAATATTTATTTGAAAACATTTAAAAACAACAAAATGGGTAAATATTTCTTTAATAAATCATTTTTAAAATGTTAAAAAAAATTTTGAAAACATTTTTAGAAAACATGGTTTTTGAAGAAAACAAATTTCAAACCGAAGAGATAAATGAAGTCAGATTTTCCTAAAAACATATTCTAAAAAATTTTAAGTAAAAAATATTGTAAAAATGGTATAATTACTTTAAAATATCATTAATAAACACAGGATAATAAAATTAATTAGTTTTATAAGATTTCAACATCGAAGACTTAGTCATAGACAATCCTGATAAACGATGAGCTTGTAATAAAAGACTCTTACCACTTTTATAACTTTGAATCACAATACCCATGAAATAATAACATTAAAAGAAACTTATAATATCATGAAAATAAGTATATTAATTATATGAAATTTAAAAGGGATAGTATATACACCTCATAAAAGAATATATGTGTATAACATAACATACATTTCAAAGAATGAAAATTATGACAAAAATCCCTTACTGCTTTGGTAACTTTGAAACCGTAAACCCCATGAAATAGATATCATAAAATGGAGATGTAAATCCCAATAAATTTAATTATAATATTCATAAAATACATTAATGATCATTATATACACCACACAATAAAATAATTGGTGAATATGACATATATCTTATAGGAATAAGAGTGATATGAGAAAACCCTTACCCCACGCTTCCTTTTGGTTAAATGTTATTTAACCTAATATATAATGGTTTTAAACATTTTATTAATTTATTATAGAACCATATTAATATTTATAATATCATATATTATCATTTTATAATATATTATCACCCATTTGTTAGTAATATTTTATCATTTTAATTGTTTCGGGTGTTAATTGCATTATTTTCTCATTCGTGCTTCATTATGAAAGTTGCAATTCTTATGAATATAATATAGTTATATCATCTCAATAATAATAATAATGAAATAATTATAATATTTATATATCAATTATACTTTTAAAACCAATCATTAAATAAGGTTATGAAAAAATAACTAACTTTACGATCATAGAGACGGTAGACCATACATACACACGAGTAACATTTCCATTTTTCAATAATAATTATGGAAAAAAGGAAATTAAAATTAAAATTTATATAATGTTAATAAAATAATAATTACAATATTATTTAATTATATATACTTATATATATCATTCTTGTGTTGTGGTGATGAAAAAAGAATCACATCACTTCGAGGAGGCAGTAGTCCACACATCCATGAACGACGTTATCATTTTTTCCAGTGAGTGAAAATGTAAAAAGAAAATGATATATTATATTTTTATAATGATAAATATGTAAATAATATCATAAATATTTAATTTATATCACACATATTTATTATCTTTACCCTTATTATCTCTCATGTAACACGTTAGTGAAAAATGAATCACATCTCTTTGTGAGGCTATAGTCCGCCATGCACACGAGCGGTGTTATCGTATCTCCTATGGAATGGAATATATGTATATATATATATATATGATATAATGACTAAATATGTATAATTATGTTATAAATATCATATATTAACTTTAGATCTATCATCATACCCAACTCTGATAGGTTGTACTAGAAAAATGAATGACATCGTTTCACGAGGGGGTTGTCTTCCATCCACACGAATGATGATTTTGAAACCCATTCACTGTAAGTGTGTGTGGTTTTAGGTCATACCCATAACATAACTACATATAATTATATGTAAGATATTGAGTTTAATATATTATAATGGTATAATAAGAGCCTAAGGAGGTGGGGAAAGAAATAAAATAAAAATGCCCATTGAAGAAAGTTTCATCTTATTTGGGTATCCTCCTTAGGTTTCCAGTAAAGGCCTTACTAGGTTAAATTTATGACCAAAATAATGATTTTAAGATGATATTAGAGAAGTTGTAAATTCATTTGGGTAGGTATTTTCTGAAACTAAGTTGTTTGAAGGTGTGAAGAAGAGAGGAGAGGGGGTGGCCTTTTATAAGTGGGGTGAGTGATACACTTTTAATTTTTTGTAAGAGTGAATTACATGCATGTTTTGTTCATGTCACTAGAATGTACATTACAACACATCCAATTTCCAAATTTTTAAACCTAATAACTACTGTAGAAGCAGCAAGTAGGGTCAAACCACAGAGAGAATTTGAGTAGACACTAGGAATATCCTTTAAGAAGAATGGTCTGACAGACAAGTTTTTAATGTGATTAACAATTAAAAATTATAAAAATAAATTTTTATTTAAAATCAATTAATTAAATTAACTAAAAATATCTAAGAAAACTAAAATAATATATGGAAGGAAACTGGCATAGATGGAAATGTAAGAGTCATGACACTCGTTTAGGTGCATGCAATGCAAATCATTTAATTTCCACATCTGAATATTTATTTATTCAATTATCACAGATTCAAAATTTAATCAAAATAATCTTAGGTATTGTTCTATGATCTTATAAAGTATTATAATTTTCACAAAATTCATCCATCATTTTTTTTTCTAGCCTAATAAATAATTTGCGCATCATTGTAGCTTGAATCACTTGGTAAAATATGGCCCATTTCTCACAAATTTAAAGTATCTATCTATGCTGGGTTTTCTCACATTAGATCACTTATTAGGTATCACTCATGAAAGTTTGAAAGAGAAATCAAAAAAAATATTAATTTTTCAATTAATATATATATATTTATTTAGAATTTTCACACGTGCGATTTATGATTCTCTCATGCTCAAGATAGACTTCTGGATAAATAAATTCCCTGATGATCTCTCGTCTATGATTACATATTAGGTATCACACGAATGGACACCAAAAATGGTCTGCATACTCCAAAAGAAAATTAATTCAAACACATATATAATTAATTAAATAAACATACAATTAAAAAATAATAATTTAAAAGGCAACCAAATATGTAAATAAAATAAGGAATGCATACACTGTCACGTTCATCAAAACTTCAACACTAAAGAATTAGCCCGCCATTACAACAACACAACACATTAAATAATAAAAAATATTATCATGATTGTGTCATTTTAGTGGTCACCGCAATCCACCTTCAATGATTTCAAAATAATATCCACTATTGTAACGCCCCGACCCCAGTTACACAAAGTCGGTGCATTATTTTAATACATTGGCACAATTACAAGGAATCAAGTCCCGAAGGACCAATCAGTTTAGCAGTCTTGGAAAATAGATTGCATACATTAACTTTACATTACAATTTGAAACATAAAACACATAATAGATAGTTCTTTGAGAACGCCATTTTTCCCTTTAGCTTAATCCTGCATATCAATCATAATACACTTCTTCACAACTTGGGAAAAAAATATAGAAAGGGGTGAGCTCAGATGCTCAGTAAGGGTAAATAATTTAGCGGAAGCTAAAAACTTTTAAGGCAAGATGTGTAATAAAAAAAACATCCTTTTAAACATAAACTTGAACATAATATGGTAAAAATAAATGAAACATTACCATATAAACATGCACATGGATATTCTACTAGTCGAATAATCACATCTAATAACTAATTTCACAATGAGTGAATGCCTAATACTGGACATCATTACCACATAGTCAAGGCCTCGTGCCAAGACTACAAATAAAATTTTTGTCAAGGCCTTGTTCCAAGACACTAGTTTTCCTCATGAGACCTACCGATGCATCAAGGAGCTATAGCGGGCTCCACCCGTCACTTACTAAGTCCACTACATTCCTCATATGAAAAAGTTGAAACAAAACATAAACATTCGTATTAAAACTAGCAAACAAAATGTCAATATATTAACCATAAACCATGAATGGTATGAAAATAAAACATCCAAAGTCAATCATAACTAATTCAATACAATATGGAAGATTTTATTATAATAAATCAACCTCAATCAAAAATAATATCCAGTAAAGGATGCTGACATAGTTGAAAATGATGAGTAAAACATTTTGAGAGAAATATCCTTTTTGTAAAATCATTTAAAAGTCACACATTTATAAAGGAAGTAATTTAAAAGAGATTTTTGAATCAAAGTGTCCCATACCACTTTTAAACTTTTGAAAATAATTATCATTTCAAAACATTCATTTCCATTTAAATAAATCCTTAAAATCATTTTGAAAACATGGACATTAATTAAAAAGATTTAGAAATATAAATCTTTAAAACATTTAAAATTATGATCTTGATAAAGAGTACCTTTCAAAAATCCTTAAAATATTCATTTTGAAATCATTTTTATGAAAAATGGACATGGATGATAAAAATGTCCCAGTAAATACTTACACATAAACAGTCTCAGATAATAATGAGATTGAGGAATTAACCCTTACCTCGTTGTAATCAATCAATTCGTATGAACAATAGTAAATAACCACCAAATAAATCACATAATATCATGAATATAAAGAGAATAATGATAATATATATCAAATGGTAGTACAAAATACACCACATGCAATAAATAAGTGGTGAATAATGGAAATATCACGGAATTAAAACTGAGATAAAAAACCCCTTACCTTGAACATTCCTTTAGTCGAGGGTACGTTTAACCTCATATATGAAGATCGTAGTATGTTATTAAATTATACCAGAACCGTATTAATATTTATGATATCATACATGATTCATTTATGACTTTATACTACCCATTTAATAATAATTTCCATGTTAAATTAACATTTCGGGTAATAATCGCTTTCTTTATCGTACGTGTTTTAACTTGTTATTCTTGATTGTATCACTTAGATCAAGATTTAAATACTTCCAGAATATAAAACATGATTTATATATCATATATATTTAGAATATAAATATGTATAATAGACATATATATGAAATGAAAAACACCATTTATGGAGACAGTAGTCCGTACGTACGCATAAACGCTGTTTCCGTTTTCATATCGTATTGAACGGAACTAAGTGAATAAGATATATGTAAGTACACACACACACACAAAGATATATATATATATATATCTCCAGTAGACTTATTATTTCATATATTACATACTTATTAGTAATATATATTTTTATAATCGTTGATGAATGGTGAACGTGGAAATGAATCTCATCGCATCGTGGAGACGATAATCCGTACGTACGCACGAGCGACAATATAATTTACTTAAAGGTGTGAAATTGGATGGTATATTAATTTTATAGAGACATTATCATGTTTTTTTCATTATTTATATACATATTACTCATCATTATATCCATCCAAATAACATAGTGTTGAATAACAAATTACACCACAGCGTGGAGACGATAAGCCGTACGTACGCACACATGGTGACATTATCATTCATAAGATGGATAAAATAATGAATATAGTTGTTCTATATTTATAATAACATCACATTATATATAATATACAAGATTTATTATTTTATAATGGAAATAACAAATAAAGAGTCAGTGGAAGAATAAGAGAACTTGAAAGAGGGTGGTGAAACCATTACCTCTTATTCAGGTTATTCCTTTTGATTTGATCAAAAGGGATCCTTAGGTTGGCTTTATGACCAAAGGAAGGACTCTAGGATAAATTTAGGATAGTTGGGAGGATATTTGGGTAGGTTTTGTATGATAAAAATAACTTTGGAGGTGTTAATTAGAGAGAAGGGAGAGTGCCCTTTTATAAGAGGGGTGAGGGGCACCTTAGGAAAAACTTAAAATATTATTTTATATTAAATTCATATTCGGTTTATAATGGCTCCAAAGTAACTTATTTTAAGTCTAGGGTAGGGATGGGTATAAATAATCTCAACCAATAGGTTTTATAAAAGTTTATGTTACCATTTTAACCTTATCATTTAGATTTAACTCTAAGTTAAATAATTTAACTTTTACCGTGTCTTCTTGTATTCTTATATTATATGGTTAATAAAATTACTATAAACTACCAATCGAACCCCAATTGGTTCATTAATGTCATATATATTATTATATAAGTCTTTTGTCTGAAACTTATATTTTTAGGACTATTATATCAATTAATAATATAATATTTATTTAAAAACTATTTTATGTCAATTTTGACACTATTTGGTATTTGTTTTTTATTAAAATAATAACAGCATGATTACATCAAAAAAAATACATTTAATCAATAATAACATGTCATATTCACCTATAAAAGTCTTGGATGTCATAAAATATTTTAAATTATATTTATTTTAATATTTATAATACAATTTATTTGATTCTTTCATTAATAAGGTAATTACTGCATCATCATTATGTCATTAATAAATTTAATTATTTAATCTCTAAAAATTATAAATAAAATACCATTATGTAGGAAATATTTTTATCTTCCTAATGAATATTTATAGTCGAATTTATCTTATGTATAACCCTATATTAAAAATGGTTTAGTTATTAAACTTTGATTTTAACTCTTATTTAAATAAAATAATAATAAATGTTTTAATCTAATCCAAGTGGATCTAAAGGGTAATATTTTATTCCTAAGGTTATTTTTGGTCGAATTAAACTTATCCAATAGAAATAGGACATGTTTTAGGGTAATAATAATATCATTTTTACCCTTAATTACCCTATTTACTTTTAACCGTGGTAAATAAAAGTAAAAAGTTACTATTCACCAAAAAATTATTTTTATCTTATTGAATCACATTTTACTCCTTGATATTAACCGTATCTCTCAGATTTTTGAAATTCAACTCACAGAAGCGGTAAAATTATGTTTTATGTAAATTTGCAAATGCTCCTAGGAGGTGGGTAAAAGACGGTAAAAAGTTCGATTAAATTTTTATATATCTAAAATTATTATAAACTGAATCCAATGAATTACATTGAATTTATATAGGTATTATGTATCTATTTTAAACTAAAATAAATTTAAATAAAATAAATAATTATTTAAATAAAAAGCCGATTTTAAACAATAACTCAGTGTTTTTCACTATTAATCAAAAATTGAAAGTTTTCAGAAAAATACCAAAAATTCACCCTAGGCTAATTTCGATATTCCAAATCCAAAAATGATTTCTATTTTACCAAATTCAAAACATAAAAGTTTCATTTATTAATTTAAAATTAATCCCCGTTGTCAAAACCAAAAGGTGTATTTTTAAGAAATAATAACTATCAAAAGATTGACACTTGTTTGTGTCCAATTTTAATGTAAAATTAATTAAAATGACCAGTATTGGATTAAATGGTAAAAATATAATCTATTTATACTTCAAAACTATTAAAATTTATAATTTAACACTATAAATTATTTTGATTAAAAAATTTGTTTTCAGTTAAAATATAGTATTTTTCACTATTCACCCAATATATGAAAGTTTTCAGAAAAACACCAAAAATTTATTGAAACTAAATTATTATGTACCGATTCTAAAGAAAAAGTTTATTTTGTCAAATTTAATATATAAAAGTTTCAAATGTTGGATTTAAAAAGGGTTCGCCATTAAAAGGCGGTAAAATTGCATTTTCTTAAAAAAACTTCTTTTATCTGAAAAAATGTATTTGTTCTTACAATATGTCCAAGAAACTCATAATATGGATTCTAAAATTATATGGATTATATAAAGTTCAAAATTCAGTTAATACTATTCATAACTGCTTTTGAACAGCTAGTTTGGTAAGTCATGATGCACTTGAACTCAGTGCTGCGTGTAGTGCAAGTTATTGAATTACTTTGAAGAAATAATGTACTATGAAATCTTAGGGTGTTACATTCTTCCCTGCTTCAATAAATTGTGTCCTCACAATTTGAAATTGTTCTTCAAAAATAAAAGTTTGAAAATAGAATATGACTTTGTGGGAAAACCCACATCGGAAATTGGGTTAATAAGATTTAGTCTTGATAAGAGGAAAATGGGAATGAAAAAGTCACCACCAAATAATGATCTCAATTAGGAGAACATTGGTGGAAATTAGAGACACATAATTGGATGAAAAACGTAAATATTTATAGGGAGTGATTATGGTCATCAGTCACAAACAATTGTAGAATTGAGGGCCTCAAAGCCATCAATCTATGCTGATTTAAAATATCATCGGTTCAAAAAACATAAGGTATTAGGATAACACATTTTTAGTTTTAAGATCCCTTACCTAATGTTTAAGAATTAATTTCTTCATAGAATAAGAGAAATATATATATATATATATATATATATATATATACTTGACAAGTAGAGTTCCATCTTTTAACTAATTTCTACCACAAAATCATCTTTCACTCTAAAAGATAATAGAACTTAAAAAATATATTCTATTTATCCTATTCGTTTAGGGTTCGAGAAAAAAATGAATTTATAATTCATCTACCAGACCATTTAAAAAAACTACATTATTCAATCCAAGACATCACGTGGGTCAGTGATAGGTGATACACCCTTGTCTCTCTTTGGTTGAGGGTTCAAGTCTCGCGGCCTTTCCAGACGCGACGAGTTGCCACCCGACCTCCGGGTTGTCCTTTTTATGGAAATCCAAAAATAACCTTAACAATAGTATCCAATTTCAAACTTAATCCATTCCATCCTTTAGAATTATCCAAAATACTTATATCCAAACTCTCAGTCCAAAATTTATAAGGAAGTTAAACATAATGAGGATCATTTTTTCCAGGTAATAACATGTGAATGCCTTCATCATGTATTATTTCACAACACCGTAACATCCTGAATCACCAAAATCAACCATATATTATTCCAAAATCACTACCTCATTATCAGGACCATATTAAGCATTACCTTTCCTTCAACCATGTATTTTAAAAAAAGTGTAGCTTACTATTAAGTCACTTTTCTTAGAACCATATAATCTCAAATCCTCAATAAAATAGTACTGCAATACAATCCTTATTTATCCCCATAATTCATGAAACCAGTATATTGTTTATACAACACTCAAATGAAATAACAACATAAGAACACTATTCATTACTCTTCATCTGAGGTAGTATCATAACTTCATTATTATCCAATAACATCATTTGTGGTTTACTCTTATGAATTGGACATTGATTCGTGTAGTGTCTCAACACCTTGCAGATGAAGCATTTTACATTTGAAAACTTTTTCTTACCCTTGAAATCACATACTTGGTGTCCTTTTTCTCTACGCTTATAACAAACTCCCATTCCCTTCAAGAATTTACCAAGGTGATTCATTCCACATTTATCACATATTGGAAAATCCTTCTTTTCCATATTCCCTTTATCCATCTTTCTCTCTTCCATCATTTTCTTCTCTTACTTCCCTTCAAAGCTATGGGACTTAGAGAATTATTTACTTATCTTATTAACACATGATACTATTTATTCATATGTTGAGAATACATGGGAGACTATTTCCCTTCTAAATTTTGTCTTATTACCATGAAAGATATGATCCTTATTACTCTTTGGATCATATGTATTGCTGGAGTTCTCATTCCTTCTACTGGGCACCATTTCTAAACAATGGCATACACTAGGCTAGTTTATGAATCACAATTCATAATTCCAAACATATAAAATACCTAACATAAATTGAACAGTTTATGGATATAATTCATAATCACAAAAATGTTTTCTTTGAGGAGGTATATACTCATAAACCCTTTATAGTGGTTTGTAAAGAAAACAAGAATTATCCTAAGAATATCCCTCAGGAGTGTCGTAACCAAGAGTGCAGCAAGGCCCATTGTCGTGAACTAGTTCCCGTCTGAGTCCAACTCAAAGCGGTGTTTTCAGGTTTTACCCCTAGGTACATCTATGGCAGAGTCACCTCTACCTACTCGTATCCAGACATGGATGTATTTTCTTGGAAAACTCACAAAATCTCTACATTACCAAAATTCTAGGAAGTCCTTCTATACTAATCCTCAA
The DNA here is from genome assembly GCA_963277665.1 of Viscum album. Classification (NCBI taxonomy): domain Eukaryota; kingdom Viridiplantae; phylum Streptophyta; class Magnoliopsida; order Santalales; family Viscaceae; genus Viscum; species Viscum album. Next base: position 2,016,994,963 of record OY728156.1, read on the forward strand.
AGTCTATCTTAGATCTATGTGCTCTAATCAGAGTTTATCTAAATCTAGCTTCCAATGTTATTGCTAAACTTCTTCTGATACCAACTGTAACACCCTGACCCCAGTTACCCAGAGCCGGTGCATTATTTTAATACATTGGAACGATTATAAGGAATCAAGTCCTGAAGGACCGATTAGTTTAATAGTCTTGGAAAATAGATTACATACATTAAATTTACATTAAAATTTGAAACATAAAACACATCATAGATAGTTCTTTGAGAATTCCATTTTTTCCTTTATCTTAACCCTGCATATCAATCATAATACACTTCTTCACAACCTGGGAAAATAAAACATAGAAAGGGGTGAACTTAGATGCTCAGTAAGGGTAAATAATTGAGCAGAAGCTATAAAATTTTAAGGCAATATGTGTAGTAAAAACAAAAGCCTTTTAAACATAAACTTGAACATAATATGGTAAAAATAAATGAAACATTACTATATAAACATGCACATGGATATTCTACTAGTCAAATAATCACATGTAATAACTAATTTCACAATGAGGGAATGCCTAATACCAGACATCATTACCACATAGTCAATGCCTCGTGCCAAGAATAAAAATAAATTTTTTGTCAAGGACTTGTGCCAAGACACTAGTTTGTCTCATGAGACCTACCGATGCATCGAGGAGCTATATCGGGCTCCACCCGTCACTTACTAAGTCCACTGCATTCCTTATATAAAAAAGTTGAAACATAACATAAACATTCGTATTAAAACTAGCATACGAAATGTAAATATATTAACCATAAACTATGAATGGTATAAAAATAGAACATACAAAGTCAATCATAACTCATTCAATACAATATGAAAGATTTTATTATAATAAATCAACCTCAATCAAAAATAATATCTGGTAAAGGATGCTGACATAGTTGAAAATGACGAGTAAAACATTTTGAGAGAAATATCCTTTTTGTAAAATCATTTAAAAGTCACACATTTATAAAGGAAGTAATTTAAAAGAGATTTTTGAATCAAAGTGTCCCATACCACTTTGAAACTTTTGAAAAGAATTATCATTTCAAAACATTCATGTCCATATAAATAAATCCTTAAAATCATTTTGAAAACATGGACATTAATTAAAAAGATTTAGAAATATAAATCTTTAAAACATTTAAAATTATGATATTGATAAAGATTACCTTTCAAAAATCCTTAAAATATTCATTTTGAAATCATTTTTATGAAAAATGGACATGGAAGATAAAAATTTCCCAGTAAATACTTACCCATAAACAATCTCAGATAATAATGAGATTGAGAAATTAACCCTTACCTTGTTGTAATCAATCAAGTCATATGAACAATAGTCAATAACCACCAAATTAATCACATAATATCATGAATATAAATAGAATCATGATAATATATATCAAATGGCAGTACAAAATACACCACATGCAATAAATAAGTGGTGAACAATGGAAATCTCACGGAATTAAAAGTGAGATAAGAAACCCCTTACCTTAAACATTCCTTTAGTTAAGGGTACGTTTAACCTCCTGTATGAAGATCGTAGTATGTTATTAAATTATAACATAACCATATTAATATTTATGATATCATAAATGATTCATTTATTACTTTACACTACCCATTTAATAATAATTTCCATGTTAAATTAACATTTCGGGTAATAATCGCTTTCTTTATCGTACGTGTTTTAACTTGTTACTCTTGATTTTATCACTTAGATCACGATTTAAATACTTACAGAATATAAAAAATGATTTATATATCATATATATTTATAATATAAATATTTATAATAGACATATATATGTAATGAAAAACACCGTTTATGGAGACAGTAGTCCGTACGTACGCATAAACGCTGTTTCCGTTTTCATATCGTATTGAACGGAACTAAGTGAATAAGATATATGTAAGTACACACACACACACACACACATATATATATATATCAATTATAATTATTATGTCTTATATTACATACTTATTAGTAATATATATTTTTATAATCGTCGATGAATGGTGAACGTGGAAATGAATCTCATCGTGTTGTGGAGACAGTAATCCGTACGTACGCACGAGCGACAATATAACATACTTAAAGGTGTGAAATTGGATGGTATATTAATTTTACAGAGAAATTAGCATGTTATTTTCATTATTTATATACATATTACTCATCATTATATCCATCCAAATAACATAGTGTTGAATAACAAATTACACCACGGCGTGGAGACGGTAAGCCGTACGTATGCACACACGGTGACATTATCATTCATAAGATGGATAGAATAATGAATATAGTTGTTCCATATTTATAATAACATCAAAATATATATAAGATACAAGATTTATTATTTTATAATGGAAACAACAAATAAAGAGTCAGTGGAAGAATAAAAAAACTTGAAAGAGGGTGGTGAAACCATTACCTCTTATTCAGGTTATTCCTTTTGATTTGATCAAAAGGGTTCCTTAGGTTGGCTTTATGACCGAAGGACTCTAGGATGAAGTTAGTATAGTTGGGAGGATATTTGGGTAGGGTTTGGCCAATCCAAATGACTTTGGAGGTGTGAATTAGAGAGAAGGGGGAGTGCCCTTTTATAAGAGGGGTGAGGGGCACCTTAGGAAAAACTTAAAATATTATTTTATATTAAATTCATATTCAGTTTATAATGGATCCAAAGTGACTTATTTAGAGTCTAGGTTAGGGATGGGTCGAAATAATCTCAACCAATAGGTTTTATACAAGTTTATGTTACCATTTTAACCTTTTCATTTAGATTTAACTCTAAGTTAAATAATTTAACTTTTACCTTGTCTTCTTGTATTCTTATATTATATGGTTAATAAACTTACTATAAACTACCAATCGAACCCCAATTGGTTAATTAATGTCATATATATTATTATATAAGTCTTTTTTCCTAAACTTAGATTTTTAGGACCATTATATCAATTAATAATATAATATTTGTTTTAAAAACTATTTTATGTCAATTTTGACACTATTTGGTATCTGTTTTTTGTTAAAATAATAACATGATTACCTAAAAAAATACATTTAATCAATCCTAACATGTCATATTCACCTAGAAAATTCGTGGATGTCATAAAATATTTTAAATTATATTTATTTTAATATTTATAATACCATTTATTTGATTCTTTCATTAATAAGGTAATTACTGCATCATCATTGTGTCATTAATAAATTTAATTATTTAATCTCTAAAAATTATAAATAAAATACCATTATGTATGAAATATTTTTAGATTTCTAATGAATATTTATAGTCGAATTTATCTTATGTATAACCCTATATTAAAAATGTTTTTGTTATTAAACTTTGATTTTAACTCTTGTTTAAATAAAATAATAATAAATGTTTTAATTTAATCCAAGTGGATATAAAGGGTCATATTTTATTCCTAAGGTTGTTTTTGGTCGAATTAAACTTATACAATAGAATTAGGACATGTGTTAGGGTAATAATAATATCATTTTTACCCTTAATTATCCTATTTACTTTTAACCGTGGTAAATAAAAGTAAAAAGTTACTATTCACCAAAAAATTATTTTTATCTTATTGAACCACATTTTACTCTTTGATATTAACCGTGTCTCTAGGATTTTTGAAATTCAACTCACAGAAGCAGTAAAATTATGTTTTATGTAAATTTGCAAATGCTCCTAGGAGGTGGGTAAAAGACGGTAAAAAGTTCGATAAAATTTATATATATATAAAATTATTATAAACTAACTCCAATGAATTAAATTGAATTTATATAGGTATTATGTATATATTTTGAACTAAAATAAATTTAAATAAAATAAATAATTATTTAAATAAAAAGATGGTTTTAAACAATAACTTAGTGTTTTTCACTATTAACCAAAAATTGAAAGTTTTCAGAAAAATACCAAAAATTCACCCTAGGCTAATTTTGATATTAAAAATCCAAAAATTATGCCTATTTTACTAAATTAAAAATATAGAAGTTTCATTTATTAATTTAAAATTAGTTCCCGTTGTCAAAACCAAAAGGCGTATTTTTAAGAAATAATAACAATCAAAAGATTGACACTTGTTTATGTCCAATTTCAATGTAAAATTACTTACAATGACCAGCATTGGATTAAATGGTAAAAATATAATCTATTTATACTTCCAAACCATTAAAATGTATAATTTAACACTATAAATTATTTTGATTAAAAAAGTTGTTTTCAGTTAAAATATCGTATTTTTCACTATTCACCAAAATATGAAAGTTATCAGAAAAACACCAAAAATTTATTGAAACTAAATTATTATGTCCCGATTCTAAATAAGAAGTTTATTTTATCAAATTGAATATATAAAATTTTCAAATGTTAGATTTAAAAAGGGTTCGCTATTAAAAGGCGGTAAAATTGCATTTTTTTTTAAAATACTTCTTTTATCTGAAAAAATGTATTTGTTCTTACAATATGTCTAAGAAACTCATAATATGGATTCTAAAATTATACAGATTATATAAAGTTCAAAATTCAGTTAATACTATTCATAACCGCTTTTGAACGGCTAGTTTGGTAAGTCGTGATGCACTTGAACTCAGTGTTGCGTGTAGTGCAAGTTATTGAATTACTTTGAAGAAATAATGTACTATGAAATCTTGGGGTGTTATAACTATCCCACAGATCACCATCACGTCAAACCAAACCATCACGTTGCAAAAAAAAGATCAGATTAGTGTTCAATCTTAATGCATAAAGCACTCTCCATCTATCAATTTATGAATGAAAACTAAACCCTACGATCGTGATGACGTCATGCACAACACGAAAAACACCACTTGCACACCTATAATGGATGAGGGAGCACTATTGGTCCAATTCATGGAGAACAAGAGGGGTGTGGCTGACCATGATGGTGTATAGGTAGAAGGTTGGTGCATTGCTAGGTGTGCAACAGATGAGAGAGGATGTCTGTGTGGTTTTTTCTTGCTTTAATGGAGAGGTAGGTGACAACAATGGCTAGTTCACTGCACCAAAGAGGAGTTCCCGTGCTCCGGTTTGTGTAGGTTGGGAGATGACGCCCTGGATAGTGATCTGACGTGGAAGTGACGTCTACCTCGTGTGGTGGTGCACAGTGGCGTGGACTACTGAGGGAGATGGGAGTGCTGGGTATGAGGGATATGGGTGGAGGGGAAGGGGGGAGATGTGAGAAGGGGGAGGGGGGAAGGGGGTGACATGGGAAGGAAGGTGGGGGAGGGGGTGTGACATGAAGGGGGGGGGGGGGAGCGACCAGAGGTGGAGGGAGAAGGGGGGGTGATGTGGGAAGGGGGGGAGGGGGGAGCAATGTGGGGGGCATGGGATTGGGGAAGGGGGAGCTAAAAGGGGTATTGTAGGTCTCTTTTTTTTCCTGCAGATCGAGGATCTCCAAAATGATGGTTCCTCATGCATTTAAATAAAGAATTAAATAAAAAATGGAAAACCCAATTAAAGAGTTTAAAATCGCCTACATTTAAATAAAAAAATGGAAAATCAATTAAATAAAGTTAAAAAAGTTAATATTAATAAATGTTAGATTAAAATAAAATTAATAATAATAATAAATTCTATAAATAAATAATAATACTAATAAATAATATGATGATAATTAAAGATATAAATACAATTGTTAGAAAATATTAGAAACACACACAGACACACACACACACACACACTTACACACATAATTAGACATATTAATAATAATACATAAAATATAATAAAATTATAATTTATAAAAAATATAATAATAATAATAATTATCTAATTTAAAATAATAAAAATTAATAATAGTAATAATAATAATATTTTAAGTAACATAAAATGTTAAAGAGTATATAATACTAAAATATAAAATTAAAATAATTACTAATAAAAATTAATAAACTAATAATAAAACTAATATTAATTAAACTACTAAAAACTACTAAAAGTGTTAGATATTAAATATTAATAATATATAAAATTAATATAAACTAATAAAAAATTATAAAAATATAATAAAGTTAAAGAGATATAATTACATATATATAATTAAATAAACTAGGGTTACATGTTACATTAAATCAATAATTATACACATAATAAAAATAATGATAAAATATAAAAATAAAATAAAATAATAAAATAATAAAATAATAAATTACTAAAATTAGTATATAAATTAAATAAAAATAATCAAAATTTAAAAATACTATAAAACTATAAAACAACCTAAAAACGGTAAAATCAATTAGAAAAATAATTAAAACCAAATTAAAAAATAATAAAAAATGTTAGTAAAATCAATGCGCATCAGTCACCAAGCCCCAATAATGCTCCATCATCAATCCTAGAAGGCATAAGGTCTAAATATGGTCATAAAATGGATGTCTTCAAAGTTTATATGTCATTTTTCCCCTTAAGTTTAAAGTTCAATCCCTCGGTAAACTCGTTTTTACCTTAATCGTTGTGATTAATTTTAACCGTTTTCACTAATCATTATGATAAAAAATTAAGTTGGAATTATTAGACATTATAACTTATTCTAATTCCAAATATTAAATCCACATTTTTAAATTCCATTCACATAAATGGAAAAATTCAATTTAAAATTAATCCCAAAGACGCGAGGAGAAAACAAGTTTTTTAAAGAGAAAATGTTTAAAATTTTACAATGTTTTTATATCAAAGATCAATATGAAATTTATTCCAATGACATAAATTAGATTATGTTATATAAAATTTAAATAATTTTACTTTAAAATCAATTTAAAATATAAATTAATATTATAAATAATTTAAACAAAAATAAATTTTTTAATGAAAATTTAGTATTTTTCACTATTCATCAAAAAATGAAACTTTTCAGAAAATTCTCAAAAATTTACCCTAATATAATTTTGAAATGATGATTTTAAAAATGAAGTTTATTTTTTCAAATAAATTTTATAAAATTGGAAAAAAATTAAATTTAAATCAAAACCCGCAGACGTAATAAAAAATATAGTTTTCGAGAAGTGTATTTTTTCCAATCACAAGATGATTTTATATTAACTCCATGTTAAATAATAATCATTGTATGAATATAAAATAAATTTTATTGATATATAATCGATAAATTTAATTTAAATAATTCCTCATTAGGGATTATTTAAATTAATTAAAATTTAAAAACATTATATACTTTAAACTGTTTTTAGAAAAACCCATTTTTAAACCCAACAACAAACTTATACTAAAAATAGATATAAAGTTGATTAAAAGTAATTAATTAGATTAAATTTAAATAAATAATACTTAGGTTAATTGAAAAAATATTAAAAACATATTGGTACTTTTAAATTACTTAATTTATTGAAAAGAAAACAATTTTTTACAAAAATCGGTATTTCTCACTTTTCACTGAAAAAATCAATATTTTCTGAAAAGTCCCAAAATTTCACCCAAATTAAATCTTGATATTAAAATTCCAAAATTAAATTAATTTTATAAAATTTCCACGAATTGATTATAATATATTTTTCATGAAAAGCTATAAAAAAGTCATTTTTGAAGAAAATATATTTTTTAAGAATAAAACCACTTTACTAAAAATTGAATGATTATTCACTAAAAATTTATCAATAATTTATATTGATTAGGATATATATATATATATATATATTTCATAATGTAGTTAATACTATTTATGCCCACCAATTTAACGACTAGGTTGTAACGATTATATATATCATCGGTCGTTTAAGCTCGGTGTTGCATATTGAATATGCTATCGAACATAAAAATATCAAGTTTGTGGGTAAAATAAGCTAAACCTAGTGTTTCGTATAATGCAACCTGAAAATAGTGTTGTGTGTAATGCAAGAAAAACTCATTGTTGCATGTCCTTTACGCCATCGAATATAATTTTCTTCTTTTAAAATTTTAGGGTGTTACAAATATGGTTCTTTTATAAATTAATAACATGTTTAAAACTATTATATAGTAAGTTAAAGCCTGTTCAACTAAGGGGAAATATGAGGCAAGGGGTTTTCTAAAATTAATTTCCATTCATTGGGTTATACTACTACTTTATTGCCTATGTTATGTCATTAATATGTGTGGAATGACCTCTGATTGTATTATGTTGTATTTAAAATTTTTATGGATTTATAATTGTTACACATAATCTCTTAATTGAATAATTCTCACTTAAATGATATGATATTTATGAGGGATTTTTTCCCAATTTCCACTCTATTGAGGCATATTTAGTATTATGCACCTATTTAATTCTATATGGTGTATATACAACCCCTTTGATGTATTTAACATGAATATATATTTATTCATGATTATTTAATATTTTAATCTTTGTTTTTATTTCAAGGGGTAACAATTTTAAAATTGACAAATATGTAAGAATTTATTATACAATCTCACTTTTTTTTGGGATTGCTCTTATTTTTATTGAAGGAATATTATAATATATCCTTTGTAAAATTCATCTATTTTATTATCTTATGGATATTTAATGAGTTTCCATGTTTTATTCCAAATTTTCATCTCCTTGGAACTTGAATCAAGTAAAGAAATATTTAAAATAAAATTCAATCTTATTTCTCTTTTTGATCGGGTTAATTTTTCTACCATGTCCATATTTTTCAAATTTGTTTTACAAAAGTAATTTTTATTTACTAAAATTATTTATTGAGGAAATTTTAATTTATAATTTAATTTATAAAGGTTTTAAAGGAATCTTTAAAATTTTTAAAAGGGGCATTTTCCAAATTCTTTACAAAAATTCAAAAGGATTGTTTTTTAACATACATGAAATTAATGGATTTTCTAGTTTCCATAACCATTTTACAAACATAAAATATTCTAAAAGTTTTCAATAGTTTTACAAATAAAAATATTTAATTAAAACTTATTTTAATATTTCACTTCTATTTCATTTATTTCTCCAAAGGACATGATTTTATTAGAAAACCTATATTTTTGATGAGTATATGGTCATCTTTTATCTCTTTGTAATTATGGGGTTATTAAATTTCTCTTGAAACACTAAATTTATTTTAATCCTTTGAAATTATATTTATCTAAAATATCCATATTATTTTTATCATGGATGTGAATATTTCCTAAACTATATACCTTTTTTACATACAATGATTTACTTTGGAATTTTTTAGATTGACTGGGGAAATATTGATATTCTATATTATTTACTCAATTATGAAATTTGTTGATCATGAATACTATTTATTAATTTATTTTATCATTAAATATATGTGGAATTAATTGGACATGTAGTAATGGGTGGGGCCTATAATTATATATCTCATCGATGCATCAACAAGTCTCATGAGACAAAACTAGTTGGCTAGCCTTATTAAATGTGTTTTTAGTGTATGCCTACCCATAGTTTAAACTAAGTCAGAATAAGGTACTTATGGTAAAGATATCATGATGTTTGAGATCATGACATCCAATAATATGTATTTCCTTTATTTATAATTTAGTTATTATTATCCATGATATTATTTTATTTTACATTATCCATAGATGCATTCCACGATCATGTTTTTGATTAAATGGTATATGTTTTTAGTTATTTACCTTGACATGTTGATTATTAATTTTTTATTCATGATATATTCTACTATACATAACCCTTAATTATAATTTGAGTTCATCTTTATTTTGTTTCCTTTCCCTAAGATATGAAGAATAAATATTTTAATGATTTTAAAATATGCCAAACACTTTCTATTGTTATGTTTTTTATTTTATTTCCAATATAAAATGGGAATAATGTATGTATCATGTTATTTAGGACTACTAAAATGATTGGTACTTCATTATGAGTTCCCTTTTATATTATGCTAATGTAATAAAATAACCACTACCTCTAGTCTACTAGAGTTTGGTTTGTTATATAAATCAGGTAAAAATTATTTTTTCTCTCTCGTTACTTTATTTTTCACTTCATACTTACCATGAGAAAGATAATTGTTCCAACTAATGGTAGAACATGATCATTATCGAGGTTTGTTTTAAGAAACCAACATACCCTAATTCACCCCCACCCCACCTCTCAGGGTATTTACCATATTTGGGACCTACAAGTGGTATCAACAATAAAGGTTCTCTATGAAATATTCTCTCTTTGAATCTATGGTAGTGATCATCACCCATAAGGGAATTATTATCTTCAACTTAAACAATTTTTAATTATTAAAGAATCAAATATAATACTATTTATGATCTTTAAGAATGGGTGTTTACAAATATTCTATATATGGGATCTCATTCAGTATGTAAAGTGGAGAATTAGCATATAAAGACTAAAGGGTGATTAATATCAATGCTAGAGGAGTCAATGAATTAGGGAGATATTTGTATAACATAATCTAAATAAATATAATGTCATGTAAATCCTCAAATTCTATGTGGGAAAAACTTCTCAATATCTATGAAGGTTATTCTAGGTTAAGTAAAGATAAATCATAGGTTCTAAATAAGAAGTACAAGGACTTTAGGATGCACTTGAATGAATCTGTTGATGAAATATTAAACTAGGTGAACATTATTGTGGGGTATATGAGTATACTTTGATAAATCCTCAATGACATCAAAATCATTAATAGAATATTGAGAATATATCCATTTTTTTCAATGAAAATGTCTCAGCAATCAAGGATAATGACCCAAAGGAGGTGATGTAGGATAGTCTTTATAGAACTCTCAATGAATATGAGATGGGGAACAATGATAATGAGTTATTGGAAGAGGATAACTCTCAAGAAGTGGAATTCAAGGAGACGAATAAACTCACATTTGAGGATAATACATATGATAATTAAGTCGATGGGGTTCTTTTCCCTAAATGTCAAATTGGGATAAAGAAAATTCAAATCAAGCTTACACTTTAATTATTTTAGTGTAGAAAATTTGGGCATCTTACTATAAAATGTCTAAAAAAATTATGAGATGATGATGAAGTCAAAGTAACCATGAAATAATCATCTAAAAATGTGAAATATAAGATGATTTCATAAAAAAAATCTTCAAAAAGAATAATATTTTTTTATTTCAAGAAGATGTTATCTTGAAAGAAACTAAAGTGTAAAATATTTAAGAATGTAAATACATCAATGAATAAGACCTTGTAGCTATCATAGACAAGCCAATATTATTGGAAAATTATGATGAAAATGCTTAAGTTAAGGGAGGATTTAAACCCAATGTTAAACTAGAAGATTCTCTTAATGAATTTTTTTAGAGGGCTAAAAATAATAAGATCAATAGTGTTTTTAGTGATTCCAAACTATATATGTAGATGAAAGAAGAAGATAAGTATGGCTATAAGGAATAAATTTAATAACTCAAACCTATAAATCCATAAAACTTGGAAAAGGTGGTTGATATCAAGCTCAAAATTAAATATAACATCCTGATTATTGATAGTTTGATCAATTTTGTGAAAGATCACATCAAAAGGATTAAGGAACATGAAGGATAAGTCATTAAGATGTGATGAAATCTCAATGATCAAGAAAGAATTCTAACTCCTAGAATTACATTAGGAAATTGGAGTGTATGGGCTATCAAAGAGGTTAAAGAGTAACACAAGGAGAAAATATAAAGTTAGATAGTTTTCCAAAAGTGACTCATTATAAAGAAAAAGGAAAATATATTAAGAGTCTTGATTATAAGAATAAAAGAGGTGATGATTGATGCAAGGCCACAAGAACTTACTACCTTGAAGAAGGTTGATTTGGGTTACTCACAAAAATACTCAAAACACTTCATGTGGTGCAAAAAAGACATGAAATATTGAAACATGAATATGGTGTTATTGTTTTGTAAATATAGGATATACAAAATATGTGTGTTCTATATTAAAAATTCACTTGAAGGAATAATGGAAACAAATTCAGATGAGCATAAATTTATATCCATGATTTTTTTAAAGAGTGTTATTTTTAGTTTGAAGGTCATGAATAAAAATATTTTAATTTATCATCAAGGATACAAGGATATAATCTAAATGAGACTTATAATGAGACATATCAATATATAGAAACATCATTAAGTGGGATAAAAGCGCATAATTAAATTTCAGTCTTGTAATATCAGGATAAAGAGGTGAAAAAATATCATTCTCTAATAAAGTAAGTGAATCAATAGATATGGATCAAGAAGGGAATATATAATAAGGAAAATGTATTTGAAATTTCTTTTGAGATAAATGAATTTATTGGGAGTATAAATCCTCTATAGTGGATGAAATTTTTATATGATGGGAAATAAATGTATTTTCATGGGAATCAAGTATGAAAAATATGGTTTCATTTTTTTTAAAATGATGAAGGTTAAAATATCATTAGATTTATAAAATTCAAAATTAGAGGAAAATACTTGAGGTTCATGATTGTATTGGTAGTTAAAGGACCCTTTCACAATTTTCTAAGTGTAAGTCAATTATATGAATCAGGGAATGTGGTAAATTTTAAAAATAATGATTTTGTTATCAATGGAAGAGATGGTAAAATTGTAATGAAAGGGAATCACACAAAGGGTAATCCTTACATCATTAGAGGAGAAAAAGACATTTTTTTATAACAAAGGAAGAAGTGAACAAGTTATTTCATAAAAGGCTATCTACTTAAGCCCTAAGTCCTTAGAATATTTAGTGAAGAATGAAGGAGCTCATGATATACCTAAACTTTCATGTGATCTCTCTCACACATTTGATACTTATCAAAAGGGAAAGATTATTCAAAATACTTATAATACAGAGGATAAAAATTTATCAAATTTACTTAATTTAGTGCATGTTGATGTGTGTGGGTCAATATCACTCAATTCCATGTATAGAAAAATGAACTATGTGTCATTAATTGAAGACTATGGTATTATGACATGAATAATAGTGATAAATCACAAATATTAAGGGTTCAAGTTTATTACATGTTATCAAATATTGGAATATAAAATTCATGGTATAAAAAATAAAAAATTTTAGATGAATAATAGAATAGAATTTATAAATAATCAAGTAAAATAATATCTTTAGAATTATGGGATAAGGAACTAAGTCTCAGTGGTGAATACTTCTCAATAAAATAGTGTTATTGATATGGGGAACTGGATCATTAACAACATGGTTTGAATGATTCTCATTATAAAATATAAAGTATATATTTATTGGAAGGAAGTAGTACTAACATAATTATATATCTTAAATATGGATTTTTTGTGTTTTAATGAAGATAATACACCTTACGAGATGTGGTATGGGAAGATTCCAACATTAAAATAGTTCTAAATTGTCAGGATTAAGTGCCTTATTATCAATAAGAAGAGGAACCATAAGTATTAATCTCATGGATATAAATTTATTTGTCTTGGATACTCATCTAAGAGAAATTAATATAATTTATATAATATAAGGCTTGAAAAAATCATTGAAATACTTGAATTCACAATTATGGAAAACAAAAAAAATCCTCAATCCATTGAGAATTTTCCCCCCAAAAATAGTTATGAGACTGTAGAGGAAAGTGATATTAAATTTAGTATCCTAGGGGGTCACATGGGGTTAAAACTAATTCAGTGATGAAAACTAAGAAACATAAAAAACTATGAGTAATCCAAGAAGTAGAGATGAAATCAATAAAGAGAACATCATCAGGGATAAAAAATCTCCAGTGAAAACTAAAAAGTTGAATAATCTACATAAAACATTACTCTTATCTCAAGTAGAGATAATGAACATTGAAGAAGTTGTTAAAGATGAATATTGGGTCAAATTTATGTATGAAGATCTTGAGCAAGTTGAGAATAATCAAACATGGGAAATTATTCTATGGTCGAAGGCTAAAAATATTATCAGAACCAAGTGGGTTTTCCATAATAAACTAAATTAATATAAGAAGGCAATTTATAACAAATCGTGTATGGTGTGCAAGGGATATTCCCAAATCTAATGAATTAATTTCTATGATACATTTTCTCTCATAGTCTAGTTAGATAAAATTTAATTATTCTTGGAAAATTTGGTGTAAATAATACTTAAGGTGTTTTAAATGTACATCAAAATAGTATTCCTTATTTTTTTCCTTGAGTAAGAGATGTAAATCAAATAACTAGATGGTTTTCTTATTATTGAAGATGATATAAATGTATACTAGTTGAATAAGGCATTATATGTGTTAAATCAAACACCATGGGATTGGTATTATAGGATCAATCAATACTTCAGAAATCTTATATTCCAATGAGGAGGATTTTATCACAACATCTACATCAAGAATTAGAATGAACAAAGGATGTTGGTGCTCATTTATGTGGATGACATGATTTTTAGAGGATTGGACAAATAACAATGCATTTTTTTTATAATTCATAAGTTATGAATCTAATATATATTTGATTGGTTAGTCAACATTTTATCTTGGTTTATAATTAACATAGAGAAGTTATGGAACTCTTATTTTATAATATAGATATTCCAAGGAGACATTGAAGAGATTTAGAATATAATATTCCAAGGAAATGACAACATGAGTTATAACCAGGATGAAAATTTCAAGGGATAATGATGTAAAGAAGGTGGATGTGATGGAATATAGTCAAATAATCAGGATACTATTATACTTAATAGTGAGATGACTTGACATTGTTCTTTCCACTTGTCAAGGAACATCATACCAAATATTTACAAAGGCCACATTCTAATAGTAAATATGATTCTTCATTAAGTCAAAAGTACAATTTATTTTAGACTTTTTTATCATAAAACATCATAGAATGTGTTTTTAGAATTTACTGATATATACTGGGATGGTTCAGTGGATGATTGTAAGTCGACATTGGGTGATGAATTATCTCTTGTAGGATTGTATATTTCTTGGTTGGATAAGAATAGAGATTTCATTTTATTGATCACCACATAAGTTGTATACATTTCAACTACTCAAGTGTGCACTCAATTATTATCGATGAAGCAATAACTTTAAGATATTGGAGTTGATGTGAAATATCATATTTTAATAAAGTGTGATAACTCAATTTCTATCAATCTTAAATAAAATCTCATTCATGATTCATATATAAATCATATTGAGATAAAGTATCACTTCATTAAGGTGAAGGTTTAACAAGGGATAGTGATGTTGGAGTATGTGTTAACATAAAATTAGGTTATGGAAATTATGATAAAATAACTAACTAAGGATGATTTTGTGATACATAGGTTACCTATTGGAGTCTTACTATCTCCATCAAACTGGATGGTTTTAAGTATAGCAATCAACTATCCCTATGGAATTTTCTATTTATAACAAGTTATATTGTTTCTCTTGAATTAATTTTTTGGATTTCTAACCATCAATTATAAAATTTTAGAGAATTTCTCTTTAGGTTTATTGATAATAATGGAGAGGTTTTCCTTGATTACTTTATAGAAAATTTTCCATGATTCTAGTTGGATATGGAAGGAATTATTCACTATTATTTACAAAGGGTGAGATATGCCATGATGAAGCATTGGAAAGGGGGAGAATATTTGAATGTTTATTTAGGTGAGAATCTTGGTTATGAAGTGTTGAATAGTATGATGATTGAAGAAGTGTTTTCATGAGGAACTTTTCATTTAACTCTTACTTCTCACAATAATCTTGGCTCATGTGTTATTAGAATTAGTGATTGGTGAATCATTGATACACTATCTGAAGGAAATAAGTTTTATCTTATATTGATGATTAATTCTCAAGGTTTCAGTTAAGCATGTGTCATATGTGTTGAAGATGTGTCAAAAATCATAAAGGGGGATATTATTAGTAAAAATTTCTTGGATTTTTTTTAGATTGAATTTGTTGACAAGGTTGATGGAGAAGACTTACAAAGAGGCTAAATAAGTTATACCATAGTGATTAGAGGAGTTTTAGAAGAATTTGGAATAAGTTGTAGTGTTTTTTTCTATAGGACATACATCATGCTGCAACATACTAAGTCACATCATAGTTGGCCTCATTTTAGATTAATGTTCTATGGATAGAAGAGTGATTGTTTTGTGGGAGAAGTTACCACACTATAATGGGTCTATAGAATATTAAATTAGAAGATATGAAAGGAGTGGTTGAGTCTATATGGTGATAACTCGAACCTATGGAAGGATAACTAGGAACATATCATGCTATATTAGGTTATGTCACACTATAATAGAGCCACAATAGAACAACTTATTCTAAGAACATATATCATAGGGAATGGTTCATGCTATGGAGGTAACCCCATGATGTTAGGTTTGGGCTTATTAGGAGATGATTATTGCTTTGTTCCAAATAATATATATTTCACACTATAACACATATTTCTTATAATTAAATTAAGGTCACATAAGAATAAATCTTTAGTTTGGAAATCCGAATAATTCCACAGTTGGATATGTTGCACTGTGGAGTAGTTTGAGATGATATTTTGTGTTATTACCATTAAAAATTTAGTGTCATGAGATAAGGATCATGCTGTGATGAGATAGTAAAAAAGAGAACCCTGAGTTTTTTCCACAACATGGCATATAGAGTTTGATCCATGAAACTTAGAGGTGAATGAATTTGTGCTGTGAAAGAGGTATCTATGATATGGTGGTGTGAAAATTGGTAGTAGCATGAAACTATATTTTCAAGTGAAGGAAGGTGTTGCACCATGAAGTTTTTGTTCATGCCACAATGACATCAATTCAAGAAGAACTTTTAGAATTAAATGTTTCTATATTTTAGGGATCTTATAGGGTATTTTCTTGGTGAAATTTGACTCAAATTTGAAGTATTAAGTTAGATTAATTTTCCCATGTTAATTAAGGTATATTGAAGATTAATTAAAGGGTAAAATTATAGATTCTCTTAATATTAGAGAGATAAATTTCTATAAAAAAATGAGGAGGATCGTGGATCAAGGAGATAGTGATAGGAGTTATAGAACTATGTTGGAAAGTAATTTAGAAGAAAGAAGGAGGTCCAAGTGTATATCTCAATGGAATATTGTGGAGGTTTATCACATAGGAAAAATGATATGATTGATACAATAATTATGATGTAATATTATTCTTAGTTTTATGAAGATAAAAATAGTTTTTCTTACAGGAGTAGTGAGATTTATGAGTGCTTTCAAGTAGTTATTTCTCTAATTTGTGAGGGTTGTAAACATAGAGGATCATTTCAGCTAATTTATATTATAAGAAACAAGTAGTGTGTTTAGTGATTCTAGTAAATTGACATATCATCATTGTATTTTCCTTGGATTATCCTAGTTTGGGTGAAATAAGTAAAAAATTACTATGTATCTCTTTACTTTCTTTTTCCATTTATATTTACTGTGAGGGAGAGAAGTGTTACTACAACAGTGGAGTAAGATCATTGGAAATGGTTATTTGATGAAATTATCATACCTTGATTTACCCTTTCATGGTATTTACCTTGTTTTGGACCAATAGAAGTGTCATATTCCTTCCAAAGTGAACACTTGTTAAGACCTAGATCATCTAACTAGGCTGGTCATACCAAATTTGGGTGACCCTAGATTATATTATACAAGGAAAGAAAGTAATGGGTGACCATAATATGATTAAGTGCTCATTCTTGTAATTTTATTTGGGTTACACTTATTTGGGAGACCCTAACATTATTAGGTTACCATAGGAATGATGTTTAGATTATCCATATGATGGTTTGGATAAAGTTGTTTACAATCAAACATCCAAGAGTTATATGTGATATTATTGGGATTATTCACCACCTAAATAACTAAGTGATGAGAGGAACACTAAAGCAGACACATTTATTAGTGAAATACGGATCTTCTCTCACTATTGGATATGGTGAAATTTTAAAATGGGTCATAATTTTAGTGGGATACCATATTAAATAAATATAAAACATGATACTAATTTTTTAAAGTTTTTTTATAGATAAAATAACATCATCATCAGATAACTTAACCTTGAGATCCACCTTAGAGAATGAGAATATTAATTTAATCATATTGTTAGATTGGTATAGAGACTTGAGAATTATTCTTATGCAAGTGATTAAAATTACATGTGTTAGAGCAATACCTTCCTAAGTAACCTATTGTTGAATTAGTTCAATAGGTGGATGAAATATATTCTTATGAGAATCATGGATTAATTCACTTAATTTTTCAAAAGCATTATATGCTTGATGACCAAATGAACTGTAATAATCTATGCCCACCTGGTCCATTACTTTTCTATTTTTGGTTGTTAGAGGTGTTCAGGGGAAGTTCTGGGAGTTCTCAGTGGAAGCTTGAGGTGTAGCGAAGTTTCTATAGGAAATACACATCGTGTAAGTGTATTATATGATGTGAAAGTTGGTTTCATGACTTATCCATGTATAGTTCATGATGTTTATATTTTCAGGGTTAAATAATAAAAGGGTGATGCATTTTTCAGTGGAACCTGGAATCTCAGGATTACACAATGTGAAAGGATATTACATGCCATGTAATTCCCTGACGCTATATAGTTTTAAAGGTTTTAAATACCTAGGTTTTTTCCAAACCCTATGGCTAGAGGATATTCTCCCATTCCAGTAATCTAATGACCTTCTCCTTCCTCATTTGCAGATCCCTTTCAATGAGGATCGATCCTTGGGATTTTTTCTTCAATTTGAGTTGATTTCTCCTATCTTTATCATTCGTTCTCTTCAATTATTCTTCTAGGATTTGATGCAACAATGTTGTTTTTCTTTGGGGTATATGTTGGGTTGCTTTTTGATGGTCTTTAAGTGCAGTGTAGGTTGATTCATGTTTTCTCATGGCACGGTTGTGGTTTGAAGGTGTTCTTCTTTTCCCTATAGTGAGCAATGAGTTGAAAAGATTCTTTGAGGTAGGGTTTCCCTCATTTATCTTTATTGTGTATCATGCATGAGGGGTTTAATTTTTTTATCTATGGATTATGGTTGATAAGGATTAATCAAAGAAAAATAATTGGCTAATTGAAATTGAAAGGGGAAAAGGGGTTTGATTTTCATGCTTTTACATCTTTGATATTGTTTTTGATATTGTGGATCATACGGTCTTGATGCCCCACTAAAAAATTATGGCTATTGGGGGATTTGTTTGCACTAGATATGTGTGTTTTTATTGTTGTTTTGGTTGTAATTATTTTGATATCACCCTAAATTGAAATTGGTTAATTACTTATACTTGAATAATGAAATGGTTTCCCCAAGATTTTGCTTGTGTGATAACACCCCTAAAATAAAGTGAAATGTGATAAAAGCCCCTTTATAAATCTGTAAAATGATCTTAATATGATGTGATGTGTGGTCATTCTTTTGGGGTAGTGATGTGTGGTTACAATGGGGTGTGGGGTGATATGTGGTTGTTTTATCGTGATTTTGGGGTAATGAGGAGATGGTTTGTGTGGCCGTTCTTTTGGGATGGTGAGGAGGTGGTTTGTTTGGCTGTGATTGGGGATAAAATGTGATAGTATATTGAGCATTTTGTGAAATGTGGTTGTGTTGTTCTATATGCCCAAGTAGTGATGGAATAAATAAATAAATAATTGTTTAATAATATTTGGGATGGATTGGGTTTGGTTTGGTTAATGGAATAAAAATGGTTAATGGATAATTAAATGGTGGGATATGTGGTTAAAGGTGGTTGATTCTAAATAATAAAATGAATGGGTGTTAAACATGGAGGAAATGTGAAGCTGCATTAGATTTTCAGGGATATTCACATTCTAAAATGATTATTTTAGATACTAATAAATGCATTTAGAGGTGGCAGTAAAGGTGGGGATGTTGTGAGTTGGTTGTATTTTTGAGAACCCATAGGTTAGGCATGAGTGTTTGATAATATATATATATACACTTTTATTTTACTTTGAATTTATATGTACACCCCACCCACATTGAACACTATGTGCTGAACACCCACATAGTCATGTGTGGGGTGTCTTTCCCAACATTCCTATGGGAGGATGGATGCTTGGACACCCACTCTTCCCTGCTCCCTCTTTCAGGTGATGAAGACCCAAGCTTCTTCGAGAAGGATATGATGAGGTGTGGTATCCCATGTGTCTTCAATATGAGTTTTGATGTGGTGTCCCAAGTGTATTTGGGATGAGTTGTGATGTGTTTTCCCATGTGTCTTCAGGATGAGATATGATGTGATGTGAGTTTGAGGTGTGTGCGAGTGGGATGTGCTGTGAGACCCAGGTGTGTGCAGGCAGGATGTGTTGTGTGGCCTAGGTGTGTATATGTGATATGAGTTGTGAGACCCCGGTGTGTGTGGGTGGGATGTGTTGTGAGGCCTAGGTGTGTGTGAGTGGGATGTGATGTGGTATATTTGGAATAAGTGGGAGCACTAGGACATTTTCTGTTGGGGTTTTAGAGTGTATAATCAGTGGTAAAGTGGTGTGGGGTACCCTATCATTGATGTGATTTACTTTATATTATATTACTTATATTGATTTATTTGGTGAGAATGCCTTAGTGAGGTTTGGGTGGTTATTATACCTTGATAGATTCGATTTTTTTCTGCTATTTTCTCATAGGGGCATTAGTATGCTTCTTTCACATGTGTATGAGAGACTTTGGTTTTCCTATTGAGTATACTTGTATGATCACCATACGTATATAAAACTATTTTTAGGTTTCCAGGAGGACTACGTGGACTATGCAGGACATTACTATCTCAGAACCTTAACAGTTGTTGTGTCGCTGCTTTATCTTTAATTTTGGGTATTTACTTGGGAGACTTTATTGTATCTATATCATTTCTATTTATACATGCATGTGGGATGGTTTTTGGATTTATTTTTATATTTTGTCTTGGAGTTGTTTGTGGATGATCCATCTTATTTCCCAATCCTACTTATATTATAGAAGGTAATGCCTCCCATAAATGAGATTTTTATACCCTCGATTCTGGTCACCAACCCGGGGCATACTGGAGGTGGGACTTGGGGGGTCATTATCTCTCTCCCCTCATTGCAGTATATTTGGAGGGAGGGGGTCGTGAAAGAGTGGTATCAAAGGTGATGGTTGAGGGATATGATGAAGTTTGGAGTTAACCACAATGAGGTTTGCATGGTTTGGTATGGAAACAGTTCTATTTAACCTTGGTGTGTGACATTGGCCAGGGAGACTGGCTAGGACACTAGATTTTAGGCCCCCCATGATCCAGTGCACACACTCTGAGCTTATCGAACGACCAAGTGAGATGGACCTACTTACTGGGTAGAGACCTAGGAGAGGTACATTAATCATAATGACTTGTGTTCCTATTTTAATTGAGTTGTTTTGGAAAGGTTAAGATAGATGAAATAAATTAAATGGATTAAAATAAATCTTAAATAAAACCCCATGCCACCGGGCTTGGAAAATCCTTGTTTACCTTTCATCTATGGATCTTGTTCATTATGCGTGTGGGTCTCAGGTATTTGAGGTTCAACAATCTGATTTGGTTGATCACCATAGGGTTGATCCAGTTGAGGAGGATGATCATTGGCAGAGGATGTTGCATGCTTTCTTGCGACATGCTTTAGGTAAGTATAGGGAAGTGTTTCAGATGTGGGAATAGAAATATGGCTTGAAGAGCTTGAGATTGATTTCAGTTTGATTCATGCCCTTACGGAGTAATGGGTCTCTTTGGTAGTCAGTCATATGCGAGGACCTGCACATCAGTGGTGGATGTTGTATCTGGGAGAGTGGAAGGTGGCATACGTTTTATGGGTCGACTTCTAGAAGTAGTTCCGGTAAAAGTTCCTTTCATCGAACATGAATGCAATGAAGAGGCAAAAGCTTATTTATCTTAAGTAGGGGAGAATTTCAGTGTGAGATCTGGGAATCAAGTTCAAGGACCTTCTTCATTTTCACCAGATATTTTCTAGATGATGAGTCTCGTGCGAGACTTCTCGAGGAGGCACTCTATCCTTCTATCTAGTATGCAGTTACTCCTTTTTCATTACCAACATACTTAAAGGTTCAAAAGAAGGAATAGATGATCGATAAGATTCACTCACAAGGATTCTTGATGTAGGAGGAGAGCTAGTAGGGTTCCTTGAGGAGTATAGTTGTCAATGATAGGTCTTATGCACCGGGGCCTTCGAGGTTTCGACCAATAGGGAGTCGACCCCGAAAGATTCCATTTCAACCTTATAGTTTCCGTACATTTCCTATGGGCTTGGATCCAATGTGTTTATTTTGTGGGGTTCATGAACATATTCAGAACCAGTGCCCATTGGATGCTTGATCTTAGTTTGGTTGAGGTGGATAGGCTCATCGCTAGCCTCAGTAGCAGTTTCTAGTGAGACCATTTCAGCAGTAGGGGAAACACATTTTTGCTCCACCTAGGGGAGATAGAGAAGGTAGAGGATGACCTTGGGATATTCCTCATGTTCATGACCTGTGACCTGAGTGTGGCTATGAAGGTGTTCATCAGTAGAGAGGTAGAGGAGTTGGGTGTGGTCAGTTTCTCATAGTGGAGGCAGCAGTTCTAGAGGGGCCAGAGATCGTGAGAGGTACGAACAATTTGTTCAGTACTCTTGTTTGTGCCTTTTTTGATTCGGGAGATTCACACTCCTTTTTTCACCCCAATATATCCCATTCTCTAGGACTATAAGTAGAGAGTCTTCCTATTATTCTAGTGTTTACTACACCATTCGGAGGCCAAACCAGCTTCTTTGATGTGTGTCGGGGGTGTAGAATGATGATGGGGCCACATCAGTCTCGTGGGGATATTTTCTTATTATAGATGCAACCTTATGATGTTAACCTCAACATATACTTGTTGTATTATATACATGATTTTATCGAATACTTCTGGATGAGGGTCATGTTTTTGGATGTGGATGGTTAGCATGTGGTTTTCTTTGGTGAGCAAAGTTATCAGGTGGAAAGTCAGCATGTGGAGACCCCCCTTTCCTTGTTGGATGAGTTGTAGGTGGAATAAATAGTCGCTAGGATGGTAGAGGTTACTAGTGTTGTTGGGGAGTTCCTGGATGTTTTTCCTAAGGATCCTGTGACACTAACCCCTTGACGTGATATTGAGTTCGGGATAGACCTTCAGCCCGATGCTTCCCCGATTTTGATGGATCCTTATCGAATAAAACCTTATGAGTTGCGAGAGTTGAGGATTAAGATAAATGATCTGATACATAAGGGTTTTATCTAGCATAGTGTTCTTCCATGGGGTGATCTAGTGTTGTTCTCTAAGAAAATGGATGGTAGTCTGAGATTTTTTATAGATTACCAGTGGTTGAATCAGGTGACGATCAAGAATCGTTACCGTCTTCCAAGGATAGATGATCTTTTAGACCAACTAAGAGGGGTGAGTTTGTTTTCTAATATCAATCTATGGTCCTGATATCAACAGTTGATAGTGAATAAGGGATATATACTGAATACTACATTCAAATATAGGTATGGGAACTTCGAGTTTGTAGTCACGCCATTCGGTGTTATGAACACACTAATTGTGTTCATAGGGTTTATGACATCCATGTTTCGTGAGTTCCTAGACAGGGTTGTCATCATATTCATCGATTATATCTTGATCTACTCAAAGTCAGATGAGGGGCATGCTGAGCATCTCAGAACCATATTTCAGGTTCTTCAATGCCACCAGCTCTATGGAAAGTTTTCCAAGTGTAAGTTTTGGACATGAGAGGTGCATTTTCTTAGGCATGTGGTGTATCAGTAGGGTGTTTAAGTTAACCCATAGAAGGTTGAAGTGGTTGTTTCTTGGGTATCACCTAAGAACACGATAAAGGTTCATAGTTTTATAATTATTACAAGCTATTATCAAAGATTTGTACCTGATTTATCTCGAGTTGCATACCTATTGATAGTTTTGACTAGGAAGGACCAAGATTTTGTGTAGAGTGATCAGTTCCATACAACATTTGGTTACCTAAATGAAAAGTTGGTTAGTGATCCAATGATCTGATTTCCAGAGAAAGGGGTGATGTTTGAGGTGTTTTGTGACACTTATCATCTGGGATTGGGATTCATGATGATGAAAAAATGGGAAGTAATATCTTATGGGTCTAGGAAATTATGTCCCCATAAGAATAAATATTCCAAAAATGATCTAGAGATAGTGGTAGTTGTGTTTTCTCTGAATTTGTGGTGGTATTACCTCATTGGGGAGCACTTTATGGTCTCCATGGATTATAAGAGTTTTAGGTATATCTTTTCTCAGTGTGATTTAAACTTGCAACAATGGAGGTGGATGGATTTTCTTTAGGAATATGATTTCAAGATATCCTACACCTTAGGAAATGGGAATTTCATGGCCGATACTTTGAGTAGGAAGCCATGGAAGGGTGTTTCTCAGGATTCTGGGGATACTTGGAGAGCAATGGAGGAGTTGGAAGCCTTGCACTTAGATGAAAGGGTGAATAGTGGTAGATACTATTTGTTTCAAATGATAATGAAATATTCTATAATGTAGTAGGTGGAGGAGTCTCAGTGGGGATACTTATAGGTAGAGGTGATGCGTGATCGTGTTGGCCATAGTGATGCTCCAGAGGGATGGTTGGAGGATGGTTGGAACCAGATGTTGTTTCATGTAAGGTTTTTTGTTTCAGTAGAAATATATGATGGAGTTCTTCATGAGTTACATAGATTACCTTTGGCAGTACACCTGAGAATTTATAAGATGTACCATGTCTTGAGGATGTATTTTTTGTGTCCTGGGATGAAATGATCAATGGCAGAGTTTGTGGTGAAGTGCTTAGGTTTCCAGCAGATAAAGGCTGATGATCATGTTCCTGGTGGTTTTTTGAAACCCTTGGATATTTCTTAGTGGTAATGGGATGACATATCAATAGATTACATCACATGATTACCTATAAATCAGGGATGTTGTGATGTTATATAGGCGATAGTGGATCAGTTGACTAAATCTTCCCACTTCTTAGTGATCAAGGAGTCAGGTGCAGTGGATGCCTTGGATAAGAGGTATGTGGATGAGGTGGTGTGGTTACATGGAGTCCTAAGATCCATTGTCTCAGATCAGGATGAACTATTTACATCACGAGTCTATAGGGGATTGCAACATGCTTTTGGCACTCAGTTACGCCTCAACACTACTTTCCACCCTCAAACAGATGGGAATACCTAACGGACTATCCATACATTGGAGGATATGTTAAGGGTGTGTGTCTTAGACTTTGGTGGATCTTGGGTATGACACATACCCTTGGTATATTTTTATTATAATAATAGACATCACTCTTCCATTGGAATGACCCCATTTGAGGCTTTGTAAAGATGATCGTGTTGTTCTCTGTTGTGTTGGACAAAGGTCGGGGAGAAAGCTGTTCTTTGTCCCGATGTGCTGTGGAGCATGGTGAAGAAAGTTAATCTTGTTCATGAGAGGATGAAAGCAACTCAATACTGATATAAGTCTTATGAATATCAATCAAGGAGGCCCTTGGAGTTCGAGGTTAGAGACCATGTGTTCTTGAAGGTTTCCCCTCAATGTGGGTAGTGGAGGTTTGGCAGAGGGAGTAATTTTTCTCCCAAGTTTTTTGGACCCTTTGAGGTGTTGGGGAAATTTGGAGAAGTGGCATATCAGTTGGAATTTCCACCATAGTTGGAGAGGATCCAATAAATATTCCACATCTCTCAGATTCATCTGTATATTCATGATGACTCCTATGTCATTGACTGGGGAGAGTTGGATATCAAGGATGACGTGATGTTTTTGGAGCGGCTAGTAGAGATCTAGATGAACCATTATTTTGGTTCGTGTGTTGTAGAGGCATGGTGTATAGGAGGAGAGTAATTGGGAGTGAGAGACACAGATGTGTGACCAGTACCCAAAGTTGTTTTGAGTTTTTCTTTTCTTTGTTTTTCTTTGTGATGTGATGTTTGAGACCTTGTTGTTTTAAGAGATGAGCTGTTTTCCTTTGTTTGTGATGTGTGTGGTGTGATGTGTGATAAATTCCTAACTTATAAAAATGGGATGACCCGATTCCTAATCTAGATGCATTAAATATGATGCAATTAACCCGTACGGGCAAGTTAGTACCACCCAATGCAGATAATATCTTTACATGGAAGAAAAAATTCCTTGATTTGTGTGTTTATGATGGTGTGGTTCATTGGTTGTAGTGGTTATTGGTTTGGAATGCATGGAGGTTGATATATATGTGTAGTTTTTGTGTGGAAGTGTGGTTTTGTGAGAGGAAGGCAACTTATGGTTCTTGTGATGTGGTTATGCAGTGTGTTTTGTGGTCGTTTGGTTTGGCGTGTTTGGATGGTGGTAGCATTTGAAGTGTGACGGGACTCTTGAGATGTATCTCTTGGGGTGGTTGTTCATACCTCTATTTATTCTAGGATTGGTTTTGGATTCTCGAGAGAGATAATCATTTGAGAGGTATCTGATGTAACGGTTTATTACCTCTTGATCCATTACTTTTCCAGTTTTGTTTGTTGGAGTTGTTTGAGGAAGGTTTTGGGAGTTCTCGATGGAAGATGGAGGTGAAACATAGTTACTATGGGAAATACATTGCATGTAAGTGTATTACATGAAGTGAAAGTTAGTTTCATGGCTTGTCCAGGGGCAGTTCACATTGTGTAAGTTTTCGGGGTTAAATAATAAAATGGAGATGTATTTTTCAGTGGAATCTAGAATCTCGGTATTACATAACGTGAAAGGGGATTACACATTGTGTAATTACATGATGTTGTACAGTTTTAAAGGTTTAATCTACCCAGGTTTTCTCCAAACCCCATAGTTGGTGGCTCTTCTCTCATTCCAGGTGTCCAAAAACCTTCTCCTTCTGTGTTTGGAGATTCCTTTTGATGGGGATCAATCCTTGGGCTTCCATCTTCAATCTATGGTGATTTCTCATCTTGTTATCATCTGTTCCCTTATGTTCTTCTTCAGTGATTTTCTATGGTGATGTTGTTTTGGTTTGGAGTGTGTGTTGGGTTAAATTTTTATGGTCTTTGGGTGTGGTGTAGGTTGATCCATGTTTTCTTGTGGTGAAGTTGTGGTTCATGGGTGTTCTTATTTTCCCTACGGTGCACAACGAGTTGAAAAAATTATTTGATGTTGGGTTTCCCTCATTTATCTTTATTGTGTATCATGCGAGAGGGGTTTACTTTTGTTTATCTATGAATTATGGGTGTGCTAGATTAATCAAAGATATATAATTGGATAATTTAAATTAAAAGGGGTAAAGGGGTTTTATTTTCATGCTTTTATAACTTTGATATTATTTGTGATATTATAGATCGTACAAGCTTGATGCCCTACCAAAAAATTGTGGCCGTTAGGGGATTTGTTTATGCTGAATATGTGTTCTGTGATTATTGTTTTGGTTGTGATTGTTGTGATATCACCCTAAATGGAAATTGGTTAATTACTTATACTTGACTAATGAAATATTGTCCCTGAGATTTGTCTTGTGTGATAGCACCCATAAAATAAAGTAGAATGTGATAAAAACCCCTTTATAAATCTATAAAATGATCTTGATGTGATGTAATGCGTGGTCATGCTTTTGGGGCAATGATGTGTGGTTTCAATGGGTTGTGGGGTGATATGTGGTTGTTTGGTCATGATTTTGGGGTGGTGAGGATATGGTTTGTGTGGCTGTGCTTTTGGGGTGGTGAGGAGGTGGTTTGTTTAGCCGTGCTTGGGGCAGCGAGGTGACGGTATATTGAGCAGTTTGTGAAATGTGGTTGTGTTGTTCTAGATTCCTAAGTAATGATGGAATAAATAAATAAATATTTTTTTTAATAATGTATGGAATGGATTGGGTTGGTTTGGTTAATGGAATGGAAATGGTTAATGGATAATTAAATGGTGGGTTGTATGGTTAAAGGTGGTCGATGATAAATAATAAAATGAATGGGTGTTAAATGTGGTAAAAATGTGAAGCCTCATTAGATTATTAGGGATCTTAACCTTATAAAATGACTATTATATATACTAATAAATTCATTTAGAGGTGGCAGTAAAGGTGATGGTGTTGTGAGTTGGTTTTTTTTGAGAACCCATAGGTTGGGTTTGAGTGTTTGATACTATATATATACTTTTATTTTCCTTTTAATTTCTATAAACACCCCATCCATGTTGAGCACTATTTTCCGAAAACCCACATACTCATGTGGGGGGTGTCTTTCCCAACATCTTGGTGGGAGGATGGATGGATGGACACCCACTCTCTCTGCCCTCTATTCCATGCGATTATGACCCAAGCTTCTTCAGGAAGGATGTGATGAGATGTGGTATTCCGAGTGTCTTCAAGATGAGTTGTGATGTGGTTCCCCTGGTTTCTTTGGGATGAGTTGTGATGTGATTTACCAGGTGTCTTTGTGATTAGATTTGATGTGTTGTGAGTCCTAGGTGTGTTTTGGTGGGATGTGTTATGAGGCCTAGGTGTTTGTGGGTGGGATGTGTTGTGAGGCCCAGGTGTGTTCTAGTGGGATGAGTTGTGAGGCCCAAGTTTGTGCGGGTGGGATGTGTTGTGAGGCCTAAGTGTGTGTGGGTGGGATTTTATGTGGTATATTTGGAAGAGGTGGGAGAGCCATGATGTTTTCCATTGGGGTGTGAGAGCGGCTAATCAGTGGGAAAGTGGATCAGGGTATCCTATCATTGACGTGCTTTACTTTATATTATATTACTTGGCTTGCGTTATTTGGTGAGAGTAACTTGGTGAGGTTGGGGTGGTTAGTATACCTTGACAGGTGCTATTTTGTTCTTATTTTTTTTCTCATAGGAGTATTAGTATGCTTATTTAACATGTGCACAAGAGACTTTGGTTTTCCTACTGATTATACTTTTATTCTCACCCTACGTATATAAAAATGTTTTCAGGTTTCTAGGAGGACTATGTAGAATGCATTGGACATTACTATCTCAGATCCTTAATAGTTTCTATGTCACTTCTTTAGCTTTACTTTTGAGTATTTACTTGGGAGACATTATTATATTTGTATCAGTTCTATTTATACATGCATATGTGATGGTTTTTGGATTTCTTTTTATATTGTGTCTTAGATTTGTTTGTAGATTATCCATCTTATCTCCCAATCCTACTTATATTATAGAGGGTAACTCCTCCCATACATGATATTTTTATACCCTTGGTGATAGTATCTAACCCAAGGCCTACTAGAGGCAGGACTCAGGGATCATTATCTCTCTCCCCTCATTGCGGTATTTTTGGAGGGAGGGGATCGTGACATGAACTTTTTTTCTACTCATATATTCAACTTTATCGAGTATATTAATGACTTAAAGTGATTAGTATTTACCTTTAAAGATTTTAATGAATATATAATTCATTATAGAATCATTGTTGAAAATGTTGAAATAATGTGAATGAGTTCAAGACATGTTTACCTTATTTTCTCAAAATTTTTAAGTACATATGGACTAGAGCACATGATGTCCATGCTCTGCTATTGTATTGATGGTAAAAATAGGTAAAAGTTGAAATTAGAAGAATAAAATTTACTTTTAATTTATAAAAAGCTTTATCAAGTTTCCAATCAATATAATTGAAACCTAGAGGTAGTGTTTGTAGGGAAGGAAATCGTTTCCATATGATGGAATTGTTCGAGATAATTAAAATGTTTTGGAAAACTCCATGGAAATTTTATGTAAAGTATCAATGTTATTGAAATAAATTCTTTAATTTTTAAGGGTATGAGGTACCAAATATATATTTTATAGGTTTTTAAAATAAAAGTAATAATTGAAGAAGCTTATAGTTTACATTCAAGTAATGAAGAAAATATTTACTAAATCAAATAATTGAATGTAAAGAAAAAATATTAAGCTCATATGGATATAAATAAAGTATGTGACTTTTTATCTTATTTCTCTTATATGACAAGATAATTTTTTTACTAATAAGGATTTTTTATAAACAATATGATATGATGGATTTAATACAAAAGTTTTATGCTTCATAGGATTCTATAACATGTTTTGAAAAGGATACAAGGATAAAAATGTTTTATCCAGGATAAAGGAGTTTATCCAGATGGTTATTAAAATGTAAAAGATGAGATCCCACATCCCTTCAATGGTATATTTTAAATAATAAAATATTTTTTTATAAATAATTATCCAAACACATAGAATACTATATATGATATGGATAAAATAGTTTATTTGTTAAATATTCCAACTAAATGAAATAAGTGTTGCTTCCTAACACAATAGAGTTTGTGTATCTTAGCATGATATTTTGAAGAGAATATGGTGTATAAGAGTCTTATGAGAGTATTTTTGTATTGAGATAAATTAAAAATATACCAAATAAAGGGTTATACTAGGAAAAATACAAAGTTAACTCCACTTAATATTCTAATAGATTTAGTGTATATTTGTAAAGAAAAATGTAAAGAGTCACACTCTATTTCCAAAATATTTCAAGGAAAAAGTTTGATGGAATATTTTTAAATAATGATTATGATGATGAAATTATAAGTAATTATAAGTAGATTGTATAATTTATTAACATTATAACATTAGATGTTGTGAAATAAAGGAGTTTGAATACTTGGTCAAAGAGCAGGACATCAAGAATATGATTCCTAAGTCTCACCATTATTCAAACTAGATTAATTCATAGATTTTTCTCAATAAAGAATTTAGTGGAATGGTATTATCATATGTTCATATAGATATGTCAAAGGAATTCCATATAGATGTAATATGTTTGAAAAACCCTAAAAGTGCAGCAAACATATGGATGGTTTGGAAGTATATCATATATGATATGATGAGATGGGCACTTATGTGTGTTGTTATTAGTGTTCTTAGAATATTTTATAAATATAAATTGTATCTTATTATACAAAAAGGCCATATTTATTTTATCATTATTTCACATTGGTTGCATATATTACATAAAGTGAAATGATAATTGACCTATCAAAGTGAAACTTTGAGTTATCCCGAATGTTTTTTCATCATGAAGTATTATTTGTTTTAATAAAATATTAAGGTTAGTGTGATTAGGATTTTTACAATGGGACATTTAATATGATCATGAGGCAAAAAACTAGTTTTGTGCATTGGATGGACCATGAAGTATAACATATAGAGTGTCACACACAATGTATTTGATATATTAGGGGGGGTATATTTCATATTTGAATTTCTCCATACTTGAGGTTAGTGAGATATATATAATGATAACACCCATAATTTGATACCTTATTTACATAAGCCTTGAGGCTTATCTAATTGGGAGGTGGTTAGGTATGTTGTAGATCATGTCATCATTTAAAGATTCAATGAGATATGATTTTTCCTCTCATATAAAGAGTATGAAATATGGGCCCTTGATTAAGATATATTGATAAGTGTATAACCATGACTAGATAATGCATGTGATGTGATTATTTATCAGGTGAAGGGTCATGTGAT
The DNA here is from genome assembly GCA_963277665.1 of Viscum album. NCBI lineage: Eukaryota > Viridiplantae > Streptophyta > Magnoliopsida > Santalales > Viscaceae > Viscum > Viscum album. Next base: position 2,017,026,444 of record OY728156.1, read on the forward strand.
GTACTCATCCATAAGGGTGATTTCCATGTGATGTATTCATCAACCTGGTCGGTCTATACTAAGAGAATCGATAATGTATAAGTAGATATAAAAGATTGAAATACACTGTGTCTTCTGGTTACATGATGTCTTAGACAAAGGGATTATACAAAAATTTATTCTAGTATAAGATAAAGTTGGTGGAAATAGGTATAGAGATATATGTGTCGGATGAAGATCATGTCAGATCCCTTTGTAGATTGAGCAACACTGATTCTTTTCTAGTGGATACTCTTTGCATACATTTTTGAATTCATAAATTCCTATTTGATTTCAACCCCAAAAAGGTCTATGGATTCACCCTTTGTGCTTGACTGAATGGGGATTTAGTTTTATGAAACTTAGAGAGATACTCTAAAATTGTTTCATAGTTTATCAAAAAATGAGTTTTGGATAGATGTTCATAAGGTGTTACATATGTTGTGATACATGGAGAAGTTGATGATATCTTTCCAAAGTGTTTTGGAAGATATACTTAATGAGTTTTGGACATGGTTTCACAAACTATTGTATATGATATGATATAATGTGAGATGTCATAAAGTCTATGAGGATTTAGTTCAAGTGGTATATTGAAGGATATATTATCTAAAACCTTTGTATTGTAATGTATGATGTGGATTTTGTAGAGTAAAATATTCATGGTTCAAATAGAATATTAAAATCCATTAGTTATATCATTTCCCATGATATAATGATACCGTATAGTACGGATTTGGATATATTTTATTAAATGAATCATAATGTATGATTTACAATTCATCCTATGATTCCTTGGGTAGATGAATGATAAGATTTATTATTTAGTTATATTTTATATTGGCTATTACACACCTAATTTGTGAATATTATTTTTACGTGTTTTAATTAGTAAAGAATCAGATAATATCAAATATGTGGTTTTATGTTATGTAATCATTTCATTTCAATATTTCTAGATGATTTTTTGGGTTTTATTAAATAATGAATGGATCAAAGATTTTTTGGAGCATATGGAATAAATACACAGTGTGTAATTTATAAGAACATATCATGTAATTTTTAAAGATACAAAACTTATCTATCTAGAGTATATTCATAGGTTTCCACTCAAGGAGAACACATCATGTGGAGAATTGTACACATAATGTATATCCTTTGTAGAATATTTTGGTAGTGAAAATTAAACTAAGCACCATATATGTTATCAAAACACATCATGTAATCCCATAGACACACACCATGTAATATGCAATAGAATACACAATAATTTCAACCACCAATAGAGAAAACAAAAAATTTGGTGTTGACTTGAATACATGTCATGTAATTTTGTAAACACCATGTATATTTTTACACTTCATGTACTTTAATTATCCTATAAAAAGAGAATTTTCCTCTGAGTTTGGAAGTATTTATATAGGGGGTGGGAGGTGCTAACACTCTTTTAATTTAATGCCCTAAAGCTTGTAGGTGTTTTTAATTTGGTTCTCTTTTGCCGTTATCCTTGGTACCCTCTTCTTTCTCACATTATTCTTGTATCCATGGAAAAGTTCAATTTTTTTTAACCCTTTAACCATTCCCATGATCATAATAGGGTAGAGGACCCATGTTGGGGTTATAATGAGATTATAGGTGCATTGCAATAAAAAATTATAGTTCATTTCTCTTTAAATTGTAATTTTTATTTCATAATCTCATTATTGAATTAAATTCAAAATCTATTGGTTGTGTTGTGTTATAACAAGAATAATATAATTAGGGACAACTAAAGGAATTAAAATGGGTGGACCTATAACCATTGGGTGAGCTCATTTCCAATATTTTAGGGGTTTTTCTAAAAACATGTTTTTAAGTAATTAATCAAAAGACCATGGGACCAATTCTTAAAAGACATGGTTATTCATTTTAAGACCAAGAAACAATAAAATAATTTAATCCTTGTGGTAAATTAATTTCATAAATAATCAAAAGTGCTAAAGGATAATATTATAGTAAAACCTATTAAAATTTTAAACCCCAATAACTTCTATTTTTTTTATTTCTTTCCTTTTTGTTTTTTACTCTTTTTTACTTTATTTTATTTTCAGTTTGTTGTATTTATCTTAATCTATCACCTTAATAATTGGACAACATTCACCAACCTATGTATATATCTTTACTTCCATGTGTGTTAAACCCCAATACTTCACTATTACAATAGAGTGAGGGAAAACCAATTTACACATCTTGGGATGGGCGTGAACAAATTTTGGAACTATTATTGAAGAAGTAAGTAGCATGAGTTTTGAGTGTAAGAAGATTAATTTATAATTTTTTTCCTGTTTCTGTAATTTCTACATCTCTCATTACAATGAATTGGTATACTTATAAATGCTGGTATGCATCTTTTGGAGAGGATACATATTTTTATAATCCATTGACGTCATATCCATATTTATAGGATTACTACCTATGTATTGATAGGGATTTTCAAGGTGAATAATACTCATTTACATTCTATACTCAATCACCTTCTACACCAAATTTCCTCAAAAATTATAATTTAAATTAAAAGTTGTTCTCAATGATGCAATTTTTCATATAAAACCATTATAACCAATCTGTAAGGTTGTAAAGACTTAAAATATTGTTTATAATGATAAAAGTGATAATAACTAATGAGGAAAATCTGAAAAATTACAAAATTGGCCCCCCTAACCTAGTTTTAACTGAAGAGACATGTTATGATGCAAATTATGACTATTTGGAATTGATTTTTTTAAAATCATTTTTCATGTAATGAAATTGATAATAGAGATACATTATACCATGATAATAATAAAATTAGATATAAACTAAATTTTGAAAACTTAGTTGATACCTTATCTTCTCTAAAATAATATGTTGAAAATTTTTAGGTTAATATGGGGAAGCATGAACAACTTGAGAAGGAAGTGTGCATATTACACCCACATCTACAAAACTAAGAATGTATCACACCATATTTACAAAGTGTGGTATATAGATTTAGAACCATTGAAGAAACATGAGTCAACCTATAATGATTTTTATCCATAGAGAAATGGTACAACAATACACCTCTTCTACCTCCTAATCATCAATCCATTTAATTTTAAGGTCATGGAACTAAATAAATGTAGTGGTTCATGGAAATGGAACCACATAGACCTTCCAATCACGGGTAGCTTTTGGTCACTAGTTCAAGCCAAAGACCTTAAAAAAGGTGATTCAGAGGAGGTTATAGTAACCCAAGACTCTTACACATGTTATTAAATTATTTTTAACATAAATATCCAATACACACAACCCAAGGATTGATATGAATAGTGTCTTTGGGAGACTAGGTACATAATAAATCAAAATGAAACTAAACTAAAATATATTTATTTTAATATTAATAATGAGATCCTAAATCCCTTTGAGATTATAAAAATACACAGTATAACCTAGGGAATACATAAAGAAAAGTGGTGAGATATAAAGCCCAGTAAATGAATGATCATGATAACGAAGCATAGAATATGAGTCAAAAGGCATAACATGATATCATAAAATACAAGGCCCAGAATAATCATATAGAAGCATGACATAAATAAGATGGAATCATAATATCATGTCAGCATAGGAATGTGAAAACAATATAAAACATTACATAAACATAAGTCAAGGCTCACTTCCAAGTCAACATAACATGGTGGACAATGTCCCATCAAGGATTAGTTTTATTACCTAATCCCATAAATATCATCTCATGAGATAAAACATTACCCAATGTATTTTAGTGATATATAGGTGAACCCATAATAATATAAATATGAATATGTGTGTCACAAATGGAAATAAAATGTAAGTCATAAACATAAGAATTACTCATGGAAAGAAATGGGTTAAATAATCAAGTCTTATAGCATAACCAGATAGAATATCATAATGGTTTCCATGAAATAAGAGATTAAAACATAATTAGACATTCATAGGTGATAAATAATCATATTCCATGAAAAATTATGACCAAATGAAGTTAATATGTGAAAAAATAGCGAGATTAATATATATAAAGTAATACATGAGAATAATAGTGCGATGAAGTGAGTTTTATAGGGAAAAGGCATGACCCAAAATAAAGAAGGGTGGTTCGGAATTTCCCTTGCTTAATTTCAAGATTCATTTTTTAATTTCACTTAACCTACGAAATAATAAAATTAGATTTATTAAATACATGATGAGAAACTTTTTATAATGTTTTTGATTTATTATTAGGCATTTATGTTAATTTAGAGCCATTTACTTGAGATATATTTTTTTGTTTCTACTGTCTCAAGGTCGTTTGTTTCATAATTCCAAGGTCAGATTATTTTATAGGTAGTTATGAGAGTTCTTATAGAATGATTCCAAAAATATATAATTGTAATGGTATAGATTTAATTCTTTCTTATAAGTTCAAAATGTTCTTATTATCTAATTGTATTCATAAATAGGCACAATTTATAGGGTATAGGTGTTATTGTTATATGATTAGTTCATTAGGCGAGTTTTCTAACCATGATGAAATTATTAGGTTTAATTTAATATTATGGATATATATCCATTAAAAAATTTTAATTAAAATATAATACACTTATTTAGATCATTTTAAACCATAATAAGTGAATTTAAACTAGTCATGAAAGGGGCAGAGAAAAACAAAATATGTTGTTTGTGGTGGTCATGAACCGACCATATTATGAACAATATTTTTAATTTAGAATGAAATGAGAAGAGGTTGGATGATGAATATTGCATTAAAACATAATATTATGGTATATTTATGATACTGGAGTCATATTTCATTTTGGATGAAATTTATTTGGAGTATGAAGAGGAATAAATATTAAAAAGGACGATTAAGGGTATTACCTTCTCCTTTGGATGTCTCCTCTTAGGCCACTCATTAAGGAACATTGGAATGGTATTTTGGTAAGAAAAAAACTCCTTGAACGTGGGGAGGAGTTTTGGGGAGATAAATGGGTGGATTTTGGGCTATCTCCAAGGTTTAAAGAGTGTGAGGAGAAGGTGTGGTATTTATAAGTGGAGAGATGAGTGTTTTTAATATGATATTGATTAGTTTATTATTTTGTATCAAGATTACTAGTAGTGATTAATATTGTGACTATATACTATAATTAGTGAATGTTAGTTCAAACTAATGGTTTCTTACATCATTAATTACTCATTAATTCATCTATTTAGCTTATAATGTTAAATATCATATTTTACTATATTTCACTATTCACCAAAAATTCAACTATTATTAGAAAAATAAAAAAACAACCCTAACCATTTTTCAATGTGTAGATTACAAAAATGAGATCTATATTATGAAAATAATTTTCTAAATATGAGAAAATTAATTTTTAAATAAAATATTTATTTATTTGAAAACTACCAATTTTAATATTATGATCAATTTTACGACCATTTGAAAAATTATTTATGGTCTCACAAAATTATATTATCATTATAGTGAAAACTTAATATTAATTTATAAACCCATTTTTTTAAAATAAACTTTATTTTAAATTTTGGTATTTATCATAGAAATTTAAATAAAACATTTGTGTTTTATAAAAATCCAAACAGTTATTTTATCATTTTTAAAACATTTATTTATTTGTATCATGATATAAATCTACAATATTTTCATTTTATAAGATAACTAAATATTATTTTATAATTACATAGGTGAGGTTACTATTCTAATATTTGAATTACTATTCTTAATGGTCATATTTCTATTCCAACGGTCAGATTATCATTCCAACAGTCATATTTTCAATGGTTATATGGGTTTCCTAATATCTATATATACCTCATATTTAATTAATTATTCATTAAATTATATTTTATATCATGGTTATATATATTTTACTTTTCAAAATGAATATTTCATTACTAATATTCTGTTTCATTTCTACAGTATTGTTCATGAGTGAGATTATTCTAGGGGATCGATCAGATCCAAATTTTCATATTATAGTTATCATATTTTCTTTTTTTCCCATTATAACACTTTCAATTCTTATGGATATATCTATTATCTAAATGTAAATTTCAAGTCAGTATATTAATTTTTTTGGTTCTGTCATGTGGTGTATGTTCTATATTAATAAACATGACACATTTATATAATCAGAAGGGAAATTCCATTGAAAAAATTCAGGTTCGTTATAGAGGAAACCTATATTTTTTATCTTCCTCTATTTATTTTCTATTTAAAATAATTTCATGAAATTTACTTATACCTTAAATGTCGTTTACATCTCTATCTTCTTCTTTCCCCCTATTTTTTTATATAACCAGATATATATACATTTATATGATTTCACACCATATGATAATAAAAACTACATGTGTTATTATATTAATATTTTTATTATAATTGAATATATAATATAAGTAAATGAAAATTAAGTAAATAAATAAGAATGAAGTATGGGACTATGGTATGTTCTTTCGAGGACATCCAAGTTGTCGCGGGTTCGAATCCCTCCACAATAACCATTGGTGAAGGTGCCATTCCCCCTATTTTTATAACATAGTGTGTGATATTTTCATAAATATTAAAATTATATATATATATATATATAACTGATTATGGAATTCGATTGACTGGTAGAGTTTATACCTAGGTCCAAAAGACTCAGGTTCAAGTCCTACTAATCGAACCAATTCCATCCTTTTTCTCTAGACAAAACCACATGTCATGTGTAGTATATTATACCATGTTTATATTTATCTAAATAATAATAATAATAATAAGATTTTTTATAATTTTTATATATATAATAATTATTAATAAATTAAATATATGAATATTATGATAAAATTTCTTAAATTAAAGAAAAAGAAATAAACAAGTACAAGGTGCGTGTCCATTATCACATACACTATATAGTTTAGCTTAAATCCACCCTACCCCCTTCCTCGACTAGGAATAGTTTCTTATCTCCCCCACCCCCTTTTCATGTATTCTCATGGTGTCCATGTCTAGTTGATCCAAATATATCACTCATAGAGTTTTTATACTTTAAATCTCGTACATTTTGTTCCCTGATCCAAGTAAGTATCATTAGAACCATTTTTTATATTTATTTTTACTTTTTTAGGGATTTTAGGGGTGGATACAAACTTTTGGCTGATAAAAAATAATAGAAATACACACACACACAAAAACATGACGTGAACTTTTATAAACAGGTAAAAAACACACCATACACAATTTGAATAAAACATGGCATATGTGTTTGGCATATGTTGTGTACTAAATACATCTACCTGCAAGGACACATGTCATGTACAAATAGTGCATGGATTGGGTAACCATCTACTAACACATAGAATTTATGTTTGGTATACAACATGGAATTTCAATGATTTCTTGAGTATCAAACTTTTCATGTACCCTGAGTACATGGCCCATGCTCTATTTACAATACATGACACGTACTCACTACACATAGGTCATATAACTGGTCACTATATTTACATGGGAGTCTAAGTCATGTATCCAAATTACACTGGTTAATTCCATGCCTACCCTAGACATCATGTACTCTATACCTACACAATGTATACTTTTTGAACTCTTATTTTTTTCTATTTTTATTTTCTTTCCTTTTACTTTTGATTTTTCTATTATTTTTATTATATTTATGGAATATGGGCATCAATATACTTAAGTATGTAAGATCCCCTCCACTTCATCATTTGAGGAGATTCCCGCACTACAGAGTGTCTATAGAGTCATAGGAGGAGCATCCAGAAGTAGACTTGTAGATCTCACATCTACTAGAATTCCTCGTCAGGATGAATAATCAGATATTTTATCCATATCATATTTAGAAGCACCATCTAGTGTAATAGTAACTGTAAAATTTCCTCTAATAACTACCATGACATCATGCCCCACTACTTCAGCAGCTGGGATATGAGCTAGACCACCACCACTAGCCCAGTATTCTCATCTATAATTGTGCCTTGTTTTTAGTGCTTAGATACTTTCCAATGGTTGACTATATCAATTCTCATGATACACAATTCATCTCTATAGTTAGTATCTTAACATGATCATTCATGATTTCCTTGGACTCCTAGACAATATGGATGAATTTTTATCCCACACACATTTACTTGAAATTATTTATGTCAACACTCCTACTTTTTATGATTTATTTTTGGAGTTCATGGACACATTTGAGTTTGATGGACCATCCTACTAGGAGGAGTCAAGTGACAATGAGAGAGCCATCTAGTTCTACCTTGGTGTCTAACCCTTCTTTCTTACCATGGGAGAGTTTGGAAGAGGGTGTCACTTTTACCCCCATCATTCCACCCCACCCACTATAGACACCCTTACCCACCCATATCAATAGAATCTTACCACTGTATAGAAAGAGTTTTATAAACTTGATGTTTGGTATTATCCCACATCACAAAAGAGTGTGTTGATCATGTTTCCTACCTTTCACCTCATTCATCATTTCTTTAACACCATCCTTTTCCCATGTCATGAGGACTAAGGAGTCTTTTTTATGAGATATATGGATATCATAGCCTTTATTTTCAGACACACCTACCCCAAACTCCCATATTTTAGCACCTATTATTTCCATTCCATGTTCATAGGCCATTAGGGTAACTTGAATGGAAGATTCTACTCTACTCAGTTGGCGCAACACTTATAGATTTTTGAGACCAATAATCCTTATAATATCTTATATTCCCCTAAAAAGATGGATTATCTCATGCTTATTCCCATGGGGATAGTCTATAAGTGGTGGAACACCAAGGTGCTTATATAGGAGTTCCCCATACTATATTTTAAGGATGATGACCCTAATACCCCAAAGGAAACTGCCGATATGATACCCCCACCAGCTCTACATATGGACCCAACACCATCACCTCCATCCACCCCATCCTCTTTTGAACCAGCCTCTTCCACCCACCCACCATTGATAATCACACATCCAATCCACCCAAAGCCCCACCTGAAGGTCATTGGTAGTTGTCTCTAGTGTAAGTGGGAATCATGAGTATTAATTATCCAATACATGTGTATAATTAATACACATGTGGTGGGTAATTAATCAATATACACACTATGTATGATTAATTTACATGACTCTCACTTTCAGTAAAGACAACTGATAATGAAATTTAGTTAACTGGATCTCATATGATTGATATAAGACCTCCTTCTCACAGGAGTTTAAAATTTCATAAGGAATTTGAATTTTTCAATTACTGGACATGTTGAATTTTGATTCGAGATTCAAAATGAAATTTTAAGGGTTAGAATGCCTCAAAGTGATGTTTTTATATGTGGAATGAGGATAGAAAGGTATATTAGGTGTTTTTGTGAGCCTTGGGATATTCGGGGGTAGGTTTCAATAGTCTTATAGGATTCTATATAGGGAGTATGGTTTGGAGAACATGGTTTAGTAGAAACCCTATGACACCCTAAGCCTATATCAGTTTTCAATTAAATTTATTATAAGAAAGGTTATCTTGCATAGTTATATCATGGTTAAGGAAAAAACATTATAAAGAAAACTATATGATATTTACATATGAGTTACAGATCCAACTGCATGGTTAGAACACGGTTTGGTAACCCGTACAAAGTGGGGGGGTTTGATGTAGTACCAAACACATGGTTAGTGCATGGTTTTTCAAACCATGTCGACAAACCATGTGACCCATTAAGAGAGATTTTTTATGGTATTAACCCTATGGAATCCCCCTTTTCTTCTCCCCTAAATCATTCATAGTGTAGCCACTACCTACCCTCTCACACCATGGCTCCTCCTCAGATTTCGGTGATTCTAGGTGAAATTTCTTCAAGTTTTGGGCCACTTTTCTTATCTTTTATCCTATGTTCTACACATACTCCATTGATATTAAATTTTGGTTTTCTTAATTTAGGTTTTCATTGGATATTCCACTAGACCATAGTGGAATCACCCATTTCTTATGGGGATTTCATCCAGCCTAGGTAGAGGATGTCATGAGACGACATCCGCCCATCGTCACATGTCATTTCATTGAGGTATGTCACTGATTTTTTTTCAAATATTTTAAAATTAAAATAAATTTAATTATTGGTTGTATTAGTTTCATTGGTTAGGGATTTGGGCCAGAATGTGTGTGGGAATTCACTACAGGTTTTTGGTAATTGGTTGGTCACAGTTCTCGTGAAAAGTTGTTGGTTGTGCCTCAAATTTCTTAAATAGTCTTAGAAGGGACTTAGAATATGTTACCAGCCCTTAGTAATAAAGGTGGAAAGATTATAAGTTAGTAGTTGGTTTTTATGAATTTCCCCTATGATATTTCTCATTTATTATATGCAAGTGATATGCCCATCCCACCACTACAAAAACAGGCAAGGGAAGCGCTACCCCTTTAATAGTGCTAAAAAAAGCGCTGATAAAGGGGGGGCCTTTAACAGCGCTGAAAAAAAGCGCTGTTAAAAGTGACCCTTTATCAGCGCTTTTTTTAGCGCTGATAAATGACCCCCTTTATCAGTGCTTTTTTCAGCACTGTTAAAGGGGACCCCCTTTATCAGCGCTTTTTTTAGTAACACTGATAAAGGGGGGCTTTATCAGCACTTTTTTCTAGCGCGCTGACAAATTTTATGTTTTAAGAAAAATAATTTTTCATGAAAAATAATATATTGTTATATAAGTATATTTATATTGATATAAATATAATATATATTTTTTAAATATGTTTTAGATAAGTATAAATAGATTATTACATTTTAATATATAAGAAATTTAGTGAAAATTGATTTAAAATATTTTAAAAAATATAATTAATTAATAATTTTCTAATTATCATCAATTAAAAATCATTTAATAATAATTTAAAGACACAAAAAATGAAACAAATAATAAAAGATCTAAAATAAGTTGAAAATGTAACTCAAACTTCAAACGACCATAACTTTTGATCCGGGTGTCCGTTTAAGCTCTACAACATATCAAATCGAAGCCTGCGAGGAACTATACGTGCTTGTGACTAAATAAAATCTTTTTCACATTTTTTAAGGCCAAAAAGTCCTAGAAGGCCTCCAAAACCGAGTTTTTAGTCGGGATACCCTGATTTGTTAACATTCAAAAAAGTATAACTTCTGATCCAGATGTATATTAGTCATGTACCACATATCACATCGAAGATTGTTTCATTTTATTCGATTTGACTGGTTGTGGAGTTGAAACAATATTTTTCATTAGAAGTTATGGTCATTTTAACATTCTATGGCTTTTCAAATACAAATATATATATATTTATTTATTTGTAAATATATATGTGTCTGTGTGTGTGTGTGTGTTGTATATATGTATGTATTTATTTATTTATAAACACACATTAAAAACATATTTTATAAATGTATTTAAAACTAATCTTATAAATGTATATTATTATGAAAATAAATATATGGATAAAAATTATAACTAAAAATATATATATATAAATAAATATAAATATAAATTAATATACAAATAAATATATATATACTAATATATGAATAAATATACATGTATTAATATAACTAAATATATTTATATTAATATGAATCTATATTATTATACGAATAACTATAACTATATGTATATAAATATAAATATATTAATATTAATATATGAATAAATATATATGTATTAATATAAATAAATTACATGAATCTGTATTAATATACGAATAAATATAACTAAATATATATATAAATAAATAGATATATCATTAAATAAAAAAAATGAAATGGCTTAGTGGTAAAGGTGAATGCACGCAAGGGGGAGGTCACGGGTTCGAGTTCTGGTGGAAGAAAGGAGGTGCGCGCGGGGGGCATGTGATGGACGCATGGGCAAGGGCAGTGCGCTGGAGTGGTCTACCTAGCACTGATAAAAGGGGGTCAAACGCTGTTAAAATCTCCCCCCCAAATTATATATTCTTTTTTAATTTTATTTATTTTTTTTGACTTTTATCAGCGCTTTTCTGAGTGCTGATAAAAGGGACCCCCTTTATTTTTGCCTTGATTAACAACACTTTTTAGCACTATTAATACCCTTTTCTAGTGCTGATAAAATCCATATTTGTAGTAGTGTACCTACCACTTTAGGTGATGAGACTCTTTAAATTATTTATGTTGTTAAATAAAAACTAAATCCTCTGTTTGAATTGAACAAGGTGTTGAGGGACCCGATGAACCCTCATATACTGTATGGAAATCTCACCTGCTGATGGAAAAGGGTATAAATCAAAAGGGAGACGGTTTAGTGGCTCTAGTGATAGGTGACTTAGTGACCTCTTTGAGAAAGGATTAGTGACTTGGGATGCATGGAAAAGGGGTTACCCATGAGGGATACCCTTTAGTTCTTGGTATTATTGATATGACTATTGAGTGATCATTCCTCCCCCACCAGGACATGAAAGTGTGGGTAGTTATTCCCTATGGAGACCGGTAGATGGGTGGGGTGTTTGGGCTAACCTAGGATACTTGGGAAAAGAATTGTCTTATGAAAATACCCCTAGCATGACTTTATAAGGAGTCCAAAGAGACATAGATGAGACCCAAGGGTACCCTAGTAGGTTCCACTATGACTTGTGACCCCAAAGAAAGGGGGGACATGAGAACGGGTAGATATGGTACTGGGTTTCACCTTAGAACCTGTACCAATGATGTGAGCCCGAGGGGCTATAAATATGGGTAAGGGGTTTAGGCATTCATCCAACCCATACTTTATATTTATAATTTCATTTGTTTACTCTTTATGTAGATATGGATTACCAAATATTCTTTTGGGGACCTGACCTACGATCCTGATGAAATATGATGGTTCTATTAGGGATTCCCATAGGCACATCCCAAGATTTGAATTTTGAGCCTTATGTGATACTGATGAAATGTGATGTTTCTATTGGAGATTACCATAGGAACACCCTGGTATTTGGATTTTGAGCCTTATATGATACTAGTGTGGTATGAATTGAATGTGATGATGTCATTGTGAATGTCCGATGTGTATCCTGTGATCCATTTGTTGAGCCACATGAATAATTCTTGGGATTTCAGGATTCAACCTAGGGTGTATATGGGATTCTATAGATGCATAGGATCCCAAGGATCCCTATTATGTCTAGTATTCACTCATATAGTCCTGGGGGTTTTATTATGATTATTATTTTTAGGACATGATGCCTAGGTCATCCCTAGGATTTGACCAGTTGAGAATGTTGATCTTACATGTTCCTGATCGAGATGCCCATGATACCTAGGATCCGACCATTTGGCATAGTGACATGGATGATATTATGATTTAGTGATTTCCCAAGATTCCAAGAATCATCCTTGAGCTATTATTTATACCTAGAGTTTGGAGAGATTCCTATGATTCATGGTATCTAGCCATAAATCCATTATTGATGAGTTATTGACTAGTTGATCCTGAATATGAGGGATTCCTTAGTTACACTAGGATCTAATGTTTATATGGTTGTCATTATATCATGACATTCTTAGAGACACTCCTGTACTAACCAAATCAAGTATGGTTGGTCAGGGTCACGAGCCTAAGGATAGATAATAGTTACTAATAATAGGGTAGTACATAGTCCCCCTAAGTAGTTATGGTTGGAACAGTTGTCATGATATGATCAGAGACACACTGGCACTGGCTGAAATAGGTAGTATGGTAGTTTTCTATTTTCTATGGTTTATTTATTTATTTTATGTGATCATGTAACATGCATATACTCTATATATACTAGTTATGTATGAGACCATGTTGGTGGTTCCCTACTGAGTTATGTACTCACACCTTACTTAGGCGGCCATGGAACTGAGTACCTGAGTAGACCCCCCTTTTATTGTAGAAACAGGTTGGGAAATAGGCTGGTAATATATTTATGATCGAGGTGAACAACTCAAGTGGGACTATAGACTAGGTTTGAGAAGAGGATTGGGGATGTGGTTGAGCCTCTTGTACTTTTATTTTATTCTTTTATTATATTTGTACATGTATATGTGATTTTCCTGGTGGGAGATCATCCTTGTATGATTGTATTGATTCCATATTTCATAATATTACCATCTTTATATTTTATTTATCCTTATACTATAATGCTTATTTGTTTATATGGTATTTTGTTATTTATCTATTATTGTGAACTATGATTAGGGAGTATAGTCTCTCCATGATACCACCCTAGACCCTCACTGCTATTCAATAGACTCTATCATATGAGGAGGTGTTCCTGAAGTCTTGTGGAAAACTGGTCTAGAGAACCAGTTGAGTGGAATATAGATTGCGACATTACAAATTGGTATCATATCATGTTTTTATTTTTCTTACTATTTAGGACAAGGTAGCTAGGTGATATAGGGATGTGTTGAAGCCTTTGATGGATATCATACTGGTGAGTCAAGAAAACTTGTTCTGGTAAGAAGTCTAGGTTACTAGGGGTTGGGATTATGGTTCTTAGTGTTCGATGTTACACTTTTATATGATTTTCACCTCAAGTGACTAATATAGATGTTTGAGGTTCTTGGAATATTATTGGTTTTCAGATCTTGGCCCGTTGGAAAGAGACCAGTGTTCATGAATCATATTTGGCGCATGGGGTTCACATGATATATAGCCTTTCTAATATAATTATTTCCACCAATGAATGAGTCTTAGTTGTTTAAAGGGACAAAAACTGCCCATACAACATTTTTATGTATAAGTATTGGTGGCATTATACTCAGTTGAGACAACTTTTATATCTCTTCTATTCTAATTGAAGTTCATGTGGATCTACGATGTGATGCATCTTGATGATGAAGATTTTTACCTTAGTGAAGGGGATGTATGATGACCCTGGTAGATTTTCTATGCATCTGATACCTTAGAGGTGAGTATAATACTAGTTTTGAATAGACAAAATAGGTTTGGTTGTTTAAGTGTCATTAACAACCTATATTGTGTTTTCCCATATAGTTTGGAATGACACTCTAAAAAACTAAACTGTGTTATATGGTTCTATTATCATAGATCATCCAAGATTATTTCATTATGTAAATAAACTTGGAATATAGAGGTAATTATTCTAGAGGAGGCAATCCTGCATATGGATGATCAGTGAGAATTAGTTCCCTAGTTGACCTATGAGTATGTGAGACCCTTGGGTGGAAATTTTCACATTGACATTGTGGTTTATTAAGATGGTAACATCACGTTTCTCATGATTTATAACCTTATGAGACTTGAATTTGGGCTAGGTGGTAGGACTTAGAGACCCTTGGATACAACTTAGGGGTCAGTGATTTGACATATGTTTTATTTTAGGTAGGACCTTGAGTTGGGTTAGCACAGGCTTGAGAGTACCCTAAAAATGAAAATTCATGGGTATATGCCTCAGTATTGAGACTAATACATGGTATGTGCTATCCAGTTATGGGAAAGGCATGGTTATGCCTTGGGTTTTCGTATAGTGATGAGAACCTTGAGTACTAGTGCCTCAGGTATCATGTAGGTTCCAGGTGCAGCAGAAGCGCAGTTGGGCCGAAGCTCAACTTTAATTTTTACCACGATCAATGATTATTCCGGGATCAATATGATGATGAATGACAGTCTCCATAGAATAGAATCAAAGATTTATATAAAGAAGGAAGAGGCCCAAAACCTTTATATAGGATCTTGCACATCATGTTTATAATTAATTTAATTAATTTCATAAAGAAAATAATACCTGGATCTTCAGTACTTTATTTTTTGATGATGTTGATCATCCAGAATGACCCTTTAGGATTGTCTCGTTGCACTTTCAAGGATCCAAACTAGAATCCCTCTAGCGGTGATCCACATGTGCTCTAATGGACTCCGATCGACACCACTCGTTCTCCGGGTGCTAGCGCGATGAAGTGAGTGTCTTATGTCAGTCATTCTTGATCGCTTGTTCTTCGATATTAAAGAACATATCTCATTCTTGAGAGGGAAGAGAAGAGGATTTGAGAGAGAAATTTTTTAGACCAACAATTCTCAATTCACCAGGCGTGCAGTTCGGTACATGACACAATAGACATACATGTCTATTTATCGACACAGGGGTTCAGTTACAATATTTAATTGTGTAACAGCAATTAAATACATTCATAACCCTAGAGAAAAACCATTCTCTTAATAATAATACCGCATCATTATTTATGGTACGCCAACTTGTGAAAAAAATAATTATAAATAAAATTCCACGTCACAAAATAATAGCAGTGTTATTATTATTTTAACTTGTGCCAACTAGTTAAATAATTATTTACCATCTTGCAAATAATTATTTTACTACCGAATCGGCCTTGGTCCACCCGAACTCTACTTATATTTATTGAACACCCAAATAAATAAATATATAATTTATTCTCTTAAATAAATATTTTATTTACAAAATAGTAAATAAATATTTATTTAATGTTCAATAAAATAAATAAATATATTTAATCACAATCCGGTGAATAAATATTTATTTAATTTATGTGATCATTTTAACTTGAATAAAATTATTCCATGGTCTTAAGAATAATATTTATTTCATCAATTAAATCCAAGTAGAATTTAACTGAGACCACCAAAAATACTTAGTGTGTGACCCTCTAGGATTATTTTTCATTGGAATTAGGTGGGATTACCTAAAGTCCAAGAGTGCTGTCTAGAAACGGGTCAAAGAACCTAATAGAAAGAACTTAAAGTCACAAAAATGACACCCACATACGAACATTCACTGTGTAATATAATCCCTTTATATCAATATCTCATCAAACTAGTTTCATGATAGTGTCATCAAACTTTATACTTGATATGTATTTCTTTGACTAACTAAAATAAACTTGTTGTTACACCATGACCATGGAATTTTGTGTGACGATTCTATTTCAATCAAAGGGATGAGATATCAACTTCCATAAATTGAAGGGATAAATTCTTCCTCAACTTATCCATTAATAACATGTCATTCATGATCACCCAATGTACCATACTTCCCACTAACTGTCTCCATGACAGTTTTCATTAGAAAATCAAAGTGCACAAATCATGATATGTATTAATGATAATATTGAAGCCTAAGTATCATTACACATGCTCCCATATAGGAATATCAGATGACACCAAAACATGAAAAATTCATACTGGCGGGTCTGTTCTCATAATCTATCATCTTGGAGATTACCAAGTGAAAACTTCATGAGAAGAAGTATCACCTTTTTATGAGTAATCAAACCTGATGTTCTATATACTATATGTCCTATTATATTATTTCATCCAACTTTAAGACTATATTTAATAATATTTTCATAGCACTTCAAGGTTTTCATCATAGCGGGGAACTGCTATGACCTTGTTAATGCGACAAATACTCTAGGACATTATTACACTATAGTCATGTAGAACAATGAAAAATATGTAATAAGATGTTTAATATTTAAATATATTAAATATTCATGTAATCAAAGCACAAATAGTTGGTTCTAGGACACCAACTATTACAAACTCCCACTTGGACTAGAGCCAACTGTCTACGAATTTCAGTCTGCTAGACCTCACATGATGATCATGTTTCTAATGAGTCAAGGATTTAGTCAAGGTTTCCACCACATTGTATTTTTTGGAAATACTACTCACTGTAACTTCACCTCTCTGAGAAAAATCCCTCAAGAGATTATACTTTTGAAGTATGTTCTTTGTCCGCTGATGTGACCTTGTCTCTTTTGCAAGAGCCACCGCTACAGTATTATCACATTACAGTGTGATGGGATATTTACTGCTAGGTATCACATCTAGATCTTGGATGAAGCTTCGTATCCAAACTGCCTCAAAAGTTGTGATATACTCGGACTCTGCTATAGAATTTGTGACCACACTCTGCTTTGAGCTCTTCTATCCCACTACACCTCTATTCAAAGTGAATATGTATCCCGTTTGTGACTTCATGTCATCTTGATCAGTCTGGAAACTAGAATCTGCATATCCTATGATGAATATTTCCTCATATCCTCTATAAACCAGGAACATATCCTTAGTACACCTTATATACTTTAGGATAGTCTTGATTTCCATTAAATGGCGGTCACCTGGGTTAGCTTGATATATGCCTACCGCACTCAATGCGTAGGCAACATCCAACCTAGTACATAGCATGAAATACATGACTGACCCAATCACTGATGTGTATGGATTCCTTTCTATTATCTTTATTTCCTCATGTGTCTGAGGACACATTTTCTTGGAAAGATGAATTCCATGTGATGCTGAAAACAATCCCCTCTTGGATTTTTCCATACCGAATCTCTTTAGTATCTTATCAATGTATGTACTTGGACTTAGGGCCAACAATATCTTGGATCTATCATGATGGATCTTGATCCCAAGCATATATGATGCCTCGCCCAAGTCCTTCATAGAGAAGCATTGATTCAACCATGCCTTAACAAACTGTAAGACTGGTATCTCGTTTCTAATAAGTAATATACCATCAATATATACTATTACGAAAATGGATGCAATCCCACTAAACTGTTTGTATACACAAGGCTCACATTCGTTCTTGATAAAACCAAATTTTATTATGGCGTCATCAAAACGAATGTTCTATGACTTGGATTCTTGCTTTAATCCATAAATGTATTTTTATAACTTGCATACCTTATTGGAACCCTTTGGAGTCATAAACCCTTCAGGTTGTGTCATATAGACATCAACCTAAAGGTTCCTGTTAAGGAAGGCTATTTTGACATCCATTTTTCAAATATCATAGTCATGGTAAGAAGTAATGGACAATAGAATTATGATGGATTTCAGCATTGCAACTGGTGACAAATTTTTCATTGTAGTCAATTCCTTGATGCTTCTTGAACCCTTTTGAAACCAGTCGTGCCATATAGGTACTTACTTGTCCTTACATGTCTAGTTTCTTCTTGAATACCCATTTGCAACCAACAAGCTTTACATAAATTGGAGGATCTACCAAAATACATACTTTTTTTGGTACATGGAATCCATTCCATAATTCATGGATTCTTACCAATTGGAAACTTATGTGCCACTTACTGCTTCTTTATAGGTTAGAGGATCATTATTATCAACTAAAAATGAGTCACCATCCTCAGTAACTAGAAAACCATACCATTCTGGTTCTCTAATCTCTCTTTTACTCCTATGAAATTCTTGTGTCTCTAGAATAGTTCTTTCTTCCATGAGGCTTTGTGGAATTCTTTCATATACCAACTCTTGTGTACCTTGATCCTTGACTTAATCAAATTCTATCTTGCTCCCACTATCTCTTTTGGATATGTTCTCCCTCTCAAGGAATATGGTGTGTATTTCCACTATAACCTTTTTGTATGAGGGGTTTTATAGGTAATATACCCTTGTTTATTTGGGCTATCCTATAAAGGTACACTTTCTACCTCAGGGTGCAAGTTTGTTACCTGAAGAGGCCTTAAAAAATGGATCGCTTCCCCACACATGTAAATTTGATAACATGGATTTCTTTCCACTCCAGAAATCATATGTAATATCATTTATCAATTTAGTTGGTACTTGGTTTAATATGTGTGCCACTGTTTGTAACGCATATCCACAAAAGGATAATGAAAGACTCACATGACTCATCATTGATCTCACCATGTCTAACAAGGTGCGGTTCCTCCTTTCGCTCACACCATTCCACCGGGGTGTGTAAGGAGGAGTGAGTTGGGATAAGATCTCAAACTCCCATAAGTTATCAATGAAGTCTTGATTAAGATATTCTCCACCTCGGTCTGAACGAAGTTTCTTAATCTTCTTACCAAGCTAGTTCTCAACTTCATTCTTGTATTCTTTGAACTTATCCAAAGAATCCGACTTATACCTCATTAAGTAGATATATCCATATCTACTAAAATCATCAGTAAAATTTATGAAGTATGAGTACCCTCCCCTTACTTTAACTAGAAATGGTCCACACACATCAGTATGAACCAATTCAAGAATCTATTTAGACATTTCAACTTTCCCACTAAATGGAGATTTGGTCATTTTTTCTTGTAAACATGCATGACATACTCCAAGTGGTTTTAGTTATAAATGATCTAAATATCCATCTTGATGTATATTTGTTAAGCATTTCTCATTTACATGACCTAGCCGGTGATGCCAAAGTTGGGTGCAGTATGAGTCATGTGAATTATCTTTGTTATTGATTATCATTACTTGGTTTGTGTAATCCAACACATAAAGACCGTTGTATAAATGTGCCCTACCAAAACAAATGATATCTTTGTAAAAGTAGTAACATTCATTTCCAAACTTGAAAATAAATCCATATGTATCTAATATAAATATATAAATAATGTTTTTAGTAACAACCCACACATAATAACAACCCTTTAACACCAAGATTATCCCAGTTGGCAACATGAGGTGATAGTCTATGATAGCTACAACAGCAAGTCTGGCTCTATTGACTGCTTATAGATCTACCTCCCCTCGGTAAATATTTCTGAATCTACTTGGTTTCTATATTTGGATAAATATGTGAGAACCACAAGATGTATCTAATAACAAATTTTTAGAAACATATATATTACATTCAATAAAAAATGCACCTAAAGCTTCCCCTTACTTCTTAGGATGGGTGCAGTTCTTCTTCCAGTGGCCCTTCTTTCCACATGCGAAACAAACAACTTCTTGTTCCCTGGCCTCCCCTTTGATCTTCCTTTTTCTTGGAAGGGCGTGAAGAATCTATGGTATTAAATTTCTTTTCCTTCCCTTTCCACTTATTCACCATAAGGACATAATTATTTTTTCTCTTTACATCTTTGTCCACTTGGAAAATGAGGATAAGAAGATCAGATAGAGACTTCTCAATGTTGTTCATATTAAAGTTAACAACAAAGTTGGAGAAGCTATAAGGGATTGATGCAAGAATGAGATCAATACTCAGTTATTTGGGAAGTTTAAACCCTAGAACCTCTAAAAGATCAATATAGACAATGAGATTGACTACGTGAGGCATAACTGGGGAACCCTCTCCAAGCTTACTCTGAAAGAGTGTCTTAGAGATATCAAACTATTCTTGTCTTACTCTCTCCTAGTAAATACCACCGAGGTTCTAGAGCATGCTATTGACATCCATGTTTTTATAAGACTTCATGAGCTCACTATAAATTTATGATAACATCATACATTGAACGTCGACCACATCATTCATATGTTTCTCGTATACCAATAACTCTTTATCACATGCCTATTGGGAAGGAAGATCAGGTAATGATGACTCCATCACGTAAGACTTCCGTTCATGGCGTGGAATATGTAACACCCCGAGCTTCCATGATACGCTTCTCATTCAATAATGCAATAGCTTGCATTGTACGCAACTTCGAGTTCTAAAACACCGCGACTAATCAAAGTAGCCGTTATGAATAGTAATAACCACTTTTTAAAATTATAGAAATTTTATAGTTCAAAATGGACTTCATTTTTGTATTCGGAATATCGAAATTAGCCTATGTTGAATTTTTGGTATTTTTCTGAGAACTTCTAATTTTTTATGAATAGTAAAAAATACTTAAAACAACTTTTTTAATCAAAATAATTTATTTTGATAAATTATACTATTTAGTGGTTTTAAAGTATAATTAGAATATATTTTTACCATTTTATCCAATGTTGGTCATTAGAATTAATTTAACATTGAAATTGGACATAAACAATTGCCAATATTTTGATATAAATTGTTTCTTAAAAACACGCTATTTGTTGTGACAGCGGGAATTAATTATAAAATTAATTAATGCAACTTATATGTTTGTAATTTTGTAAAATATACATCATTTTTGAATTCGGAATATCAATTATAGCTTAGGGTGAAATTTTGGCATTGTTCTGAAAAACTTCAATTTTTGATGAATAGTGAAACCACTAAGTGGTAGTTAAATAACTGATTTTTCGTTTAAATGAAATTTTACCACTTCTGTGATTTGATTTTCAAAAATCCGACATACATGGTTGTCATTAAGAAGTAAAATGTGGTTCAATGAGATCAAAATAATTTTTTGGTGAATAGTAACTTTTAAGTTCTTAATCGCGATTAGAGGTAATTAGTGTAGTTTAAGGTAAAAATAATGTTTTAATAATATGATATGAGCTTGAAACTTGTCCTACTCCTATTGGATGAGTCATGGCCGACCAAGACAACCCATGGGTCAACTTGGGGACCCCATGGAGCCACTTTAGTTGGAAAATGACATTAATATATATTTATTTAATGTTAAAATTAAATTGACACAAACATGAGTTGTTTTACTAAAATAGTTTTTAAGTGGGGTTAAACAAGTCCAAATTTTGATTATAAATATTCATTATAAAGATAAAAAGATTTCCTACTTCATAGTATTTTTTTATAATTTTTATACATTAAATATATTAAATTATTTATGACATCATGATGATGCAGCGATGACCTCATTATTTAACGATTTAAATAAAATGGGAAGATAATGCAAAATCCAAGGCTTACACTTGTCCAAAGACTATTGGATGAGGAGATTTCGAACCCTTATCACCTTAGCCTCGAATTATATAAGTGTGGGACCTCTAAAATCCGAAACTCATTTTATAATAAAGTGAATTTTCTTTACTTTCCAAGAGTGCCCCTCCTCTCCACTTATAAAAGGCCCCCACCTCTCCCACCTTATTCACACCTTCAAGCCATTTGTCTCGGCAAACCTCTGCCCAAATACTCTCCCAACATCCCTCCCTTACTCCTAGAAGCCTCACTTTGGGCAGAACTCTTCCCAAGAAAGACTTTGGCTCAAATCAAAAAGAGTTACCCGATTTTGAGGTAATGTCTTCTCTAATGTTGTTTTGTTTTATTTTTCTTCTCCAACCCCCTAAAATCTTTTTATTCATTTCTTTTATAACAACACCAGTATACTCAATATACTAGGATGTTGTTTTAAGAAGTATTCTAGCTACACTTACACACACCTACATCTAATGGTTAATGAACATATGGTTTCTGTGGATGGTGAATTTCTGCCTCACGAAACGATGATTGTTCAACACTCATATAACACCTTCAAAGGTGGCCATTAAGATGTAAATATTTTTATATATGATATATAATATGTTTATGTTTTACTTATGCTTCTGTATTTCTCATTTATGGCATACTTTATGATTTCCATTATGGGTAAAACGCGATAATTTCATTTTAGGAAGTGCGGACTACCGCCCCCTCAAAGTGATTTGAATCGTTAATGCCATATGTGGGATGTATAAAGGATGGAGTAAATGGTATTATACACTATATTATACTGTAATTATATTATAAATTTATATCATTATGATTTCATTCCATTAAATACGAAATAGAAATGAAAGTAGCGTTCATGCGTACGTACGGCTTACCGTCTCCATGAACGGTGCATTTCATTTCTTACCTCTAAATGTTACGTAATATTATAAATGAATGTATATACTGGATATATATGATATATATGACATCTAAATCATGAATATAATTCTGGAGATAATGGATATTCTACCACATGAACAACTTGTAATTATAAGAAGTTTATTGTTGACTCAAGTACCAAAGATTGACAAAACGACCGTTATTAACTTAAATAATTACATAATGTTCATATCATTGTAATAAGTGATATAAAAAGGATAATGAAATTGAAAATTGTTCTTAATAAGGTATATATTAACTATAGTTTATTATTCAGGAGGTTAAATAACGGTTGAGTCAAGTCAGACACGAGGTAAGGGAACTTCTTAACCCAATTTCCATTCTTTGGGTTAATCTCCTACTTTCAAATTATGTCATGATATTATTATGTCTTATTTTGTATTTTTACATTCTTTATGTGTACTTATAGTGAATACACATAATGGATCTATTTTATTTTAAAAATGATCTTGGTAAGGGAATTTCTTAACCCAACTTCCATTCTTTGGGTTAATCTCCTACTTTCAAATTATGTCATGATATTATTATGTCCTATTTTGTATTTTTACTTTCTTTATGTGTACCTATAGTGAATACACATAATAGATCTATTTTATTTTAAAAATGATCTTTTAAGGACTTTGTCTCAATCTCCTTTCATTGAGGCATATTTGGTTTTATACACAACTTTCTTTTATACGGTGTATAAACCCCTTTGACTTTTACGTTTATTCAAAAGGAATCTTTTTTATACGAAGCATTTTGATAAACGACAAAAAGGGAATGTTTTTCTTTCCGTACTTATGTGGAGACAATGACTTCTCCGCCGCCGTGACCATTATTTGAGTTTCGGCTTCCTCTACAAGCCATCATTTTTTTAATGAAAAATAAATACAAAGTTTTAACTTTCTTTTATTTTGGTATTGAAAATGGTTTTGAAAGCATTTTTATTATATCAATGTGTTGTATTGATATCTTGTGATTGGAATGTGGAAATTTTATGTTTCCTTTATGCATGTTTTATGTGATACGATTATGTTATGGTTTATGATATGTTTAAACCTATTCATATGAGGAATGTATTGGACATAATAAGTGACGGGTGGAGCCCGCTTTAGCTCCTCGATGCATCGGTAGGTCTCATGAGACAACTAGACGTGGAATTGGCTGAGGCCCTTTCCCAATTTGATTTATGGTTTTGGCCGAGGCCTTAATCATTTTAGATGTCTTGGCCGAGGCCTTGACAAAGTGTTTCAGAATGTCTGGCATTATACATTCCCTCATTATAAAAGTGGTTATTGATATTGCATGTGATTATTCGACCATTAGAATATCCATGTGAGTAAGTAATGGCATTATATTATTTTATTTTTGCCATATTATGCTGAAGTTCAAGTTTAAAAAGGCTTTTGTTTTAGTTATACATTGCCTTAAATGTTTATGTTTATTTATGAAAGCTTCTGCTATATTGTTAACCTTACTGAGCATCTGATCTCACCCCTTTCAATGTTTTAATATTTTTCCAGGATGTGAAGAAGTAATTTATGAGTGACCTGCAGGGGTAGTCAGAAAGGGATATGAGTGTGGACTATGAAGACTTTGTTATTGTAGTTTGTTTACTTTTTGATGTAATTAAAGACTTATGAATGTATCTAGTGTTTCCAAGGCTACTAAACTAATCGGTCTTTCGAGACTTGATCTTTTGTGATCATGCCAATGTTACGAAGTAACGCACCGGCTCTGGGTAGCTGGGGTCGGGGCGTTACAGTTGGTATCAGAGGCAGTTTAGTACTAACCTTGGAAGCTAGATTTAGATAAACTCTGATTAGAGCACATAGCCCAAAGATAGACTTTGATGATTAGTATATAAGAACTTCCTAGAATTTTGTTATTGTAGAGATTTTGTGAGTTTTACGAGCAATAAATCCCTGTCTGGATACGAGCAAGTAGAGGCGGCTCTGGCACAGATGTACCTAGGGGTAAAACCCGAAAACACCGCTTTGAGCTAGACTCGAACGGGAACTGGTGCACGACAACGGGCCTTGCTGCACTCTTGGTTACGACACTCCCGGGGGATATGCTTTGGATAATTCCCATTTTCTTTACAAACCACTATGAAGGGTTATGAGTATATACTTACTCAAAGAAAACATTTTTATGGATTATATCTATAAATAGTTCAATTTATGTTAAGTATCTTACAAGTATGGAATTATGTATTTTGATTTATAAACTAATATAGTTTATGCCATTGTTTAGAAATGGCGCCTAGTGGAAGGAATGGAAACCGTATCAATGCGTGCACTCCGTGTAGGGATTGCCCTCCTGCTCAAGATAATTATTGTGGAGCTGGAGATACAACTGGTGCTGATCAACTTATTACCATTCTGGGAAAACTCACTCAGGTTATGAATAATAACCTTACTCATATGGAGCACCCTGATCCGCAACGTGGAGGATCAATGTTAGACCGCTTCATGAGGCAGCAACCACCAACCTTCAATGGGAGTACAAATCCTATAGTAGCTGAGCAATGGATAAATTCCTTAGAGAAAATATTCCATGCCTTGGGGAGTAGTGATAGGGAGAAGGTTGTCATGGAAGTTTACCGTCTCACTGGAGATGCCGATCAGTGGTGGTCGCTGATTCAAAACAAAAAGGAAGATGATGACGTATCGAATATGGAATGGAGGGAGTTCAAAGAGCTTTTCTTAGAAAAATACTTTCCTCGTGACCATCGAGTAGATATGGAAAGGCAATTTCTGAGTCTGAGGCAGAAGGAGGATGAGAATGTCGCAAAGTATGAGGCTAACTTTACAAGGTTAGCGAGGCATGCTGCCGATTATATACGTAACCCAAGGAGTAAGATTGATCGTTTCTTTGATGGGTTAAAACCATTTCTTCGTCGATCTTTAGTATCACAATCCTTCTCATCATACGAAGATATTGTCTCATGTGCTATCAAGACAGAAAAGGAATTCTATAAGTCTTATGAAAACAATGTAAAGCAAGAGAAGAAGAGAATGGTGGAACAAGAGACAGATAAAGGGAAAAAGGGAAAGAAGGATTTTCCATTATGTGATAATTGTGGGAAGAATCACCCTGGTACTTGTCTAAAAGGAATGGGAGTTTGTTATAAATGTGGAGAAAAGGGTCACCAGGCTCGTGATTGCAAGGGAAATAAAGAGGCTATCAAAGTTGAATGCTATAATTGTAGAGAAATGGGTCATTATGCAAATGAATGTCCTAAGTGTCAGGGAAACTTACCTCAGAAAAGGCCAAGGGATCAAGGACAATCTTATACTGTTACTACAGTTGAAGCAGAATAACTAATGTATTGGTGCTTTTGGACTCATGGATTATATTTTGGTTATTAGAATAATGTGATATATATATATAAGGATTGTACTACAGTACTTGTTGATTTTATTAAGGTTTAATATGATGAAGGTAATTATATTTTTAGTATGTGACAATAAGAGAAACTTTACTTTGTTTGGGGAATCTGATAAATTGATTTTGGAATTAAGAGACCTTTTAGAGAAAGTTTGGACAGAGGTATTTTGGATAACTACAATGGTTGGAGTGGATTAAGTTGATATTTGGATAGTATTGTTTAAGGTTAAAAAATTTATGATGATTATTTTTGGAATATTATGATACTATAGTTTTAGGAAAAGGACAACCTGCAGGGTGGGGAATTACCCGTCGCGTCGGACAAAGCTGCAGGAATCGAACCCACAACCATAGTGCGACAAGCCTTTATTTCCTACCACTAGCCTACAGGAAGTCCCTGGTTATTACAAAATAATTTTACTAATCTAAATGGTATGTGTTAATATTTGGAACCTTATACAATTAGGATAAGTATAATATTTTTGAGTTCTATTATCTTGTTGAGTGAAAGATGAGTTGAAGGTTGAAACTCTAATTGTCAAGCATAAATATATATATACCTATCTCTTATTCAATGAATAAATTAATTCTTAAACTTTAGTAAAGGGATATTAAAACAAAAAAATGTGTTATCCTAATACCTTATGTCTTGTTGAACTGATGATATTTTAAATCAACATAGATTGAAGGCTTTGAGGCCCTCAATTTAACAGTCGATTGTGATTGATGACCTCAATCACTCCCTACAAATATTTACGTTTTTCCTCCAATTATATGTCTCTAATTTCCACCAATTTTCTCCTAATCGAGATCGTAATTGGGTGGTGACATTTTCATTTCCCTTTCCCTCTTATTAAGGCTAAATTTTATTAATCTTATTTCCGATGTGGGTTTTCCTCAAAGGTATTTTCTATTTTCAACCTTTTATTTACAAAGAAAAATTTCAAATTGTGAGGACGCAATTTATTGAAGTAGGGGAGAATGTAACACCCCGAGCTTCCACGATACGCTTCTCATTCAATAATGCAATAGCTTGCATTGTATGCAACTTCGAGTTCTAAAACACCGCGACTAATCAAAGTAGCCGTTATGAATAGTAATAACCACTTTTTAAAATTATAGAAATTTTATAGTTCAAAATGGACTTCATTTTTGTATTCGGAATATCGAAATTAGCCTATGTTGAATTTTTGGTATTTTTCTGAGAACTTCTAATTTTTTATGAATAGTGAAAAATACTTAAAACAACTTTTTTAATCAAAATAATTTATTTTGATAAATTATACTATTTAGTGGTTTTAAAGTATAATTAGAATATATTTTTACCATTTTATCCAATGTTGGTCATTATAATTAATTTAACATTGAAATTGGACATAAACAATTGCCAATCTTTTGATATAAATTGTTTCTTAAAAACACGCTATTTGTTGTGACAGCGGGAATTAATTATAAAATTAATTAATGAAACTTATATGTTTGGAATTTTGTAAAATAGACATCATTTTTGAATTCGGAATATCAATTATAGCTTAGGGTGAAATTTTGGCATTGTTCTGAAAAACTTCAATTTTTGATGAATAGTGAAACCACTAAGTGGTAGTTAAATAACTGATTTTTCGTTTAAATGAAATATTACCACTTCTGTGATTTGATTTTCAAAAATCCGACATACATGGTTGTCATTAAGAAGTAAAATGTGGTTCAATGAGATCAAAATAATTTTTTGGTGAATAGTAACTTTTAAGTTCTTAATCGTGATTAGAGGTAATTAGTGTAGTTTAAGGTAAAAATAATGTTTTAATAATATGATATGAGCTTGACACTTGTCCTACTCCTATTTGATGAGTCATGGCCGACCAAGACAACCCATGGGTCAACTTGGGGACCCCATGGAGCCACTTTAGTTGGAAAATGACATTAATATATATTTATTTAATGTTAAAATTAAATTGACACAAACATGAGTTGTTTTACTAAAATAGTTTTTAAGTGGGGTTACACAAGTCCAAATTTTGATTATAAATATTCATTAGAAAGATAAAAATATTTCCTACTTCATAGTATTGTTTTTATAATTTTTAGACATTAAATATATTAAATTATTTATGACATCATGATGATGCAGCGATGACCTCATTATTTAACGATTTAAATAAAATGGGAAGATAATGAAAAATACAAGGCTTACACTTGTCCAAAGCCTATTGGATGAGGAGATTTCGAACCCTTATCACCTTATCCTAGAATTATATAAGTGTGGGACCTCTAAAATCCGAAACTCATTTTATAATAAAGTGAATTTTCTTTACTTTCCAAGAGTGCCCCTCCTCTCCACTTATAAAAGGCCCCCACCTCTCCCACCTTATTCACACCTTCAATCCATTTGGCTTGGCCAAACTCTGCCCAAATACTCTACCAACATCCCTACCTTACTCCTAGAAGCCTCACTTTGGGCAGAACTCTTCCCAAGAAAGACTTTGGCTCAAATCAAAAAGAGTTACCCGATTTTGAGGTAATGTCTTCTCTAATGTTGTTTTGTTTTATTTTTCTTCTCCAACCCCCTAAGATCTTTTTATTCATTTCTTTTATAACAACAACAGTATCCTCAATATACTAGGATGTTGTTTTAAGAAGGATTCGAGCTACACTTACACACACCTACATCTAATGGTTAATGAACATATGGTTTCTGTGGATGGCGAATTTCTGCCTCACGAAACGATGATTGTTCAACACTCATATAACACCTTCAAAGGTGGCCATTAAGATGTCACTATTTTTATATATGATATATAATATGTTTATGTTTTACTTATTCTTCTGTATTTCTCATTTATGGCATACTTTATGATTTCCATTATGGGTAAAACGCGATAATTTCATTTTAGGAAGTGCGGACTACCGCCCCCTCAAAGTGATTTGAATCGTTAATGCCATATGTGGGATGTATAAAGGATGGAGTAAATGGTATTATACACTATATTATACTGTAATTATATTATAAATTTATATCATTATGATTTCATTCCATTAAATATGAAATAGAAATGAAAGTAGCGTTCATGCGTACGTACGGCTTACCGTCTCCATGAACGGTGCATTTCATTTCTTACCTCTAAATGTTACATAATATTATAAATGAATGTATATACTGGATATATATGATATATATGAAATCTAAATCATGAATATAATTCTGGAGATAATGGATATTCTACCACATGAACAACTTGTAATTATAAGAAGTTTATTGTTGACTCAAGTACCAAAGATCGACAAAACGACCGTTATTAACTTAAATAATTACATAATGTTCATATCATTGTAATAAGTGATATAAAAAGGATAATGAAATTGAAAATTGTTCTTAATAAGGTATATATTAACTATAGTTTATTATTCAGGAGGTTAAATAACGGTTGAGTCAAGTCAGACACGAGGTAAGGGAACTTCTTAACCCAATTTCCATTCTTTGGGTTAATCACCTACTTTCAAATTATGTCATGATATTATTATGTATTATTTTGTATTTTTACATTCTTTATGTGTACTTATAGTGAATACACATAATGGATCTATTTTATTTTAAAAATGATCTTGGTAAGGTAATTTCTTAACCCAACTTCCATTCTTTGGGTTAATCTCCTACTTTCAAATTATGTCATGATATTATTATGTCCTATTTTGTATTTTTACTTTCTTTATGTGTACCTATAGTGAATACACATAATAGATCTATTTTATTTTAAAAATGATCTTTTAAGGACTTCGTCTCATTCTCCTTTCATTGAGGCATATTTGGTTTTATACACAACTTTCTTTTATACGGTGTATAAACCCCTTTGACTTTTACGTTTATTCAAAAGGAATCTTTTTTATACGAAGCATTTTGATAAACGAAAAAAAGGGAATGTTTTTCTTTCCGTACTTATGCGGCGACAATGACTTCTTCGCCGTCGTGACCATTATTTGAGTTTTGTCTTCCTCTACAAGCCATCATTTTTTTTAATGAAAAATAAATACAAAGTTTTAACTTTCTTTTATTTTGGTATTGAAAATGGTTTTGAAAGCATTTTTATTATATCAATGTGTTGTATTGATATATTGTGATTGGAATGTGGAAATTTTATGTTTCCTTTATGCATGTTTTATGTGATACGATTATGTTATGGTTTATGATATGTTTAAACCTATTCATATGAGGAATGTATTGGACATAATAAGTGACGGGTGGAGCCCGCTTTAGCTCCTCGATGCATTGGTAGGTCTCATGAGACAACTAGACGTGGAATTGGCCGAGGCCCTTTCCCAATTTGATTTATGGTTTTGGCTGAGGCCTTAATCATTTTAGATGTCTTGGCCGAGGCCTTGACAAAGTGTTTCAGAATGTCTGGCATTATACATTCCCTCATTATGAAAGTGGTTATTGATATTGCATGTGATTATTCGACCAGTAGAATATCCATGTGAGTAAGTAATGGCATTATATTATTTTATTTTTGCCATATTATGCTGAAGTTCAAGTTTAAAAAGGATTTTGTTTTAGTTATACATTGCCTTAAATGTTTATGTTTATTTATGAAAGCTTCCGCTATATTGTTAACCTTACTGAGCATCTGAGCTTACCCCTTTCAATGTTTTAATATTTTTCCAGGATGTGAAGAAGTAATTTATGAGTGACCTGCAGGGGTAGTCAGAAAGGGATATGAGTGTGGACTATGAAGACTTTGCTATTGTAGTTTGTTTACTTTTTGATGTAATGAAAGACTTATGAATGTATCTAGTGTTTCCAAGGCTACTAAACTAATCGGTCTTTCGAGACTTGATCTTTTGTGATCATGCCAATGTTACGAAGTAACGCACCGGCTCTGGGTAGCTGGGGTCGGGGCGTTACAGAATAACCTTAAGGTGTCCAAACTATTCCTGGAAGTTACTAATGATGAGGATGTGGTATTTATCCAGAATTGATTGTAGGTATAGTGTGGTTGAAGAGTTTTTCATTCTATTCTACAATTAAAAGAGTAGATGATTGAACTTTCTTGATTACATTTTATGAGAAATAATAAATTAATTTTATTAAGTCTCCCACCATTTTATCAAGTCCCAATGGCCCTCACCATTGAACTCAGATTGTCCAGTTTCTATGAAATTCTAGTGTCAAGGATCCATATTCCCCTTTGCATAACCCCAATAGGGGTTGGTCAAGATATTTGAAGGTATTTGGATAGGTAGGTCTTTTCCAACTACGGGCTTGAAACTCCTTGATCTATTGAGTGGACTCCCCAATCCTGAAATCCTGACTTTAGATTTCCTCAACTCTTGCCTCCAATATCACATTAAGCCTAGAAAGGGATACTCCTCTTGATGTAATATGGTTAAGTCAACCCAAAAACTTCTATAAGGGCTTACTTTATAAAGTAATTGTCCCAATAAGGGTTGGTCAAACAACATAGTTTTATTGAGTTTTTCCCTTAATCAAGTAACAAAAGGCTTGGTCTGACTTAATATTTTGTTGAGGGATTTTTATATCTTATGAGTAAATTTCCTTATTATCTTTATCACATGATTTTTAATATTAATTGGAACTTACTTAAGTGATTAACCATGTCTTTATAATATTTATGCCCAAGCCTAGTTTATTTTAGTTCCATCTTTCATGCTTGTTAGTTCATTAATTATGTGATCGCGACAACCCATCCATAATAATAAACCATGAAATTGATAGAAATAAAATAAAGTAAGGGGAATGATCCTGAGATTTTATAATGGTTAGTTTATCTAGAGGTTGATAAACTAACCCTAACCTAGGGGAGAAACACCTTGAACCTTTTGGGTTCATGTTTATAGCTTTTCACCTATCCACCTATGTATCTCCTAGGATTGGTTTTGTCTCAGCTCCAACTTGGACGACATCCACTTTCTTAGGAGTTCCATCCATTACATATGCTTTTTTTAACTCACACACAGGTGAGAGGTAAAAGGGTGGTTTACATAAAAGAAACCATGGGCACACAAACCCTACATATTAATGAGTAGAGATGGATCACATGCCAAAAATTAATTTAATAAATAAATTAAAAGGAAACCAATCACATAAAAAGGTCTTGGTCTAGCTCATGATCACCCACATACAAGAAACAAGTTACACATTAAATAAAACTAGTATTCAATTATTTAATCATTCTTATTAAGATAAATTAAACTTGAATCAATCAATTATTTTATTTAATTAATCAATACTTTTATCTTAATTATTTTCTAAATTTCCTTGAGATTCTCATATTTGTACATAAATGAACCTTTGAGGTATCCTAGTGAATACCCATTCAAATCTACCCAAAATATATTATATTCTCATACTACCTTACTCTTATGACATATGGAATACAAGATGTTTCAATGAATAGAGTAACAACCTGTAGTATGATTTATACATGATATGTAGTTTTGAAAATTACACAAACATTAAAGTTTTAAATTTGTGTAATCTGGTAAAGTACATGATGTGTAGTTTCGACTACACAGTGTGTACTACCTTCACTATCTATCCCGAAGTACATGCCTAGGGACTCAGCGTGTGAAGCCTACTTCAGAAATTTCAGAGTACACATCATGTACAATGGGCTAAATGTCGGGTTATCTTCACATTAAACATTTACTGGTCATCTTAACCGTGTATGGGATACACGGTTTGGCCCCCTAACCCAAAGGGACTGCACACCGTGTGTAGTGGGCCACATGGTGTCTAATCTGGTATGTGTGTTCTTATCTGTCCCGGTCAACATGCATTGTAGAATTAACTACACCACATGTAATAAATGCACACAGCTTGAGTAATTTCTGAATTATTTCTGATGTGTTGAACATGACTACATGGCGTGTAGTCTGGATTACACGATGTGTATGGTAGAGAAAATGGCATGTAAGTCCAAACACATGGCATGTACTTTCATGTCATCAGGGAATAATTGTCGGTGCCTCCTAATGAGTTCTCCTTTTTAATTTTAATTAAAAAATCATTTGTTTTTTTGAAATATATGAGAAACGAAAAGAGGGAGAACAGATCTCAAAATCCAGATTATAAGAATGATTAACCTTGAATTAATAAACTAAATTATTAAACTATAAATCATCAACTAATTAATTAAATAATTATAAACTATGATTTAACCCGCTCTGATATCACTTATAGGTTTTGGGTGCAGTGGAAGCATGGTTGGGATGATGCCCAACATTAATTTTTACCATGATCAAAGATTATTCCAGGATCAATACGACAATGAATGCCAATCTCCACGGAATAGAATCAAATATTTAGATAAATAAGGAAGAGGCCCGAAACCTTTAGATAGGATCTTGCACATCATGTTTATAATTAATTTAATTAATTTCATAAAGAAAATAATACCTAGATCTTCGGTACTTTATTTGTTGATGATGTTGATCTTCTGAAATGACCCTTTCGGATTGTATCATTGCACTTGCGAGGATCCAAACTAGAATCCATCTAGCGGTGATCCAAACATGCTCCGATGGCCTTCAATCGACACCACTCATTCTCTGAGTGCTACCATGGTGAAACGAGTGTCTTGTGTCAGTCATTTTTGATCACTTGTTCTTTGATCTTGAAGAAAATATTTTGTTCTTGAGAGGAGTGGGAAGTGAATTCGAGAGAGAAATCATTTAGATCAACAATTCTCAATTCACCGAGCATGCAGTTTGGTACATGGAACAATAGATGTACGTGTCTATTTATCGACATGGGCCTTCGGTTAAAATATTTAATTGTATAATATCAATTAAATACATTCATAAAAATAGATAAAACACATGCTCTTAATAATAATACCGTGTTATTATTTATGGTACACCAACTTGTGCAAAACAAAATTATAAATAAAATTCCATGTCACAAAATAATAGCAAAATTATTATTATTTTAACTTGTGCCAACTAGTTAAATAATTATTTATCATATTACAAATAATTATTTTACTACTGGATCAGATTTGGTCTGCTCAAAATCTACTTCCATTTTTTGAAAACCTGAATAAATAAATAAATAATTTATTCTCTTAAATAAATATTTTATTTAAAAACTAGTAAATAAATATTTATTAAATGTTCAATAAAATAAATAAATATATTTTACTCACAATCCGGTGAATAAATATTTATTTAATTTATGCGATCATTTTAACTTTAATAAAATTATTCCACAGTATTAAGAATAATATTTATTTTATCAATTAAATTAAAATAGAATTTAACCGAGACTACAAAAAACACTTAGTGTGTGACCCTCTAGGATTCTTTCTCGTTGGCATTAGGCGAGCTTGCCTAAAGTCCAAGAGTATTGTATATAAATGTGTCAAGGCACCCAAGATAAAGAACTTAAAGTCATAACAACGACATCCACATATGAATATTCACTGTGTAATATAATCCCTTTATCTCAACATCTCATCAAGCTGGTTTCATGATAGTGTCATCAACCTTTATGCTTGATATGTCTTTCTTTGACTACCTGAATTAAACCCGTCATTACACCATGGACATGGAATTTTGTGCGACGGTTCTATTTCAATCAAAGATCCAAGATATCAACTTCCATAAATGGAAGGGATAAATTCGTCCTCAACTTATCCATTAATAACATGTCATTCATGACACACCCAATGTACCCTACTTCCTACTAACTGTCTACGTGATTGTTTTCTTTAGAAAATAAAAGTGTGCAAGTCATGATATGTATTAATGATAATCTTAAAGTCTAAGGATCATTACACATGATCACAAATAGGAATATCTGATGACACCAAAACATGCAGATTTTCTACTGGCGGGTCTATTCTCATAATCTCTCATCTTGGAGATTACTAAGTGCAAACTTCATCAAAAGAAGTCTCATATGCTTATGAGTACTTTCACTTGATGGTCTGTATACTATATGTCTCATTATAGTATGTCATCCAACTACAGAACTACATTTAAAAATATTTTAATAGCACTTCAAGGTTCTCATCATAGTAGGGAACTGCTATGACCTTGTTAATACGACAAATACTCTAGGATATTATTACACTATAGTCATGCATAATAATGAAAAATATGTAATAAGATGTTAAATATTTAAATATATTAAATATTCATGTAATCAAAGTATAAAAAATTAGTTCTAGGACACCAAATCTTACATACCAAAGTTTTTTTGAGGGAAATACTATTAGGGGGCTTAAACTTATTGACTCTAGAAGCACTTTAGTAGAGTGGTGATATTGTGGGTATATTCTATTGAGTGGAATGGAACTGGGTGGAAGCTAGAAATGTGTTTGGATTAATGAACTGACATGTTGTTTAGAATGGTATGTGGTTATAGCGCATCAGTCTAGTTCCTCAGTGTGTTACTCATAGAAGTGTGATTTGGGTGATGCGATCAGGTGATACTAGATTATACACCCACTATGTGGATGAGAAAATAATGGTATATACCATTAGAATGTGGTACCCATTAAAGTTATGAATCAGTGAGAAGTTGGGTATTAGATGAGGACCAATAGGGTTGATGAAACACTTACATGCATGGATTCCTCATATTTTGATGAAGTTAGAGATTTACCTCTATGGTAGAGAATATATTGGTTTTAGATCAGGTGTGGTGGCATGATCGATCTGGGTGACATCCCTATTAGTTATTGATAGGACGATAAACATGTATCGGGAGGAGCGATATGTGTGTGATGTTATAACTCATTGAGGTTGTTCTCAAGGATTGGTATAAGGAAAATTTGTATTGTGGGGACACCACCATAGGCTTTTGTAAGATAAAACTCATATTGGAAGGGTTATTTCCATGAAATGATCTATTTTTGGATGGTTGAGGTGGTTCTTAGATTATAAGGAGCAGGTGAATCTGATATATCTGATCCTGTGTAAATTCAATATTTGAGTTTCAAATAAGATGTTTGATGAGTTGATCTTTTGGAATTAGGATTGAGATGTTCTGATATGATCCTATGGATGTTAGTGAGGTGAAAACCCCATTAATGACATGGTTTAAGGGGTTGAACCCATGATTCGTGACATGTTTCGGGGGGTGAAATAGTTTCTTCACATGGTTCAAGGGTGGAACCCAATTTCCTCACATGGTTTAGGGGTGAATCATGTGACAAAACATAGTAAGGGTCACAGATGAGACAATAATGTTTGGGAAGGATTATAAAGATAATATAATAGTTTAGGAACATAATATTTGGTATGATGGGTGAGTTATGAGGTTTGTCCAAGACCATTCAGGGAAGGTTCAGTGTTTTCGGGCCCTGTGTATGGGTTGTTGATAATCGTCTAGTTCAGTTCAGGAATATAGATGAGAAGCAATAACAATTTTTTGACTAGTGTTTTCTAGAATTTTTGGGAGTAGTGGGATAAAATCTGAATCAATAAATACATTGGACAATTGGTAATGTTTTTTAGTAGCAATTCCAATGGTGGTGAACATTATAGCTCAGAATCAGCTACTATGAGATGGGTATATGAAGGGGAGTGCCATAGGCTGGATAGTTAACTAGACAACACCACTATGGTATCTCAATATAGATGGGTTTAGACATAAACCATCTTTTTAGTTTTCTGATGGTGGCAGGAGGTATCTAGGCTTTTTATGAGTTAGGTTATGAGTGTTTGGAGTTTCACTAAAGAAGCTCATTGAGCATTTAAAGATGAAACCTAGCCATTTGAATGAAATTTGGTAACCGACATAGATCAAATTTTATGTTTGAATGGTCAATGAGACTTCTCAAGGATGAGAAGTATTATGGTGTGGATATTGTAAGACACTGTGCCTGTATGAGTTGAGAATTCTATAAGGAATTTGAATTTTTCAATAAATGGATGGGTTGAATTTTGATCAGATATTTAGAATGAAATTAAGAGAGTTTTAATGCCTCAAAGTGATATTTTTAAATGTGGAATGAGCCTTTAAAGGTATATCAGGTGTTAAAGTGATCCTCAAGACCTTAAGGGAAGGTTTTATCAATTTTTGAGGATTTTTTATAAAGAGCATAGTTTGGGGTGCACGGTTTAGGGGAAACTATGTGACAGAATAAGCCTCTGACTCTTTTCAGTTTAATTTATTCAAAGCATTGTTAACTTTCATGGTTAGAGAATGATTAAGGTCAAACCATGTGAGGTTATAAATGAAACCATATGATATTTTCAAATGATATATAGATAAAAATACACATTTGGTGCACATTTTGGTCAACCGTGCAGACAAACTATGTGAGGTGAAGGGTTTGTGGCAATGCCAATCATACGGTTGGCACATAGTTTGTCAACCTATGTAGCTAAACTATGTGTATACTTAAAAGAGAGTTTTTATGTATTTATCCCTTATAAAATAAAAGGGGTAATCCCCCTTTTATCCTCCCCTTACACATGTATGGTCCATCCACATCCTCCCCTCTCCCACCACGGCACTGCCTCATATTTAGGTACTTCTGAGTGAAATTTCATTGAGTTTTGGATGAGTTTCCTTCTTCTTTAACCTATTTTCTACACATAATACATTCTGATTCAATTTTAGTTATCTCTATTTTGGTTTTCATTGGTGGTTCCACCAAAGCATGGTCTAATCATCCATTTCTCATGTGGATTTCATGCATCATAGGAAGAGGACATCCTGAGAAGATTTCCACCCATTGACGTGTTCTATTTTATTGAGGTATTTCATCATAATTATTGTTAAAATATTTTAAAATTAACTTAAATTAAATTAATGTTTCTCTTGGTGTCTTTTTTTAGGTATTTATCCTAGAATTTTCACAAGAGTATTCCACAAGATTTTAAAAAGTGATTGGTTGCAATTCTGATGTGATGGGGTTGACTAGTATTTGGATGTATTGGAAAATCTTGGATAGGCCTTGGAAGCTACTTCTAGCACTTGGGAATAAAATTATTATTTTTTAAAATGGTAGGTGGTCCTTATACATCCTCCCTATGGAATTTTTCATTTATTATATGCATGAGGTATGTTTATAATCACCACTTTAGGTGGTGAGTCTCTTTAAATTATTTAAGTTATCAAATATAAACTAAAGATTATGTTTTAATGGAACATGGTGATGAGGGACTTGATGGACCCTCATATACTGATTGGAAATATCATTTTCCAATGGTCGAGGATATAAATTGGAATGGATACAGTGTAGTGTCCCTAGTTATAATGAGCCCGACCCTAGTAGCCTGGAGCCGGTGCCTTACTTTATTACTTTGGAATAGATACAAGTGTCGAATCCCAAAGGACTGATCAGTTTAAAAGTTTTGGAAAATATATTACATACATGATCCTTACATTATAATTAAAAACATAAAATACAACATATATAATCCTTTGAACATCTTTATTCTTCAAGATTAACCCTACATATTGGTCATAATACACATCGTAGCATTCTGGGAAAATAAAACATATGAAAGGGGTGATCTCAAATTCTCAGTAAGGGTAAATAATATAGTGGAATATATTATAAATAAATAATCATAAACCTTAAGGTAAAGTGTGTAATTTAAACTCAAACCCTTTAAAAATAATCTTAAGCATAATATGGAACGAATAAATAATACCATATAAAATAATCACATGAGCTAGAAAGAATAACCATGGATATTCTTCTAGTAGAATAATCACATGGAATATCAATAACTAATCTCATAATAGGGGAATGAAAAATTTCAGACATCATAACCATACCGTCAAGGCCTCATGACAAGACCATACATAAACATGTAAGATGTTAGTCAAAACCCAAACTAGTTAGTCTCATGAGACCTACCGATGCATCGGGGGGATTTCATTAACCGATCCCAAACCCATCACTTACTCATTTCAATGCATTCCTTATATGAAAAGGGTGAAACATAACCAACATAAACATTCATATTAAAACTATCATAAATTTTTTTAATACATTAACCATAAACCATGAATGGTATCAAAATAGAAAATGCATTGTCAAACATATCATAAAAATTTCAATACAATATGGTAGATTGTATCATAAGAAAACAACCTCAATTAAACATAAAATACAACAAATGATGTTGACATAGATGAAAATAATATATTAAAATCATTAAATATATTTTATAGAAATAACCCTTTTTTAATTTAAAATAATTTAAAAACCAAACAATTATAAAATAAAAAATTAATTTTGAAAATAACCTTGTAATATTGTAAGGGAAGCTTCAAAACATTATGAAACTATGATGGTGGAAAAATCCGCTCATGCTGCAGAAGTTAATAAAAACATTGCTTTCTTATTTTGTCGAAAAGGTCATAAAGTACCTCATTTGAAAAATGACATAATGATTCACTTAAAATGTTTTATAAAAAGTAAAACATGGGTAAAAATGAATTTAAAATATTTTAAATTAATATTAAAAATATTTTTAAATAAATTTTTAAGAAACATGGACATGGATGATAAAGATTCCCTATAGATACTTACGTATAAACAACCTCAGATAATAATGAGACTGTGAAATTAACCCTTAGATAAAACCTTAAAAATATTACTTTTATTTTTTTAAGGAAATTAAAAATAAACATAAAATTTTCTTTATAATCCTTTATATATATATAAATAAATATGTATGATAATATCAAGAATGTTGAAATGGAGAAATGATTAATTCTTTAAACATTCAAAGCGTCCCATACCAATTTGAACATTTAAATCAAAAGCCCAATGAAAGAATAATATTTATCAAAATATTAATTAATTTTATTGTAAATAAATTAAATATATGTTAAGTCAAAGGGTCTATATATACACCTCATAAAATAAGTTTGGTGTATAACATCAAATTATGCCTCAATGAAAGGAGATTGAGACGGAATCCATTGTATTATGTTTCCTTTTTGGTGAACTTATTTAACCTCCTATATAATGGGTTTAAACCTGTTATTATATTATACCAGAATCATACATATATTTATAATATCATATATGATTCATTTGTGACTTTATATTACACGTTTATTAACAATTCCAAGTTAAAACAACGTTTCAGGTAATAACTTCTTTGTTTATCATACATGTTTTGAATTGTTATTTTTGATCATATTACATGATTTAATTAATTATAAAATGTAAAAAATGATTTATATATCATATATATTGAGTATATTAATATATATAAATGTAAGATATATGAAATGGAATACACCATTCATGGAGACGATAGTCCGTACGTATGCATGAATGTTGTCTCCGTTTTCTTATCGTACTGAATGAAAGAAGGTAAATGATATATATATATATATATATATATATATATATTATTAAAGTAGCATAATTATTTCATATATTTCATACTTATTCATTATATATATTTTTATAATAATTCTTGAATGGTTAACATGGAAGATGAATCTTATCGCGTCGTGAAGACGGTAGACCGTACGTATGAACGAACGACTATATCATTCCCTTAATAGTAAAATGGTAAATAATTGAGTGGTATATTAATTATAAAGAGTCAATATCATGTTATATTTATTTTTTATATCCATTATATTCATCATTATACCCATCCACATAAAGTAGTGATGAAAAACAAATTACACCATAGCGTGGAGACGGTAAGTCTACGTACACACTCATGATGATATTATTTTTTTGTAGGATGGATAAAAGAAGGAATATGGTATTCCCATAATTATAATAAAATCACAAAATATATATAATACTGTATTTATTACTGTAGTATGGAAACAAAATTGGTAGAGGAAGTTGAAGAAGAAAATATCTTTGAAAGATTTGGTAAAACGATTACCGCTCTTTCGAGTATCTCCCTTTAATTTGCATAAAAGAACTTTTTAGGTTGTCTTTTTTCCCAAATTATGGATTCTAAGATAAATTGAGGGAATTTTGGAGGATAAATGGGTAGTTTTTGGCTAATATAAAAGGTTTTAGAGGTGTGAATAAAATAAAAGTAGGGGTGTCCTTTTATTAGAGAGGGGAGGGGCACTTTTGGAAACTCATAAAATATTAAATTAATATAAATTATTTTTCTATTGAAAATGGATCCAAAGTGATTTATTAAGAATATTAGATGATTATGGGTCTAAATAACATCAACCAATAAATTTTATATAGGTTTAGGATATATTTTTACCCTTATCTTTTGGCTTTAACCCTAACTTAATTCCTTTAACTCTTATCGTGACAACATGTGTTTTTATTACTTAAGGGTTAATATAGTTACTATAAAATGCCAAAATAACCCCAAATGGATCATTTATGAAATATTTAACATTATTATAGTCATTTTGAAGAATTTTATATTTTTATAAATTTTATATAATTTCAAAAAATATTATTTATTTTAAAATCTCATTTATGTCAATTTTGACACTATTCAATACATGAATTTTTAAAGAAATCAAAAAAACTTGATTAATTATAAAAAAATAAATTAAATCATACCTAACATGTCAAATTCATCCATAAAATTATTTTATGACATCAAATGATTCAAATTATATTTATTTTAATATTATTAATATCATTTATTTGATTCTTCCTTTAATAAATCAATTATTGCATCATCATTGTGTCACAATTAAATTTAATTATCTATTTTGAAAAAAGTATAAATAAATCATCATGATATAGGTAAAAATTTTAGATTTAAAATTACTATTTATCGTTGAATTTATCTTTTATATAACTCTATATTAAAAATTATTTACTTATTAAAATCATGAGTATGACATTTTTAACTAATCATTATATAAAATATAATAAATGTCATATTCTTACAAAAGTGGAATAAAAAGGTCATAATTTTGGCCTAAGGTTTATTTTGTTCGAAACCCACTCATCCAATGAAATTAATACAAGTTTAGGGTAATTTATATAATGCTTATAATATTATTTTTACCCTTAATTACCTGATTTACCCTTAATTATGGTAAAAAAAATACTAAAGTTATTATTCACCAAAAATTAATTTTTTCCAATTAGATAAAAAAATTCATAATAATTAAAACAATTTCTTT
Organism: Viscum album; assembly: GCA_963277665.1. Classification (NCBI taxonomy): domain Eukaryota; kingdom Viridiplantae; phylum Streptophyta; class Magnoliopsida; order Santalales; family Viscaceae; genus Viscum; species Viscum album. The sequence goes on from OY728156.1 coordinate 2,017,069,447, forward strand.
CCATTTTTTAAAATTCAATTCATAGAAATGAGAAAATTATGTTTAACTCTAATCCCGCAGTTGTAGTGAGAAGACAGGTAAAAGAGACGTTCAAAAGTTCAATAAATTCTTATATCTAATTTCAATATAAAAATTATTCTAATAACCTACATTGGATTAAAATATTTATTATTTATCTATTTTTACTTTTAAAAATCAATTTAAAGTATAATAGTTATTTAAATGAAAAGTCAATTTTTAACTATAATGCAGTATTTTTCACTATTAATTAAAAAAATGAAACTTATCTGAAAAATAAAAAAATACACCCCAAGATAATTTTTATATTCAAAATTCAAAAATGAATTCCATTTTGAAAAATAAAATTTAAAAAATTTCCTAAATTTAGTTTTAAAATAGATGCGCCATTAAAATGCGGTAAAATTACCCTTTTGAGAAATAGTGTTTTTATGCATAAAATTTGATTTGTTATTATATAATTATCTATAAAACACATAAGATGAATATTTAAATTATATGAAATATACATAAATTTTATAAAGTGGTTAATACTATTCATAATCGTTATTTAAATGGCTAATTTAGTATATCATGGTACACTCAAACTCGGTGTTACATACAACGTAAGATATTGAAGAAAATGAATTTATTTAAGAAGAGACATACTGTAAAATCTTGGGGGTGTTACATTATCCTCTCCTTCAATAAATTTAATCCTCAAAATTTAAACTCTAAATTGAAAACTAGGGTTTTGAATTTTCAAAATATCATTGTTGAAATCCCACATAGGAAAAAGGATTAATGAGACCTCCACTTAAAAATAAAGGTAAGTACAAAGGTCACCATAGAAAACACATATTAGGGTTCCATTTATGAAAACATGAAATTGAAATAAAAATATGACCATCAAGATCTGATGTAGAGTGATAGAGAACATGATAAAGAGAAGTTAACAATCACAAATCTATAAATCTACGATGATCCAAGGGACTATTTGATTCATCAAAAAAGAAGGTACTATAATAAAATTTTTGGTTTTAAGATCCTTTAACTGGAGTTGAAGAATTCATTTACTTGATAGACTAATAACATAATAAAAAAATATTTAATTGAAAAGTAGAGTTTCATCCTTTAATCAATTTATACCGTAAACTCATCTTTCTCTCTAAAAGATAATAAAATTCAAAAATATTAGGTTTATCTTAATAATATAGGGTTAAAAAAATGAACTTATAATTCATCTATCATACCATTTAAATAAAGAAAACTATGTTATACTAACCACAACATCACGTAGGCTAGTGGTAGGTGATGCACCTTTGTCGCCCTTCGGTTGCGGGTTCAAGTCTCATGGCCTCAACGGATGCGATGGGTTATCACCCGACCTGTGGGTTGTCTTTTTTCTAAAATTATATTACTATAAAATTATATAAATAACCTTATTATATTTAACATTAAATAAATGTTTTATCCTCAAACAATAATATCCAATGTTCAACATAATATATTCCAAATTTGAGACTCACCCAAAATACTTCTATCCAAATTAGTAGTCCAATAATATCTCTAAATATCTAAAATCAATATTAACATAAAATTCCCCAAATAAAGTAATGTAAATCTTATTTTTACATATAAAATATTTTATCACATTAAAAACCTTAATAAAAATATTCATGATTCCAAATCCTTAAAGAAAAAGTACTACTGTACAATCCTTATTTATTTCCATAATTCATATAACCAGTACATCGTTGTTTAAATAATCAAATGACATAATTCTTCAATCCCAACATAAGCACATTAATCATTCCTATTCATCTGTGCTAGTAGCATAATATTTACTGGGATCCATTAGCCTCTTTTGGGGTATATCCCTTTGATGCATGAAACATTGATTTTTGTAGTGTCCCATCTCTTTAAAATTGTAACAGTTAACATTGGTAGCTTCTTTCTTTCTCTTGAAATCATGATTATGATGGCCTTTCACACCACACTTTAAGTAAAATGCTTTTCCTTTTAACCAGGCACTAGGGTGTTTCCTTCCATAATTATCACATGTGGGAAAATACTTCTTTCTCTTACCCCCTTTATAAATCTTTTGACCCACCATCCTATTATTTTCTTTCTTTCCTTTGAAGCCATAGGACTTTTATAATTATTTACCCATTTTTTTATCACATGATATTATGTCCTCATATGATGAAAAATCTTGGGAGACTATTTCCCCTCTAACTATTGGATTAATACCATGAAAGATATGATCCTTCTTACTCTTTGGCTCACGTGCATCAGTGATGTTCATATTCCTTATAATAGCCGCCATTTCTAAATGATGACATACACTTGGTTAGATCATATCATAATGTATAATATAAAAACTATCAAAATACTATAACATAAATTGAAAATTTTATTTATATCTAGTATCATAATCATAAACATGGGTTCTTTGAGGACATATTTACTTTTAAATCCTTTATAATGGTTTGTAAAGAAAATGTGAATTATACTAAGAATATCCCATGGGTGTGTCAAACCAGGTGCATAGTAAGGCATGTTTTCATGTACTAGGTTACCTTGAGTCTAGCCTGTGACACCTTGTTTGAGTTGTTACCCCTAGGTACATATGTTCCAGAACCACATCCACTTTTAGTATCTAGAAAGGGAAGTATTTCTAGAAAGACCCACATAATTTCTACCATACCAAAATTCTTGTATGTTTTTATATACTTATCCTAAAAGTATATCTTAGGGTTATGTTCCCTAATCTATGTTTTCTAAATCTAATTTACAAGGTTGTTTCTAAACTTTATATGATACCAACTGTAAGGACCCTGACCCCGGTAGCCCAAAGCCGCTGCCTTACTTTATTACTTTGACATAGATATAAGTGTCTAATCCCAAAGGATCAATCGATTGAGTAGTTTTGGAAAATCTATCACATACATGACCCTTACATTACAATTCAAAATATAAAATACAACATAGATAATCCTTTGAACATCATGATTCTCCTAGCCGATCCTACATATTAGTCATAATACATATCTTGGAATCCTAGTAAAATAAAACATATTAAAGGGGTGAGCTCAAATGATCAGTAAGGTTAAATAATACATAAAAATATATTATGAATAAATAATTATAACCCTTAAGGTAATGTGTGTAATTGAAACACAAACCCTTTAAATATAATCCTAAGAATAATATGAAAAGAATAAATAATACCATATAAAATAATCACATGAGCTAGAAAGAATAACCATGGATATTCTACTAGTTAAATAATCACATGGAATATCAATAACTATTCAAATAATGAGGGAATGAGTAATGCCAAACATCACAACCATACCGTCAAGTCCTTATGCCAAGACCATACATAAATAGGTAATACGTTAGTCAAAACTTAAATTAATTTGTCTCATGAGACCTATCAATGCATCGAGGGGATTTTATTAACTGGTCCCCAACCCATAGGGATTTCATTAACTGGTCCCCAACCCATAAGTATTAATTAAACAGTCCCCAACCCGTCACTTACTAATTCTAATTCATTTCTAATATAAAAAGGTTGAAACATAACCACTATAAATATTCGTATTAAAAACATCATACAAAATGTTAATACATTAACCATAAACCATGAATGGTATTAAAATAGAACATCCATAGTCAAAAATATCATAAAAATTTCAATAAAATATGGTATATTATATCATAATAAAACAACCTCAATTAAACATAAAATACAACGAAGGATGTTGACATAGATAAAAATAATCTAATAAAATCATTAAAAATATTTAAGAGAAATACCCCTTTTTACTTTAAAATCATTTAAAATCCATGAAATTATAAAATAAAACATTTCTTTTTTAAAATAACCTTGTAATATTGTAATTGAAGCTTCAAAACATTAATGCATCATGATGGCGGAAAAATCCGCTCACGCCACATAAGTTAATAAAAACATTACTTCCTTATTTTGTCGAAAAGGTCAGATTCCATTAAAAACGTTTTATAAAGAGTAAAAAACGGGTAAAATGAATTTAAACTATTTTAAAGAAATAATAATAATATTTTAAAATAAATTTTTAAGAAACATAGACATGGATGATAAAGACACCCCAGTAGATACGTATAAACAACTTCAGATAATATTGAGACTATGAAATTAACCCTTACATAAAACCTTAAAAATATTAATTTTGAAAACATTTGAATGAAATTAAAAATAAACATAATATGTCTTTTATAATCCTTTATATATATATATAAATAGATATGTATGTTAATATCAAGAATATTGAAATGGAGAAAGGATTAATTCTTTAAACATTCAAAGCGTCCCATACCACTTTGAACATTTAAATCATAAGACCAATGAAATTATAGTATTTATCAAAATATTAAATAATTTTATTATAAATAAATTAATTATATGTTAAGTAAAAGGGGAGGTATATACACCTCATAAAATAAGGTTGGTGTATAACATGAAACTATGCCTCAATGAAAGGAGATTGAGACGAAATCTATTACCTTGCATTTCCTTTTGGGTGAATGTATTTTAACCTTCTATATAATGGTTTTAAACATGTTATTATATTATACCATAATCATAAATATATTTATAATATCATATATGATTATTTTATAGATTTATATTACCCTTTTATTAACCATTCCAAGTTAAAACAATGTTTCAGGTAATAACCGCTTTGTTTGTCATTCGTGTTTTGACTTGTTATTTTTGAACATATTACATTATTTACTTACTTAAAGATTTCAAAACATGATTTATATATCATATATATTTATTTTATTAATATATATAAGTTTTAGATATATGAAATGGAAAACATCGTTCATGGAAACGGTAGTCTGTACGTACGCATAAACGTTGTTTTCGTTTTCTTATCGTATTGAATAGAATAAGGTAAATGAAATATATATAATATATATATATATATATATATATATTAAAGTAGAATTATTATGTCATATATTTCATACTTATTCATTACATACATTTTTATAATCATTCTTGAATGGTTAACGCGGAAGATGAATCTTATCATGTAGTGGAGACGGTAGACCGTACGTATGCACGAGTGACGATATCATTGCCTTAATAGTAAAATGGTAAGGAAATGAGTGGTATATTAATTATAAAGAATAAATATAATTTTATATTTATTATTTATATCCATTATATTAATCATTATACCCATCCACATAAAGTAGTGATGAAAAAAAAATTGCACCACAACGTGGAGACGATAAGTCGTACGTACGCACAAATAGTGATATTATTTTTCATAGGATGGATAAAAGTATGAATACAGTTGTACAATAATCATAATAAAATCAATATATATATATGATACTGGATTTATTACTTTAGTATGGAAACAACAGAGGAAGATGAAGTAGAAGAAGAAAAGAACTTTGAAAGAGTTGGCTTTCTACCCAAATTATGGCTTCTAGGATGAAGTGAGAGAATTTGGGAGGAGAAATGGGAAGGGGTTGGCCAAGAAAAAGGGTTTTAGACATGTGAATAAAATAAAAGGATATTTTCCCTTTTATAATAGAGGGAAGGGGCACTTTTAGAAACTCTTAAAATATTAAATTAATATAAATTATTTTTCTATTGAAAATGGCTCCAAAGTGATTTATTTTGAATCTTAGGTAAGGATGGGTATAAATAATATCAACCAATAATTTTTAGATAGGTTTAGTATATATTTTTACCCTTATATTTTGGTTTTAACCCAAAATTAATTCCTTTAAATCTTATCGCGACAATATTTGTTTTTATTACTTAATATCAACATTTGTTTTTAGTGTCAAAATTAATTCCTTTAATATAGTTAATATAAGATTCCAAAAAACCCCAAATAGATATTTTATGATATATTTAACCTTATTCTAGATATTTGGAATAATTTTATATTTTTATGAATTTTATATCATTTAATAAAATTTTATTTATTTTAAAATCTCATTTATGTCAATTTTGACACTATTCAATACATGAATTTTTTAAAAAATCATAACAACTTGATTCCTTAAAAAAACTAAATTAAATCATCCCTAAAATTTCAAATTTATCCATAAAATTATTTTATGGAATGAAATAATTCAAATTATATTTATTTTAATATTATTAATATCATTTATTTGATTCTTCCTTTAATAAATCAGTTATTGCATCATCATTGTGTCATAATTAAATTTAATTATTTATATTCTAAAACTTTTAAATAAATTATTATGATGTAGGTAAACATTTTATATTTCAAATGACTATTTATAGTATAATTTATCTTTTATATGACTCTATATTAAAAATTATTTACTTATTAAAATTATGAGCATGACATTTTTAACATATCTTTAAATAAAATATAATAAATTTCATATTCTTACCCAAGCATAATAAAAAGGTTATAATTTTTACCTAAGGTTTATTTTGGTCGAAACCCACTCATCCAATGAAATTAGGACAAGTGTTAGGGTAATTTTTATAATGCTTATGATATTATTTTTACCCTTAATTACCCGATTTACCCTTAACTGTGGTAAAATAAATACTAAAGTTACTATTCACCAAAAATTAAGTTGTTCCTATTATAACAAAAGTTTAATAATAATTACAAACATGTATTTCCATTTTTTGAAATTCAATTCCAAAAAATGGGAAAATTAATTTTAACACTAATCCCGCAGATGTGGCGAGAAGGCGGGTAAAAGAGATGTTCAAAAGTTCAATAAATTATTATATCTAATTTCAATATAAAAATGATTCTAATAACATAAATTGGATTAATATATGTATTATTGATCTATTTTGACTTTTAAAAACCAATTTAAAGTATAATAATTATTTAAATGAAAAGTCAGTTTTTAACTTCCATGTTGTACTTTTCCCTATTTATCAAAAAATGAAACTTCTATGAAAAATACAAAAAATAAAACCTAAGAAAATTTTGATATTCCAAATTCAAAAATGAAGTCCATTTTTGAAAATAAAATTTATAAAATTTCTAAAAATTAGTTTTAAAATAAGTGCATCATTAAAAGGTGGTAAAATTACCCTTTTGAGAAATAGTGTTTTTATGTGTAAAATTTGATTTTTTATTATATAATTATATATAAAAAACATAAGATGAATGTTAAAATTATAAAGAATATACATAAATTTCCTGAAATGGTTAATACTATTCATAACCGCAATTTAAACGGCTAATTTAGTATATCGTGGTATGCTCAAACTTGGTGTTGTGTACAGTGAAAGCTATTAAAGAAAATGAATTTATTTAAGAAGAGAAATACTATAAAATCTTGGGGTTTTACACTGGTGATAGGTGACTTAGTAACCTTTAGGTGAGATTATTGGTGACCTGGGATGCATAGCTAAGGAATTTTCCATGAGGGATACCCTAGACCTGTTGGGATTATTCAATTGACCATGGGGTAAGCTTTCCTCCCCCACTAGGATATGACTATGCAGGTGGTTAGACCCTGTGGAGGCTAAAGGATGGGTTGGGTGTTTGGTCCAACCTAGGATTCCAGGGAAAGGTAATTGTCTTAAGGCCATCTTCTTAGTATGACTTTCATGGGAGGCTTGAGATACCTCGATGATACCCAAGGGGACTCTAGTAGGTTCCCCTATGACTTGTGACCCCAGAGAGAGGGTGGACATGGGAATGAGTAGAGATGGTTTTGAGTTCCCCCTTATAACTTGTACTGATGATGTGATCCCTAAGCGGTTATGGAATAGGGTGAGGGTTTAAGCATTTGGCCAACCCCTACTTTATCTTTATACTTTCATGTGTTTACTATTAACACAACTACATATTCATAGATGTGCTTCTTGAGACCCTATCTATTGTCCTCATGAGATGTGATGATGCTATTAGGGATTCCCATATGTAATTACTAGGATCTGGATTTTAAGACTTACGTGATACTGGTGTTATACATCTTGGATGTGATGATGTCATTATAGATGCTTGATGTGTATCGTGGGATCTGATTATTGAGTCATGTGAAGAATGCATGGGATATAGAGATTCAAACTTAGGTCTATATGGGATACCCTATATTCTTTGGGTTCTTATGATGCCTAGTATGTCTAGGATCTAGGTTTTCATTCTTGGGGTTATTTTTATGGTCACTATTTTTATGACATGGTGCATAGGTCATCCCTTGGATCTAGCCAGTTGACCCTGTTGATTTTATTTATTTCTAATCAGGATGCCCAGGATACCTAGGATTCATTCATTTGACATGGTGACATGGAGGATATTATGCTTCAATGATTTTATGGTATGTTGAGAATCAGTCTCGAGTCATTATTTATACCTGGATTTTGAAGAGATGCCTCAGATGCCTGAGATCTAGCTGTGGATCCATTATTGATGAGTTTTTGGACAGTTGAGCTTGATATGAGGGATGCTTGGGTTACATCAGGATTTAGTATTTATATGGTTAACATAATATCATGATGTGCTCAGAGAAACCCCAACACTGGCTAAAGACGGTATGGTCGATCAGGGTGATGAGCCTGAGGATCGACGCTGATGAATCGTACCTAGGTAGGACTTAGTCCCCCTAATAAATTATGGTTAAGATGGTCATCGTGACATGCTTACAGACACCCTAACACTAGATGAAGTAGGTAGTGTGGTAGTTATATATTTTCTATAGTTTATTTATTTGTTTCAACTAATCATGTCACATGCACATACACTGTATATACCGGTTATGTATGGGACCGCGTTGGTGGTTCCCTACTAAGTTATGTATTCACACCCCATTCAGAAATCCATGACACTTGGGTATCCAAGAAGACCACTCACTTTTCACTGGTACAGGTTGGGTAGTAGTCCTATAAGATATTGATTATTAAGTAGAGCATCTTGAGTAGTATAGCGACCCATAATTTTAATATATAGATATTACATCTTATCAGATGAATATTCTTTACATAACATAATGATCCATTCTAGAATCGTATAGGTCTAGTATCAATGGAAACTTGGATACATAAATTGTTTCATATGAGAACTACATCATCTCCCACTATGTTCTTCTTAAATATCTCCATTCTTATATATATCATACTTAATACCTTTCTTTATAACCTATGGAAAGGAAACATAAGAAAGGGTGAGCTCAGATGCTCAGTAAGGGTAAACAAAGGAGATATCATTGATCACTTAAACATAACATGAGACTAAGCATATAAGAACATGATATTAACACTACCACAAAATAGGGCAAGGGAAGTGTTACCTTTTATCAGCGCTAAGAAGAAAGCGCTGATAAAGGGGTGGGCCTTTATCAGTGCTAGCTAAAAGCACTGATAAATGTTCCCTTTATCAATGATAAAACAAGTGCTGATAAAGCTGTACCCTTTATCAGTGCTTTTCTTAGCGTTGATAAAGGGTACATTTATCAGTACTATTATTAGTACTGATAAAAGTTTTTATTATTAATTTATATAAAATTATTATATTTATATTCAAAAATAATGTTTATTTGTATACATTAAATAAAAAACAAATGTTTATAATTATTTTTTTTAATAATTCAATATATATATATAAAATGTTTTAACTGAAAAAAGTATTTCTAAGATTATAATTAAATAAATATATATATAATTAAATATTTATAAGATTATAATAAATTACATTAAATATAAAATATATTTATTAAATTTATTATATTTATTAAATATTTATTAGATTTATTATATTTATTGGATTAATTCATTGTATTTATTATATTTGTTATATTTAAAATATTTATTATATTTATAAATATACAATACTTTTTAATATATATATTTATAATTAAAATTATTGAATATATATGTGTTTTCCAATGAATTTGGTCAACAAATATATTGATCATGCGTATATGTTATGTATCATATGCATGAATGTTCATTTATACATTACATCTCATTGTCCATTGATGTGGTCTATTGATTAATTCATAATGTTACCCATATGAACTATATATGTTCTAAAAAAGGTACTTATAAAATTACATTAAATATATTTAAATAATAAATATATTTTATTATATTTTTAATGATATATATATATACTTTTCAAATACATTTGTAATTATAATTTTATTAATATTTCTATGAACAATTATATACCAATATTTATAAATATATACTATTTATAGTTATAATTATTAATAAATAAATATATATTTATCCTATATATCATTTTAAATAAATATATAAGAATATAAATAAATTATTAATATTATGCCTTTATCAGTGATTTTTTAGCGCTGATAAAGGCCTATATTTATCAGTGCTAAAAAAGTGCTGATAAAATAAATCTTTATCAATGCTAAAATTATAGTGCTGATAAAGACTTATTTTATCAGTACTTTTTTAGCGCTGATAAAGGACTATCTTTATCAGCGCTAAAAAAGCATTGATAAAGGTATGTTTCATCAGCGCTTTTTATTTTATCACTGATAAAACATACCTTTATCAGTGCTTTTAACTAACACTAATAAAGGTTCCAGCGGTTTTTATAAAAGAACCCTAACCAGCTCCTCCTCCCTTGCACCCTTTCAAGCCTTTGAGGAAGCTAAACCTTACGCCATCGACCCCTCCTCTTCCTCGTCCTCCTCCTCCGCCGCTGCTACCTTTTCCTCCTCTACTATGACCCTCCTACTCCTCCTTCGCCGCCACTACCTTCTCCTTCTCCTCCACCACGACCCCTCCTCCACCGCGACCCTTCTCCTACTCCTCCTCTGCCACCACTTCCTTCTACTCCTCCTCCTCCTCCTCCTCCTCCAACTCCTTCTCATCCTCTTCCTTGCGCAATCCCCTTGTCCAGGTGACCTACTCCGATACACCCTCCTCATCTGAAAACAATCCCTCCAACCTCTTCTACGGTGCACGAATTCCCCCCGGCGAGTCTTTTATATAATTAATTTTTACTCTTTTTCATTATAAAGACAGTTGGTGTGAAGAGATAGTATTTGGGTCACTGTGAAAGCATTGGATACTGGTGCACATATGTTTTTTTATGAAATCTGGATGCCTTTTAGAATCCCAGAGGTTGTTTTTGTTTAGTGTTGATTATAGTCTGAGAGGATATTTTGATCTGGAGATAGATAACATGGTCTAGGAAGGATTCTATTGGTTGAACTCTGGTTCTTAGGTGATAGCATAATGCCTAGTTTAATTGGGTTAGTTTTTGACTGTGGAATCACACCAGGGGTCAAATTAGACCATGATATATTAAGATTAGCATGGGAATCCCCCGACGAACAAGGAATCATGCTCTAGTACTTAATGTAATATTGGTGGTGGAAGTCGAGAATTATATAGCTTGGTTATCTAGGGTTTTAATTGTAAAATGACATAAGATGTTTGGTTCGGACTATAATGTGTATTCTTGGTAGGTTTTTGGATTCCTTTATAGTTAGTAATTTAGATTAGAAAGTGAGATAACATGTTAGTGGCTGGAAACCCTTTTGAGGTAGTTCATGTGGAGGATGTTCGACTTATGCTATCATGTGATGTTATATGTAATGATTTGACACATGCATTGATTATTTAAAATTGTTTGTGATGGTATGTTTTTAGAGCTATCTGAATCTTTAAAAGGAAAATATTTATGTTTAGGTTGTACTTGGATGGTGGAGGTGTATCTATGGAGTTCATAAATTTAGGAATGACGGAGAAGACCGACACTGTACTATAATTCTCATGTGTGGTTTGGTAATTTTCATTGTAAGTGGAACTAGGTGTGTCATTAAAAACTTGAAAATGGATTTTGGTAAGAAATTTTGTAGGTGGGAGGCACCATGGATCGAAATTTTCTTTCATGAGTTAAGTATTATGGTGGGGAGTGTCTTAGATCAGGTGATTGACTAAACATTGACATGATTTTTTCTCAAGACAGGAATGCTTAAGTAAGTACCATATCATCATCTAAATTATGGTTATGAGATTTGGCTCAGGATCAGGTGGCATTGCGTCTTCTCTTGGGTGATACGATTTGAAAGTATGTTGGGAGTTCAGGAATAGAATGCGTTTATTTGAATCCAAATAGATAACCGATAGTGGTGATTCAATATTATTACCACTAGGACATATCGAGTATGATATGAACAATGGTTGAGAGTTTTTAATGCCTTATCCATATTGGAATTTGAATTTTGAGGAGGAGATGGAATTTTTTTCAATTAGTGGACAAACCATTTTTAAAAATGAGGGTTGGATATAGAACCTGGAAGTTGGTATATCTTAAAGGAGTTTTTTTTATATAGTTTGAGGCTCGAGATGCGTATTAGGTTCTTAAAAAGTCACAGAATCTTTAGGAGTTGAAATTCTGGTTTTGGGGGTAGCATCCTAGGGAGTATGGTTTTCACATGATTAGTGATAACCATGCACAAAAATGGTGAAGATTGGTTTGCATAGGAACACAGTTTGTTTAAATCATGTGAGGGGCCTTAGAAAACTATAAACAATTAATTAATAAATCTTAAAGGTATTTATCATGGTTTGCACACTATTTGTTAAACCATGCGCATTAACCATATGAAATGGTGTGGTTTAGATAGTGAATACTGTATATTTTTCACATGATTTTGAAAACCATATGGAAAAACCTTGAACCCCTTTAAAAAGTGAAGTTTTACAAAAATCCCCCTATGAACCTTTTATGTTTTACTGGATTTTCCCATTTTCTCATCTAGAACCCCTCCGTGCTATGCCACCTGGTGTATGTTTTATCTTTCATCACTTGTATTGGAGAACCTAGGATAATTTTACCTCTCTTATTCCTTCTATTTTAGTTTTTTTTCATTGTCATACAGTGTTTCACTTTGTTAAGCAAATATGCACTATTTTTTTTTACATTTTGTTGGTTTCTCATTTTCACCCATTTTAGGATGAATCAGAGGATGATATTTGGTGTTTGAGTGATTATAGGTTATGGTGTAGTGATGAACAATGCATCATAGCCCCTTTCCACTAGATTATATGATCTCATTATTGACCATGCACGTGAATTCTAGATGTGTTTTTACCAGGAACCATTGTGGTGTGGCCATATAATTTGTGTCATAGTTCTTTCTCATTTGGGACCCATTATGGCATGGCCCTATGTGTTGTGTTGTGATGCATGTTTTCCTAGATTTCCTATGTGTTGTGTTGTGATGCATGTCTTGTTCTCTCTAATATTTAGGTCCTTTCCGATTAAGTCCATCAACATCTCCACATCATTCAGCCCCCAAGCTTATCATTTACACATTCCACATCACTTGTAACTATATGATGAATGAAACAAATCCTATTAAGATTCAATGAGGATTGTAATATATTTCCTATATATTTGTACATAGGTTATGAAGTCATCACATAAGTTTTAATCACTTATTAGTTTCTGATGTCTACTTCACACACTAGGTTCAACAAACATTACTACCATTGTAAGAACCCAGATCTTCGTTTCAGGTATGTATTTCCTTTTTTCTAGAGTTTTTGAGAAAAATGGAGTTTCTAGAAATTTTTGAAGTACACGCCATGTACTTTATGAGTACACGCTGTGTACTCTTTTCCCGCTTGAATCTGTGTACTGGCCGTGTCTGGGCCACACACACAGTGTGTAGGGGTGATGTGGAGGCCGATTTTGGTGGAGTACGGAAAGACCTAGTACACGCCGTGTACTTTTTTTTTCATTAAACGGACCGGGGTCGCGCCTGATTGCCATAAACGTCTTCTTCTAGGTCTGGTTCGACCTAGAGATGTTGTACAACTGCGAAACTTCTTCGGTTCCCCGAGCCTCCATCTGTTGGCCGATTCGACCGCCGTCGATTGTGTTGGAACCGTAGTGGTGAGTTCTTCTTTCTTCTTGAGTTTTATTCCTTGTTTCTTCTTCTCTCTCAAGTTATCGAAGGTTGAGAGTTTTGGATGTTATCACAGATCTACGATGTTCAGGGGAGAATCAATCGTCGTGGTTCAAGTATATAGATCTCCTAGGATCGAGGTAGGTGGTTTGTGCCTTACCATTAAAATTCTTTGAGTTTTATGCACAAATTCCACCAATACCCGTGAATGGGGTATTGCGTGATTACCTTTTTACCTCTGTTGTTTTTCTGCCTTTCTTGTATGCTGGTGTAGAGGTAATTTGTTCATGTTAGAGGATAATTTGTTGTGCTTGGATGTTTTTCCCATGCTTTGTTCTATTTACGACCTTGAGGTTTCGTTGCCTTGGCTATTACACCTGTTTCCATGCCTTGTGTCTATAGGATGGAGTGTTTTTGTATAACATGCTTGTTGTCCTGTAGAATGTTAGAGAAATAGCTCTATAGGTGTTCTTTGGTTATCCAAGTAGCTCTATAGGTGTACCTTGGCCTTATAGCATTATCATGCACTGACTGGCACGGGGTTGTGAGAACCTGGTGCTATAGACTATAAGGGACAGACCAAGTGAGCTTCTCAGAGAGTCACTACTACAAAATAAGGCTATAGTCACGGACCTATAGCCACTATTTTGTAGGTCCGTGGCTATAGCTAATTTATAGCCACAGTTTAATTAAAAAACCGTGCCTAAAAATTGACGTCCCCTTTTTCCCCCCAAAATCCGTCAGGCTCCTCCTCCTTTCTCCCGATCAGCGACCCTCCTGCCCTCGCTATTCCTCCTCCCCGCGATCTCCTCCTCGCCGCGCCCTCCTCCTCGTCGTGAAATCCTCCTCTCCGTGCCCTCCTCCTCCCCGATGCCTCCTTGCCGCGCCCTCCTCATCACCGCGACCCTCCTTCCCGACGCCTCCTTGTCGCGCCCTCCTCATCGTCGCGACCCTCCTCCCCGACGCCTCCTCGCCGCGACCCTCCTCCTCGCCACGACCCTCCTCCCCGCCGGCGTTCCTCTTCCTCTTTCAATGCTTCGCCGCAGCTATCCTACCTCCCCACCGACGTGGCTCCGATGCGGCCTCCCCACCTCCCTGCTGATGCAGTTCTGACGTTGTGGTGTGAGTTCGGCCGAACCCTAAGGTACTCATATGGTCCGATTTTTGTGGGTTCTCCTTACAGGCTAGGATTTTTTCCATATTGAGGCACCCAAGATCAACCACAGACCCATCCATCTCCCGCATAGGGTAATTTTCTCTTCCAATCATCTCTGCAACATTAATCACACCATTTCACTCTTTTATATCAGTATATTAATACAAAATTTCTGTACTGTATTAAAATATCTGCATTCTTGAATCTGGAATTAGGGATCGAATTTATTCAGTTTCTATAAGCATTAAGGGAATCTAATTCATTCCATGGTCATGTGTTTTTTTACCTCTATGTGCCTTGACCAACCTTAAATTTCAACTACGCTGCATAATGTGTGTTATAGTATCCCCCTAACAGAATTTTCTCTCTGCTATACAATATTCAGTATTCAGGTTATCTTATGATTTTTTTGTATGTTCTTACAATAAATCTTCTATTCTAAATCCACAATTGTTCTTTGGGAGTATGAATACTCCAAATCTAGAATAAAATCTGTTATTTTCAAATTCTATGGGTATTATATACTCCAATATCTGCATTGTTCTTTTCAATTTTAGTAATTTTTTCTCTTTATTTGTATTTTTTTCACAGTATTTACTATTAAATTTTATAACTTATATAATCCATTATTTGTTTATATTATTTTCTATATGCATTAAATTTTAGGTTTCTTTAATACTCTATCTTCATGCATTATGTTTACTAAATGTCTCTCATCAGCTTCTCTCATCCATATACTATAAATTCATTAAATATTTTTGTTTCTCAAGGGTGAATTCCACTACAGTTGTTCTTCACTTTCATCATAAAGGGTATGTAATCTATTTATATTGTAATTAGTAGCCCTGTATTTGTAATTTTATTCAGGTATTGAATGGTATTCTTTACTTCTTCTTACTGTACAAAATTATGTACTGGTCCCATAACATTATTTTCAGAATGGAAGAGCTTCAATATTTTTTTTCCTAATTGAATTGAATTCTGCAAAACATCATCTCCATCAAGAAATTGGTGGACTTTGTAAAACCACACTTCTATGTTTCTTCTTCCTTTTAAACATTGATTTTGCCCCATATGTTTAGTTTATGTTTTCTGAAAAGAATTCGTAAGGGAAGTTTGAGCCCCAACATGCTTTTCAGAAAGTACTTGGTTGTAGGTTAGTTGCTCCTCACTATAGTTTATTCATTCTTTCGGTTAGAAAAATTGTATAATGCCTTTCAATTGTCTCAAGACACCGCGACTACAATTAGTCATGCAACTACCACACAGTCGAACAAAAGAGTATTTAAACAAGATGACTAAAAAATATTACTGACTTTTTGTGGTGCAATATCAAGGTAATACTACTTCAGGTTTGTTTTTAAAATTTTCAAATTTCTTTTCTGATTAGTTGTTTACCGTAAGAAGTGTATTATACTATGCAGTTTAAAATAACAATGCAATAATGAATCTTTATTTTTTATTATCAATCGCAAGATTCAAAACTACTGTTAGTATGTAAAATAATGTTACAGTTCATAGATTAATCTTCAATGAACAAAGAAAAGTAGTAAGAATATAAGCATTGTGCAAGAATAAAATGTTTGTGCAAGAAATTGAAACAAAACAAAATTTTAAAATCTGATGGAAATTTGAATCACATGGTTCTGCTATTGGAATTAAAACACACCAGAACATACAAGGATTTAGTATCTATATGTATTGAACAACACGAAGATCACATGAGTCATTTACAATATTGTGTTTCATATTAGAAAATGTGTGGACTCATACTTTCTAAATATTTGAAAAAATCCAGTATCACCACACAATGCAATCAAACTCAATGCATTGATAGTGAACCAAATTTCATTATATTTTCTGGTTTGAAGAAGACTAGACATCAACACAGTGACTGCAATATGACATTTGTTAAATGAAATTAGTGTTCTGTATTTTTTATTTACCTACAATGAATACAGGTTATAATTAAGTAGTGTTGTAGATTTTGAGATGTTTGCGTTATATAATATTTTTCTACGACTACTTTTTTATTATCTGAGATATCATTGTAATCCATATTATAATGTGTCCTTACATTATTTTATTTTGACATTATCCTGTTAGTGTAATTATGGTGGATGAGGCCTATGAAAGATCCCTTAGAAAGATTACTTATTGGGACTCCTGAAAAAGGTAATTTTTTTGTAAGATCAATCTATGTGAAAATTTTCCAGAAACCAAACATTTCATGTGTATAATTTTTTAACTTATCATCATAAATTTAGATCCAACATTATCGACCCAAACTTCACCTAATTATCTCATCAGCTACAATTTAAGAAAAATCAATGTCTGCTTTTTTCTTCAGAGGATGTTTTGTTTCAAGGACTAATATGGGATACAATTTATCCTTTCTTTTTGTGGGATGGGTGTTTCTGTTCAATCAGGTTGATCACACCTATTTTATTTATTGGAAATTAGAAGAAATCAACATGGATTGGATGCCCTGGACCTTGGATTCAGGGCTGAACCAGTTATCTTATCTATTGAGGTATGTTGTTTTTATTATTTGATTTTTTCTCCTCAAATCCGTTAAATTTCTACCCTATGGTATTTTATATTACTCTTACTTTTATTTTAAAAAAAAACATGCTAAGAAACCAGTTTGGCGCATAGTTGTGCTATTTTTTTTGCGACACAACATCAACAGGCCTTAAAACAGGGGATGTCCCTACCAATAGGACCCAACACTTGAAAAGGATTTATTTGATTGTACGTGAAGTGAGGTCCATTTCGTGAAAAATGAGGGTTGATTTGGTTAAGAACTGGAGTTGGGGTATTGCCTTTTCTTGCTTCTTATTTGTACATTTCTGAATGGGTAGTGTCTTCATGTTAGATTCTGTTTCCCTTTAAACAATCCTAGAATTTTCTCTTAATTCACATTTCTTTCCCTTCTACTCATCATTAAATGTTTACTATGTTGTTTTGATTTTATCTAATTATTTTACCAGTAGTTGTGAATACAACAATAGGAATTGGTAGTGAATGCATGTATTGTGTCGTAAAATCAAGAAGTTAACCTCTGTTTTAACCATCATATGCTTGCAGGTAATTTGTGCATGATTTTGCCTGAATTCAATATTCAAATTCAAGTCAATCGCTTTTTAGTTTGATTATTTTCCTATCAAGTGGATGATACTCTTGTAATTTTTATTTCATTTTTCATCTGTTCATTGAAATTAAACTAATTTAGGACTAACTTATGGATTGTGGTTTTAGGTATGTAGAAGGCGAAACTGAAATAGCACCTATAGCCAGACATCCTATGGAGCAAACCTCTGGGCGCCTCCAATGACATTTTTTTTTCAGGATTCTCTATCCAAGGTAGGACATCAATCTTCTTTAAACCACGACATATGTACTTTATTTCCTAGATATATCTTCTCTTCGAGGGACATGTTTGATCATAAGATGCATCCAGGGTCTGCTTGTGTTGTCTTCAAAACAGTTTTGTAGGTAGTTTGTACTATTTTCCAAGATCCAGTAAACCCATAGTTGATGCGTTTCCAGTGAGTATGTTATGTTCACTAATTTCTCATGGATGTCCCAGTAAACCTTCAACATTTTAGTCAACAATATCTGTAATTTCCATATCCTGTTTTATACCTTAACTTCCTATAGTTTTTATTAGTACGAATTGGTAGTACACTGAAACTGTGATTTTTACTGTTGAGGGGAGCATATCTAATGCCTTAGTCTATCAAATTGAATCTTTTTTTAACACTGCATGTCTGAGTGAAGACAATTCCTTGATAGATGTGATCACCTAGAGTATTATTGACATGCATAAGGTGTTATTTTACTATTTAGTAACATTTTTTTTATGTTTTATGTTCAGGAAAAGAGTTGGACAACAACTCACGCACCTATTGTAGATCAAATCATTTAGTTATTGGAAGCAGAAACAGACATCTAGGTTTGTTTTCCTAGTTTGTTTTCAATGTATTTCATGGTTTCAACCTACCTATTTATAGTGTATGCAAGGAAAATCCGATTTAATTTAATGTGCAGGTATCTCTAAAAGTCATTAAATGTGCAGTTTTAATGTCACTGTTATCCAAGATTTGATTTACTCACCTCTTCAATGGACCTTTGAGAGAATGTAGGTAAATATCTCCTTTGCTGGTGCAATCCATTACTGATTTTGTATTATTGAAGAACTAATTTAAAGATAATAGAACATGTGTTATGAACCCCCCCACCCACATGCAAGTCACCGTCTTACTATCAATACATTGACATCATCTTGTATGAAATTATTTTAGTACGCCAAATTTAATAAATCCCATGAAAAATTCATTGTTAATTGGTAAAATAGGAACTACATTTAGAAAGACACGCTAATCTGTTTATTTTCTTGAGTTCTGATTTGATCATGCACAATTCTATTATAGGATATATTTGTGTTTTGAACTAATATTTTTTAGTTTCTCATCATTTCAGTGCATGTAAAGGGGGTGCATACCCGGATGTGGTGGTTCCTACTATGAAGACCACACCCACTAATGGACTGGGGTTGACCTGCAGGAACTGTCCAGCTATTGACAGGTTAGTTACAACACATGTTTGGGGTTATAAACCCAAGAAATCTTCTCCCTTTCATTTAATTTTATTTCCTTTAGTTAATTTTATACTTAATAACAATTTTTTCTCTTTTATGGGCAGGACAAAATCTGGACAACACCTCACACAGCTGTTGAAAATCGATTCATACTATTGTTAGAAGCTGAAACAAACATCTAGGTTCCTGTTTTTACATTGTTTTCAATGTATTTGATGGTTTCCACCTTCCTCTTTAAGTTATATGTGAGTCATTTCCCATTAATTTATTATAGAGTATGCCACCGATATGGCCACTACTTGCCGATAAGGACAGATTAGATGAACATGCTCCACCCAGTCCATCTGTAGTTTACCCTTACATTTTCACATGTTTTACATGATTTCCATAAGCCTTCAAAGTGGATTAGATGAACATGATCCACCCAGTACCAGTAATGTCATATTACATGTTATGTAACCTGTGATTTTCCTGATCCCATGGGGTATTCTTCTAGGTATTCCTAAACATTGCTAGATCTCCAAACCTCACCAAATTAGGTATATCAGGGGTCATCCAATCCTCTAGTCATCACAAATTAGCATTCATTTCTTTAAATCTTCTGAGAAAACATCCTCTCATTCCATCCATATCATCCTATTTGCAACTAAGTGGAAGATGCTTCCTAGCGGATGTCGCTGGACCGGGCCAAAACGCTGCGGTCACGCTGTGGTCACACCACGGTCACACCGCGGTCATGCCACGGTCACGCCGTGATCACGCCGCGGTAATGCCGTGATTTGGCCCTGCTCCAGCCACATCCAGCCCACACCAGCCCCTTTCCACCTTCATTTCAGCCCACTGCCGCCAACATTTCATCCCGCAACAGCCCCCCTGCCACCTTCGAATCAGCCCGCACCATCCCCCCAGCACCTGCAACTAGCCCCCTTCCACCAGAATTCGAGCCCTCACCGAATTAGGTATATCAGGGGTCATGCAATCCTCTAGTCATCACAGATTAGAATTCATTTCTTTAAATATTCTGATAAAACATCCTCTCATTCCATCCATATCATCCTTTTTGAAACTAAGTGGAAGATGCTGCCCCACAGATATCGCTGGACCAGGCCAACATGATGCGGTCATGCCGCGGTCACGCTGTAGTCATGTCGCGGTCACGCCACGGTCACGCCGCGGTCACGCCGCAGTAATGCCGTGATTTGGCCCTGCTCTAGCCACATCCATCCCACACCAGGCCCCTTCCACCTTCATTTCAGCCCGCTTCCACCAGTATTCCAGCTCACAACAGCCCCCCTACCACCTTCGAATCAACATGCACCATCCCCCCAACACCTGAAACCAGCCCCCTTCCACCAGCATTCTATCCCTCATCGAATTAGGTATATCAGGGTCATCTAATCCTCTAGTCATCACAAATTAGCATTCATTTCTTTAAATATTATGAGAAAACATCCTCTCATGCCATCCATATCATCATATTTGAAACTAAGTGGAAGATGCTGCCCCACGGATGTCGCTGGACCGGGCCAACACGCCGCAGTCATGCCGCGGTCACGCCGTGATTTGGCCCTGCTTCAGGACGACACCCCGCGGTAGTTCGCAGTGATAATATTCCATTAGTCTTGTAATCAATGTTGAGACTGACTAATCACAATTTCTCCCGGCGGAGCGATGACTGAAATGTTGCCCCGCCTCCTCCTGCTCCATTCGCTCCTGATCGGAAGATGCTGCCCCGTGGATGTTGCTGTACAGGGCCAACACGCCGCAGTCACACCACGGTCATGCCGGTGTCACGCCGCGGTCACGCCACAGTCATGCCGGGGTCACTCTGTGGTCATGCCGCGGTCACGCCGCGGTCACGCCGCGGTCACGCCGCGGTCACGTTGCGGTCACGCCGCGGTCACGCCGCGGTCACGCCGCGGTCACGCCGCGGTCACGCCGCGGTCACGCCGCGGTCACGCCGCGGTCACGCCGCGGTAATGCTGTTATTTGGCCCTACTCCAGCCACATCCAGCCCACACCAGCCCCCTTCCACCTTCATTTCATCCTGTTGCCACCAGCATTCCATCCCCCTTGCCACCTTCGAATCAGCCTGCACCATCCCCCCATTACCTGCAACCAGCCCCCTTCCACCAGCATTCCAGCCCCCTTCCACCTGCATTCGATCCCTCACCAGCCCCCAGCCACCTGCAATCTAGCCCACACCATTTAGGTCATTCCCTTTGGATTAAATAATGATGACACTACATACCAACACTACACACATTATATCATTAATACCTTATTAGAAAGAATAGATGAATGATTTTGTTAATGAAATGGTTATCAAATCTCAATAGAGTTGTGATTATTTCAAAGATCTTTAAACAATATTTAACAAGTTGCAGTAACACAACCTAAACACGAATTTGGTAAAATGTGTTTTTAGGGTAACACTAGGGAAATTCGATAGATTTGTGGTGTGATACCATGAAATTGAGTTTGAATCTAAAAAAACAAGTTCAGTTTTATCAATTTTACTCTCTCAGATTCTTAAATAATTGAGGGGGATCTAGGGGAACCTTTCATACATTTATAACTTCATAGCTAACCTGGCTGACATGTCTCTACGCTGCTGTGAGATGTTGTTTGGAAGGGGGAATAATAAAGGGGGGATATTTTTTTTTTAGAAAACGGATCTGCTGTGCAGATACAGGGGCAGCGGCCATCGGCCTCATGGTGCGACCATGGGGAGTCCTTTCTGGTAATCGGTGGTATCCATCCGATATACTTAAGCATCCGAGGTCTGCGTGGCCAGCCCGAAACTCCAAGCAACCTAAGAGTTTGCAGGTCAGAAATGGTGTTAGACGTCTCACCATCCTGCACCACTGACGCAGCGTACATGTCCCTGTGGATGGAGATCATTCCCTTCCGGACAACATCATGCACACCATCAAATAGATCCATGATCCTCAAATCCCACAAGGACACAATGTCCGCCACAATAGCAGCAGTGAGGAGGTTGCCCAACTACTCAATGCAGCGCATATGCAGCAGACCGGGCATCAGATTCGTAAGAAGAATGCCAGAGTCCACCGTAATCCCAAACAACATTCCCATATAACTCTAGAGTTGTCGGGCCTGGCCGCACTCCATAAACACATGTTTTGTTGTGTCTTCTGCAGCTCTACATAAGGCACACCTGGAGGCCATCTGAAATCCAACTCACTTCAAATTTTCAGAGGTAGGAAGTCTATTTCTCTAGATTATTCAAAGAAGGAGAAACCGGGATGGACGAATGAATGGAGCCCTGAACTTCATAATCCAGGTTGGGGCGTGGTCAGTACCGCCACATGCAATCATGTAAAACTCTTTGGGGTCAAAAATCCCAATTCTTCTATGAAGCCAGATCAGTTTTTCCCAATCCATAAATGCATAATTATTAACTTGAGACAAAAAATAGTCAGAAATATTCAAATAATGTGAAATCTGATATGAGAGAATACCCAAGATGGACAATGAAGCAACTTTAGATGGGAAATTCATAGAATGTAAGGGCTGATCCCGCCTGAAGGTGTTCCAACAACTATGAGTAGAGTCTCTACTGACCAACCATTTAGTATCCTATATTATCCAGCAGGGGTGGTGCTGTCCAGGCAGGGGGGAGAGGTGTCCAGGAGGGAGGGAGGGGGGGGTGCTTTCCAGGCAGGGGGAGGGGTGTCCAGCAAGGGTGGTGCTGTCCAGGCAGGGGGCAATGAGTTCAAGATTTGGGTAAGGTTTATTCCATTTTTATTCTTTGACCCAATTTTAATTAGGGCTTTTTTGATTTTTGGGTGGAGGGGGGAAGTGGGGAGGGTGGAGGGGGGCAGGGGACAGCGGGCAGGGTGCAGGGTGGAGGGGTGCAGGGGGCAGGGGGTAGGGGGCAGGGGGGAAGGTTGTAGGGGGGAAGGTTGGAGGGGGGCAGGGGGGTCTCCTAGAAACTCTTTCCACCATTTATAGAAACTCTTTCTACCTAGTTTTTGTGTTGAAAGCAGACTTCGTCCGCCCTTGGTGCAGAGACCCTCATATCTGGGGTTGCTGGTGCTTCAGCTTGGCCTGGTGGTCCATGGAGGAACATAAGTGGAAAGAGAGTCTGCATGTCGCGGTCTGGATCAGCATCCTGGGCCTTCAACTCCCCTTCCAGAACGGTGCCTTCTTAAAGGCAGTCGGTGATTCCCTGGGTGGCTTTCTCTGTGCGGATAACCGCACCTGCAAGGGAGAAGAAACATCAGTGGCACAGATCTGTATAGATTTAGATTTATGGCTTCCCATTCCGGAGAAGATATCCCCAAAGGTGATGGATTTTTTTGACTAGGATCCAGACGTAGATTACCCAGTGTTTCCTAGGTACAGTTCGACCTATCAACTCCAGGGTCATGCCTTGAAAAAAACTGGAAACAACGCGTTTATTCTCACCGGAAAGTTTCTCGAGGAGCCCCGAGATGTGATACTCCCCCTCCCCAGCTCGAGGGGCCTCCTACTGTACCAGACTAGGCGGCGCCTCGAGCTAAACCCTCGTCTCCTGCATGATCTGGTCAGATTCTTTTGCCCCCAGGCCGGCCGACATATTCTGCAGGATCAGGTTTGGATCCCCCAGCCCCAGGCGGGGCGCCATCCCCTAGATGGGCCGGGGTGGAACTCCCCAGCCTGGATATTGTTCCCCTCAGCAAGCGAGCCCCTTTTCTAGGGCTCCCTAATTCCGTAACCTGTCTCAGTGTCCCCTCTCAGTGGATCTCAGATGGTTCACTAGATCGGTTCCTACGATCCTTCGTTGGGTCCCCAGGGACCCCCTCTCTCGTTATCTCCTTAGCAGAGCCACCCCCTGGCCCATGCGTTGGATTTCAGGCCCTAACCAGAAGATCCCAAGAGGTTTATGTCTCCCCTAATCTAAAAGAGGTTTGGTCAAATGAGGTGGACAATATTTCTAAGGGTGTAAAGCAAGGACCTCTAGTGGAACAACTCGCCAGAAAGTCGGGGCCTAAAGATCGATCCCCGCCAAGAACAGTTAGGGGGAAGCCCCTAAAATACTCTTCCTGTTCGCATTAGTTAACTCTGAATTCATATAAGTAGAGCATGGGGATGTGTAAAAGACTGAAGATGAAGCAAAATCAGATTAAGGAGAGTTCCTCCTGTTTCAAAAAGACTAAGAAGCATGGGCCAAAGCCGGGCTCACCTTTTCAAAATGATACTGATCCTCATATGGAATGCCCGTGGAATTAGTGCATGGGTTAAAATGGACATCATCGCCTCAGAATCAAGGAAGTGAAACGCTCATATTGTTTCCATCCATGAACACAAACAGAATCCGGAAAAAATTTATGAGTTCACCCGAAGAACAAGGACGCATGCATCCATGCATGCCGACCCCATCAACAAGGACATATGGGTTTTCTAGGGCAGGGATAATCTGGTTGTCTTTTTCTAGGAAGGGTATCAATACATCACGACAAGAGTTACTCAAGGAACAAGAACTATTTTGGTGTCCTTTTTCTATGGTTGTGATATACAGGGGCAGGAGGTCCTGTGGTAAGAGATCAGTGTGTTCGACCCAAGGGACCTGCCATGGATCATAGGGGTCAACTTCAGTGTGGTTACAAAACTAGAAAAGAAGAAGGGGAGAGTGGATTTACCTTGAATGTCTAGCTTGGAATTTTCCAATTTCATGGTTGGAAAAGGCTTACTGGACATGGGATATTCGGGCGACCGATTCACATGGTGAAATAACCAACGTGGGATCATAAGTTGCTGGAGTCGGCTGGACCATTTTATCTCTAATATCCACACCCTCTCAATGTTTCAAAATGACAAGGTCAGACACATACTCCATGGAATTTTTGACCATTCCCCGTTACTGCTTTCTTTGTCTCCAATACAGGCCACTCATAAAAGATTCAGGTTTATGAGTCAGTGGAGTGGTGAACTGGGATACCAGTAGTTGGTTAGGGTGATGTGGGGGAACCGACCCAGGACCACACTTGGGTTGCCATTCACAACCAGATGAGGAGGCTGAAACATGGGCTGCAATTGTGGACTAGGGACCTTCCTCCTAGTGACCAGAATATGGATGAGCTCAAAAGGGAGTTGGAGGGCCTGGAATCCAGCTTGGAGGTGGACTGGGAACACACTGTTTTTTCCGACCTCTATGATAAGAATAATTATTTGGCTGACTTGGTACTCTCCCAAGAACACAGGAAAAGGGAGAGATTAGAGATCAAATAGCTTCACGAAGGTAACAAAAACACTTCTTATTTCCATGATTGCATCAAGGAGAAAAGACGGCCTATCAAACCAAATATTTCCCTAGAATATGGAACATATAATGATGATGGTGATGTGTTTGGGAAGATGGCGCACAAGTTCTTCAATGACACCATGGTCAGTCAAAGCACGACCATGCCTAATGGCCATCCGGAAGGGCGTGTGGAGTTCTAGTGAGAGGTTCCAACCCTTGTCTCGTTCCATGAAAATGAAGCAATGGTAGGGATCCCAGGAGATGAAGAGGTTTATAACACCATGATGAGGCTCAACCCAAAGAGCAGTCTGAGCCCCGACAGCTTCCCAGGCTCATTCTACAAGGGCTCTTAGAAAGTGGTTAAATGAGATAGTATCACTGCAATTCAAGACTTCTTTCGAGGAGGTGTCTTACTGTGGGTGGCTTATGCTACATCCTTAGTGCTCATCCCAGAGATCAAAGAACCATACTCCCTTCTCCATTATAGATTGGTGAGTTTGTGTAATTTTACTTCATTGGAATCCCCTACATATAGCCAAGTAACAGGAAAACAACAACCAAAAACGAAACCAATCAACCAAAAAATAGAAATCCCCGATTGAATCACCCACACCATGAACCCTATCCTCTAAAAATGAACCTTGAATAATAACATGTGACTCTATCCGCACCACACTAGAATCCCCTCTAGAATCACCCCCACACACTAAAATCAGGCATCCTCTGCACAGGATCCTTGCACTATAAACATCCCACACCCACCCACCACCATAATAGCAACAAGAACCCCACAAGAACATCGCCTGCATGACCCACACAAGCTGAGAACCAACCAAAAAATCCACTCTACATTCCTATCCCTTTCCAATGGATAAATCCAGCACCAAAAACCCACAATGGACCCAAAGGCAGCACAATAGTATAGGGTTTCTAGGAGGGGGGGGGGGGGGTACTTTCCGGGTGGGGTGGTCCAAGGGGGTTTCTAGGAGGGAGGGGGGTTTCCAGGAGGGAGGGGGGTGTCCAGCAGGTTCGGGTGGGGTTGTCCTGGGGGGGTCTATCCATGTGGGTTTCCAAGAGGGGGGGGGGGGTTGTCCGGGTGGGGTTGTCCAGGGGGGTGTTCAGCAGGGGGGCTTCTGTCCAGGTGGGATTGTCCTGGGGGGGGGGGGTCTGTCCAGGGGGGTTTCCAAGAGGGAGGGGGGTGTCCAGGAGGGGGGGGGGTCTGTCCTGGGGGGTGAGTGGGGTCGGTCCAAGGTGGGAAGGGGGTGTTGGATTGGTGTTGCCCGATCTGGTTGGGGTGGGGGGGGGGTGCAGGGGGGATTTCAAAGGGGGTGCAAGGGTTGTCCAGGGGGTGCAAGGGCTGTCCAGGGGGGTGCAAGGGGGATATCCAGGGAGGGTGTGCAAGGTGGGGTGGGGGGTGTGCTGGGGGGTCTGCATGAGGGGGGGGGGTGCAAGGGGGCTGTCTAGGGGGGGCATGGGGGGCTATCCAGGGGGTGCAAGGGTTGTCAGGGGGGCTGTTCAGGGTGGGCTGTGGGTTTTTTTAAAGAAATGTCAAGCCCTATAGCCACAGTTTTAAACTGTGGCTAAATCTATATATCCATGGTTTTGAACCGTGGCTATAGGCTCTATGCAGCTTCAAATTCTTCCACAGTTCCAAACCGTGGCTATAGGTCTTGCCCTATAGCCATGCCATTACCAGCCACGGTTCGTTGAACCGTGGCTATAACCTATAGCCACAGTTTTAGGACTTATAGCCACGATTTCAAACCGTGGCTATAGCCTAAATTTCCAGTAGTGAGACTTTCACATTATAGACTACAAGAGGTTAGACCGAGTGAGCTTCCTCAGTGAGTCTTAGACATTATAGGCCATAGGGGATAGACCGAGTGAGCTTCCCAGGGTGCCTTTAGATATTATAGACTACCGGAGGGTAGATCGAGTGAGCTTCCTTAGAGAGTCTTACCTTGTTTGAATTATCTTTAAGAACCTTCCCAGGCTAGAGGAGGAATTGACCGAGTGAGCTTCCTCAGAGAGTCTGTGGTATACCTGAGGCTATAAGAGGAATTGACCGAGATAGATTCCTCAGAGAGTCTCTAGACCTTGGGGCCAAGAGGGTTAGACTGCGTGATCTTCCTCAGAGAGTCCTTGACTACCATAGACTATAAGGGAAATTGAACGAGTGAGCTTTCCCAGAGAGTCTCATAAATTTGTATGACCAAACCAGAGGGGATAGGCTGAGTGCACTGCCTAGAGGGTTGTGGTACTTCTTGGATAGGACCAGAGGGGATGGCTGTGAGTACTTCCCAGAGGGTTTCCTGCATGTTAGCTATTTCTTTACTCATGTTGTTGGTTGTGGATTGATTACTATTGTGTATCACCCTGCTTTACTGCTTACTATCTACTGCCTACTACTTTGCTGTTACTGTTTACTGCTTGTTGTACTTTTACCTACCATATACTCACTGACTATTAGGAACAGATCTTCAGGTGAATGCCTACTGGGATTTAGTCTCACACCCTATTTCAGTCATGCTTTTGGGCCCAAAAAGACTATGTTGTTGTAGGTATAGACAAGGGCAAGCGCCCTTTGACTTCCGGTACTTGATTGCTTGGAGAAGGAGAGCATGGGACCATGCTTTGGATTGTGATGCTGAGGAGCTGTTTTATTTTCATTTGTGCTTATTTTGGTACTGTGGTGTTTTCCATCACTGTGACGTGTTTGGATGCTTTCCTATATATGTATCATGCATCATTTCATATATTCATATGTGCTCCAGTTTGTTGATTTAGTCTTCCGCTGTTTATATTGTTGGTTATTACTGCTTCCACTATTTCATGTTTATTTTTCTTCCGCTTTATACTCTGCGAATGAGGGAATAGTTTCCACACAATCACACCCAAGGCCCTCTCTGCTAGTCGGTAGCCTCTGGCGTTTGGGGAAATGCGCTTGAGGCCTTGTGGCGAACCAACTCGGAGCCCCGGTTAGTGGCATCTGGGTCGGGACGTTACAAAGTGGTATCAGAGGAGTTCTTTTCTCTTGATATACTATTTGGAGCCTTTATCCAAGGATATGAAGGATTCAGTACTTTGTATTAAGCTGTGATCGAGAGTAGCAAACCTGTGTACAGGGAAAAGCCATACTACCTTGTTTATTGTAGTTTTCTGGTTTTGAGATTTTACAGTTGATATGATTTCACCTAGAGTGATTCACATGATTTGTGTTGTTATTGTTTTGACTATTGAGGTTCTATTTCTGTTGCAACCTGATGAGATAAGGGTATTCCATCTCATGCATCATATATGAACTTGTATAAATCACATGCCATGCATTCTTTCCATGTCATCTAGGGTTCATTAGCGATTTCATGCTGTTGTGATAGACTTCGTGTAGATTATGCATGCTGTTGTGATATATGCTTGATAGAATCTCTGCTGCTTTGTTAGATGATTGTTTGTATTGTACTTTGCTTAAATAAATGCCAAATTTTGATTCTTGAGGTGTTATGGGCCCTCTTGAATTGGAAATTGGTGGATCATGATCCTGTTTTCTCTTGTCTATGACTGTAGGAGATTCCAAGATTTTATTTGCGGGGATTATGGGCCCTCACAGATCAGAATTTGGCACCTCCTTGCTATGTTTTCTGTGTTTTCTGGGCTTCTGTGCAGTTTCTGAGCTACTGCCCGGAAAAACCCAGAATACACGACGTGTACTTTCTGGATACACGCCGTATAGTTTTAGGCCGTGTCACTGACCGTTTGAGCAGAAACACAGTGTCGTGAAAATAACTTCAAGAACATGCCGTGTATTTTAGAGCTATGTACCCAGCCGTGTCACTAACAACATGGGCTGGGGAAGCTCGAGTAGAACACGCCGTGTTGGTAAGAACACGCCGTGTAGTTTAGAGCCATGTACCCAGCCGTGTCATTAAAAACACGGGCCGGGGAAGCTCGAGTAGAACACACTGTGTTGGTAAAGAACACACTGTGAATTTTTTTCCCCGGTACCCGGCCGTGTCACGAACAACACGGGTCGGTGTTATCTTCCCCTATACATGCCGTGTTTGTTCGGAACACGCCGTGTAAGGGCAGTCGTGTAGACGGCCATGTAAATAACAACACAGGCCGCCGAGACCTTGTCTAGTACACGTCGTGTCCCAAGGGAACACTCCATGTAGTTTGGGGTTAGTTTGGACCGTGTGGGTTAGCCGTGTAGGGAGACTCAGGCAGGGGTTTAGAGTTCAAGTACACGCCGTGTGTGGGAACAACATGCCGTGTAGTTTGGGGTGTTACATGACCAGTAGTGGCAGGAGTACACGCCCATGTTAATGGATTTAACGGACACACGGTGTAGTTTTTAATACACACCGTGTAGTCGTGGTTTGTAAATACTTGATTTTCTTCCCCCTGTTCCCGTTTTTTACTCCTGTGTTTTCAGTCCTTGTTAATTCTGATCTAAGGTGTGCTTTTGATCTTTCAGATCTATGCCTCCAAGATGTCCTTCAGTCGTACGTCAGTTGCCGGGCAGTGACCAGACACCGGAAATGGCCGATCAGGGACCTTCTGTTGATCCTCCTACTGTGCCAGCCTTGGAACCAGCAGTTATACCCGTTGCAGGCACCGATACACAGTTCAAGGAGGAATTCCTGAGGATGTTGCATACTTTTTAGGGAGCGTCGCCTCCTGCCCCGTTGATGGCTGAGTTGATGCGGGTTTTCCAGCAACAACATCCTCCTACTTTCTCAGGGGATGGAGGACCCCAGGCTACAGATTCATAGTTCAAGGCCACCCTGACTATCTTCGAGCATCTGAAGATACCCCCAAAGAAGAGGGTAAATATGGCCACCTATATGCTTCGGGACACCGCCAAGAGGTGGTGGGAGGTGATCTCACAGTCAGGACGCCAGAAGGGTATTCCATGGGATGAGTTTTGACGTACTTTCTATGACTACTTCTATCCAGAGACCCTGAGGGCCGATTGAGCCCGAGAGTTTATGAGCCTGCAGCAGGGTACTCTTTCTATTACGGAGTACTCGTCCTGTTTTACTGAGCTGCAGCGTTTCACACCGATCCCAGCAGGTGATGAGTTGTTCCTCACTAGGAAGTTTTAGGATGGTCTCAAGCAGGAGATCTGTTCCCAGGTGAATATCTTTCAGTTGACTTCTATATCCTCTATCGTCAACCAGGCGCTGATTACTAAGCACAATCTGAGGGATTCTAGAGGAGTGAGCCAGGGCGGTTCGACATCCAGAGCTGGTGTTCCTCCTACGGACAGTAGGAAGTGTCGTAGAGAGTCTTCTCGAGGTAATCGGGGTTCGCGGGATGTATCTTCTGGCAGCCAGGTTGTATGCTGCCAGTGTGGTAGGGGCGAACATACTAGGCCTCAGTGCCAGAGAGATCTGATGGAGTGCCGATCTTGTGGAAAGATGGGCCATATTCATCATTTTTGTCAGATCTTCTCACCTTCAGCTGGTGGTAGGGGTTCCTCTATGACCCCACGTTCTGGAGATGCTTCACCAGTTTCCCACCAGTCCGGGAATTGGAGTTCTTCCGGACGTTTGGGTCGAGGTGGAGGTTGCAGCCGTGGTGGTCAGTCACCAGGTCATCTGTGACAGTAGAGTGGATCAGCTCAGAGCAGTCATCCAGGAGCGCAGGGTTGTGGTGCAGGACAATCCTTCACCGTGGAGCAGACCTATCAGGAGCAGGATCCCGGCCCTTCTACTGTTCGAGGTACTATCTTAGTAGCCTCAGTTTTATCTTTAGCTCTTTTCGATACTGGTGCTTCCCATAGATTTATCTCTATTGCGGTTGTGGAGAGCCTTGGGCTCTGTATCTTTTCGTCTGTCGACTTGTTGACTCTTGACACGCCGTTGGGAACGGGGACATCTAGCGTACGTCAGTGAAGAGAGTGCCCTCTTGAGGTTGCGGGGTGTCATTTCTTATGGGACCTCTATGTCCTAGAGATGACAGACTATTATTTCATTCTTGGTATGGACTGGTTGGTTCCCTTCCAGGCATTTTTCGATTGATATCGCCGCATGGTGAGTTTCATATCACCAGAGGGAGGATCTTTTCTTCATAGAGGCGAGGGGGATGTCCAGGTGGGTAGAGCTGGAACAGAGCATCATGGGATAAGGGAAGTTACAACCTAGATTACCAGTATTTATCTGGATGATCAGGGGACTTCACAGTTAGACTTTCCTCCAGTGGTGGATCATTTCAGAGACGTCTTTCCAGAGGACTTTTCGGGTTTTCCTCCGGAGTGTGAGGTAGACTTTTCTATTGAGATCATGCCAGAAGCGACACTGGTGTCCATTCCTCCTTATAGGATGGCTACACCTGAGTTGCAGGAGCTCAAGAAGCAGTTGTAGGAGTTGCAGGCAAAGGGCTTCATCCGACCCAGTACTTCTCCTTGGGGTTTGCATGTCCTGTTTGTGAAGAAGGCAGATGGCACCCTTCGGCTCTGTGTAGATTATCGGAAGCTGAAACAGTTGACGGTTAAGAACCGATATCCCTTGCCGAGGATTGATGACCTCTTTGATTAGATTCGAGGAGCCCGGGTGTTCTCGAAGATCAATTTGAGGTCCGGTTATCATCAGTTGCACATTAGAATATCAGATATACCTCTGACAGTCTTTAGGAGAAGGTATGGTCTATACGAGTATATAGTCATGCCGTTCGGTCTCACGAATGCGCCAGAAGTTTTCATGGCACTGATGAACCGAGTGTTCCATCCTTACTTGGACTCCTTCGTCGTGGTCTTCGTGGACGATATCTTGGTGTACTCTTGTACTTGACACGACCATGATACCCATCTTGAGATCGTTCTGAGTACACTGAGAGAGCATCAGCTTTATGCTAAACTCTCTAAGTGACACTTTTGGATGGATCATATTCACTTCTTGGGTCATGTCATCTCAGAGGCTGGAGTATCTGTGGACCTAGAGAAAGTGAGATCTGTAGTTTCCTGGGAGCAGCCGAAGAACGTCTTTGAGGTACGAAGTTTCCTAGGGATGACTGGATACTACAGATGATTCATTCAGTACTTCTCGCACCTAGAAGCACCATTGATAGGTCTGACCAATAAGGGGGAAAAGTTTTTGTGGTCAGATTCATGTGAGTCATCCTTTCAGGAGATGAAGGAGAGGTTGACGTCATCACTGATACTAGTCTTTCCAGAGCTAGGAAAGTGCTACACTATTTATTATGATGCTTCAGGTATCGGGATAGGAGCTATGATTATGCAGGGAGATGGAGTCGTTGCGTACGGGTCTCAGTAGTTGAGGCCACACGAGAGGAATTACCCTACGCATGATCTGGAGTTGGCAGCTGTAGATCATGCCTTACACTGTTAGAGACACTACCTTCTGGGAGAGCACTTTGTGGTTTTCACCGACCACAAGAGTGTCAAGTATATCTTCACTCAGCATGATCTGAATCTGATACAACATAGGTGGGTCGAGTATCTTCAGTCCTTTGACTTCGAGCTCGCCTATACGCCAGGAAAGGGCAATGCAGTGGCAGATGCGTTGAGCAGAAGAACTCAGATTCAGGCAGTTCAGGAGGCCAGTAGTGAGTGGCAGCTTATGGCTCTGTTCTCTGAGATACACTTGGAAGTGCACGACAGGCAGGGACAGACTGTCCTTTCTTCTATAGCTGTTACCTCTACACTTCTTGATCGGGTACGGATGATGCAACTATCAGATTTGGAGGCCTTAGTCATGCGGGAGAGTGTGTCAGGAGGGGACCCTCTTCCTGGATGGACAGTGGGTGAGGATGAGATCTTACGTTTCCAGGGACGTGTATGGGTGACATCATACATACGCGAGGAGCTGATGAAGGATTTTCATTCCTCAATTTGGGCAGTTCATCCTGGCATCACCAAGATGTATCGTGATCTACACCGCCAGTACTGGTGGCCAGGTATGAAGAAAGATGTTGCTGGTTTTGTCATGAGATGTTCTACTTGTCAGCAGGTGAAAGAAGAGCATTAGCGACCAGCAGGGATTTTACAGCAGTTACCCATTCCGGAGTGGAAGTGGAATGATGTCGTGATGGACTTCATGACCAGGTTTCCGAGGTCTCCTTAGGGAGACGATGTTGTTTTGGTTTTCTTCGACAGACTCACGAAGGTCGCACACTTCTTTCTGATCAAGGAGACCTTCAATGTTGATGATCTGGGATGGTTGTACATCTGATAGATCGTACGTCTACATGAAGTTCCACACTCCATTGTTTTAGATAGGGATTCGTTCTTTACTTCTCGGTTCTAGCAGGGACTTCAGAAGGCTTTGGGTACACAGGTACTTTTGAGTACAATATACCATCCCTAGACAGATGGCCAGTCCGAGCGCACGATCCAGGTGCTTGAGGATATGCTCTAAGCTTGCATTCTAGACTTAGGCAGTTCTTGGGAGAAGAATATTCCTCTTGTGTAGTTCACCTACAACAATAGTTTTCAGGTGACCATTCAGATGGAACCATACGAGGCTCTGTACGGTAGGCCATGTCGATCACCCTTATGTTGGCTGGAGGCAGGAGAGGCAGCTTTACTGGGACCTCGTCTTGTTCAGGAGACCTCTGAGCAGTTAGAGTTGATTCAGAAGAGGATGGCTATAGCACAGTCTCGACAGAAGTCTTATGCTGATCAGTGGAGACGACCTTTGGAGTTCGAGGTCGGGGATCAGGTTTTCCTGCGTGTCGCACCGAGGTTGGGATATAAGAGGATTCAGAGACAAGGTAAGTTTTCACTGCGGTACGTCAGGCCGTTTGAGGTTTTGGAGAGAGTTGGGATGGTTTCCTATCGGTTGCAGCTACCTCATAGGTACCGGGCCATGCACGACTTCTTCCACGTCTCTCAGCTCCGACATTAATTTTCAGACCCGTCTCATGTATTTCATCCTGAGGAGGTTGAGATCGAAGAGGATGCGTCGTTTGAGGAGCATCCTATCTGGATTGTCGATCACAGTACGAAGGTTTTGCGTGGGCAGTCTATTCCTCTAGTACAGGTGCTATGTCAGCATCAGCAAGTATAGGACGAGACCTGGGAGAGGGAGGTCGAGGTTCGATCGTAGTGGTCGGAGCTGTTTGGGGTTTCTTCTTCTACGCCTCTCTAGGGAAATTCGAGGACGAATTTCTTTAAGGGGGGATGTTTGTAAGAACCCGGATCTTCGTTTCAGGTATATATTTCCTTTTTCTGGAGTTTTTGAGAAAAACGGAATTTATGGAAATTTTTGAAGTACACGCCGTGTACTTTCTGAGTACACGCCGTGTACTCTTTTCCCGCTCGAAGCCGTGTACTAGCCGTGTCCGGCCCACACACACGGTGTGTAAGGGTGATGTGGAGGCTGATTATGGCAGAGTATGGAAAGACCTAGTATATGTCGTGTACTCTAAAAGTACACGCAGTGTACTTTTTTTTTCATTAAATGGACTGGGGTCGCGCCTGATCGCCATAAACGTCTTCTTCTAGATTTGGTTCGACCGAGAGACGTCGTGCGACCATAAAACTTATCCGGTTCCCTGAGCCTCCATCTGTTGTCCGATTCGACCGCCGTCGATTGCGTTGGAACCGCAACGGTGATTTATTCTTTCTTCTTGAGTTTCATTCCTTATTTATTCCTCTCTCTCAAGTTATCGAAGGTTGAGAATTTTGGACGTTATCTCAGATCTACGATGTTCGGGGAAGAATCAATCGTCGTGGTTCAAGTATATCGATCTCCTAGGATCAAGGTAGGTGGTTTGTGCCTTACTGTTCAAATTCTATGAGTTTTATGCACAATTCCACCAATACCCGTTTACGGGGTATTGTGTGATTACCTTTTTACCCTTGTTGTTTTCCTGCCTTGCTTGTATGCTGGTGTACAGGTAATTTGTTCATGTTAGAGGATAATTTGTTGTGCTTGGATGTTTTTCCCATGATTTCTTCTGTTTACGACCTTGAGGTTTTGTTGCCTCGGCTATTACACCTGTTTCCATGCCTTGTGTCTATAGGATTGAGTGTTTTTGTATAACATGCTTGTTGTTCTATAGAATGTTAGCCAAGTATCTCTATAGTTGTGCTTTGGTTAGCCAAGTTGCTCTATAGGTGTACCTTGGCCTTATAGAATTATCATGCACTGACTAGCACATGGCTGTGAGAACCTGGTGCTATAGACTATAATGGACAGACCGAGTGAGCTTCCCAGAGAGTCTTTCACATTATATACTACAGGAGGGTAGACCGAGTGAGCTTCCTCAGTGAGTCTTAGACATTATAGGCCACAGGGGATAGACCGAGCGAGATTCCCAAGGTGCCTTTAGATATTATAGACTACAGTAGGGTAGACCGAGTGAGCTTCCTCAGAGAGTCTTACCTTGTTTAAATTCTCTTTAAGAACCTTCCCAGGATAGAGGAGGAATTGACCGAGTGAGATTCATCAGAGAGTCTGTGTTATACCTAAGGCTATAGGAGGAATTGACCGAGATAGCTTCCTCAGAGAGTCTCTAGACCTTGGGGCTAATAGGGTTAGACCGTGTGATCTTCCTCAGAGAGTCCCTGACTACCCTAGACTATAAGGGAAATTTACTGAGTGAGCTTTCCTAGAGAGTCTTATAAATTCTTATGACCAAACCAGAGGGGTTAGGCTGAGTGCACTGCCCTGAGGGTTGTGGTACTTCTTATATAGGACCAGAGGGGATGGATGCGAGTACTTCCCAGAGGGTTTTCTATATGTTAGCTATTGCTTCACTATTGTTGTTGGTTGTGGATTGATTACTATTGTGTATCACCCTGCTTTAATGCTTACTGTCCACTGCCTACTGCTTTGCTATTACTGTTTAATACTTGTTGTACTTTTACCTGCCATATACTCACTGACTGTTAGGCACAGAACTTCAGGTGAATGCCTACTGGGATTTAGTCTCACACCCTATTTGGGTCATGCTTTTGGGCCCAAACAGACTATGTTGTTGCAGGTATAGACAAGGTTCTAGTACTTGATTGCTTGGAGCAGAAGAGCATGGGACCAAGCTTTGGCTTGCAATGTTGAGGAGCTATTTTATTTTATTTTGTGCTTGTTTTGGTATTGTGGTGTTTTCCAGCATTGTGACGTGTTTGGCTACTTTCCTAGATATGTATCATGCATCATTTCATATATTCGTATGTGCTCCAGTTTGTTGATTTAGTCTTCCACTGTTTATATTGTTGGTTATTACTGCTTCCGCTATTGCATGTTTATTTTTCTTCCACTGTGTACTCTGCCAATGAGGGCATAGTTTCCACACTATCACACCCAAGGACCTCGCTGCTAGTTGGAAACCTCTGGCTTTTGGGGAAATGCTCTTGAGGTCTTGTGGAAAACTGGCTCGGAGCCCCGGTTAGTGGCATCCGGGTCGGGACGTTACAACCATACAAATGGGGAAATCCTTATCAGTGACTACTCTAATGTCCAATCTATAAAATATTTATCAAATATGATACTATTAGGACCCACCCCCTTAGAAACTCTAATGGAGTTGGGAATATATTAGTGTCCGACCCCCCCAATAATATATTTAAATGGAAATGGGTCAGTTAAAATTGGAAATGTAATGATACTGCCCAAGATGGTTATCATCACCAACAACTGACCTAAATTTCCACTAACCTAAGAGGCATTCATGATCCCTACGGGATAACAACAATCCCCTAAAAAAAGATACAATTAATGTGGAATATTTTACCCCTAAATTAGAGTAAATTAAAAATGATCTTTCTCTTAAAAACCAAACATGTCCCATTCATAAGTTGAACATATAGGAAAATAATTGATACACAAAAAATAAATAAATAAGAAGTAGATATCATAGATGGAAAATAAAATCCCACTATTGAACAATAATTTTTTCTAACCAGACATGTCCCATTCTAAAATCTCATTGGACCTATTTTGGATAGGTATAACATATGAGTTCTCATTTTATGTTTTCTTTTTAGTTGGAAATATCCTCTATTGTGCGCCTCTCCTCTATCGCAAACGCACCTCTGCCGCACACTGAACGACACCTTCACGGTGAGTTTTATCCTCTTACTCATTGATTTACTGTTGTTTTCATGTTATTACTATTTGATATTGATGGTTATTTTGTGAAATGTATGGGCTAAAAACCCTTTTGAAAATCATGGTCGTTGGTGGTCCTTGTTTGTGCACTAAATGAATTGCATGTTTGTTGGTTCCTGTTGAACATTTGAATATAAAAAATGGTAATTTACATATACTTGGATAATGAATGATTGCCCCAGGATGATAAAACTTCTGTGATAACCCCTAAATTAACAAATGGAATTGAATAAGGGATGATTGGTAAAATCTAAAATTATGTTTGTTTGGTTTGTATGGTGTTGAGATTGTGAGCACGATTGTGTGTTTGTATGGTGTTGTGGTTGTTGGAATGATTGGTATGACATTTTTTTTTCATGTTTTAGTTCCTCCAACATTTAATATAAATCCAAACCTTACCCATTTCAATGGCACCACCACTTTGTTACTAGTGCAATTCCACTGAATCTTAGAAAACCACTTCACTAGAGGACTCTATGGGACACTTTATGGACACCCTAGTCAAATAACCATAACAACACATGTAATTAATCCTTCCACTCACAAGAACTGTATTGAAAATCATACCATCTATTTGTTTATTACCATAGTTCTTGACTCGAGATATTATGTTTCTAGAAAAACACTAAAAAACCGGTTTACAACAATGCATATAGATCACATGTGATATACTGAAACATTATAGTGCAAGGGATTCTCATAGCTAGTTCTATTGATCAGGTGGTTGGGAAGATGGGTGTGATCTACTTTGGTCTTGATTAATGCATGGAGAGGTAATGGTATTGTTTACCATAGCTTGTTCCATTGGTTATAGTTGGATGATGACCCTAGTTGAACATCATTTGTGTAATTATTTTGTTAAATATTAATATTACTGAATCAAATAGGATAAATATTGTAACACCACAAGATTCCATGGTACGTTTCCTTTGAATAATGCAGTAGCTTGCGTTGTACGCAACTTGGAGTTTTAACACACCACGACCAATCAAACTAGCAGGTATAAATAGTAATAACAAAT
The DNA here is from genome assembly GCA_963277665.1 of Viscum album. Classification (NCBI taxonomy): domain Eukaryota; kingdom Viridiplantae; phylum Streptophyta; class Magnoliopsida; order Santalales; family Viscaceae; genus Viscum; species Viscum album. Next base: position 2,017,108,462 of record OY728156.1, read on the forward strand.
TTTTAAAATTTTTAAAATTTTATTTTTCAAAATGGAATTAATAATTGAATTTGGAATATCAAAATTATCTTAGGTTGAATTTTTGGTACTCTTCTGAAAACATTCAATTTTTGATGAATAGTGAAAAATACTAAATTTTAATTAAAAACAATTTTTTTAATAAAAATAATTTATAGTGTTAAATTATAAATTTGAGTGGTTTTAAAGTATCATTAGATTATATTTTTATAATTTAATATAATTTAGGTCATTTTATGTAATTTCACATTTAATCTGGACATAAACAAGTGTCAATCTTTTGATAGTTACTATTTCTTAAAAACACACTTTTTGTTTTGACAACGAGAATTAATTTTAAATTAATTTCTACCACTTTTGTGTTTTGAATTTGAAAAAATGGATTCCATATTTGGAATCAGGAGGTAAAAATTGTGTAAATAGGTAACTTTTATTTTTAGACATTATGAATAATTACTTCGGTAAATATTTTATTTACCATGGTTAAAGGGTAAATCTGGTAAATAAGGGTAAAAAATAATATTATAATAATATTAAATTACCCTAACATGTGTCCTATTCCTATTGTTTGATACATTTACAACCATGGACATCCTTGGGTCGATTTTAGGACCCCGTGGATCCACTTGAGAGTGATAATGACACTTTATATTAATTAATTTAAAGTAAAGACAAAAATGACATAAACATATATCTTTTAGTAATTTTTTTAAATGATGTTATATAAGCTATATTTTCGAATATAAATACTAATTAGAAAGATAAAAATATTTCCTACATAATTTTATTTTATTTATAATTTTTAAACATTAAATAATTAAATTTATTTATGACATAATGGTGATGTAGTAATTACCTTATTAATGAAAGAATCAAATAAATGGTATTATAAATATTAAAATAAATATAATTTCAAATTTTTTATGACATAAACGAATTTTTTAGGTGAATATTACATGTTAGGGTTGATTAAATGTATTTTGTTCTAAGTAATAAAGTTGTGATGACTTTAACAAAAACCAAATACCAAATAGTGTCAAAATTGACATAAATGAGTTTTTAAAACAAATATTATATTATTAAATTATATAATAGTCCTAAAAATATAAGGTTCTTCTAAAGAAATTATATAATGATATTTATATCATTAATGAACCACTTTATGTTATCTTGGCTTGTTATAGTAAGTTTATTAACCATATAATATAAAAAAACAAAGAGACATGGTAAATGTCAAACTATTTAACTAAGAGTTAAATCTAAAAGATAAGGTTAACATGGAGACCTAATCCTATATAAAACCTATTGGTTGAGATTTTTTTGACCCATTCCCACCTTATCCTTGAAATAAATTATTTTCGAGCCACTATAAACCGAAAATGATTTTATTATAAAATAATATTTCAAGATTTTCTTAAAGTGACCCTCACCTCTCTTATAAAAGGGTACTTCCCCTTCTCTTAATTTAACACCTAAAAATCCATTTGGATCAGCCAAACCTACCCAAATATCCTCCAAAATTTCCTCCCTTTACCCTATAGGTCTTCCTTTTGTTATAAATCCAACATAAGGATCCCTTTTGATCAAATCAAAAGGAAGAACCTGAAGAAGAGGTAAATATTTCATCACCTCTTTCAAGTTCTTTTCTTCTTCCACTTCCTCTTTATTTGTTGTTTCTATTCTAAAATAATAAATCCAGTATCTTATATATACTGTGATTTTATTATAAAAATTGTACAATCATATTCATTATTCTATCCACCATATGAATGAAAAAGTCACCATACGTGTGTACGTATGACTTACCGTCTCCACGTCGTGGTGTAGTTTGTTATTCAAAAACTTCATTATTTGGATGGGTATAATAATAAGTATAACTAATTTAAATAATAAATATAAAATTTTAATGATTATTTATATATGATATACTATCTAATTACATACTATTTCACCATCAATATGATGATATTGTCACTTGTGCGTACATACGGATTACCGTCTCCATGAACACAATGAGATTCATTCCACATCGTAATCATTCAAGAAAAATTTTCATTTTATGATTAAAAATAATGTTTAAGAACTTAATATCATTCTGTATATGAATAAAATACATCCTATCCATAACAAAAATGGCTTATGTAATAGACCATATAAAGGAAAACTGATAAGTTAACACCTGAAACGATGATACTACTGAAATATCATTAACAAAGCAATATTAGAGGATCATATATGATATCATATTTATGTATATAGTTATTGTATAATTTAATAATTTTTTTAAAATATTATACAGGAGGTCAACATACCATCAACTAAGGAAAAGTACAAGGTAAGTGTTAATTTCACAATCTCTTTATTATCCGAGGTTGTTTTTACGTAAGTATCTACTAGGACCTCTTTATCATCCACATCTGTGTTTTCTTAAAAATTTAATTCAAAACATTCTTACTATTTATAAGAATATGGTTTAAAGTCATTTATACCCTTATTTTACCGTATATGTTTTGAAAATAATCTTTCCGTCATTTTTCAAACAAGGTGCTTTATAACCTTTTCAACAAAATTAAGGTAAGAATGTCTTTTTTTAACTTATACGGTGGGTGCGGCTATTTTCTGCCATTATAACATCGTTGAAGCTTCCAATATAATCTTATAAGAATATTTTCAAAATAAATGTTTTCTTTTATAATTATACGACTTTTAAATGATTTCAAAATAGAAAGATATATTTCTCTAAAAAAGTTTTGATTTCATCTATGTTAACATCCTTTGATGGATTTTAAGCTTATTTGAAGTTGATTTATTATGATACAAAACTTCTATATTGTATTGAAGGTTTTGTGATATGTTTGACTATGGATGTGTTATTTTTACACCATTCATGGTTTATGGATAAAGTATTGACATTTCGTATGCTAGTTTTAATACGAATGTTTATGTTATGTTTAAACCTTTTCATATGAGGAATGCATTGGACTTAGTAAGTGAAGGGTAGAGCCTTCTATAGATCCTTGATGCATTGGTAGGTCTCATGAGACAAACTAGTGTCTTGGAACAAGTCCTTGACAAAATCTTATTTGTAGTCTTGGCACAAGGCCTTGACTATGTGTTTATGAAGTCTGTCATTATGCATTCTATCATTGGGAAAGTGGCTATTGATATAGAATGTGATTATTTGACTAGTAGAAAATCCATCTGAATAAGTAAATGAAATTATTTTATTCTATCTTTTCCATATTATACTGAAGTTTAAGTTTAAAAGGCTTTTGTTTTAGTCTTATACATTACCTTAAATGTTTATGCATATTTATGAAAGTTTCCGCTATATTGTTATCCTTACGGAGCATCTGAGCTCACCCCTTTCTATGTTCTATTTTTCCCAGGATGTGAAGAAGTATTTTATGGTTGACCTGCAGAGATAGGCTAAGGATATAAGTGTGTTCAAAAGGGGACAAAATGTTGTTGATGTTTTTATTTCATGTTGTAATGTAAAACTTATGAATGTATCTAGAAATTCCAAGGCTACTAAACTGATCGGTCTTTTGGGACATGATTCCTTGTATCATGCCAATGTTATGTAATAATGCACCGACTCTAGGTAACTGGGGTTGGGGCATTACAGTTGGTATAAGAGGAATTTTTGTACAAACCTTGGAAACTAGATTTAGAAAAAATCTGATTAGAGAACACCACCATAAGATAGACTTTGAGGATTAATATAGAAGAACTTCCTAGAATTTTAGTAATGTAGAGATTTTGTGAGTTTTCAAAGAAATAAATCCCTTTCTGGATACGAGTAGGTAGAGGCGGCTCTGGCACAAATTTACCTAGGGGTAAAACCCGAAAACACCGCTTTGAACTATAATCGAATGAGAACTAGTGCATGATAATGGGTCTTGCTGCACTCTTGGTTATGACGCTATCGGGGGGATATGTTTAGGATAATTCTCATTTTATTTAAAAAATATTATGAAAGGTTTATGAGTATATACTTCCTCAGAATTTTTTTTATGATTATGGATTATATCCATAAATTGGTCAATTTATGTTAAGTGTTTTACAAGTTTGGAATTATGTATTGTGATTCATAAACTAATCTAGTGTATGACATTGTTTATAAATAGAGCCTATTGGAAGGAATGGAAACTATATCAACCCACATAATCCATGTAGGGATTTCCCTCCTACTAAAGATAATTATAGTGGAGCTGGTGATGCAACTGGTGCTGATCAGCTTATCACCATACTGAGACAACTCACTCAGGTTATGAATAATAACCTTACCCGTATAGAGTACCATGATTCACAACTCAGAGGATCAATGTTAGACCTATTCATGAGGCATAAACCACCAAAATTCAATGGGAGTACAAATCCATTAGTAACTGAGCAATGGATAAGTTCTTTAGAGAAAATATTTCATGTTTTGGGGAGTAGCGTAAGGGAAAAAGTTTTCATAGTAGTTTATCGCCTCACGGGAGATACAGATCAATGGTGGTCATTAATATAAAACAAAAACGAATATTAATAAGTATAAAACATTTAATGGAGGGAGTTTAAAGAGATTTTATTAGAAAAATACTTTCCTCGTGACCCTCGCGCGGATATGGATAGACAATTTCTGAGCATGAGGCAAAAAGAGGATGAGAATGTCACAAAGTGTGAGGATAACTTTACAAGGTTAGAAAGGCATGCATCAGATTATATACGTAACCCAAGGAATAAGATTGATTGTTTATTTGATGGGTTAAATCCATTTCTATGTCGATCATTAGTCCCACAATCCTTCTCATCATACGAGGATATTATATCATGCACTATCAAGACAAAAAATAAATTCTCTAAGTCTTATGACTTCAAAGAAAAGAAAGAGAAGAAGAGATAGGATGAACCCTCTGGAAATGGAAATAAGGGGAAGAAGGGAAAAGTTGAATATCCATCCTATGGTAAATGTGGGAAGAAACACCCTGGTACTTTCTTGAAGGGAATGTGAGTTTGTTACAAGTGTGGTGAAAAAGGCCACCAAGATCTTGATTGCAAGGGGAAGAAAGAGGCTGTCAATGTTGAATTCTATAATTGCAGATAAAAGGGGAATTTTTCAAATGAACGTCCTAAGCGCCAAGGGAA